>BSYO01000037.1:11094102-11783387 GCA_033239525.1 Nepenthes gracilis | reverse complement strand
TCTTGGCCAATTGGGATCTTTGCTTGGCAACAAAAAATTGCTTTGCCCACCAAACCCACGAAGACATGTTGGGGCCAGATACTTTCAGGTTCTATTGTCCGTCCATAGGCCTTAGTGCCGGGTTGGCCCATTTTTGCCATTCCCATTAATATCCTCACTCAATTAATACATTAAAAGTGTTATATGACTATATATTATTATAAATTGTCAAAAGAGAAAAGGCTTTTTCTGTTGTCAATCTTCTTTAAATAATGTTTAAACTTTCTGATTTTCTTTAAAAGTAGGTTTGAAAACCAAGATTATAGGCTTTCAGAATGTGAAATGGTTTTTGGTAGAAAATCAAAAACCTAAAAAAAAAAAAAATTACCTTGTCCATTATTGAAAATAACATAAAATGCCTTGTCCAACACTTCCATATATGAGAGTTCAATATTTATTTTGGATCGGATTAAATAGTATAATATTTATTCTTAAATTATTGATATTAATCATTATTCATGGATAACACATAGTCCATTCATCTTGTTGTAACTAAATAAATCCTAATCTTTGGTGGAATCAAAGTAGTTGTGCCTTTAAGAATTATTGCATTTTACCAATTGCTCCCTTTAGTGTTGCACTATACTTCTCCCACTATTCTAACGTAATAGAATCAAAGTTCAATTGCAAGCCGGACCCCCAGCCCACCACAAAAAAGTAGCTCAGTATATGAAGTTTCAGAAATACTTTGAGTATGAAGAAGGGTGGAGTCATATTTAAAAACATTATACAAGATTTTATCTCGTAATATAACTTGTTCATTTACTATTTGAATATGTGATTATCGTATTAAAATTCTGTATTTGAATTGTGAACTTCATGATTATGAGATAAATTGTAGCCAAGCTCATAGCCAGGATTGGCCCACAGGAGATTGGGCACCAATATTGATATTCTTCTAAACACGACTAAACCATGGGTTGGTTTTGAATTGGAACATCATTCCATTATGTTGAAAATTCAACTCAAGGCATCGCAATATACATTAGAAAACCTTCTTTAATTAACTATCTTTTTGACTTTGGTTGGATCAAATGTAATCTCTAATAAACCATGATAAAAAGGGATTATTACATTTTATAGACGCAGTTGAGGTGTTAAAACACAAACACGAGTTTCTCGTCAAGTTGGGTAGAAAGCAACTAAGATTCTCTTATTCATTTTGTTTAGGATTACATAGCCTGTTTGTTCATGAGTGATCATATGGTTAAAGAATAAACTAATTGGTTAACTCTATTTCAAACGTGACGTGCGATGTGGATGTCACAACGTGCATAGAAAGTATCTGGAGTTCACTAATTTATTTTGTTTTCAATGGTATAGCATCTTGGTTATCAGTGATCACTAGCTTGAAAGACTGATCGATCAATATAACTTTGAGTGAGATTTTACAATATGTAAGCCACAATTTGCATTGAAGGTAGTGGGTGTGCTCCATTTCATTTTGTTTTTGACGGATTATCCCCTAAGTAATCATGGAGTCAAAAGATAGGCCAATAGATCAACATCACTTTAAGTGTAATTTTACGGCATGCCACAATGTGCATAAAAGATATTGTCTATGCTTTGATTCAATTTGTTTTTGACTGCATAACCCATTAGATTACATGTGACAATGTGGTTGGAAATAAAATTGATTGGCAAATTTCACTTTTGATATGATTTTATGATATATACATCATAATATGTACAAAAGATATCAAAGATTCTTTGATTTATTTTGATTTTCACCTTATAACCCCTAGGGTATGCCAAGTCTCTATAAAGCTTCACTTAACATTTTTATTTGATACAATCAAATCATTTAAGTTCCCAAATTTAGTTGCTATAGCATATTTTTATCTTTGTAAAGTAACATTGAATTGATAAGGAACCATTCCATTTATAAGGAGAAATTAACCTCTTTTACTTAATCAATATAAAATATTTCATCTGTATAATATAGTCTCAGTAAATAGATAATTTTACTATTATAAATAATTTTTTTTTTGTGGTATTGTCTTAATGATAAAATCGTATGAAATGAAATTAATGATCAGATACATCTCACGTTTGCTTTAAAATAAATAATATATCAAATAAGAACGAGTTCGACCTAAAAACTCAATAATAGTAAATGATAGCAATTTAAGTTTTGATAAGAAATTAGTCATCGAATAATCAAACAATATAATAAAAATTATTTTTCTAATAAGTCATTTTAGACCAAATAAACCGAGCCTTATACCGATTCTAAATATGCAATTCATGGATAGGCAATGGTAAGAAATGTTCTTTTTGGTATTATTTTGATTGTATTTATTATTTTTCCACTTTCTTCTTTGAGTAATAATCAATAAAAATAAAATTTTATTTTTTTACTAAATAAATAAGATCGACTACATAAATTTATTTTTATCATTAAAATATAAAATTGAATAAAATAGAGATCAAATAATAAGTTTTATGATTTGATTTACAGATATTTACGGCCGTGGTGTTGCTTCTTTGCCATCACGCCTTGGATCATCATGGGTTAAATTGTAATTGACTCCATTAATATTTTATTTAAATATTTCGGAGTCTTATATATAATACTTTTTAAAAAAATACGCTGAAACATTATATAAATTTTATTTTTTTAAAAAAATCTTATATCTATCACAAATATAAAATTTAAAATAACTCTATAAAAAATAAGTAAAAATACATATATTTTACCACCTTAAAAATAATATACTAGATAAAACATGAAATTAGTACCTTTAAAAGGGGGGAAATATATAATTTTTACTTTGTCTTGTAAAAAATATTTCTTTATTAAAATTAAAAATAGGGTAATAAATAGATTATCAATAGATTAATACTAATTATCATTTATGGCACGTTGGCAAGTTAGTCTAAGTTTAATGAAATAATAATTGAAGTGTTAAAGTCAAAAAATTAATAGTTAATTTAGGTGTCGGTGCATTTGATAAAAAGCATGGAAAATTTTTAATTTGATTTTTATAAGAAACGAAATAAAATATTATTTAGGGGTCAAAATTTTAATAAAATGCAAGGGAAGAAATTATTTTATAAATAAAATATTATAAATTAATTTTTTTTTTTTTTTATTTTAGGTTGGTTTAATTTCCTTCACAATCATATAAAATAAAAATCAATTTGGAATTTTTACTTCTATAAATAATACCAAGCCACTAAGATTGGTAGGTCAGTGCCAATTAGAGATTTGTATCAAATAAATAATAATTGATTATATAAAGTTTTTAATTAAATATTAAAATTTAATATACAAAATTCACATTATGTTAAGGTTTAAGGGAACATTTGATTATTTAAAATTTATTATAATTTATTACGTAAAATCCTATTTTTATTATTTTTTATGTGATTTGCAAGAATAATAAACGTGGGCAAAATGGTAATTAGATGTTTAATGGGCACTTGAAATATAGAATAAGGAACCTTAAAAAAATAATGGAGATTATTTTTTTAATTTAGATTTTTTATTTTTAAATAAATGGATATAATTTAATAAAAGATATTAAATAAATTTTTATTTTTTTAAATTAAATTATAATTATTTATTTAAAAATAAATTAATTAAATTTAAAAAATAATATCCTTAAATGATAAACTCTCTCGATCCCTTGAAATGTCGATCAATATCTAAAAAATTTTAATTTTAAAAATAAATAATTAGAATTTAAATATTAAAAATTAAAAATATTATTAATTTTAATATTTTTTAATTATAATTATTATATTTTAATTTAATAATATTATTGGAAGAAGTAAATTGATAAACATTTTATTATTTATATTCATATAAGAATAAATAAATTGATAAATGTCATATTATATAAATTTATAATTATTAAATTATATTTTGACAATTTTACTATTAAATTAATACTTCATTTGTACATATTTGGTATACTTTTTATGGTGTTTTGTATAGTCTATTCATTGTTACCAATACTATCATATAATAATTAATAAATAAATAAATAAAGTTTAGTTTAATTTTGAATAGAGTAATTTTTTAAAAAAATTAAACTTAAGTAATATATATATATATATATATATATAAAAACATTTATCCTTTTTTATTACAACTATATATTATTGAAAATTCAAAAAACAAAAAAAAGTCAATAAAATTCTAATTTAAGGTGGAAATTATTATTAAAAATTTATTTAAAATTGAAAATAAAATTTTAATTTAATTTAATTTTAAAAAAATGGCATCTAAATAAATATAAACTTATATATTTTTTTCTCTTATATTCACCCAATGACTAAGATCAGGTACCATGTACACAATTCATGTAAATCAAGATATTGTCGAGAAATTACACTATAAAATTATTAAAAATTATACTATATAAATTATAATATCATAATATAAATTATATAGTAAAATTTAAAATAATTTAAAATACAACACTTTGTCTAGTAATTTGTTAGCATAAAATGTTGTAACACAAATAATTATTTTTTATAAGGTTTTTAATTATGTTAGGGTTTGTTTGGATCTATTTAAAAAAAAGAAAAAATAATAAGAAAATACTTTTTATACATTTGGATTGTATAAAAAATATTTTAAAAATATGATCAAAAACATAAATTATGATATTTATGTTAGAACAAATAACTTTTTAAAATTTATTTTATTATTTTTTTTCTTTAAATATTTATAAATTAAAACAAATCATAAGTAAAATACACTTCTATGAAATGACTTTAAAATTTTTTTAAAGTTTAAACGCGTCAATTTTTATGACAAATAATAACTCCAAAAATAGGAAATAAAGGCAAAGGACATAAATAACATAACACTAAAAGATGATTTATTATAATTATCTGCGTATTGATCTAATGGGAGGAGATGCTTATATTGGGGTGTTCTAATGGGAGGAGATGTTGGATGGATAATATAACGTGAACCGTCCGATTTTAATTGGATGGATAATATAACGTGGGCCGTCGAATTTTACATCCGATAGGCACTTTTTATTATATAAATCACTTTTTATTTTAATATAAGTGGATTTATTTTCTTAAAATATATATATATATTTTGTAACTTAAGTAAAATCTAAAAGAAAATCCCTAAGTAAAAAAAAAAATCAAAAAATGAAAATAGATAGTGGGGCCATAAGATTGGCTGTAGAGGAGCATGAAATAAAAGGAGTAATTTTATATGTATATAAAATTTAAATTATAATTTGGATAAATTTGAATCACATTATCAAGCTTATATCCCACCACAACTGTATATTACAATAACAAATAAGAAATCTGAATAAATTAAATTTTATTTTTTAATATAATTTTTAAAATTTAAATTAATAAAATTTTTAATATTTTAGAATATTAGAAAGTTTGAAATGATGAAAGAGAAATTGGCTTCATATTTCTTATTTTTTAATTTTTTTTTATTTTAAAGGTAACTAAACGTATTTATAGACATATTATCAATCGATAATGGTTTATTAAAAAAAATAATTGACAATAATTTAAATGGTTAGATAGTTAAAACAGATTAGTTTAACTGTTATTATATGTTCTGATCATATAGCTAATGTAAAACCTAAATATCAAAATAATAATGATAAGCAATTGATACTGATTAATTCAGATGTTATTGTTTGGGATTATCATAAAATATATAAATTACTCGCCGATCCGATAAACATTTTGATGGTCAAATTAACTGTTTAATTGAATTAACCACTTAAATGTGTATGCAATTATTCAAGCATATAATTTAGTTTTGACCTGTATTTTACTAGATAATAACCTATCTGTCTATCAGATATTAATTTATTCTAATTAAAGATAGATTAAAATTGGGTGAGTTTTTGAGCTTGGGTAATAATTTTTTATTTCTAAACTTATTATTTATGGATTTATTGGGTCGATAAATTAAGCTAATTTTATTAATAATATATACAATATAATTAAATATGAAGAAGGTGATGACGACATGAATAAGGGATAAATAGTGCAACATATATAAGGTTAAAAATACAAAATTTACTATTTATTTTAATAATTAGTAAATTTGATAAATAATTTTAAAATATTAATATTCTTAATTCATGAATTTGACTTGATATTTATAAAATAAAATAAAATACAAAAATATTTACCTTAAAATAAAACATTAGATTTGAAGTAAAATACATACTTTTAATTAAAATATATATATATTTTTTTAAATTTTTTCAAAATTTGTCATAATAAATAGGGGTTTAATTAAAAAATTGCAGGATTTTTTTTTCCAAACTATAAATAAGATGTTGGAGCTCCTCTGACATCCTCAATTGATGTTGAATTGGTAATTTAACAGTTTAAATTAAAAGAATTAAATAAATATATATTTTTTGATTTTATTTATTTTTTATAATGTGAATATTTTATATTTTCATATTATAAAAAAATAAAAAAATGTAAAATATATTTTATATTTTTATTATGGTAAATATAAATCAGGTGGCATTTTCTCAAAGCTCGAGGGCTTCTCAATAAATTCCCCAAAATGCCCCTCATATCCTTCATCATTCCCGTGACGCCATCTCCACCTTTATTATAAGCATATTTCTTCTCTCTTTCTCATCTTACAGAAAATCTCATGATTCACATTCATTACTTCAACATTAAATCCTCGCCCCTACGGGCTACGGGCCGCCTTCCATGCTTACAATGCATGTCTTCTTCCTCTTCCTTCTTCTCTTTCTCTGTATTCAACTTTTCATCTGTCTATAAATTCGCATCCATTGCTGGGCTGTCTCCTACACTTCTCTTACTTTTTCCTGCTCTGCTCTCTGTTTCACCCACTACTGGTTCTGGCTTTCTGCTGCTATACAGTAAGGCTTCCTATGTTCTCTATTAACAAACCCCATTGAAAAAGCGATCTTACTGGGAAAAAAATCAATTTATTTTTCGGGTTCTCTTTTCTTGTTCTTCTTTTACGGGCATTTGGGGATGAGGGCATGCTTGGGTGCAAGTTTTGGGCTGCTAGTTACCTCTCTAGTAAGCGGAGGAGTTTTTGCGGGAGAATCTGTTGTTTGTTCTTTTAATTCCGCTCTATCTTATGTTTACTACTTAACTGTTCTTCTTCTTCTTGTTTCAATATGACTTTAGTTTATTGATTGCTTCAACTTCACATACCCAATTCAGGTTTTCATACTGGAATGCAGGAATTTTGATCCCATTAAAAGCGGTGTTGAATTTTTCTTTTATTTCTTTTTCGCTTGCTTTGTTTTTATCTATGTTTGTGTAATCTCAACTTTATCTTGTTTTACAACCGTATAAATATTCTTTTCTTGCCAACAAGGGATAGAAGGAGGAAGCCTTTTTTTCTAGTCCATCAAGATGTGCAGAGTTTCATTCCATTTTCTTCCGTCTACTCAAATCCATCTTTCATACCGTAAAACAGAGCACAGATTTTTAAAGCAGGACACCTCTGTATATTGTTTCTGAGTATTCATTATGGATTATTTTAGCCATTTATCTCGAAATAATGGAATAATTTCTAGACGTTTTTAGATCAAGAGTGCAGTGTCTCGGAGGAACAAATTAGAAATATTTTAATTTCGCCATACCCTGTTCTTTTTATGTTCTATCTAATGAATACTTGCTGTCCTCTTCATGATGTTTTGAGAACTGTTACGAGAAGAATACACACATGAATGGTCAGATACTCTGACATATTCTTCTCATCGTTCAACTCTTGTTCTAAGTTTCAGGTTCTAAGTTTCAGGAGAAAGGCGTAAGCGTTCGCAGCCATGGAAAGACTGAACTCAGAGCTGTACTTGCAGAACTGTTACATTGTTCAAGAGAATGAGAGACTGAGGAAGAAAGCTCAGATGCTTAACCAAGAGAATCAGGCACTTCTTTCTGAGCTTAAGCAGAAACTCTCAAAAGCAAACCAGAAGGGCAAACAGAGCACTGCTACAACCAGTCTCCCTGACCTCAATCCCACCTCCACATCCTCAAATCCTAATCTTTCGTTCTCTAGCTGAAAACCCTTATGATAGATGGGGAACCACCTTCCTCCTTTTCTTTTTCTGGAAAAAAAAGACAAAAATATTTTAGTCAGAAGTAGTATTTTTGCTTTGCCTCTGTTTTTCCTGCAGCTTCAGCCATAGTTATAAGATAATGGTGGCAGTAGCATACTTTCTTTCAGAACAGGGTGTTTCTGTAGATTAACCTTCTCTTTGGTGGGTTTGGAAGTAGAAAATTTCTGGATATAAATTTCTTATTATTATCCTATCATTCTTTTTTTTTTTTTTTGTAAAATATGATTCACGTATACACATAATTAAAGGTGAAAATAATATTTTCTAAAAAAATAAATAATTGATATATATTTTTGTTGCGGATATGATCCGGAGTTGGATGGAGACGATTTTTACTGCTCCATCTTTTTAACTCAAGACCTGTACAACACAAAAGAAGACAAGATGGTCAAAAGACCAATTGGGCTAAATCCCCAAAGGCTCTCCGACGCTAAGTCAGTCATAGCCTTTTTTGTGAATAAAAAGGAAAGAACTTGATTTTATTTTTATTTCAGATAATAATTTAGAGAAAGAGAGAGTTTCAGGGCCCCATTCTTGGAGGATTACCTTCTCTTTATATATGGCATCCTTTCAATTTTGTAACTTATCCGGATAAGCATAATTTTTTCGGTCGGTTTTATAACTTCTCCGGTTGGTTATGGTTCCTTTCTTTCGAACCGTAGAAGTTATCAGGAATTTTATCCATGGGTAGTTACGGATAACGATATCCATTAATTTTTTTTTAAAAAATATTTTCTAGAAAATGCATATGATTTTTGGTAATAATAAAGTTTTTATTAATAGAAAAGTTATTCTGCTAAATTTATTATTAACTTGGCAGTCATAATTTTTTTTAAAAATCTGGCTTTAATTTACTTGAATTTTGTCATACTATTAATTTTAGCCAGAGGGGAACAATATTATGATTATTAATTATTATCGTAGTTCTTTTTGCTCCACTTTATCAGCTTTTAATATCCAAAATGTGGCTGGCTATGTTGATTATGCTCCCTCCGCCATGTCTATAATAATGGATTTTTAATAATGACTTCTGATAAATTATCACATTGATCGACGAGCCAGCCAAATCTCATCATGAAAATGGCTAAATTATCATTATAATTTATTTATAACTTCTTTTTTAATATATAATTACAATATTATGATCGGTTTCATTAATGTCCCATTCTCTGATTAATAAAAGATCAGATGATTAAGATTGAAATAAATAATTAAAATAATAAAATAAAATATTTTATTAAAATAAGATTTATCTTATTTATTTTGCTTACTCAAAATGTTGATAAATTTTATATAAAGAGAAAAAATTATAAATAAATTATGGGTTCAAAAATGACTTTATTAGCTCGGATTAATATTCCAACTAATGCTCTTATTACTAAATAGAGACTGTTGTTATATATTTTTAATAACATCTTTTATTACTGATTTGAAATAACATCATGTACACATATCGATTTTAGATACTGATTAGCTAAACAGTATTTCTAATTATAAATTAAATTTTTCTTTCCAAAAAAAAAAAAAAAAATGAATCAGTTAAGTACACAACAGGCATATATCTTTCTAAATATACATTCACTGAATTTTTTTAAATTTATTAGAAAGGTTACTGACTTAAATTTTGAAGAATATATCAAAGAACGAATGTCATATATCTCTTACCTTCAGTTAATTTTATTGTAATGTATATGATTCTAATTCATAATTTTGAACATTAAATTCATCTATTATTTAAATATATAAGCAAAGTGATCGATTTTCTAATTATTTTCAAAACGTATTACATGCATATATTACTTGATACCGAAATACAATAAAATTGATATATTAAAGATATCGTGGATTGCATCGTGTTTAATAAAACTAAAATTTTAATTTTATGATTTATTTGGCACAAATGTTGGAATATTTTGTCATAAGTGGTTTAGCATTGAATACTAATTTTTCGGTTTACCTTCCAATGTTTAATTTAGTATCACTCTTAATGAAATAATAAAAAAAAAACTAAAAATAAACAAATAAAACTTTCAGAAGACAGGCTCCTGCCTTGAGTGGAAAACAACTGCATTTTAGTATTAAAATAATGAAATAATTTTTTTAAAATATTAAAATAATTATATTATTAAAAAAATTAAAAATATTACATTTTCTATATATTTTAAAATAATATAAAACAAAGGTAGCTAAATTTTAACCTAAATAGCCCTCAAGCCTCCCCCAAATTCGGGAAAGAGGGAGCCAAATGTCACATAGGGATGATAACACAACTTAAAAATTTAATTTTATTGAGAGATTTTATTAACTGATATCTACTACATTTGATAAAAATTTAAACTCAAAATACCAAATCGGCAACACTTAATTGGAATTAAAATGAAAAAAAAATCATCCTATTAGACTATCAAAATATACTGTTCTATTCTACCTGACCATTCTGTCGGGAGCAATTTCGCTGAGACCGATTAGCTGAAAAACATCCTACAAGAGCCAAGACAATGCTCGAGTGGACCATATCCACACAAATATCGATTCACAAATTTGAATAAAATGAAATTCAAAATTTAGGCTTCTCGTAAATTCAACAGTTATAAGCTTTCTCATTTGACTAATACTATTAATAGCTACTAATTTTTTTAATATTTTAAACTTCTTATAAATTCAACAATTAAAGTAAAAAAATATATTAATAAATTATAAAAATTAAATAACTATTTAAATTTCTCAATGTATTTTTTACTATTCTTTTATTAAACTTTTAATTTTAACCGTTGAATTCACCTGGAAGCATAAAATATAAAAAGACCCTAACAGCAACCAATATTGTCAATTATGGAACATATTTCAGCCAACATATATCAATATTGAACCCAAATGATACCAATATCTCACAAATACATCAACAAAATCTTGTATATTATTATATCTGTCCTATTTCCTGAGAGCCAACTTAATATGTTACACTGAAAGCAATTATCTGGCCTATTAATTTGAAAAATGTGGCCAAAATATCTTGGATATAAATTGGGTATGCTTTGGATTAGATCAGATCATATAAGTGGTATCCAGGGACTTAATATTTTGAATAATTATCCAAAAATTTAGTGAACCCATACATTAACTTGGGGGACACTTAGATACCACGCTACACTAAAATTCGACCCAAAGTTAAAATTGACGGAATTACTGCCTGAAATTAGTTACATGATGAGCTAAGGACTAAGAATTGGGACTGAATTATGGCCGGAAATGATAGAAGCCGACCGAATACACATCAAGCAGTGACTAGAATTGCAAGAAAGAGTACTCAAATCCACAAAATGCAGCAAAAGAAAACAGCAGATGTCTTATGATTTAATTGGTAGAATAACCAAAAATTTGCAGTTGTTGCAGGTACAGAAGATCAAGCCACTACAAAGTTACCAATTCTATCTTATTTCCAGTGATTATTTGGACTTCTTGCCTTGCTTCTTTTTGATAACTTCATCAACATACATTATACCCTTACCTTTGTAAACTTCAGGAGGTTTGCAGCTTCGAACAGTCGCAGCAAATTGGTGTGTCCGTTGCTTGTCAATGCCAGTGCAGCAAATGATATTAGGCTTAAAGCAGAAGACTCGAACCGCGGGTGGGACCGTCAATTCAACCTCATGGCTGTAACCCAATTTCAGGTAGAGTAGTCGACCATCGGACTCAGCTCTCGCTTTGAAACCAACGCCCACGATCTTTAGAAAGCGAAAAAACTTCGCCTCCATTTTGAAGTTATAGACCAAGTCACCTGCGAGTTTGAGAGGCAATAACCAAAAGTTCTGAAGGAAGTAAAAGGCAGGAGTTGAATATTCAGTTGTGGTGGATATGTTATTCATACTGGAAATTACAATAAATGATATTACTATATAAATCGTCATCTGTTTATGAGATTGAAACATTTTTAACAGGTTCTTTAATTAAAATTGAGATATTGATGCAAGTTCTTCCTTTCAAAATTATATAGATTCGTATACGAAAGAAGTTAATAATAAGTTCTTTTAAAATTGACTATTTGTTTCTCCGTTAGAAATATTTTAGAAATGTATGCAATCAAATAAATAGTTCTAGGAATGAAATCCAAATCCCGGTCATCTATTTAGAGGTTTTCAGGGAAAATCCAATTTATAGTTTTTTTTTTTCAAAATTTCTATCAACAGTTACGCCTTAGGTACTCAACATCTAGCATCCCACATAATACTAACACTAAACAGATATGATATCAGTGGCAGCAATACATAAAGGTCAGGTTCAAAGTGCAACAAATCCTTCTCAAATCACAGATCTGCACCACGGCAAAACGGCCCAACTTCTGAAATTCTATCAGTATAAACCAAACCAAACTAAACTGCTAAAGTTGGATGGGTATATGGATTCTTTGTTTCCATAAAGCATTGTTGTAGATCATATCCTCTACTAGTTACAAACATGTAAGATCACGCCTGATAATTACAGATATGCGGCCATATCGGTATTGGATATATCCAACAATACGCATCGTATCAAATTTATCAAAAGAAAAAAAATATTTTAAAATTATACGCTACCAGGGTTGTATTGTCTAAATATCAGGTATATTGGCTAACATATCGTCATATATTGTCGATACTTCTAGCGATATAGAGAAATATCAGTATGGAAGGGCTTACTATTGATAAACATTGGCCAATATTTTCCTCTGCAAGGAAAAGAGTCCATGATCATTCCTAGCTCACCCCAATCCACCAAAGGAAAAAAAAAACTTTTCAAGCTCTTCAAGTTGTCATCACAATTTTATCATTTCCTGAAGTTCATTCCAAGAAATCCCCAAAAATCAACATAGAAGTAGTTATGTGAAACAAACCATAGATTTAAATGTTTGAGAGTAAAAAAAGTCGATATTATAATAATCTATTCACGTGATTATTACCAAATAATTGTTTTGCACAGCCCAGTTTCATCATTCGATCGCATACTGACTTCTGCTTATTCACAGTCATTTGCAAGCTCACCAAATAAACATAGAAGTATTTTGCACAGCCCAGTTTCATCATTCGATCGCATACTGACTTCTGCCTATTCACAGTCATTTGCAAGCTCACCCCAATCCACCAAAGGGGAAAAAAAACCTTTATCAAGCTCCTTCAAGTTGTCATCACAATTTTATCATTTCCTGAAGTTCATTCCAAGAAATCCCCAAAATACAACATAGAAGTGGTTATGTGAAACACACCATAGATTTGAAGTGTTTGAGAATAAAACAACTCAATATTATAATAATCTATTCGCGTGATTATTACCAAATAATTGTTTTTCACAGCCCGGTTTCATCATTCGATTGCATACTGACTTCTGCCTATTTACAGTCATTTGCAAGCTCACCATCCCCAAAATCATGAACATCACCTCATTTTAATCAACCAAAAACTAATGTCGGTAGATATCACACATGCTGTTTTTCTGATAAATAATAATATATAGAATTAATGGAAAAGGGATGTACAAGAGAAGGATAGAGAAGGGGAAACCATGGGCTACAAATGGACCGTTCAAAGAAAAAACACAGAAGCCAAAAGAAAGGAATGCAGGGACAACACCCTTCAAATGACGCGGCACACAGCAACACGTTAATCCAATGAAAAGCCCATCTGGCAGGAGACTCTAGCAGGAAGAAGAGCAAAATCAAAGGGCAGTGCGAAAATGAAGAGCATCATTGAGCAAGAGAGAGGGAGCCCGAAAAACACAACTCAAAGCACACGACCCTTTGAAGCCAAGAGAACATTAACGTAAGATCCACAATCCAAAGTAAAGAAACTAAAAAGAAATACAGGAAGGCACAAACTCGTTTTGCTCCAATGACTAGTCAAAAATACTTGTCTCCATGTTCCCACTTATCATTCAATCCTGCATCAACTTATGCCTATTCACAACAAAACTTGCAAACTCGTTGTTCCTAGCCTCCTTTTGCTCCATTTTATTCCCAGTTATTAGAATTAAATGAAAATAATTTTTCAAAAAGAAAAACATTTTGTATAGAAATTTGTAAAATGATGGAAAATAAATAAATTCCCTTTGGAATATATCTCCAACAGGTTAGGATTCAGATATTTGTCTGGTTATTCAATGAATTTAATCCAATTCCCATTGTTCCCATTTGATCTATTTCTCTAACAGGTTGGATTTCAGATATTGACGGATTCTGTTTCTCGCCAAGGAAGCTTAAAGCAATGGAGAACTAAAACAAACGGCACAAAAAAAATAAAAAAAATAAAAAAAAAAACGGAGAAGAAGAAGAAAAAAGATATGGCTTTCAAATTTTCCAAATGTTAACAGAGCAGTTGTTTAGAATGCTAATCCCCCCCCTGATGCGGCATCTAGGGGTTTATCTGCTTATTTGTTTAAGAATGGAGCTGTTTGGGAGAATCAGGTGTCTTTTAATCGCTTCCATGGACGCTGACAGTGAACTACCAGAGACCATGGAGCTCACCAGCATCCACAGCACTCTAATGGAATACAAGAGCATAAGGAAAATTTGAGGAAAAACAAAAGCAAGCAAGAAAATGGGACACTTACCTGGGCTGGAAATACGGTTTCCAGCGCCGAATTCCCACCATCGAGCAAGCATCGGCTGGTGCGATAAAGGAGGATTTTACAGCGATCAGATCAATTTTCTCAGAATTGTGTATAAAATTTCAATCGTTGGATTTAGCAGTTGTACAGTCTGTGTATTGTGCTCCAGATCATGTTAGCAGGAGTATGCAAGCAATAAAACCCTCCTTTATTGCACCAACCGATGCTTGCTTGACGATGAGAATCCGACTCCACTAAATCCCTTGCCTTGAACCATCGATACTTCTCATTTCCGTTCAATAAGTAATCACCACTTAAAAGAGCAATTGACTCCCTGTTTTCATCTCAACATATACGCATATGCATACAAGTACATGCATAGATATGTAGATACATACGTATAGATATAAATGTGTGTGTATACATATATATATGTATGTGGGGGTATATACATACGTATGTATATAGACACATGTATACATCTGTATGTGTATGTATATAGATAATACAAACATATGTATGTAACTTGCTGCACTCGAAACAAAGACTTGGGAAGCGCAAAGTCGGCGGAAGGACAGCCCATGCAATGGTAGCCCATCATGCAATCCCCCAAACCAAATGCCTATGCAGTCGTGCAAGTCGTCTAGGCGGTTGACCGGGAGTTGTTCCATTAGAAGCGGGTGATCAGGACTGCATGTTGCGTAGTGCCCATGATGGCTCTCCAGTTCAATCGTCGACGAGCTTGACAGCACAACGGTCCTCATAACCGAGTGAACACCCACAAGATACTTTCCAGTGCAGCGTATCGCCCCGAAGGATATCCACAGCTCTCCATCGCCTCCAAGGAAGCCATGGTGGCCATGATCATCCCCACGCCAACTCGACAAGACAACTCAAGCAGCCTTCCCCAGGGCTACTGATGTCAGCCACAAGGCCCAAGCGTGGACACACCAATGCCTTCTCTATAACAATCCCTTTTTCCCGGTGAAAGGTGGAAGAAGGAAAAGGGAAGAAGGTAGAGGTGAGAAAAGGAACGAAAAAAGGTGTCACGAACTCGGACTAAGTAGATCAATTTAAATAATTAATTATAATTCATAAAATTTAAAATCCCAAATAGATTCAACAAATAATGCCAAGTTTCAAAATTCGAGTATGACAAACCAAATAAACAGGATCCAACAAATCAAAATCCACATAGGACCTCTTCGGACAACCGTTCGGACAAAATAAATACAATCTACTCTATAATCATCATAAAAGAGGTAACAATCTAATCAAAATCATAATCAGACATAACATAACATCTAAACTATTCCCGAAACATAACCATAGGCCTATACCCAGCCAGTTCAATAATCCAATCACATCAAATACTAATTTAAGTTATATTAAAACTCAAACTCATCAAATCGGATGAATGGCTAACATATCACATCCATACTCCTGCAACGCATCCGAATTTTCTACTCTGAAGGGGTAAAATAGAAAACGTGAGCCAAGCGCTCGTAGTATTATATTTAAATAAAAAGATTCCAATAAATCAGAGGGAATGATCTAATGGATAAAAATCCAACCAAATAATAGAATAAATTTAAATCGCCCATAAAATAAATCAAGATAGAGTTCTAAGATCCAAAATTCAATAGTAGTCTTGTATTGAAATCAAATATCCAAATCCAAACAAAATTGTCATCATCAGGATCATATATATATATATATATATATATATATAAACAAAATAGAAGTGATTACTGATTCCAATAGGCAATTAGCCAATTTTCAAAGTCAATCCAAGTCCGAGTCCGAGTTCGATTCCAAATCCAAGGCCCGATCAGCTTGTAATCTGAGGTAAAATCCGATAACCGGATGATCCAATAACGTGCGCAGAAATCGAAGTAGCATTATGATAGATATTTTAAAGGTCCGGATTAAAACATATAATCAAAATCGTTCGTACAAGACATACCAAAGCCTATCTGTGGGAAAAATCGGCGAATATGAAATCTAAATCCAAAATCTGAATCCAGATCAAAGCAGAAATGCAAATCATGCATCAAGTTTGAGTTCCAATTATTTAAATACTAACTTGAGGAAGGGTTATATATAATCTTAAGCCAAATCAAATGCAAATTAGGTCAACATGAATGATCACCCATGTACTCTGTTCCCATCGGTAAAGTTGCTCACTATTATTTACCACCTGTGACTTTGGGTGCAATCCTCAAACTTGTCAAATATATTAGAACGTCCAAATATATTTTAAGATCAAATCAAATTATCCAAATGGGAATGATCACCACTCTAAGCCTTTCCTGTCGGCGAAAAGTGATTTTCAAATAACAAATATCTTCTCGTCAGGAGCTGGCAAGAATGTCTAATATCCAAATCAAAATGTAATAACCACAACCTGGCACGTGCAAGTAACTGCATCGCCTATGCAAAGTTTTATACTCATTTTCATATGCAGATACTGATATAAATATATACAGTATCCGATAAATTATTTAAGCTTTTAGAAAAATATTAAATCCTCCAAAATTATAAAACCCATATCAAAAACCCCCAAAATTAGCCAATGAACTATACATGCATGTCTAGAATAAACAGAACGAGTGTATAAAAATACACGCATGTTAGTAAAAATTTTAAACAGTATCCAAAATAATTCAAATGCTAAATCAAAACAAAGCGGGGGTTTATAGACAGTTGTCTTGATCTCATACTTTGCAAATCTGAAGAAATGATGTCTCGAAGCATCTGAATCGACACCTTCTCTCTCTATCGCATGTGCTGCCTCTCTCCTCCCTTTCTCTCTCTCTTCGTGTGGGCTGCCTCTCTCTCTTCACGATTGCCGACGACGGCTCCGGCTTCGGCACGAGCAATGGCTGCAAGCATGGCAGTGGCAAACCCAACGACAGATGGCAGCCGACAGTGGCGCAACGCAACCAGCAAAAGCTTTCTTTCTTCACCGCACCTCAACACAAAAATCCATCAAACTCTCAACCAATCTCCACATAATACATACATGCAACCCAAGAATCATCATCCACAAAGAGAATGGAATAATTTACTTGCTTTGATTTCACCCATTTTCTCCGGGAACAGCGGCAGCTTGCGCAATTTCCTCCTTCCCTTCACACCACGGCACACAACAGAGGGTAGGCTTCGCCGGGCTTCCATCTCCAGCGCTAATTCCTCCAGTGACGATGGCGGCGGCAGCGACCCCCTGCGCCGGCGCTCCCTCTACTCCTTCTCTTTTCCCTCTTCTCTTTCCCCTTTCCCTTTCCTTATCCCTGATTTTATCTGTTTTCAGTTAATAATTTGATCATGGAGTCTCAAATGAGTAACCCATATTTGATAGAAATTGCTGAAGAATCAGATTATCAATCACATATCTGAGTGGATTGAGTTTTTCAGTTTTGAGACACGAAATCTTATGCCCAATATCAAGGATCTGAAGGAGGAGATCTAAAACAAGGCTAAAGAGCTGAATACACTATTCATCCCACAGTGCATAAAATATACAATGATCTGAAGAAGCTTTCAGGTAAAGGAACATGAAACAGGAAATTACAGCTCAAATGGCAAGATGTTTAATGTGTCTACATGTCGAGATTGAACATATGAAATCTCTAAGATTTCTTCAGCCTTTGCCATTTTCTAGCCGGACATAGGAGTATATTATGATAGATTTTGCTATAAATCTACCAAAGACAGCGACAAATCAAGACATGAAATCCGAACCTTTAAAATCTCATTTTGCAACACAAAGATTGTTTGTAGTAAGGGGAATCACTTGCGAATAAGTAGGTAAAATAGAAGAATCACTTGCCTGATGGGAGCCTCGGCCACAAAGCTAAGCAACGAAGATTTTCAGTCACGAAGGTACTTCGGTGACGGCTTACGAACGTCTGGCAGCAGGGCTTCCTTCAAATTTCTCTCCGCTCATCTGCCCTTTTCTCCTATTTGATTCCCACTGGGGTAGTGCTTAAATAGACACATAGGCCGGAAATATTGGAGGGAAACTTGGTTAGAAGATGGAATCGGACGGTTGAAACGGATGTTAATCCGTTAGGGTTTGTTGTGGAATGGTTCAGGAAACATTCGAACGGAGTGGAACGGCCGAAGGTTTATTAGAAGGATTCTAAGAGAGAGAGAGAGATAGAAGGAAGGCGACGATGGTTGAGGAAGCTTCGAGAGAGAAAAAACGCGAGGGTGAGAGAAAGAGTGTGTGTGTCAAGGGTTTGTCTGAGGAAGGTGTGAAGGAGGATCGAGAGGGGGGGCGTGGTGGCATCGTATTATTATTGTTATTATTAAAAATCATGCAGTAGCTACTTCTTACTTGGAGGCCAGATTTGCTAACATAAATTCTCCCTTTGATCTTGAAATGCTCGAGAATAATATAAGCAAGGGTCGGATTCTCTTCAATTTTTGAAGGCGTGATAGTTTCGTGATGGTTTATTGCCTTTCAGATCTGGCATTGCAGCAATGAAGATAAGAACGTGATACGTGTATAAGTTCAGGAGGAGAACCCACTCTAAAAAGGACGTCCTAAATGGGGAAGAGCCTCTAAACTTTTAAATTGAAGGTTTTAGCTCTAACTTTTTAATATGGGATTCCATTGAATGATACCAAAATAAAACTCGGATTCTATAACAAAACTTACTAACACTGACCCATTTTTTAATCAATGATACTAAAATATATTTAATACAAATACGATCTAATTATAAAACTAATATTTACAAAATATAAACTAAATCTCTACTAGATATCACATCCAGGCTCCCTGTAAGATACCAATAACCTTTTAATTTGAAATGATAAGAAATAATAAAAACATGTGTCAAATACTCAATAAATATCAATATATTATATATATATAATAAATACTATGTCCAAAATTAGAGCAAAGTGACAAATCAATAAAATAAAATCCATAAAAGTCAAAATTCAAATATTCGATATGTCAAATTAATGAGAGTCTAAAATATGATGTTGTACTAAAAAACATAATCCAATAATGAAAGTCAAATATTCCAAATATACGAAACCAACCAAATTCGATATCCAATCTCAAATTGAAATATCAAGTATCCAAACTAAATATAAATAAAGCATATCAAAAATCTAAAATATATTCAAATTGAAAAACTAAATATCAAATGATTGATTTTAAGAAAAGATTACTCCAAATCCCAATAATATTAGGCCATATTATTACTATTTAGACATGTAAACTGACTATATATATATTCTCCTTTATAGACGATGATGAAGCCACATTTATTTTGCCACTCGTGGTATAGAGTGCAATCCCAAAATTTATTTGAATATATTAGGACCCCCAAATATATTAATTTTGTTTATTTTCTTATTCTATTCTCATAAAAACATAAATCGATGATGATCTTTGTATCACAAATCCAAAACTTTTCATAACAGATGGAAAATATAAAATTTTCACTCAAGAAGGTCAACTACAAAATATATAAAGATAGAGCCCAACTCGAAACATATAACATGGATACTACATGTAAGGCTCATATATATGATTTTGTGACTTTTCTTTCACAAATATACTTATATGTGAATGTAATATCTTAAAATATTTACATATTTTTACAAAACTAGCCAAAAATCTTTAAATAATAACAAAAATAAAGTAAAATATCAAAACAACCAATAAAAATGACATACATGTATGAGAAACCGAAATAGGATAAGTAAATGACATACTTGTATATTAAATCCACCAAATGGATGTGAAACTAAATAAAAATTAAAATAGACCAAAAATGGGGTGTAATGATACTTATTTCAATTTCTAATCTAATAGATCTGATCAAATGATACCATAAAACACCTTTTCTTCTCTTCATCTCTTCCTTCCATTCTTTTTTTTTAATCATTTTTCTCTTCATTTCTTTGTGAAATGACAATGAACAATGCGTGTCAACTTTTTATATAATCGAATCGGCGTATGAGCATCGCCTCAAACGCATGTCAGGCCCCACGCCTAACCCTGTCTGTGCATGATCATTGCCTCAGTCGCTCCTTAAGTGCGAGTATTTCAAAATTCACACTCGAGCGATCCATAGGCACGCCTATTCTACCAAAAGCGCACGTCGGGCATATCTCAATCGTTGAGACTACTTCATTACTTAGATTTATTTCAAATTCACATGACATATTTATTTTTAATATATCCAAAATTTATCTAAAATAAACTGATAATACTAAATTAATTGAACTGAGAACAGGACATTGCTAAAACACACCCAAATAACATGATAAAGAATGAACACAAGTGAGAAGGGATCCTCTTGGAGTTTAGACGAATGCAACCCAAATAATCTTGCCATTCTCATACCAAAGATTTTCTATTCAAATCGAGTGCAGAAGATGTTACGAGAAGACAAATGTTAGATCATATAGTTTTTGTTAAACAGATATATTTTGACATATTTCTCACATTGCAAGCTTATTTTGTTGGCCCATTTATTAGAAAAATTTGGTTGTTTAGTTAATAAACTAAAATCTTTATTAATATTGTTGCGTTCTGGATCCGCGGGGTCCAGGAAACACAAGTAAATGTGGTGTTGGATGCGAGAGGAAGATTGAGACTGGATCTTTTACATGGAAAACCTCCTCTTGAATGGGGAGGAAAAATCACGAGGCTCAGGGTCTTGAAAGTGTTTCACTATTTGGGTTGAAGTCTTTACAAAGTACAAGCGTTTGGAGTTAATCCCTTCCTTGTCTCTTGATTTGTATTTCTCTTTTTTGGGGGGATCGCTCGTTGGGAGGCTTTATAACTCTTCTTGCTCCGTTTCACAGGGAGGAGAGAGTTTTAGGGCCGAAAGGAAGTGAGCCTTCTTGCCTTCTTTGTGGAGCTAATCTTGGGGAAAGAGAGTCCGATCCCTTTAGAAAGGGACTTTGCTGGGTATTTATAGGGGAGACCAGGCCGTTGGGGAGGAGACGCGTGGCAGCCATCGGATGGCCCAAATGCTGTGCAGCGTCCTACTGGCCTCATTAATGCTGCTGACGTGCGCGGTAAGGCACGCGGCTAGCGCCGCTGGCAGGCCTAGGTGTGTCAGTCTTGATTTGACCAGGCGTGCTCTGTTCAAATGGAGACTGGCAGTGGTTGCAAATTTTCTTGGGAATCGGTGAAATCGCTTAGCTGGCATCCTTGAACATAGGGTAGTCCTCGTCCCTGAGTGGAGCCCCTCGTGAGTTCGCGGACTCGTAAGAGGAGGCTGTTATTGGAGGATCTTCTGGGAAAAGTCTGGGAGCCTCTTCTTGACCTCTCGGGCGATTCTGAGGCTCAACAGGGCTTCCAGAGTTCTCGGCCCTTTTTGTGTCTGTGTACTCGGGTATTGCTAGCGTTGTCCTCAAGCTTACTTATGAGCGGACGGGACTTCTTAGAATTCTGCTGTAGTCTTGGTCTTTGGGCCATTGGCCTCTACTTTGGGCCTCTACTTTGGGCCTCTCAGGCCGTTCGACTTTCTTGACTCGAGGGAGTATCTTTGGGCCTCTCGTTTGGGTCGTTCTTCTGGGCCGTGTTTTTATGGGCCTTTATACTGTGGCCCAACATAGCCCCCCATGCCAAAGGGCCCAAAGTTCTCCGCCGTTTGGCATGAAGTCGTTAGTACACTAGAGGAGTCGACCGTCCGAGTACGTGTGTCCTTGTGGCGAGTACTGCGTTGAGCTTGATGGGAGGTGGTCCCAAGACCTCTTCTGGGTCCGAGACTTTTTTTCCGCCGCCGCTTCACTTCCCTGCGGAGCATTAAATGCGGTGTCTGGTTGATGTGACGCGCTGACAGGCGCCTTGGGAAGGAAAGACCATCATTCCTCTGAAACGAATGGCCAGTCGACGCGTGGCAAGGGTAATGAGTGCGCCTTTTGCACTCCAGGGTTTATTTAAACACCTCCTTGCCCTGATTTTCCATCTTCGCGCCTGCTCTTTCGTTTTTCTCTTCTGAGTGTTGAGGCCTTTCGCTCTTTCTTCGTTCGAGTTTCTTCTTCTCTTTCGTTTTTCGGCGTTCATGGCGCCTGGAGTGAGAGATATTGCTACCACGGTGATGCTCGACAAGCTCACGGAGATTCGAGCTCGATATCGAATCCCTGAGTCTATGGCCATGATGATTCTGGAGTCGCACGATAGGGCACTGTACCCTCCGGACGGCTTCATTACCGTTTACGAAGTCCACCTCAAAGGCGGGCTACGGTTTTCCATCGCGGAGGAGCTCTACGACATTATGAGGGCGCTCGGGGTGCCTCTTGCCAGGCTTCAACCAAATGTAGTCAGGTATCTGGTGTCCTTATGCGTTTTCTTCCGGTGTTATGAGAAGCTTTTGAACGCTCTTACAGTCAAGGTGATGTTTCGCTTTACACAGAACCTTGACTGGATTGTAATGACTCCCCGTCCGGAATTTTCTTTGTTGTGCGGAGGTAACCCAGACTCCACGAAGCGGTGGAAGGATAAGTTTTTCTTCCTTGGCGTCCACGAGCATTGGGCCATCCCATTCAAGTGGGGGAAAGTGGCTTACCAGTACAGCTCTGACCCTTCGAGGGAGGACGGGGAGAATGTGAAGGTGTACACAGACTTGGTGCTGACCAATCTGTGGACATTTCACTGAAACAAGCGCAACATCCGGCTGTCTCCTGAGAAATTCAAGGAAGCCAAGTGGGGACCGCGGGATGAGGCTTCCGGCACAGCTCCTTCCGTAAAGCCAAGGAGAGACCGAGGATGAGAGTTGGGGCACTGAGGATCGGTGGTCCCGTTGCCGAGCCCTCCTCCGGTGACAATGATGATTTTGACATCGATGATCTGAGCGATGATGACGTGGCTGCTCCTCTGATTAAGAGGACGAGGACTGGATCTTTTCCCGAGTCCTCGGGGTCTGGAGGTTTCGCCTTCACTGCCACTGCTAATCTTGCTGAGCCCTCGGGGGCAATTATTCAGGTGGCAGAGCTTCCGGACGTCCAGCCCTTTTGTGACGACGACGACGATGATGTTCCTCTAATCAAGAGGACGAGGATTGGAATCTATCTTCCGGGGTCCTCGAGATCCGAAGGTCTCGCCTTCACTTCCACTGCTAATCTTCTTGCTGCATCCGTGGAGGTGCCCGTCCAGACTGCGGAGTTTTCGGACGTCCAGCCCCTCAGTGATGATCCCGTCTTCGGAGCTTCCGCTGATCTGCCTGGTGACGTCTCGGATAGGATTGATCACCCTTCCGAGGACATAGGAGGTGGGAGCGTCATGGTGGACTCTGAGAGGGGGATGACGGCTGAAACGGTCCGAGAGGTGGTGGAAGTCGAGGACCTAAGTGTCGATGAGCTCATGCCCTTCGATCCTTCTGAGCATCCTACTGTGGTTGAAGCCGAGCGGTCGTCCGAGTTTTTTAGGGATGCTGCTTTTGAGGCAGGCTCATCGGTGCCTTTTATAGTCGCCGAGTCCACATCTGAGGCGGCGCCTGCGGGGCCTAGGAGCGGTCTTCAGGAGTCCGAGATCCATGGGGAGTGTGGCACAGGGGACGATCCTCTCATTTCTAAGGTAATCCTCTGTTTCTTTCCCTACCTTGTTCCCATCTGTCCGTATTTTGACGAACCTTTCTGCTGCAGCCTTCGAGGGTGGATCGATCGGGGCCTTAGCGGTTTGGGTGGGAGTGATCGCCCACCTCCGTCGGAAATGGGGTCTTCGAGGGTGCCCAGGAGGCGCGTGGCCAGAGCGGAAAGTGAGCCGGCTGAAGTTAAGGAGAAGATTGCTTCTTTGGAGGACACTGTCAAGCCTGCGGCGGCGGGGGCCTCGCCGAGATCGGATCCTTCGCCGGGAAGAGGGGATGAGGACGTCTGTGCGGTGCGAGATGGCTCCCGGTGTTGGAGGGCAAGTTAAGGATGGCATTCGTATGTGCCGCCGGGTGGCGCGAATGGTCCGTCCGTAATTTCCTGTAAGCGTCCTCAATCCCAGGAACTCCAGCGCCTTGAGCGTAGAAGACTTATACGGTGTTGCTGATAGGCCTTTCCCTGGACCTCCTTGGGCAGGGCCTGATGGCGAACCTCTTACGCCCGAGGAGGCAGTTTCGGCGGACTAGGCGGAATCTTCAGGAGCCCGAGAGGCTCAAGGAGGGAGCTGAGAGGCGCTCCCTTGATACGTTGTTTCTTTTCTTATTTTGTTACACTTGTATACAAATTCATTTTTATGAATAAGACTTGTCCTCTTTTGCATCAGAGTTTCGGACGTTTCTTTTATCTTGTTCGCATGGGTGTGTCTCTTTTTTCTCTTTCTTTTTGCGCCATGATGTACGGCATCCGACTCTTTAGTTTTGAGCATGTGACCTCTTTCAGGTGCTCAATCCTTTAACTTCTTGGATTTGGGTACGCGGTCCTCTTAGGGACTTCTAGCCTTTAACCCTTTGGCTTTATTTTTCTTGCCCGGCTTTTGGGACCGCTCGGTCACAGCTGATTGTTTTGAGTTTTGACCTCTGTGGCCCGGCTTCTAGGACCGCTCGGTCACAGCCGAGTTTTTGTTGCCTGACCTATGGGGTCTGCCTCTGGGGTTGCTCGGTTGGCGCCGAGTCTTTGTTGATTGACCTCTGGGGTCCGACCGCTGGGACCGCTCGGCTTAGCGGCCGAGTTTTCATTGCCTGACCTCTGGGGTCCGACCGCTGGGGCTGCTCGGCTTGACGGCCGAGTTTTTTTGTTGCCTGACCTCTGGGGTCCGCCTCTGGGGCTGCTCGGTTGGCGCCGAGTCTTTGTTGCCTGACCACTGGGTCCGACCCCGCGCCCGGCTTAGCGGTTGAGTTTTTGTTGCGACCTTTGGGAGTGCGCCTCCTGGGCCGCTCGGTTGGCGCCCGGAGTCTTTGTTGCTTGACCATTGGGGTTCGACCGTTGAGGCCGCTCGGCTTGGCGGCGGTTTTTTGTTGCGACCTCAAAGTGCGCCTGCAGGGGCTTGCTCGGTTGGCGCCGAGTCTTTGTTGCTCGACCACAGGGTCGACCGGCTGGGCCGCTCGGCCATGGCGGGAGTTTTTGTTGCTTGACCTGCGGGGTGCATCAGGGTTACTCGGTTGGCCTTAGAGTCTTTGTTGCCGACCCACTGGGGTCCGCCGTTGGGGCTGCTCGGCTTAGCGTAGAGTTTTTTGTTGCTCGACCTCACGGGTCTGCCTCTGGGCCGCTTTCGATTGGCGCCGAGTCTTTGTTGCACGACCACCGGGATCAACCGTTGGGGCGGTCGGCTTAGCGGCTGAAGTTTTTGTTGCCCGACCTCGGGGGTCCGCCTCGGGGCCGCTCGGTTGGTCTTAGAGTCTATGTTGCGACCTCTGGGGTCTCGCATGCAGAGGCCTTTCGGTTGGTGCCGAGTCTTTGTTGCGACTCTTTGGGATCCGACTGGCTGGGGCCGCTCGGCTTGGCGTAGAGTTTTTTGTTAGTGTTACGAGTTGCTTCTCTGTTGGTAAGGGAGCATGAGAATGCTTTAAAATAGATGTAATGAAAGGATGCTTTCATTGACATACATATTTTACACTGGCCTCCAGGGCCTTTTCTTTCTGGTTTTTTTTTTTACAGTCCGCATGCTTGGGCCTTCATGCTCCTCTTGTGCCGCCTCCTTGGTCATTGTGACAGCTGCGTTTGGGACTGGCCTTGCTGGTATTGGTGCCCTCAGCGGGTGGTCAAGCGTGCTCCGCGCCCATTACGGCCTTGCCCTTTGAGCGGCGCGACCGGGTGCGCCCGGGTCATGGCAAGAAGCGGTCGAGATAGCCCTCCATTGCGAGTCGCTCGATTTCCACCTGGAGCTTCCGGCAGTCTTCGGTGTTGTGGCCACGGCTGCAGTGGTAGTGGCAGTACTCCCACTGGTCACCTCCCTCTGGATTCTTCAACGCCTTGGGCCATATTAGGAACTCCTCGTCCCTGATCTGCCTTAGGAAGTTGGTGAGGGAGTCAGTGAAGGCCAGCGGGCTGGATGACCGCTCTCCTTCAAGGACCATCCGTTCGGGCCCATCCTGCCGGAACGGCCCTTGAATCTTCAGCTGGGCGCTCGCCCTTCTTTTTCCTTCCCCTGCCCTTGGGGGCAGGGGGTCTTCTCGTCCTCCCGGCTGACTTGTTTCGTCGATTTTGGGCCCGAAGACAGTTTTTCAGAGCCTTTTGAGCCATTTTTTCGTCGGGTTTGGCCCATGGACTTTTTTCTATTGAAGTAGTCCCTCAACTCGCCAGGAGTCCGAGTCGAGTGTTGCCTGCAGGTCTTCTTTGGGCGCGGGCTTTGGGGCGCGGGCCTAGATGCCGTCCCACCTTCTCTCGGAGGGTGCGGACGGCTCTTGTGAGGCTGTCCACCTTCTCCACTAGCTTGCGTACGCTAGTGTCGTGGCCGCTGCTCACTCTGCCACTCGATGGGAGGCACCTCTCGTAACGCTCCTCTTCCCGGGTAGACGTACTGTCTTGCCTGTTGATCATCTTCAGGGCGTTGGTTGTTCTTTGAGTGGGGAAGTTCGTGTGCTTCTGTCAGCTTTTCGTTCCCATAGACGGCGCCAATGTTGCGTTCTGGATCCGCGGGATCCAGGCAACACAAGTAAATATGGTGTTGGATGCGAGAGGAAGATTGAGACCGGATCTTTTACGTGGAAAACCTCCTATTGAATGGGAAGGAAAAACCACGAGGCTTAGGGTATTGAAAGTGTTTCACTATTTGGGTTGAAGTCTTTACAAAGTACAAGCGTTTGTGGTTAATCTCTTCCTTATCTCTTGGTTTGTATTTCTCTTTTTTGGGGGGATCGCTCGTTGGGAGGCTTTATAACTATTCTTGCTCCGTTTCACAGGGAGGAGAGAGTTTTAGGGCCGAAAGGAAGTGGGCCTTCTTGCCTTCTTTGTGGAGCTAATCTTGGGGAAAGAGAGTCCGGTCCCTTTAGAAAGGGACTTTACTGGGTATTTATAGGGGAGACCAGGCCGTTGGGAAGGAGACGCGTGGCAGCCATCGGATGACCCAAATGCTATGCAGTGTCCTACTGGCCTCATTAATGCTTTCTGCGTCTTGCGCGTAAGGCCGCTGTGATTCGCCATTGCCAGCGCTGGAGGTGTGTCGATCTTGATTTGACAGTCTTTCTGTTCAAATGGAGACTGGCAGTGGTTGCAGATTTTTTTGGGAATCGGTGAAATCGCTTAGCTGGTATCCTTGAACATAGGGTAGTCCTCGTCCCTGAGTGGAGCCTCTCGTGAGTTCGCGGACTCGTAAGAGGAGGCTGTTATTGGAGGATCTTCTGGGAAAAGTCTGGGAGCCTCTTCTTGACCTCTCGAGCGATTCTTAGGCTCAACAGGGCTTCCAGAGTTCTCGGCCCTTTTTGTGTCTGTGTATTTGGGTATTGCTAGCGTTGTTCTCAAGCTTACTTATGAGCGGAGCGGGGCTTCGGGCATTTTATAGTTTTAGTCTTTGGGCCATTGGCTCCCTCTTTGGGCCTCCCGTGTAGTTCGGCTTTCTGGCTCATGGGAGTATCTCAGGCCTCTCGTTTGGGTCGTTTCTTGGCCACAGTGTTTTTATGCGCTTTATATTGGGCCCAACAAATATCATTAATTTTTAATTTTTATTTAAGAGAATAAAAATAAATTAGTTTTTTATTTATATTGAGTTTAAATCTACGAATAATTTGAATTAGTAAATTTTTATCGGACTTAAAGTATTATGGATTGGATTTACGTTGTGAACGGTAATGAGTTATCATATATGGATATTAAAATAAAAAATAATAATTAAATTAAAATAATAGAATTTTGAAAATATAAGTTAATATAATAAAATTTTTCAGAATTTTAAAAATATTTTCGATTTTTTTCTTTCAAAAAAGGGGTAGAAGTGCAGAGGGCATGTTTTGGACGCCGAGGATTCGCGAATTCAACCATCGGTAGGCAGCAAGCGACAGAGATAGCGAAGGGATCGCCATGGATACAGCAGCGAGGAGTGGAGGGATATGGGAAGGCATCTACAAAGTCATAATGCGTCGGAACTCCGTATACGTCACCTTTGTCGTCCTCGGTGCTTTCGCCGGCGAACGCGTAACGTTTCATTTTTCAGAGCGATTACTATGGTTTGAAATTTCGTTGTAGATTTTCATCTCTTCATTAATCTGATGAGCAGTGGTTACTCTGAGCTATCGTAGATTTGTTGACCTAATTGATGGTTCTGGATGAACAAAAAGTGTAGCATAGGTCGTATAGATTGACCTATCTGACTATTCTCATTGATTAGGTGTTTTGTGATCGTAAAAACGAAGACAGTGGGCTTCTTACTCCTAAGGGCCGTCTGCTTAGTCTTGATTAGACCTATGAACGTTTGTGATGGGTGATTCTCATTCCTAGTACCTGGATGAGGATAATCTCCTTGTGCCTCCGATCCACGGGAATGAGATTTTCTCTGCGCGATGAAGATAATCAAATTCTTCTCCCTACCAATGTCACAACTACCACAACTCTGATTCCGATTTCAATTTTGAGCCTGTATGAAAATCTGAGAAATTGGGATTTAAACCTACTTATATCACCTGTCTGGAGTAGGTTGACCACACCACAGCTCTTGCATAAAATGTATGGCACACGATCTTATTGGCAAAGAGAACTTAAAAATTAACCAGCTTAAGAGGAAAACCTCCATGGCTTCACTCAAGAAAATGACAAATCTACTAAGAAAGTCAACTTTTAGAGATGTGGTACAGTAGCACTAGAACCTAACCAATTACTCCTAACACGTGACTCTTGCTGAAGGAATCTTCAGTTTGCTCACTTGCAATGCATCCGAACTCATTCCTGACTCCTTGGATCTTCCTTCGTCGGCCCAAGAATTTCCAACACCGTCAAAACTCTGATGTCCACTCCACTAATAGAATTACGAAGGCTAGCATTCTAGGCTTGGTCGACGAGGTAGGGTTTGTGATTCATCGATTGCTCTCATCGAGCTTTGATTTCTAAGCTACACTTGGAGAAGTTAAGTGGTGGCTAATAAATAAATAGCTTAGTCAATGTGGTTTTAGAGAAGTGATAATGGAGAAAACGATTATTCACTCCAGTTCTAGTCACACGTTGGTCAGTCAAAGTAGTTTTATAGATGTGCTTAGTGGGAAATAACTATATTTTACTCAAGCCAAAATCAAGCGAACTTAGAGCAGAACTATTTGCCAAGAATTCAGTACTCAAGCCAAATTCACGTCAAATTCTAGCAATATTCTCTGCCACTATTTTAATCCTTGAGCTAAAATTGTTTCAACATCGAGTGAAATTCTTTGCCAAAATTATGATGCTTGAGGCAAATTTGAGTCAACTACGAGCAAAACTCGCAGGCTGATTTCTGATGCCCGAGCCAACTTTGAGTGAAGATCTGAACACTAAAGTTCTCACTAAAAATACAACACATTGTCGTTGAATTTGCAAATCACTCATAAATTGGCCTAACAAGAACCATTCATGTAAGGTAAATTCATAATGCCTATTTTGATAGTACTCTATCCTGATTACAATTCCATAACCTTTACCAAATGATGCCTGCTCAATTTCATATGGGAAAGGGGCAAGAGATGAGGATGCCGATCAAAGTTTTCTAGCCAAAAGAATAATGCAGTATTCTCCCTCATTAAATGAAATATCTAATATTGCATAGTTGTCTTTAGTCCTCCTCCTTGCCTTAAATCAATTGTTTAATCATGGTTGTCCATATAGCTGATGTGTTTATAATCCTTGTTGTGGATCATTCTAATTTGGTTTCAAACTTCCATTTTTGGGCCTACAGGTGGTAGATTACGGAGTTCATAAGCTTTGGGAATTCAACAATATTGGGGTATGCCATCTACTTTCTTATCATTTTACTTTGTATTTTGGTTGTTTTGATTTTCTGTCATGCTTATCTGCTAGCTAGATTATGTTCATCTAGCTGCATGATTATAGCTCTTTTAGAATGTGATGTCATCATGTTACTGATTAGATGACTACTAAACCAGTACATATTATGTTTATTAGTGTTTTGTCCATATCACATGGAAGAAAATTAGGTTTACAATTATAAACTGTACTTCAAATTAGCAGTGCTGCCTTAAAATTTGGAACCATACCTTTGAGGCACCTTTGCTTTTAAGATTTGACAAACTGTGGTTTAAGTACTATTGGCATTGGTAACTTATATCAATATAAGTAAACATAATTGCAAATCATAATAACTCCATTCTCACTAAGCTAATATTAAACGTTGTTAAAGGCGTGCCTAGGCTTGGGGCTTCAAGCCTGGGGTCTCAACATACCTAGGCAAAATTTATTCTAAGAGATGTACACTTAGGCTTTGTGGCGCAAAAATAAATTGTTTCTTTTCAAATTAGTTATTATATTTAACTATTATTTTTAATGCTAATTTGGTGTTACCTAATTTGGATTTATGAAAGTAATAATCGACAAATTAGAAGAATAAGTGGAAACGATGATGAGAATAATAAATTTACATATGATAATAATTCTTTAAGAAATGGTTTTGTAACTAAAATTCTTAAAGTAAATGAGATGACACATCACATTAATTGAGAAATGGTGTGAACCTTGAATGATAAATACTTTTAGTGTTATTCTATTTGAGTTTATAAATGATAAATATTTTTACTTACAGAGAGGTATATTCAAGTCCAATGTTGTCAAAGGTGCTAGGTGAGTTAAGGCATTAAGACTCTATATTACCCTAGGTACTATGCAAGATGTTCATCCAAAACATGTGAGGCGCTAATTGAATTCTAAACATGTCTATAAGTTGTGAAGAAAATATTAATCAAGGGTCAAACAATCGAAAGCCAACTATAAATATACATATATAATTAAGTATTGCGTCATTAAACATAACGCGATCAACAAACATGCTAGTTTGCAATATTATCTTTTAGCGCATATACAATCCTAAAATGATCTAATTCTAATTATCATCAAAATTCACCTTATCATCCTCATTACTATCATCATCATAGAAAAAGCCCACATTAAATCCATTGCAAGTTTTGTAGTCATCATTCTCCTCCATTATTTCCTTTGAATTAGCCTTTTCCTCATACTCTTATTATTCTAGAATTCAAACGCTTTGGACTTGCTCTCAAGAATTCAAAGCCTTTGCCTTCGTTCAAAATTTATTGTTCTTAACCTCAATTAGCAACTGAAATGATTAAGATAGAGATTTTATGAGGTGGGAATGAAAGCGCAAAGAGAGAATGGTTGTGTTGTGCTGATTGTGATGATGAAAAGACAAATATATTTAAAAGAAATACAAAATCATAAATTTTTTTAAAGGTTGTTTTAGGAAAACTAATAAAAAAATTTATTTTTTTAATGCAAGTGCTGAGAGCCGGATTGTATTGTCTCGAGTGCTCACTTTGGCAAGTGCATTGCCATTTCTTCTTGCCTTGTATTGTTCATGGTCCAATGCCTGTGCCTTGTCTCGCCTCGCCTAAGCACCTAGGCGAATTCCTGAAACACATTTGACAACACCGTTCAAATCTATTGGTTAAGGGAGAAGAAGAAGGTAAACTGTTATTTGATAATAATGATAAATAATAATATTTGATACGAGTATTTTGATAATAATATTTCAAGTTAATGAATTTTATTATTTTTACACGTTTGTAGTTAGTTGTACTTATTAATTTTTATCTTTTATATTGTTAATTGAACTAATAAGTTATGATTATTACCATAAATATTTTTTGATTTTTTTGTTATATTATTAGCTTTAACAAATAAAATTAATTACAATAACATCCTATATACATATTTCATTAGTAGACATCTCACTCCCTTCAAGCCTTCAAACATAAACATAATCATCCTTTCCCGTGCCTCCCTTTGACTTGCTCATCCTTCCCCCAGAACTGAAGTGGAGACACCGCACACAGTCACTACCACCATCGCATTACTAGCACTCTTGATGGAACCACCACCCTTTTTTACATTGCACCACTATTAATTACAATAGCATCCTATATACATATTTCATTAATAGACATCTCACTTCCTTCAAGCCTTCAAACATGAACATAATCATCCTTTCCCTTTATTGATGCAAATGGAAATATAGTCAATGAAATCTGTGCCTACCTTGGACTTGCACATCCTTCTCCCAGAACTGAGGAGGAGACACGGCACACAGTCACTACCACCATCGCATTACTAGCACTCTTGATGGAACCACCACCCTTGTTACATTGCACCACTATTTTGAGTTTATTTATGAAGAAACTTACATCAACCATTAAAATTGTCTTAGATCAATAATTGATGCAAAATCCTTATATTTTCTACTTATGAAAGAACATACTAAATAGGTGGTGGACAACATGATGATGAAATAAGAGGTTGAATATAGTACAAGTTGCAAAGTAGAGACCTTAGAATCTTGATTAAAGATTACAACTAGCACAAACACATTGATTGAAATTTTTGTAACATTTAGTGAGGTTGCAAAAAAGAAGTTGAATTTGATGGGCATTGGAATGCTAGAATTCCTCGACGTTGTTACCTTGGGTCAGTGATTATGGATGAATGTGAAATTGACGAAAATGTCAGCCACGAGTTTCATGCAGTTGTGGTTAAAATATGGAAAAATGCATGCTAATTGATTGAATGGAGAAAGCATCGCTGCCGCTGTTGAGTCAGATGTGTCACCTAAGTTAGTTGCATATTGATAATGCAAATATGTGGCTCAAATGCCTTTTGAATGGATATCAAAGATTATAAGATAATAATTGACCCAAGGTGGGGTAGGGATTTCTAGACTAGCCAAGGAAATTCTCTTATAAACAGTATTCTATATGTACATGTTCATCCGATTTGGATGAGTATTCTTGTTTATATCATTATGGATATAAAGACTTTCTTGTTTATATCATTTGGGATCATTATGTACTTCTTCACTCTTTCAGAACCTGTACAACAATGGGTGCTTTTCTACGTGGTTTACTTCAGCCACTGGGGTTTTTCAGGGTAGACCTATGTGGGGCACCCTTTTGGTGTGGGATGCTCGGTTAACTTACATATATGAAGGGTAGACCTATGTGGGGGTTTTCATCTCATTGCTAATTATATATATTTACTTACATGTATAGCCCTTGAATATGGTCATTTATGAAGAGATGTAAGTGTGCTTGGTGAGACTTGTTATGGTCTTTCCAGTGGGAGGCTCTTATATCCATTAAACGGTTAGGATTAAAAGTTGGATAGATGAATGATGAAAACTAAATAACTATTAAATCACTTGATACAATTTTTATAATCCGTACACCAAACTTTGAATGCTAGCTATTAGGTGGATATAAGAGCTTGTCCACTGGGAGGATTATGACAACATTGGTGTTCAACCGGGTGAAGATGTCTTATTATTTACTGTAACCTTAATGACCCTGCCATCCTCAAAATTATCCCCAGGGCTCATTTCAAATTTTCTTTTTTTTTTTAAATAGAGGTGAGTTATTGGGAGCCCTATATAGCGAAATTCTTGTCAGCATAGATGGATTGGATAATTATATCGGTTTAGTACATTTTAACATGTTACTGTAATTTTAACCATCCAAATTGTCAAGTTGAAATCCTTGAGAGCTGTTATAATTCATACAGTGGATAGGCTCCCATATGCACTTAATAACCTATATTGAAAGTGGAAAAAAAATAAATAAATGATGGATTTTAAATTGCCAATTAAATCATATAATGCATTTCAATTATTTAACTATCCAATTTTTGATCCTAACCGTTGGATATACATGAAAGTCTTCTTATTGGGAGGACCATAATTACATTGCGTGCCTGAAAATGTCTTGTTATGTATTTTAACCTAATGTCCCCGCCGTCCTTAAAATTATTCCAACGGTTCATTTCCATTTATCTCAAGAGTTAGAGGTGGGTTACCAGGAGCTATTAGAGTTCTCCAATGCTTCTGAATGCAAGTATTTTATCCTGTCAATTTAAACGGATATTATTATCATATGGATCTAACATATTTATGTGTTGTCAAAATCTTAGCCGTCTAAGCTGTTATGATGAAATTCCCGAGAACTGTTATGATCCTCCCAATGAATATAGACTCTTATATCCGTTTAAGGGTTAAGATAGATATTGAAAAATAAATAATAGAAATTAAACAGCCAATTAAATCACTTAATACAATCATTACTTTTTATTTTTCTGAAATTTAATGGCTTCACCATTATAAGTACGAGAAATGATAAAACTAGAAGACATTGCATCTATGTTTTAAGCCTCTTGTTTGTTTCTCTCATTTAATGATTATCGATCATTCCATTCTTCAATTAAATATGCAGAAACGTTACGAAGACATCCCCGTGCTGGGGCAAAGGCAATCAGAAGAGTAGATTATCGATTTCTCCGCCGTAATGTCACCGGCAAATCGACCGTTCTTGGCCGTTTCTAGGCTCGGTGATGCTGTGCTTCAGTTAGCTGCTCTGTGGCTTTTGTAATAAAGCATTGTTTCCCCTCTTGAAGGCAGATACTTCGACCTGTGGTTTTGGTAATTTTGAAACTTCTTTAATTTTGCTATTTTTTCTTTTAAGATGAAACCACATTTGCTGTTGAAATGTGTTTAATGCAGCTTAGCAGTGCATTACGATGTCGAAGTAAAAACGGTTCATCTCGATACTTTAAACTAAAATCGCTAAAATGGAATTAAAAATTAAAATAATTAAACCGTCCGGTTCGATTTCAGAATAAAATGTAATTTTTTTAGGCTTCGGTTTGATCTTGGATGGTTGTTATTTGAAATAATGGTTACCCAAATCGGCCATATTTAAGTAATAACTTTTGCTTTGATTTAAATATTTTATTTTATTATTTGTATAGAAATTATTTTGGTTGATAAAAATTTATAATATAATGGCATAGTTGGTTGAAAAAATATAATTTTTATTTTCTTAGGATAGATATTTTTTCGTTTAACTATAAATTTAATTAAAAATAAATATTTTTTAAGAAATAAAAATAATAATTTTTACAATTTATGTGAAAATTGTTGTGAAAATAATAATTTTTATATATTACTATTATTATTATTGTTATTAATTATTATTATTATTATTGTCATCTTATTTTTTATATTATTTTATAAATTAAATAATAAAATATTAATTTTTATTTTATTTTATTTTTATTCTATTCTATTTTCTGAAATAACTATTATATTTTTACCTTATTCAATTCTAATAATTAAACGTATCAATGTTATTGATATAAAAATTTTCATATGATTTTTAATGTTGACAGTTATTTATTAAATTATTATTAGTTATAGTTTATATATTAATGTAATATGTATGTTTTATAATTATGAATTTTGCATATTATATTTATTTAATTCTAGCTCAAATGTTACGATGATTTAAATCGATCTAACTTGTATAATTAAACTGATTGATCGATCAAATCAGTTTGATTTCAATTTTGGTGAATTGGTTTGGTGGGTTTTTATTATTTATTATTTTTTTTTAAAAAAAAAGAAATTGTAATATTTAAATAATAGTGGGAGATACGTTAGCATACGGTTGATATGAGAATTTTCATTTAATATTTTACAAATATTTATAAATTTATTTTAAATAATAGTTTATAGTTTAATTACTTATATTATGTATATATTCAATTTATAAAAGTATTTTTTAGAAAATTAAAAATAGAATCCAATCAAAATCGGTTGTTCGATCAGCCTGATTTAATTAATTTAAAATTTTATAAGTTTTGATTAATGTATATGAATATTATGGATGGATATGATTATAAAATTAGGCTAAATTAAGTTTTTGGTGTCGACATAATAACTATTAAAAGAGTCCGGTTCACTCAAGTCCAATCTAAATTATAATTACTTTTATAAATATATATTTTTATTTTAAATAGATATTAAGTTTAAAATTTTATTTTAATAGGTAGTATTTTTGTGTAATTAATAATTTTTTTGTAAAATTTTTTTATTAAAATATATAATTATTTAACATAATATTTAATATAAAATATTATAATTTTTAAAATATTATATATTTTTAAATATTTTTATGTAAATATAAAATTTTAATTAAACATACTAAAAAATATATATATATTTATCAACTGACCTGAACCGATTTATAGACCATTTTCGGCCCAATATCTAATATAATTTAATTTATTTATTATAAATTTTTATTTAAATTTAATCTATATTTAATCAGAATTTGATTTTAACCCTACCTTAAAAATTGTTGATTAAATAGTTAGGAAATTGAAGTTCCAAACTAGGGTTACGTGTCTGATTCACCATCAATGACCTCGTTCTTAGATATATATATATATATATGTTTCCCAAAATAAATATAATATATATATATATATATATATATATATATATATATATATATATATATATATATATATTTTATGTGTTGGATGTAAAAAAATAATGGATAAATCTTAAAATAAAAAAATAAATAATTTTAAAAATATTGGATTAAATATTAATATTGTTTTAAAAAAAATTAAAAGTTATATAAACCTTTTCATCTTAAAATTAGGATGGGAGAGACAAGTGGTCGAAAATTTGGAGGCCATACATCTTTCAATATTAGTGTGTCCTCAAATCTAAATTATTATACATATTAAAAAATTAAGAATTGTTCGTTAAGTTTAAAATGGGTTTGATCTTTGTACGCTCTTAATCTAAATCCTATATAATATAATAAAGTACAGTTAAATGATTAGCGAGACTTTTTCCTTAATATATCATTTGACGCTTAAATTAGAATCATTCTTTGAAAAAAGGGAGAGGAGAAGATACAAGTATAAATGATTATTTAAATGTTTTTAGTTTGCAGTATATACTATTTAGAAAGCGTTTGAATGAGAAAAAGAATGCGTTTAAAATATCTTAAGTTGTATTTGATTAGTTTTTGTTTGATTGAGCGTCATTTTTCATTTTTATTGAAAATAAAGGGTTTTTATAAAAGTTAAAGGACGGTTGATTTTTATTAATCATGATATTATGCCCGTTCAACCGAGGTTTTAATTGGTGTCATACTATCAATTCAAATAATTTTCAGTTAATATTGGTTATTATTCCTTCAAGAATAAACTAACGAGATAGTCAAATAGTCAAATTAATTTAAAACCATATAAGTCAATAAATTTTATTTTTTTATAGTAGAATTCTTCGACAAACTATTATTATCTTGCCATTAGCAACCATACCCATTAAATCAAATATATTTAATACTTTTTATTTTATTATTAAATGAAAATTTAGTGTTAAAAGTTAAAAAATATTTAAAAATGTATATAATAATTTTATAGATTTATTTTATAATATCAATATCCATTTAATATTTAATTCAATAGTAAAAGTAAAAAATAAAAATCACTATTAAATAAATTTTAAATTTTAAATTTTTTTATTCAAATTTTTTTATCCAATAAATAATATAAAGGCATGCTATCTATATCGAATACTTGAATACAATTAAATTTATATTTAATAATTTTAATTTAAGTTGTAATGCTCCCATCATCTCCAAAAATTATTTTTTTGGTAAGTAAATCTCCAAAAATTACATAGATCGTTCAAAAAATAACTACCCACAAAAATAATATGTAAAATTTAATAAATATAAATACATAAATAATATAAGTATATATTATATAAAAATATATTGAAAAAATATATATATAAAAAAAAGGTCCACGAAACATTTGAAGTAAATAGATAAATAAATGCAAGTTCCCTGCCGTTTGATAGTACACTTAAGGCCTCTCAAGGCTCCCAAAATTCATCAAAGTTCGTCAATTCTTCGTCACTCATCGCGAGAATTTCGCCGGGAAACAATGGCCGGAATTCTGAATTACGCCCCTAGCCCCGTTTTTCGACCATTGTTAAGTCAAAGAGTTCCAAAACGTGGAATATGCTTCAAGGCATCAACTGAAGTCTCACAAACCCCAGCTGATTCCAGTGTCAAAGAGGAGTCTAGCGCCGGAGCTTCGACGTCGACGTTAACTTTTTCACCGCCGCCGGATTTCAAGCCAGCAGAACCAAAGCCGTTTAAGATAAGGGCAGATAGGCGTCTTGATATCCTAGGGCTTCCCCTTGCCTCACTGTTTCGATTGGGTACTGGTGCCTTTGTTTCTGGGTAAGATTAATCTCTCTTTAGTTTGAGTGATTTGATTATTTGGTGCTCCTTGTTTGATGGAGCTTCTGATTTTATACGACAGAGAACGTTCCTATATATGTGGGTAAGATTAATATCTCTTTAGTTTGATTGGTTTGATTATTTGGTTCTCCTTGTTCGATGGAGTTTCTGGTTTTATACAACAAAGAACGTTGCAATTAGTAATTCTTATGCCGCTTGTTTGTTACTGAAGAATTCAATTGTTGATGGCATAACGCATGCTGGAGGGACGGGATATAGGATGAATGCTGTCAAAGGGTGTTTCTGGATATCAATGTGATACAATCACTTACCGGAAGATGATCGGCTGTGGGAATCGACTCTGGAATTGGGAACTCACAAAAGAAGGGGAGATCTGACAGAGGGAGAAGGAAGGGAGAAGTAGAAGTAGAAGAAGGAGAGTAAGGGAGAGCAGGAAGAGGGAGTTAGAACGTGAGAAGGAATATTCAGGAAGTAAAGTGAGATTTCCTATTCTCTGCCACTGTTCAATACACGTATATAAACCAAATGACAAACAGAACAACAGAAACAAATAACAACTAACAAACAGGGGAAGGGAGTTTGCGTTAGAGCTTCACGTGCAGAGCTGCACGTGTGGTGTGGTGCTGCAGCAATTAACAACAGACACAGCAGTATATATTTCTATAACAGAATTAGAAATCAAAATCAGACACCCGAGTCAATCCCAGATATAATCCCGTGTCGCATCGGTGCTTGGGGATCCGACTCTTCCGTGTCACCAAGTATCGCTGTTAATCAAACCCGGTAACACAATGATTCCCATGTTCTTATTTAAATTATTATGCCAAATCGGAGAAATCCTAATTCGTAAGTAACAAAACCACACCAAATGTAGAGGATATTGCAGAAATTTAGGCCTTTGAGAATCATCCGGTGAATCAAGTAATACTTTAAATGTTAGGCTTCAATGCACGTTACAAATGTTACTGTCCTTTTGACATTATTTGTCCTTGCGTATTGCGAATTATTTGAGGATTTAATAAAACCTTGTTTGATTGCATTTTGTACTAACAAAATTAAACCTAAATCTTTGAACAAAACCAAGATTATCTGGCCCTTGTTAATTATTTCGTGTAGTAAAACAATGAACAAGATGATTTGATATTTATGAGTCTATTTCTCGCACATTTTTTCTTGTATTTTCTCTTCTTTTAAAATTGATGGCATTTGTCTATTTATGAACAAATATAACATGTCTAATTGATTCAAAAAGTAGTTAAAGTTATGTTGGTTAAATTGTTATTGGTAATTAGTTAGTTGATGAAACCACCAAAATAATTTCCAAATATTACATGTGCGCTACATAAATTTGCCATTGACACGTGGCACATGGCACATAAATCAACATGGATTTATGTTGAAAATCATTCAATGTGAGGAGAAAACCAAGGTGGAGATACTAGTCGAGTCAGTGTGCGCCTCAATGCCGAGGCGCACCACCCTTGATTCAAGGAGATACAAGCTTAAGAGTCTCTTCAGATTTTCTGAGTCCTTGAACTCTCTATTCCTGAAATCTCCATCACCACTATGTGTTATTTTTTCCCAGTAAGTATTATTTAATTGTCGGAAAAAGGCCCTAAAATCATAATAATGTTTCAGAAGCACAATATGTTAGAATTTCTCTGTATGATTTGGCACATATTTAATTTATTCAAATGATTAAAGGTTATAATCCATCACGATTTTATTATATTTTATTAGAAAAATTATTTCCTTAATTGACTTAATTTTAATGGAAAGAATGATATTTATGTAGTTATGGAGTCAGTCCTCTATTTTTTTGTAAATGATAGAATAAATCATTATTTGTTATGGATAAGAGTGGCAGCTTTTTTAGATAATATTGGATTGTTTTGTTGATTTGAATTAAAGAAAGTTTTCATTACTTTCCAATTACATTCTGTTTTTAAATAAATTTAATCCTCAGGGAAAAACTTTACACAAAATCTACCACACACAATTCTGAAAACTCTAAGAAGAAAAGTGAGATAAAGGTGAAGGGAGAGAAGTCGTTTTTAGATTATTTGGGAAAAAAATGCTATGCATGGATTTGGGCATGTCATTGATGTTTTATTCAACTTTATTAAATTGTGAATTAATTTGATATTTTTGATGATCCTTGAATGGTTTAAATCTCATAATCTTTTGCACTATACTCTAGTTGGGTCATATGAATTGAAAAGGTTGGTCTCCGCTGATGCCATAGACATTAGCAGGTGGTCCCATTAGGTCATACAACAATATATCAGCCTAGGATCAGAACATGTTACAAGCAAGAATTCATGGAACACTAACCCATTACATTGCATGAGATACCCATTCCATCATCTCTAACCCTCCTTCAACCCACTATTCATGTGTAGGGAAACTTTTTTCTATAAAAAGAAAAGAAAAATGAAAAGGCAGAATCCCCGAATCACTTGTTACTTCAGTTTTAGAGGGCATACTTTTAAGGGACCCCCCTATTTGCTTCTTCTTGAGTTCTTTTGACTGGGCGGCAGTAGGTGAAGCGGTGCCAGTTGGTTAATACAAAATATGGGATTTGGATATGCGCCCACTCTTGGCAAATATGTTGGTAGTGACAAAGGTCTGCTTAACAGCCTATAAATGTAAAGGCAACCACTGCTATTTCAGTCGAGCAGATAGATCAGAAAATCCATATAGATGTGGCATAATTCACATTCTTTCGCTTGACATCCCATATTTAGCAAGAATACCTGCAAGTGCTATTGCTCCTATCATCACTACGGTGATCTTTTAAGGAAATTGATCTATCAATTATGTAGGAAACATCTTCTGTTAGTATTTTAGTGATGTGGATAGTGGATTATTAGAGGGTTGGAGATGATGAGTAGTATTTCTCGAATTACATTGCACAAAATGGCAATCCTGCCATTTTGATCAATGTAAATTATAGAGACATTGTGTCCATACAATGTAAATTAAAGTGGAAAATATAGTTCATCAATCATCCTCTAATTCCAGATGTTTTATATTAGGTGAATGATAAGTTGGTAATTGCAGTTGGTGTCAGCGTAGTTCATGGGGAGTGACTGAAGGTGGCCTCACTATTGGAATATGGTCACTTCCGTATGGATTCATATTCGATTAGTAGGCTGATAGTCGTTAAGCATAGGTGCAATACTAAGGCGAAGTATTGCTGTATTCACTGTGTGCTTGCGCATGCATGTGGCCCGAGGCCAAGTACATTTATGGCCGAGGTAAAGTGAAACCCTTTTGGGCTAAGGCTGAAGGGCTATCATGGGCTGAGGGCCAAATGACAACATGGTGACAGCCAAATGGCGAGAGTGGCTAGAGGGAAGGTCAAATTGACAATGGCCAAATGGTGATTTGTGATCGAGGCGGTTGGACAAGATAATGACCGAGTGCGGTTTGGAATGTGGCCGACCGCGGTTAGGCGGATAAGAGCCGAGTACGGTGGCTAGCATTCGAGGACGATCGTGATAATGGCCGAGGTTGTCTAGAGTTTAGGCGGAAAGGTGGTTGATTTTCAGGGTGGTACCGGACTTTGTAGAAGCGAGTCAATTGTAAAAAGTTGGTCAAGGGAAAATGACTTTTGCAGAATAGGTGGCGGACTTTGAAGCGGACGATATCGACTTGTAGAGCAGGCGCTGCCCGGTCAGACCACCTATCTGTATATATGTACATCGGTGCCATTCGTGAAGTGTGAGGAAGCAGAAAATACAAGGAGTCACCCTTTTACTATTGTACTCTGTTATCTGTTCTTCAAGGGTTTCTGTAATCAAGGGTTTTAGTAACCAAATTTTACATAGTGAAATTTTTATGAACTATATGTCTTGTGATTTTTTTCCTTTTATTTAGAAAAGGGTTTCTATGTAAAATTTGTGTGTGTTGTTCTTCTTTCTCTCATTGTGTGTGTGATTATTTACCGATTTTTTTTTCGATTCACGGTTTTGTCGACGCTCGTTCCCAACACTCACTCCCAGTATACTTTGTAGGCTACTTCTATATCCTGTAGCAGTTCTCAATCATGGCCATATATATTATACTGTCTAACATTTTCACCAAATGCGATAGAAATAGAATAAGGCATCCTTATCTTAGATAAAGGGATATATTATATTTTAGTAATGTGATATCTTTAACTTTGAAATTTGAAACACAGGATCGGTTAAATATGCATATTCCTAGTGGAATGTGCATTATTGGGAGAAAACACGCTATTGATAGATGATCTCGTTGATGTGGTCCAGTATTTGATTCCTATCCAAGAGAGTGGTTTAAGTTTGGATAGGGTTTGTGCTTTAAACATTGATGAAAATATTGTTGTTGGTATCAGTCATGACCATACCAGTGTCAGACATATCAGAAAATATATATTGAATGTATTGGACGGAAAATATTTCTAAAAATTTACAAACTAATATGATCTTATCGGCTGACACATCGCGATATTTCGCCGACAAAGTAACATGTTGTGATATTGTCACGATATTTGAAAATGTCTGTATTGGGGCACGATACCAAAAAGATATTGGCGATATTTCCATCAATTGTTTTAAATCTTGCAAGATTATTGTTAGCATTGCTGCACAATCTAAATGTGATCACTCATGTCTTGGTCTTTCTTAGACTTCTTGGTATTGCATTGTACTATGGCAGATATTCTGGATCTCTTGTGCCCAAAAATGAAATCCCTTCTGACCAGTATGCATTAGAAATTGCTGGTAATTTCCTTTCACTTCTTCCTTTTCTTCCTCTTTCACTTGCCTATGTCTCTTTGTTTTTGTTCTGTTTTCTTTTAATATCTCTTTCATTTTTGTTCTTCTTCTTTTTTTTTCTTTTACTGTGTGGGTTTTATGTGTATGTGTGTGGACACCAACACGAAAAACTCTGAATACAACAGCGATATCTTGACATGCTATTTTTCTAGAAGCTAGGCCATGACACGCTAGGACAATTTACCTAAAATTATAGTTTATTATTTTTTAATTAATGAATAATACTATTTTATACTAAATTAATAAAATATGCATATATCTTATTTTTACTCAAAAATTTCTTAAGAAAATACGCATTTGTACCAACATAAATAAATTTTGTTATAATATATTCAACAAGCTGTTAATAGAGCAATAATAATTATTTAACTTAATAAACTTAGACAAAACTTAATATAGTAAATTTTATGTATCATTCAACTTTTACATTTTAATTTTACTACTTTACACTTTGTAATTATCAAAAAATATAAAATATAAACAAAAATTCAAAACAAAAATGTAAAAAATGTGTTCAAAAGTGTCCCCAAGTATGTCTAAAATGTGTTTAGACGTTGGTCATAATTTTGAAACAAATTTTTAAAAAATTGACATGTGTCGGAAGAATATCGGTATTTGTTACATGTCACCACCGATACTAGGCCCAAGAAAGTGTTTGTGTTTCTTATAGTGTGACCTCTGCTAAGTTGGATAAGCTATTCTGCCTGCTGCTATTAACCTGGGATACTATTCAACTCTTCTTGACACTTTTTTGGTCATGGATAGGTATACCAGCTGACATAATTTCTTCAATTAGATGATCTGACAATTCCCTCTTTTGAATGTTGCTATTTGACCAGTTCATTGAGTTTTATTAACAACTAGTTCTGATATTTTGGTGCATTTTATATTTTATCTGTAACATTCTTTCAAGAAAAAGCACTTTGCTTCGGGAATATGTTTGTGTTCACGAAGATCTATGGATGATATCGTCTGTTGTGCTGTTTTTCTCGCCTCATAAAACAGTATCTGATAAATTCAGTCATTAGTGTAAGTAGTGCACTTGTGAGAAACTCTACTATTTAGCCATCAGCTGCTCCTTATTGTCTGTTTAGTTGATATGAATGAGTAACCACGGATGATCCCAGCTCTTAGCGTCAAAATCCTCAAAAATGGTTAATGGTCAGCTTTATTTTTTGTTGCTGAATCCCACCAACATTCATCATCTTTATTCATTCTCTTTTGCATGCATTCTTTGTTTTTGTTTACTCGATGGATGAAATTATTGGAATTGATGCCAATATCGATTGTAGCCATATCAGTCATGGACATATTAAAATATGTATCGGCATAAAATATATCAAGGAAATTTTTTTAAAAAATCGTAAACTAATGTATCGATTGATGTATTAATAAATATAATAACATATCGTGATATTGTCATAATATTGGAAAATATTGGTGTCTGAGGCCTTAATCTTGGTACATATATGCTAATGTTTACATCTATGTTTTACTCCAAATGATGGTAAGCTATTATTACATTTTAGCATTCAAATTCTCAGCAGTGGTATATGGCAGGTTAGCTTAAGCTGGCACTATGTCCCTGCTGATAAGTATTTCATTGCGCAATGTGATTATTTAATTCTTTTGTAATACTGAGTTCACAGCATGTTGAATGCAAACTGTGTTAAATGATTTAGAAGTTCAGTGAATTTACTCTATTGAGTATCTTCAACACCTGTTTTGCTCAGTGAATTTACTCTATTGAGTACCTTCATCACCTGTTTTGCTCGGAAATTCAACAAATTTTTTTGTTTAGTAGCTTGTACCTGATAAAATTTATGTGGATACATGAGGTTCTTTTCTCTGATCTGAAGGATCGTGTATTGGTTCATTTAGAAAAATTTACTTTAGAATTATCCTTGCAGACTTTATGAAGTAGATCTTCAATTGCACTTAAAATTGTTGTGTGCTTTTGAGGAAGTTGATTTATGGTACTAATGGTTTCATAAAGGTTACAAATTGAAGGAGAGCTCAAGTTTAGGCTCTACTTGAGAAGCCTATTGAGATATATGAGTTTGAAAGGTATTTATTTTGGCATTTTCTTCCCTAAAGTAGTTTTTTGGTGTCGTTCAGATAATTGTGACTGATTCAGTTGTTCTTTTACTTGTAATATATGGTCATGGACTGCAAATGTACATGAAATATCTCAGCTGCCCATTCTGTAAAAAGGTATCATCAATCAGTTCAAGTTTCATGTACTTGTTATTTTAGTTATCTCGAGTGGATCTCTCAGTAGGATTTGATCCCAGATGAAATTTTGACCAGATGTCAGAGAAAAAAGAATGAATGATTAGTCTATTTTCTTTTTCCAAATTGGATGTCAATACTTGTTTGACGGTCTATGAGTTTCGCTAGGAAAATGTATGCAGACATGTGACATGCATAACATCATCAGAACTGCAAAAGGGCAGTCTGGTTCTCAAAGGATCAAACCACTTTAGTTCTATTAGATCCGGTCACTCATTGCCTTATTCTTTATTTGTTTTATAACTTAAATCTGTAATTACAAGTCACACAACAACTATCATATGATTGAGAATATGTTGTTGGAAATGATCCAAATGACATCTCGTGTCTTAATTATTAGTTTGCCTGATGTAGTCACTCGTCCTTCTGTTAATTGTGATGCCCCTTTCTTCATGGTTTTCTGGCTGCTTTGTTTCTGTACTTAATGAACTATGCACGGTTCAATTCATAAGTATTATGGCAAGTCTAAGGTCTATGGAAATCCATGCTGCTTAGTTGTCAGTACAGATGTAAACATCGGCTGGCTGATTGTATCAATATTAAGCCCTCGATGCCAATTTTTTCATATACTACGACAATATTATGATGTGTTCTTGTCGGTGATTTATTGTAATATATCAGCTGACATTTAAAATATCAGTTGATAGACTAGATATGTTGGCGATAAAGCCTCATTAGCTTATGATTTTCAAAAATATTTCTAATATATTCGATACTAATATGTATTATTTAATATATTCAATTCTAATATGGTCACAGCCAATATCTATACAAATATTTTCATCCATTAATCACTTGTGCTGTTGATAGTTAACTTTGTTGTTTCTTTTGTTGTGGGCTGAATACCTTAAACATATGAGCAGGTTCGGGAAATAGTGGCGGTTTGGATCTCGATGTGCTCTTCTACCCATGCCTAAAAACGGTCCAAACTTCCGTCCTAAAGTTGCACAAATGGGTGGAAAGCAGCAGTTTCCCTACATGGTTTGATGGCATTCCTTTTACATTTTCCTTCTCCTCCTACTCATATGCAGCCTGCTTATAGGTACACCATACTAGAGACATGCTGTAAATATTTGCCAATATATATCTTTATCAGCCCCGAATCGCAGCAATATCATTATATGTTGTCGTATCAACTATATATCACAATTGGCTGATACACCCAATAATGGTTGGATAGTTCAACGATACGATCACACTAGTTTACGATTTTTTTTTCCGTTGTATCTAATACCAATATGTATTGTTCGATATGTCCGATATAAATATTACCATGGTGATACTAATATTTTCATCAATGATTATTAGTATGATTTCTAGGTACCTCCCTAGCGCAACTTCTCAACTAAAATTTGTGCTTAACTCCTTATAGATGTAATGTGTGATCAAAATGATTTAGGATTTGCCTTTTCTATTTAGTGTCATTACTGCTAGTTCACTTCAATTATTTTCATTAGAGTCAACTCATTCTCTTGAATACTAACCTAGGCTTGATATGCACAATTCCAAATATTTGGGAGATGAAAACTATATGATTTTCATTCTATCTATGATCTGTAAAAACTTGGTTCAAACCTAGATCTGGGTCATCCGGGAAAGTGATGTAAAACTATAAGAGATATAAACCATTCACAAATCATTAGAACTATCATATTATTTTCTTGGTTTGAATAATTCAAAATTAAACATTCATTATATATGAATCTATACTTGAAGTTCTTATCTCGAAGAACATGTACTCAATTTCTCTCCCTCCTTCCTTAACTCTTTTTTCCCTTATGACACTTTTAATTGTCTGTGGAGGAGATTTGGCGTACAATTTTTTTCTAGAAGGCTTCTTAAATTAAGAGTCAATAGAAGTTAATAAAACTCCATCCAATTAAAATGTAGAAAGTGCGCATATAATCCAGAAAAACTCACTATATCCTTAACAAATGATGCATAAATGACATTCTTTTCTGTAAAAAAAAAAATGAGCCTATTAAAGGAAAAAACTTCTTGCATAAAGTATAACAAAATCATATGGGAACCTAACCTTTAATTGTTTTTAAAAATTACTAAATATGAACCATGTCATGGTGGGTAATTCTAATGGGTGATTTATTAGAATTACATATTTTGCTATAGTGTTTTGGGGCTGCAAGCCTTTCTAATCGAAGTTATATGGCCATTATTTTGGCAACATTTTAGACTTGTAAGTTGCTTTTGGATGATTCCAATGAGTGTTATATATTTTGTGGAATGCAGGTGGATACCAACACTGGGTTGCTATGTATGAATCAGATGACATTATAAAGTATTTGGTCAATAAATATGGTGCGTGCTGTCATCAACGTTTTTGCTTCCTTATTTTAATTTCCATTAATTGATATCTGATTTGTTTATGTTCCATTCATTTACTATCTTAGTGCATATCAGATTCTGACTCTCAAACTTAATTTTGCTGATGCTCAAACTAAGATTGATATATACAACCAATTTATGAATTCCCTATTCACAAAGTGCTTTGTTTCTTGATGTTTTGCCTCTACATCATTTAATTAGCATCTTATTGAACAGATCAAGGCATGGATGAAAATATTGGTATCGATAGCGATGTCTGTATTGGTTGTGGTCATAAAAGGTGTTGGGATAATATATATCGATATCGGATATATCGAATAAAACGATAGAACGTATCGGTTGATATATCACCGGTTCAATAAAATGTTGTTATCAGGGGACTTGATATTGATATATATCAGTAGATATTTGCATTTATGTCTCTAGGAGATCACTCTTTAGTTATGTTGTTGATGTAGATCCAATCCCCCTAGTTTGATATCATTGAAGTCTGATATAATGGAATGTTGTACTCAATAAAGGAAGAAAGGACAGCGCAAGTAATTCAAATTATAGAAATTGGTGTCTGCTAAATGTTTGAAGTACAACGTATTTCACAACCCAACCCGGTTCCTAAAATTCAACACAAAGCTGTCCAAATTGTTCCATGAAAACTATGAATACAACATACAAACCTCAAATAATAATAAACTTCCATTATCATTCTATTAATTAAAAATTTAAAGATTCACAAGGAAATATATACTTTTTGATACGTTTGAAAACATATACTACAACATAAAAATTCAAACGGTAATATTAATACAAGATAATTAAAATCTAACATTAATCCAAATTGGAGACATTTTTTAAAACTCTGAGTCTGCTATGCGCTCTACATCTAAATTTCAAAGTATATGCAACTAAGCTGATAGAATAAAATAAAATTTCAGAATAAGTCAAATGTCCAATAAGTCATATAAAATTAATAACATGAATGACAATATATGAACAATATATCCAAAAATATCATGTTGAAAAAGACCTAATAACTTGATATCAAATATCAAGAAAACTTGATCTACCGGACCTTAATACAACTAATGTCTTGTATCACAACGAAGATCAAGAAGCCTCTTTGGACCTTATTCATCACCTAACTAAAGGCCGATATATTTACACGCTGACAGCTGGTTGAGTGACACGACGTTAGTCAATATCTGAAATTGTACATGCAACCACATCGACTCTTAAGAGACTTCTCTCTACCCCACTAAGGTCGGTAGTTATTGAGTGGAATCTTAGTCACTTATAGTATGACCATGTCCTAATCCAATGTCCCTCACCGATATCATCTAATATCTACAATACAATGGTTACATGTTATAAGTGTCCAACCATAAACATCAAAACCTCAGCCCTTTAGATATAGAATCGGTATTGAAAATGTATAGACTACGCTAAGGTTTTGAACATCATAGTTTATATATGATCTTCTTTATTAATCCATAAGATATGAAAAACACGTGATAAGAAACAATTCTAATGATCATATATTAAGAATATCAAAACAATGAGTAGAAGCAAGAATTGAAGCAAAATCCAAGGCGAAAACAACTTACTACTAGACCGACGTTTGAACATTGGTTTGAACACCCCAATTACAAGATCTAGCATTCGAATGAGAATCAAATGCCCCTGGTTAACAAGTGGTTATTTCGGTTTGTGAATAAAAGCTCAATATATTTAAAGAACGATAGCTTAAACTTACAAATTAGGACTTAGATAACAATTCTGAAATTTGATACTCAAGAAAGAAATGGATATAACTGTTCAAATTAACAATTTAAGACTAGACCAAAACTGGACAAATTGTCCATAACAGACCGTTGGCATTCGATCACACCGTGAACGGCTAGATAGAATTCAGATAGAAAACTGCTCAATTGCAGATAATTTATGCAAATTTTGAAATCTAAGATGGTAACATGAATTATCTACTCAAGTACTGTAAATATAACCAAACAATTAAACAAATCAAAGTATAAACAACCCAAATGCAAGTCCATTTTCTTTCATGCTTTTTCCCTACTCTTTTCCTAAATTTGGCAATTATATTAATTTTCACTTAAGGATTAACAAATACTTAAATTTCTACAATTTTGAGTCTTTCTCTATCATCATATCTCGAAATGAATGAAAGATTTAGAGAAACTGTGTATACTTCATTTTTCAAGGAAGAAGAATGAACTAACAAAAACATACAAGAAATATGAATGCTAGTTTTCTTGGTTTCTTTCCCTACTATTGTTGGTCGATCCTTCTAATCTTTTCCCTCTGTTTATTTTATTTTATTTTATTATTTTTTCTTCTATTTTCTTCTTCTAATGACAAGGGCTAACTTACTAATATAATTTCTGATGTAATCTGTTCTCTCTTCTAAAATTCCCCACTGTTTTAAATTTCAAATTCATCCTTGTCTGAGTTTTAACTGAAATGCCAACTTGTAATTCAAATTCCTGAACCATTATGACTGACTTATCCACAATTAAGTGGACATTAGTTTTAAAAAACTATCTAACTATAATTGACCTAGTGTTGAGCGTTGGCTCGAACATGACAAACTCTTGTGTTGAAACTGTACCTCAAATGCTGAAATGAAATTAACTTCTTGTAATCAAATGACCTTAAATTAATCCATATAACTCTAAATAATTTCATGCATGACTGAATTAACTTTAATCCAAAATCAGAAATATCATGAATATTACATAGGATGTTGGAGTTCTAGCAGCTAGAATTTTCTTTTAAAAAATTAGAATTGAGAGATATATATACAATATGTTCGATTAAGATAATGTTCTTGGCCTAATTTAGGAGCTATATTTTCGTTAGAATATGTTATTATTTTTGGTTTCTTGCATTACATACCCTCCCCTACTTTTGTCATTTATAATTTGGTTGCGGGACCCTGACCTCGATTCCCTTCTAATTACATTTCTGTGTGTATATAATATGGATTGGAATAGTAAATGAGAAAGAGGATATTTTTCCACTATCTACTAACTCTCTCTCTCTACGTCTCTTCTCTGCGACCTTTCCCTTCTCTCTCGATCTCTCCCTCTTCCCTCGGGCTGCTTCACTTTTCCATTGCTCTCCCTCTCTCTGGTTAGTCTGCCCGAACTCCCTACATACAATAATCGTCACTTTTCTGCGATTGCAGAGCATAGTCATGGGCACGCATCATTCGGTGCTCGTTGAGACAAAGTAGAGGAGATCGAATATGAGCATTCGATGCACTCGGGAAATGGCCATCGCCGGTGCTTGCTGAGCGTGATGAAGGACCTCAGCAGACTCTGCAGCCAGACTTGGCACCACCACGTCCACCACCGGTTTCCACCAGTATAAATGCCGGTGGTCTATCCTTGAGCTTAGCCAATCACTCTACATCTATTCTGTAATGCCCTAACCAGTCGTTGAACTTTTACTTCTATGATTCCTTCTACTATTACTTCCTATTTTTCGGTTCCAATTGCTCCCACATCTTCCCTTTCCCCGACTGCAATCCCTTCCTTTGTTCTTGTTCATCCTCCATCCTGCCCATACCTGTCGCAATCATGACACGCAACCCGCCATGAAACTCCATCCGCCTCACCAACAAGCTACCATCACGGGTACCCGATCGATCTTTAACTTTACCTTCACGACTAGAAATCACTTCCTTTGCTATGGTTCGTACCACCATATGTAACTCAACTTGCCACTTTGATTTTCACTACTAAACAAATTGGCGCTCTATGCCAACCGCATCGACTAAAACCTTTACTAGCTTGCAAATTCCTCTTTATTTTCAACTCACCATCGTTTAAGACTCATGACTTACACCTAACCACACACATCGACATATCCCAAATCTATTCAAGCCACCTTTCACCACAACTTTGCAAAATTCCTTACTCCACATAGCCTTCCGCCCGATGGTGGTTGAGAACTTGAATCATGAGATGTCTGGACTTGGGTGATGAATGTGTTCGATTCTCGTTCTAATTGGAAGGCTGACCTCAAGGAGAATGATAGACCTAGCAGTAGTTTCGAGAGATGGTTCCTCGGCCACTTCCCTGGCCGAAGAATGGCGCTTGTTACCTTACGGCATTGGGTACTCCAGCAAATGAAGCAGAGATAATTATTTTTCCAATTACGGGTATCAAGGCGATGAAGAAAAGTGAAACTACCCTCTTCACCATTCCTCGATTGGCTTATGGTGAATCGATTATCCTCGGCTATCCTCCCAAATGTGGCTCTCGAATTTGATGTGGAAAGATGCGGTTAGTAAAGCCTGTCTGATTTCTTTGAAAAGGGAAAACCAGCCTCGGTAATGAATGGCACGATGCATACGCTGTTCCACTTTAGCTACCTCTTGAAGTGGTTCTGAGGTAAAGGTTATCAAGAAGATCTTGGAAAGGAAACGGAAGGATATAACTGCTAATGATGGAGCTAATCTTTTCTGATCCCAGCGTATTTGAGAAAATGAACATTGGGATGGTGCTTGATGAAAGCTTGGCATCACTAGATGAGGATTTTTGATGTTTTATGCGGAGAAGTTGCCATGGTGGTTGGTGAGTAAGGCTAGAGAGCTCTGGGCACGGGGCAAAAGTTTGTATGATAATACTGAGGAGAATTGGCGAAGTATTGGTTATGGGAGGTTTCGGGTCTCTGTTTGATGTGGCTGGCCTGGGCCCTGCGCGGCAAACACATGACAATTGAGTCTAAGCAAAAGGGTCCCGTATGTTTGCTAAATGAGGAAAACTTGTCCATTACACCTACCGGTCGATCAACCCTCACCTTCATATTAAAGGTCTTCAAAATCGTGCAAGCGTGACAGGGAATGCATTTGATGATACATCTTGGGAGATTTTAGGTATTGTGGTCAATGCTTTGGATAATGTAAGCGTTAGGTCTCTAGCATTGATCAACGCACCTAACATGGGCTTCATCTCAAGGAGCATCGCATTATCAATTGTGAAAATCAAATGGGGTCTTTCCTCCTTGGAATGGCCATTACAGGAGGGATAATCAGTCGTCATTGCCCTCATCGCCTTTTAGCGCCCGGGACAAGCCCACATTATATTTACTACTCTTTTTGTTCTCAAGGATCACTCACATGGTCTTCTAACTCCAGCTATCGACAACGGAAGACTTGCTGCTCCTTTGATTGCTCTGCTTGACAAATTTGCGGATTCATGGAATGGGTTGCGAGATTCAAATGAGACACTTCAATCACAAACAAGAGTTTACAAACAAATAGTTTGCCACTATTTTAATCCTTGAGCTAAAATTGTTTCAACATCGAGTGAAATTCTTTGCCAAAATTATGATGCTTGAGGCAAATTTGAGTCAACTACGAGCAAAACTCGCAGGCTGATTTCTGATGCCTGAGCCAACTTTGAGTGAAGATCTGAACACTAAAGTTCTCACTAAAAATACAACACATTGTCGCTGAATTTGCAAATCACTCATAAATTGGCCTAACAAGAACCATTCATGTAAGGGAAATTCATAATGCCTATTTTGATAGTACTCTATCCTGATTACAATTCCATAACCTTTACCAAATGATGCCAGCTCAATTTCATATGGGAAAGGGGCAAGAGATGAGGATGCCGATCAAAGTTTTCTAGCCAAAAGAATAATGCAGTATTCTCCCTCATTAAATGAAATATCTAATATTGCATAGTTGTCTTTAGTCCTCCTCCTTGCCTTAAATCAATTGTTTAATCATGGTTGTCCATATAGCTGATGTGTTTATAATCCTTGTTGTGGATCATTCTAATTTGGTTTCAAACTTCCATTTTTGGGCCTACAGGCGGTAGATTACGGAGTTCATAAGCTTTGGGAATTCAACAATATTGGGGTATGCCATGTACTTTCTTATCATTTTACTTTGTATTTTGGTTGTTTTGATTTTCTGTCATGCTTATCTGCTAGCTAGACTATGTTCATCTAGCTGCATGATTATAGCTCTTTTAGAATGTGATGTCATCGTGTTACTGATTAGATGACTACTAAACCAGTACATATTATGTTTATTAGTGTTTTGTCCATATCACTTGGAAGAAAATTAGGTTTACAATTATAAACTGTACTTCAAATTAGCAGCGCTGCCTTAAAATTTGGAACCATACCTTTGAGGCACCTTTGCTTTTAAGATTTGACAAACTGTGGTTTAAGTACTATTGGCATTGGTAACTTATATCAATATAAGTAAACATAATTGCAAATCATAATAACTCCATTCTCACTAAGCTAATATTAAACGTTGTTAAAGGTGTGCCTAGGCTTGGGGCTTCAAGCCTGGGGTCTCAACATACCTAGGCAAAATTTATTCTAAGAGATGTACGCTTAGGCTTTGTGGCGCAAAAATAAATTGTTTCTTTTCAAATTAGTTATTATATTTAACTATTATTTTTAATGCTAATTTGGTGTTACCTAATTTGGATTTATGAAAGTAATAATCGACAAATTAGAAGAATAAGTGGAAACTATGATGAGAATAATAAATTTACATATGATAATAATTCTTTAAGAAATGGTTTTGTAACTAAAATTCTTAAAGTAAATGAGATGACACATCACATTAATTGAGAAATGGTGTGAACCTTGAATGATAAATACTTTTAGTGTTATTCTATTTGAGTTTATAAATGATAAATATTTTTACTTACAGAGAGGTATATTCAAGTCCAATGTTGTCAAAGGCGCTAGGTGAGTTAAGGCATTAAGACTCTATATTACCCTAGGTACTATGCGAGATGTTCATCCAAAACATGTGAGGCGCTAATTGAATTCTAAACATGTCTATAAGTTGTGAAGAAAATATTAATCAAGGGTCAAACAATCGAAAGCCAACTATAAATATACATATATAATTAAGTATTGCGTCATTAAATATAACGTGATCAACAAACATGCTAGTTTGCAATATTATCTTTTAGCGCATATACAATCCTAAAATGATCTAATTCTAATTATCATCAAAATTCACCTTATCATCCTCATTACTATCATCATCATAGAAAAAGCCCACATTAAATCCATTGCAAGTTTTGTAGTCATCATTCTCCTCCATTATTTCCTTTGAATTAGCCTTTTCCTTATACTCTTATTATTCTAGAATTCAAAGGCTTTGGACTTGCTCTCTAGAATTCAAAGCCTTTGCCTTCGTTCAAAATTTATTGTTCATTACCTCAATTAGCAACTAAAATGATTAAGATAGAGATTTTATGAGGTGGGAATGAAAGCGCAAAGAGAGAATGGTTGTGTTGTGCTGATTGTGATGATGAAATGACAAATATATTTAAAAGAAATACAAAATCATAAATTTTTTTAAAGGTTGTTTTAGGAAAACTAATAAAAAAATTTATTTTTTTAATGCAAGTGCTGAGAGCCGGATTGTATTGTCTCGAGCGCTCGCTTTGGCAAGTGCATTGCCATTTCTTCTTGCCTTGTATTGTTCATGGTCCAATGCCTGTGCCTTGTCTCGCCTCGCCTAAGCACCTAGGCGAATGCCTGAAACACATTTGACAACACTGTTCAAATCTATTGGTTAAGGAAGAAGAAGAAGGTAAACTGTTATTTGATAATAATGATAAATAATAATATTTGATACGAGTATTTTGATAATAATATTTCAAGTTAATGAATTTTATTATTTTTACACGTTTGTAGTTAGTTGTCCTTATTAATTTTTATCTTTTATATTGTTAATTGAACTAATAAGTTATGATTATTACCATAAATATTTTTTTATTTTTTTGTTATATTATTAGCTTTAACAAATAAAATTAATTACAATAACATCCTATATACATATTTCATTAGTAGACATCTCACTCCTTCAAGCCTTCAAACATAAACATAATCATCCTTTCCCGTGCCTCCCTTTGACTTGCTCATCCTTCCCCAGAATTGAAGTGGAGACACCGCACACAGTCACTACCACCATCGCATTACTAGCACTCTTGATGGAACCACCACCCTTTTTTACATTGCACCACTATTAATTACAATAGCATCCTATATACATATTTCATTAATAGACATCTCACTTCCTTCAAGCCTTCAAACATGAACATAATCATCCTTTCCCTTTATTGATGCAAATGGAAATATAGTCATTGAAATCTGTGCCTACCTTTGACTTGCACATCCTTCTCCCAAAACTGAAGAGGAGACACGGCACACAGTCACTACCACCATCGCATTACTAGCACTCTTGATGGAACCACCACCCTTGTTACATTGCACCACTATTTTGAGTTTATTTATGAAGAAACTTACATCAACCATTAAAGTTGTCTTAGATCAATAATTGATGCAAAATCCTTATATTTTCTACTTATGAAAGAACATACTAAATAGGTGGTGGACAACATGATGATGAAATAAGAGGTTGAATATAGTACAAGTTGCAAAGTAGAGACCCTAGAATCTTGATTAAAGATTACCATTAGCACAAACACATTGATTGAAATTTTTGTAACATTTAGTGAGGTTGCAAAAAAAGAAGTTGAATTTGATGGGCATTGAAATGCTAGAATTCCTCGACGTTGTTACCTTGGGTCAGTGATTATGGATGAATGCGAAATTGACGAAAATGTCAGCCACGAGTTTCATGCAGTTGTGGTTAAAATAGGAAAAATGCATACTAATTGATTGAATGGAGAAAGCATCGCTGCCACTGTTGAGTCAGATGTGTCACCTAAGTTAGTTGCATATTGATAATGCAAATATGTGGCTCAAATGCCTTTTGAATGGATATCAAAGATTATAAGATAAGAATTGACCCAAGGTGGGGTAGGGATTTCTAGACTAGCCAAGGAAATTCTCTTATAAACAGTATTCTATATGTACATGTTCATCCGATTTGGATGAGTATTCTTGTTTATATCATTATGGATATAAAGACTTTCTTGTTTATATCATTTGGGATTATTATGTACTTCTTCACTCTTTCAGAACCTGTACAACAATGGGTGCTTTTCTACGTGGTTTACTTCAGCCACTGGGGGTTTTCAGGGTAGACCTATGTGGGGCACCCTTTTGGTGTGGGATGCTCGGTTAACTTACATATATGGAGGGTAGACCTATGTGGGGGTTTCATCTCATTGCTAATTATATATATTTACTTACATGTATAGCCCTTGAATATGGTCATTTATGAAGAGATGTGTGCTCGGTGAGACTTGTTATGGTCTTTCCAGTGGGGAGGCTCTTATATTCATTAAACGGTTAGTATTAAAAGTTGGATAGATGAATGATGAAAACTAAATAACTATTAAATCACTTGATACAATTTTTATAATCCGTACACCAAACTTTGAATGCTAGCTATTAGGTGGATATAAGAGCTTGCCCACTGGGAGGATTATGACAACATTGGTATTCAACTTATTGTTTATTGTAACTTTAATGACCCTGCCATCCTCAAAATTATCCCCGGGGCTCATTTCAAAGTTTCCTTTTTTCTTAAATAGAGGTGAGTTATTGGGAGCCCTATATAGCGAAATTCTTGTCAGCATAGATGGATAGGATAATTATATGGGTTTAGTACATTTTAACATGTTACTGTAATTTTAACCATCCAAATTGTCACGCTGAAATCCTCGAGAGCTGTTATAATTCATACAGTGGATAGGCTCCCATATGCACTTAATAGCCTATATTGAAAGTAGAAAAAAAATAAATAAATGATGGATTTTAAATTGCCAATTAAACCATATAATGCATTCTCTACTATTTAACTATCTAATTTCTAATCCTAACCGTTGGATATATATGAAAGTCTTCTTATTGGGAGGACCATAATTACATTACGTGCCTGAAAATGTCTTGTTATGTATTTTAACTTAATATCCCCGCTGTCCTTAAAATTATTCCAACGGTTCATTTCCATTCATCTCAAAAGTTAGAGGTGGGTTACCAGGAGCTCTTAGAGTCCTCCAATGCTTCTGAATGCAAGTATTTTATCCTGTCAATTTAAACGGATATTATTATCATATGGATCTAACATATTTATGTGTTGTCAAAATCTTAGCCGTCTAAGCTGTTATGATGAAATTCTCGAGAATTGCTATGATCCTCCCTATGAATATAGACTCTCATATCCGTTCAAGGGTTAAGATAGATGTTGAAAAATAAATAATAGAAATTGAACACTCAATTAAATCACTTAATACAATCATTACTTTTTATTTTTCTGAAATTTAATGTCTTCACCATTACAAGTACGATAAATGATAAAACTAGAAGACATTGCATCTATGTTTTAAGCCTTTTGTTTGTTTCTCTCATTTAATGATTATCGATCATTCTATTCTTCAATTAAATATGCAGAAACGTTACGAAGACATCCCCGTGCTGGGGCAAAGGCAATCAGAAGAGTAGATTATCGATTTCTCCGCTGTAATGTCACCGGAAAATCGACCGTTCTTGGCTGTTTCTAGGCTCGGTGATGCTGTGCTTCAGTTAGCTGCTCTGTGGCTTTTGTAATAAAGCATTGTTTCCCCTGTTGAAGGCAGATACTTCCACCTGTGGTTTTGGTAATTTTGAACCTTCTTCAATTTTGCTATTTTTTCTTTTAAGATGAAACCACATTTGCTGTTGAAATGTGTTTAATGCAGCTAAGCAGTGCATTACGATGTCGAAGAAAAAACGGTTCATCTCAATACTTTAAACTAAAATCGCTAAAATGGAATTAAAAATTAAAATAATTGAACTGTCCGGTTCGATTTCAGAATAAAATGTAATTTTTTTAGGGTTCGGTTTGATCTTGGATGGTTGTTATTTGAAATAATGGTTACCCAATTCGGTCATATTCAAGCAATAGTTTTTGCTTTGATATAAATATTTTATTTTATTATTTGTATAGAAATTATTTTGGTTGATAAAAATTTATAATATAATGGCATATTTGGTTGAAAAAAATATAATTTTTATTTTTTTAGAATAGATATTTTTTCGTCTAACTATAAATTTAATCAAAAATAAATATTTTTTAATAAATAAAAATAATAATTTTTACAATTTATGTGGAAATTGTTGTGAAAATAATAATTTTTATATATTATTATTATTATTATTATTATTAATTATTATTATTATTATTATCTTATTTTACATATTATTTTATAAATTAAATAATAAAATATTAAATTTTATTTTATTTTAATAATTAAATATAAAAATAATAATTTTAATTCTATTTTTATTCTATTCTATTTTCTGAAATAACTATTATATTTTTACCTTATTCAATTCTAATAATTAAACGTATCAATGTTATTGATATAAAAATTTTCATATGATTTTTAATGTTGACAGTTATTTATTAAATTATTATTAGTTATAGTTTATATATTAATGTAATATGTATGTTTTATAATTATGAATTTTGCATATTATATTTATTTAATTCTAGCTCAAATGTTAAGATGATTTAAATCGAGCTAACTTGTATAATTAAACTGATTGATCGATCAAATCAGTTTGATTTCAATTTTGGTGAATTGGTTTGGTGGGTTTTTATTATTTATTATTTTTTTTTAAAAAAAAGAAATTGTAATATTTAAATAATAGTGGGAGATACGTTAGCATACGGTTGATATGAAAATTTTCATTTAATATTTTACAAATATTTATAAATTTATTTTAAATAATAGTTTATAGTTTAATTACTTATATTATGTATATATTCAATTTATAAAAGTATTTTTTTAGAAAATTAAAAATAGAATCCAATCAAAATCAGTTGTTCGATCAGCCTGATTTAATTAATTTAAAATTTTATAAGTTTTGATTAATGTATATGAATATTATGGATGGATATGATTATAAAATTAGGCTAAATTAAGTTTTTGGTGTCGACATAATAACTATTAAAAGAGTCCGGTTCACTCAAGTCCAATCTAAATTATAATTACTTTTATAAATATATATTTTTATTTTAAATAGATATTAAATTTAAAATTTTATTTTAATAGGTAGTATTTTTGTATAATTAAAAATTTTTATGTAAAAATTTTTATTAAAATATATAATTATTTAACATGATATTTAATGTAAAATATTATAATTTTAAAATATTATATATTTTTTTAATATTTTTATGTAAATATAAAATTTTAATTAAACATACTAAAAATATATATATATATTTTTATCAGCTGACCTGAACCGATTTATAGACCATTTTCGGCCCAATAACTAATGTAATATAATTTATTTATTATAAATTTTTATTTAAATTTAATCTATATTTAATCAGAATTTGATTTTAACCCTACGTTAAAAATTGTTGATTAAATAGTTAGGGGAATTGAAGTCCCAAACTAGGGTTACGTGTCTGATTCCCCATCAATCACCTCGTTCTTAGATATATATATATATATATATATATATATATACGTTTCCCAAAATAAATATAATTTATATATATATTTTTTATGTGTTGGATGTAAAAAAATAATGGATAAATCTTAAAATAAAAAAATAAATAATTTTAAAAATATTGGATTAAATATTAATATTGTTTTAAAAAAAATTAAAAGTTATATAAACCTTTTCATCTTAAAATTAGGATGGGAGAGACAAGTGGTGGAAAATTTGGAGGCCATACATCTTTCAATATTAGTGTGTCATCAAATCTAAATTATTATACATATTAAAAAATTAAGAACTGTTCGTTGAGTTTAAAGTGGGTTTTGATCTTTCAGACGCTTTCTTGTCTAAATCACATATAATATAATAAAGTACAGTTAAAGGATTAGCGAGACTTTTTCATCATTTGACGCTTAAATTAGAATCATTCTTTGAAAAAAGGGAGAGGAGAAGATACAAGTATAAATGATTATCTAAATGTTTTTAGTTTGCAGTATATACTATTTAGAAAGTATTTGAATGAGAAAAAGAATTCGCTTAAAATATCTTAAGTTGTATTTGATTAGTTTTTGTTTGATTGAGCGTCGTTTTTCATTTTTATTGAAAATAAAGGGTTTTTATAAAAGTTAAAGGACGGTTGATTTTTTCTATTAACCGCTTAATATTATGGCGCCATTCAACTGACAGTTTTAATTGGCGCTGATACCATTGAATTCAAATAAGAAAAAAAAATTATTTTGGCAGTTAATATTGGTTCCATATTCCTTCAAGGAACAAACCGCTCAGATAGTCCGACGGGTACATCAACTAATTTAAACCATATAAGTCAACTAAATTTCTATTTTTTTATGGGCCGAATTCTTCGACAAACTATTCCTCTTGGGTCATTAGCAACCATACCCATTAAATATAAATATATTTAATATTTTTTTACTTTTATTATTAAATAAAAATTTAGTGTTAAAAGTTAAAAAATATTTAAAAATGTATATAATAATTTTATAGATTTATTTTATAATATCAATATCCATTTAATATTTAATTCAATAGTAAAAGTAAAAAATAAAAATCACTATTAAATAAATTTTAAATTTTAAATTTTTTTATTTAAAATTTTTTATCCAGTAAATAATATAAAGGCATGCTATCTATATCGAATACTTTAATACAATTAAATTTATATTTAATAATTTTAATTTAAGTTGTAATGCTCCCATCATCTCCAAAAATTACTTTTTTTTTGGTAAGTAAATCTCCAAAAATTACATAGATCGTTCAAAAAATAACTACCCACAAAAATAATATGTAAAATTTAATAAATATAAATACATAAATAATATAAGTATATATTATATAAAAATATATTGAAAATATATATATATAAAAAAAAGGTCCACGAAACATTTGAAGTAAATAGATAAATAAATGCAAGTTCCCTGCCGTTTGATAGTACACTTAAGGCCTCTCAAGGCTCCCAAAATTCATCAAAGTTCGTCAATTCTTCGTCACTCATCGCGAGAATTTCGCCGGGAAACAATGGCCGGAATTCTGAATTACGCCCCTAGCCCCGTTTTTCGACCATTGTTAAGTCAAAGAGTTCCAAAACGTGGAATATGCTTCAAGGCATCAACTGAAGTCTCACAAACCCCAGCTGATTCCAGTGTCAAAGAGGAGTCTAGCGCCGGAGCTTCGACGTCGACGTTAACTTTTTCACCGCCGCCGGATTTCAAGCCAGCAGAACCAAAGCCGTTTAAGATAAGGGCAGATAGGCGTCTTGATATCCTAGGGGCTTCCCTTGCCTCACTGTTTCGATTGGGTACTGGTGCCTTTGTTTCTGGGTAAGATTAATCTCTCTTTAGTTTGAGTGATTTGATTATTTGGTGCTCCTTGTTTGATGGAGCTTCTGATTTTATACGACAGAGAACGTTCCTATATATGTGGGTAAGATTAATATCTCTTTAGTTTGATTGGTTTGATTATTTGGTTCTCCTTGTTCGATGGAGTTTCTGGTTTTATACAACAAAGAACGTTGCAATTAGTAATTCTTATGCCGCTTGTTTGTTACTGAAGAATTCAATTGTTGATGGCATAACGCATGCTGGAGGGACGGGATATAGGATGAATGCTGTCAAAGGGTGTTTCTGGATATCAATGTGATACAATCACTTACCGGAAGATGATCGGCTGTGGGAATCGACTCTGGAATTGGGAACTCACAAAAGAAGGGGAGATCTGACAGAGGGAGAAGGAAGGGAGAAGTAGAAGTAGAAGAAGGAGAGTAAGGGAGAGCAGGAAGAGGGAGTTAGAACGTGAGAAGGAATATTCAGGAAGTAAAGTGAGATTTCCTATTCTCTGCCACTGTTCAATACACGTATATAAACCAAATGACAAACAGAACAACAGAAACAAATAACAACTAACAAACAGGGGAAGGGAGTTTGCGTTAGAGCTTCACGTGCAGAGCTGCACGTGTGGTGTGGTGCTGCAGCAATTAACAACAGACACAGCAGTATATATTTCTATAGCAGAATTAGAAATCAAAATCAGACACCCGAGTCAATCCCAGATATAATCCCGTAATCGCATCGGTGCTTGGGGGATCCGAGTACTCTTCCGTGTCACCGAAGTATCGCTGTTAATCAAACCGGTAACACAATGATTCCCATGTTCTTATTTAAATTATTATGCCAAATCGGAGAAATCCCTAATTCGTAAGTAACAAAACCACACCAAATGTAGAGGATATTGCAGAAATTTAGGCCTTTGAGAATCATCCGGTGAATCAAGTAATACTTTAAATGTTAGGCTTCAATGCACGTTACAAATGTTACTGTCCTTTTGACATTATTTGTCCTTGCGGGTATTGCGAATTATTTTGAGGATTTAATAAAACCTTGTTTGATTGCATTTTGTACTAACAAAATTAAACCTAAATCTTTGAACAAAACCAAGATTATCTGGCCCTTGTTAATTATTTCGTGTAGTAAAACAATGAACAAGATGATTTGATATTTATGAGTCTATTTCTACTTTGTTTTTTTCTTGTATTTTCTCTTCTTTTAAAATTGATGGCATTTGTCTATTTATGAACAAATATAACATGTCTAATTGATTCAAAAAGTAGTTAAAGTTATGTTGGTTAAATTGTTATTGGTAATTAGTTAGTTGATGAAACCACCAAAATAATTTCCAAATATTACATGTGCGCTACATAAATTTGCCATTGACACGTGGCACATGGCACATAAATCAACATGGATTTATGTTGAAAATCATTCAATGTGAGGAGAAAACCAAGGTGGAGATACTAGTCGAGTCAGTGTGCGCCTCAATGCCGAGGCGCACCACCCTTGATTCAAGGAGATACAAGCTTAAGAGTCTCTTCAGATTTTCTGGAGTCCTTGAACTCTCTATTCCTGAAATCTCCATCACCACTATGTGTTATTTTTCCCAGTAAGTATTATTTAATTGTCGGGAAAAAGGCCCTAAAATCATAATAATGTTTCAGAAGCACAATATGTTAGAATTTCTCTGTATGATTTGGCACATATTTAATTTATTCAAATGATTAAAGGTTATAATCCATACGATTTTATTATATTTTATTAGAAAAATTATTTCCTTAATTGACTTAATTTTAATGGAAAGAATGATATTTATGTAGTTATGGAGTCAGTCCTCTATTTTTTTTGTAAATGATAGAATAAATCATTATTTGTTATGGATAAGAGTGGCAGCTTTTTTAGATAATATTGGATTGTTTTGTTGATTTGAATTAAAGAAAGTTTTCATTACTTTCCAATTACATTCTGTTTTTAAATAAATTTAATCCTCAGGGAAAAACTTTACACAAAATCTACCACACACAATTCTGAAAACTCTAAGAAGAAAAGTGAGATAAAGGTGAAGGGAGAGAAGTCGTTTTTAGATTATTTGGGAAAAAAATGCTATGCATGGATTTGGGCATGTCATTGATGTTTTATTCAACTTTATTAAATTGTGAATTAATTTGATATTTTTGATGATCCTTGAATGGTTTAAATCTCATAATCTTTTGCACTATACTCTAGTTGGGTCATATGAATTGAAAAGGTTGGTCTCCGCTGATGCCATAGACATTAGCAGGTGGTCCCATTAGGTCATACAACAATATATCAGCCTAGGATCAGAACATGTTACAAGCAAGAATTCATGGAACACTAACCCATTACATTGCATGAGATACCCATTCCATCATCTCTAACCCTCCTTCAACCCACTATTCATGTGTAGGGAAACTTTTTCTATAAAAAGAAAAGAAAATGAAAAGGCAGAATCCCGAATCACTTGTTACTTCAGTTTTAGAGGGCATACTTTTAAGGGACCCCCCTATTTGCTTCTTCTTGAGTTCTTTTGACTGGGCGGCAGTAGGTGAAGCGGTGCCAGTTGGTTAATACAAAATATGGGATTTGGATATGCGCCCACTCTTGGCAAATATGTTGGTAGTGACAAAGGTCTGCTTAACACAGCCTATAAATGTAAAGGCAACCACTGCTATTTCAGTCGAGCAGATAGATCAGAGAAATCCATATAGATGTGGCATAATTCACATTCTTTCGCTTGACATCCCATATTTAGCAAGAATACCTGCAAGTGCTATTGCTCCTATCATCACTACGGTGATCTTTTAAGGAAATTGATCTATCAATTATGTAGGAAACATCTTCTGTTGGTATTTTCGTGATGTGGATAGTGGATTATTAGAGGGTTGGAGATGATGAGTAGTATTTCTCGAATTACATTGCACAAAATGGCAATCCTGCCATTTTGATCAATGTAAATTATAGAGACATTGTGTCCGTACAATGTAAATTAAAGTGGAAAAATATAGTTCATCAATCATCCTCTAATTCCAGATGTTTTATATTAGGTGAATGATAAGTTGGTAATTGCAGTTGGTGTCAACGTAGTTCATGGGGAGTGACTGAAGGTGGCCACTCACTATTGGAATATGGTCACTTCCGTATGGATTCATATTCGATTGGTAGGCTGATAGGTTGACTGAAAACGCATAGGTGCAATACTAAGGCGAAGTATTGCTGTATTCACTGTGTGTGCTTGCGCATGCATGTGGCCTGAGGCCGAAGTACATTTATGGCCGAGGTAAAAGTGAAACCTTTTGGGCTAAGGCTGAAGGGCTATCATGGGCTGAGGGCCAAATGACAACATGGCTGACAGCCAAATGGCGAAGTGGCCAAGGGCGGTCAAACAGACAATGGCCAAATGGTGACTGTTGACTGAGGGCGGTTGGACAGATAATGACCGAGTGCGGTTGGCAGATAATGACCGAGGGCGGTTGGGCAGATAAGAGCCGAGTACGGTGACTGCTGATCGAGGACGATCAGATAATGGCCGAGGTTGTCTAGAGTTTAGGCAGAGCAGGTAGTTGATTTTCCAGAATTGGTAACAGACTTTGTAGAGCAGGTCAATTGTAAAGTTCAGTACAGGAAAATGACTTTTGCAGAATAGGTGGCGGACTTTGAAGCGGACGATATCGACTTGTAGAGCAGGCGCTGCCCGGTCAGACCACCTATCTGTATATATGTACATCGGTGCCATTCGTGAAGTGTGAGGAAGCAGAAAATACAAGGAGTCACCCTTTTACTATTGTACTCTGTTATCTGTTCTTCAAGGGTTTCTGTAATCAAGGGTTTTAGTAACCAAATTTTACATAGTGAAATTTTTATGAACTATATGTCTTGTGATTTTTTTCCTTTTATTTAGAAAAGGGTTTCTATGTAAAATTTGTGTGTGTTGTTCTTCTTTCTCTCTCTGTTGTGTGTGTGATTATTGTTACCGATTTTTTTTCTCGATTCACGGTTTTGTCGACGCTCGTTCCCAACACTCACTCCCAGTATACTTTGTAGGCTACTTCTATATCCTGTAGCAGTTCTCAATCATGGCCATATATATTATACTGTCTAACATTTTCACCAAATGCGATAGAAATAGAATAAGGCATCCCTTATCTTAGATAAAAGGGATATATTATATTTTTAGTAATGTGATATCTTTAACTTTGAAATTTGAAACACAGGATCGGTTAAATATGCATATTCCTAGTGGAATGTGCATTATTGGGAGAAAACACGCTATTGATAGATGATCTCGTTGATGTGGTCCAGTATTTGATTCCTATCCAAGAGAGTGGTTTAAGTTTGGATAGGGTTTGTGCTTTAAACATTGATGAAAATATTGTTGTTGGTATCGACCATGACCATACCCGATTGTCGGACATATCAGAAAATATATATTGAATGTATTGGACGGAAAATATTTCTAAAAATTTACAAACTAATATGATCTTATCGGCTGACACATCGCGATATTTCGCCGACAAAGTAACATGTTGTGATATTGTCACGATATTTGAAAATGTCTGTATTGGGGCACCGATACCAAAAGATATTGGCCGATATTTCCATCAATTGTTTTAAATCTTGCAAGATTATTGTTAGCATTGCTGCACAATCTAAATGTGATCACTCATGTCTTGGTCTTTCTTAGACTTCTTGGTATTGCATTGTACTATGGCAGATATTCTGGATCTCTTGTGCCCAAAAATGAAATCCCTTCTGACCAGTATGCATTAGAAATTGCTGGTAATTTCCTTTCACTTCTTCCTTTTCTTCCTCTTTCACTTGCCTATGTCTCTTTGTTTTTGTTCTGTTTTCTTTTAATATCTCTTCATTTTTGTTCTTCTTCTTTTTTTTTCTTTTACTGTGTGGGTTTTATGTGTATGTGTGTGGACACCAACACGAAACACAGATACAACACTGATATACTGACATGCTATTTTTCTAGAAGCTAGGCCATGACACGCTAGGACAATTTACCTAAAATTATAGTTTATTATTTTTTTAATTAATGAATAATACTATTTTATACTAAATTAATAAAATATGCATATATCTTATTTTTTACTCAAAAAATTTCTTAAGAAAATACGCATTTGTACCAACATAAATAAATTTTGTTATAATATATTCAACAAGCTGTTAATAGAGCAATAATAATTATTTAACTTAATAAACTTAGACAAAACTTAATATAGTAAATTTTTTATGTATCATTCAACTTTTACATTTTAATTTTACTACTTTACACTTTGTAATTATCAAAAAATATAAAATATAAACAAAAATTCAAAACAAAAATGTGTAAAAAATGTGTTCAAAAGTGTCCCAAGTATGTCTAAAATGTGTTTAGACGCGTCATAATTTTGAAACAAATTTTTAAAAATTGGACATGTGTCGGAAGAATATCGGTATTTGTTACATGTCAGTCACCGATACTTAGGCCCAAGAAAGTGTTTGTGTTTCTTATAGTGTGACCTCTGCTAAGTTGGATAAGCTATTCTGCCTGCTGCTATTAACCTGGGATACTATTCAACTCTTCTGACACTTTTTTTGGTCATGGATAGGTATACCAGCTGACACATAATTTCTTCAATTAGATGATCTGACAATTCCCTCTTTTGAATGTTGCTATTTGACCAGTTCATTGAGTTTTATTAACAACTAGTTCTGATATTTTGGTGCATTTTATATTTTATCTGTAACATTCTTTCAAGAAAAAGCACTTTGCTTCGGGAATATGTTTGTGTTCACGAAGATCTATGGATGATATCGTCTGTTGTGCTGTTTTTCTCGCCTCATAAAACAGTATCTGATAAATTCAGTCATTAGTGTAAGTAGTGCACTTGTGAGAAACTCTACTATTTAGCCATCAGCTGCTCCTTATTGTCTGTTTAGTTGATAGCAATGAGTAACCACGGATGATCCCAGCTCTTAGCGTCAAAATCCTCAAAAATGGTTAATGGTCAGCTTTATTTTTTGTTGCTGAATCCCACCAACATTCATCATCTTTATTCATTCTCTTTTGCATGCATTCTTTGTTTTTGTTTACTCGATGGATGAAATTATTGGAATTGATGCCAATATCGATTGTGGCCATATCAGTCATGGACATATTAAAATATGTATCGGCATAAAATATATCAGAAGGAAATTTTTTTTTAAAAATCGTAAACTAATGTATCGATTGATGTATTACCAATATAATAACATATCGTGATATTGTCATAATATTGGAAAATATTGTGTCTTGAGGGCCTTAATACTGGTACATATATGCTAATGTTTACATCTATGTTTTACTCCAAATGATGGTAAGCTATTATTACATTTCGCATTCAAATTCTCAGCAGTGGTATATGGCAGGTTAGCTTAAGCTGGCACTATGTCCCTGCTGATAAGTACATTTCATTGCGCAATGTGATTATTTAATTCTTTTTGTAATACTGAGTTCACAGCATGTTGAATGCAAACTGTGGTTAAATGATTTAGAAGTTCAGTGAATTTACTCTATTGAGTATCTTCAACACCTGTTTTGCTCAGTGAATTTACTCTATTGAGTACCTTCATCACCTGTTTTGCTCGGAAATTCAACAAATTTTTTTGTTTAGTAGCTTGTACCTGATAAAATTTATGTGGATACATGAGGTTCTTTTCTCTGATCTGAAGGATCGTGTATTGGTTCATTTAGAAAAATTTACTTTAGAATTATCCTTGCAGACTTTATGAAGTAGATCTTCAATTGCACTTAAAATTGTTGTGTGCTTTTAAGGAAGTTGATTTATGGTACTAATGGTTTCATAAAGGTTACAAATTGAAGGAGAGCTCAAGTTTAGGCTCTCGCCCCGAGAAGCCTATTGAGATATATGAGTTTGAAAGGTATTTATTTTGGCATTTTCTTCCCTAAAGTAGTTTTTTGGTGTCGTTCAGATAATTGTGACTGATTCAGTTGTTCTTTTACTTGTAATATATGGTCATGGACTGCAAATGTACATGAAATATCTCAGCTGCCCATTCTGTAAAAAGGTATCATCAATCAGTTCAAGTTTCATGTACTTGTTATTTTAGTTATCTCGAGTGGATCTCTCAGTAGGATTTGATCCCAGATGAAATTTTGACCAGATGTCAGAGAAAAAAGAATGAATGATTAGTCTATTTTCTTTTTCCAAATTGGATGTCAATACTTGTTTGACGGTCTATGAGTTTCGCTAGGAAAATGTATGCAGACATGTGACATGCATAACATCATCAGAACTGCAAAAAGGGCAGTCTGGTTCTCAAAGGATCAAACCACTTTAGTTCTATTAGATCCGGTCACTCATTGCCTTATTCTTTATTTGTTTTTATAACTTAAATCTGTAATTACCAAGTCACACAACAACTATCATATGATTGAGAAATATGTTGTTGGAAATGATCCAAATGACATCTCGTGTCTTAATTATTAGTTTGCCTGATGTAGTCACTCGTCCTTCTGTTAATTGTGATGCCCCTTTCTTCATGGTTTTCTGGCTGCTTTGTTTCTGTACTTAATGAACTATGCACGGTTCAATTCATAAGTATTATGGCAAGTCTAAGGTCTATGGAAATCCATGCTGCTTAGTTGTCAGTACAGATGTAAACATCGGCTGGCTGATTGTATCAATATTAAGCCCTCGATGCCAATTTTTTCATATACTACGACAATATTATGATGTGTTACTGTGTCGGTGATTTATTGTAATATATCAGCTGACATTTAAAATATCAGTTGATAGACTAGATATGTTGGCCGATAAAGCCTCATTAGCTTATGATTTTCAAAAAATATTTCTAATATATTCGATACTAATATGTATTATTTAATATATTCAATTCTAATATGGTCACAGCCAATATCTATACAAATATTTTCATCCATTAATCACTTGTGCTGTTGATAGTTAACTTTGTTGTTTCTTTTGTTGTGGGCTGAATACCTTAAACATATGAGCAGGTTCGGGAAATAGTGGCGGTTTTGGATCTCGATGTGCTCTTCTACCCATGCCCTAAAAACGGTCCAAACTTCCGTCCTAAAGTTGCACAAATGGGTGGAAAGCAGCAGTTTCCCTACATGGTTTGATGGCATTCCTTTTACATTTTCCTTCTCCTCCTACTCATATGCAGCCTGCTTATAGGTACACCATACTAGAGACATGCTGTAAATATTTGCCAATATATATCTTTATCAGCCCCAGATACTGCAGCAATATCATTATATGTTGTCGTATCAACTATATATCACAATTGGCTGATACACCCAATAATTGGTTGGATAGTTCAACCGATACGATCACACTAGTTTACGATTTTTTTTTTCCGTTGTATCTAATACCAATATGTATTGTTCGATATGTCCGATATAAATATTACCATGACTGATACTAATATTTTCATCAATGATTATTAGTATGATTTCTAGGTACCTCCTAACTGCAACTTCTCAACTAAAATTTGTGCTTAACTCCTTATAGATGTAATGTGTGATCAAAATGATTTAGGATTTGCCTTTTCTATTTAGTGTCATTACTGCTAGTTCACTTCAATTATTTTCATTAGAGTCAACTCATTCTCTTGAATACTAACCTAGGCTTGATATGCACAATTCCAAATATTTGGGAGATGAAAACTATATGATTTTCATTCTATCTATGATCTGTAAAAACTTGGTTCAAACCTAGATCTGGGTCATCTGAGTGATGTAAAAACTATAAGAGATATAAACCATTCACAAATCATTAGAACTATCATATTATTTCTTGGTTCAATAATTCAAAATTAAACATTCATTATATATCGGAATCTATACTTGAAGTTCTTATCTCGAAGAACATGTACTCAATTTCTCTCCCTCCTTCCTTAACTCTTTTCCCTTATGACACTTTTCAGAATTGTCTGTGGAGGAGATTTGGCGTACAATTTTTCTAGAAGGCTTCTTAAATTAAGAGTCAATAGAAGTTAATAAAACTCCATCCAATTAAAATGTAGAAAGTGCCTCATATAATCCAGAAAAACTGCTACTGAATATCCTTAACAAATGATGCATAAATGACATTCTTTCTGTAAAAAAAAAAATGAGCCTATTAAAGGAAAAAAACTTCTTGCATAAAGTATAACAAAATCATATGGGAACCTAACCTTTAATTGTTTTTAAAAATTACTAAATATGAACCATGTCATGGTGGGTAATTCTAATGGGTGATTTATTAGAATTACATATTTTGCTATAGTGTTTTGGGGCTGCAAGCCTTTCTAATCGAAGTTATATGGCCATTATTTTGGCAACATTTTAGACTTGTAAGTTGCTTTTTGGATGATTCCAATGAGTGTTATATATTTTGTGGAATGCAGGTGGATACCAACACTGGAGTTGCTATGTATGAATCAGATGACATTATAAAGTATTTGGTCAATAAATATGGTGCGTGCTGTCATCAACGTTTTTGCTTCCTTATTTTAATTTCCATTAATTGATATCTGATTTGTTTATGTTCCATTCATTTACTATCTTAGTGCATATCAGATTCTGACTCTCAAACTTAATTTTGCTGATGCTCAAACTAAGATTGATATATACAACCAATTTATGAATTCCCTATTCACAAAGTGCTTTGTTTCTTGATGTTTTGCCTCTACATCATTTAATTAGCATCTTATTGAACAGATCAAGGCATGGATGAAAATATTGGTATCGATAGCGGTGTCTGTATTGGTTGTGGTCATAAAAGGTGTTGGACAATATATATCGATATCGGATATATCGGAATAAAACTGATAGAACCGTATCGGTTGATATATCACCGGTTCAATAAAATGTTGTTATCAGGGGACTTGATATTGATATATATCAGTAGATATTTGCATTTATGTCTCTAGGAGATCACTCTTTAGTTATGTTGTTGATGTAGATCCAATCCCCCTAGTTTGATATCATTGAAGTCTGATATAATGGAATGTTGTACTCAATAAAGGAAGAAAGGACAGCGCAAGTAATTCAAATTATAGAAATTGGTGTCTGCTAAATGTTTGAAGGTACAACGTATTTCACAACCCAACCCGGTTCCTAAAATTCAACACAAAGCTGTCCAAATTGTTCCATGAAAAACTATGAATACAACATACAAACCTCAAATAATAATAAACTTCCATTATCATTCTATTAATTAAAATTCCCAAAGATTCACAAGGAAATATATACTTTTTGATACGTTTGAAAACATATACTACAACATAAAATTCAAACGAGTAATATTAATACAAGATAATTAAAATCTAACATTAATCCAAATTGGAGACATTTTTTTAAAACTCTGAGTCTGCTATGCCGCTCTACATCTAAATTTCCAAAGTATATGCAACTAAGCTGATAGAATAAAATAAAATTTCAGAATAAGTCAAATGTCCAATAAGTCATATAAAATTAATAACATGAATGACAATATATGAACAATATATCCAAAAAATATCATGTTGAAAAAGACCTAATAACTTGATATCAAATATCAAGAAAACTTGATCTACCGGACCTTAATACAACTAATGTCTTGTATCACAACGAGAAGATCAAGAAGCCTCTTTGGACCTTATTCATCACTGTAACTAAAGGCCGATATATTTACACGCTCAACAGCTGGTTGAGTGACACGACGTTAGTCAATATCTGAAATTGTACATGCAACCACATCGACTCTTAAGAGACTTCTCTCTACCCCACTAAGGTCGGTAGTTATTGAGGGAATCTTAGTCCTTATAGTATGACCATGTCCCAATCCAATGTCCCTCACCGATATCATCTAATATCACAATACAATGGTTACATGTTATAAGTGTCCAACCATAAACATCAAAAACCTCAGCCCTTTAGATATAGAATCAGTATTGAAAATGTATAGACTACGCTAAGGTTTGAACATCATAGTTTATATATGATCTTCTTTATTAATCCATAAGATATGAAAAACACGTGATAAGAAACAATTCTAATGATCATATATTAAGAATATCAAAACAATGAGTAGAAGCCAAGAATTGAAGCAAAATCCAAGGCCGAAACAACTTACTACTAGACCGACGTTTGAACATTGGTTTGAACACCCCAATTACAAGATCTAGCATTCGAATGAGAATCAAATGCCCCTGGTTAACAAGTGGTTATTTCGGTTTGTGAATAAAAGCTCAATATATTTAAAGAACGATAGCTTAAACTTACAAATTAGGACTTAGATAACAATTCTGAAATTTGATACTCAAGAAAGAAATGGATATAACTGTTCAAATTAACAATTTAAGACTAGAATTCGAAAACTGGACAAATTGTCCATAACAGACCGTTGGCATTCGATCAACACCGTGAACGCTAGATAGAATTCAGATAGAAAACTGCTCAATTGCAGATAATTTATGCAAATTTTTGAAATCTAAGATGGTAACATGAATTATCTACTCAAGTACTGTAAATATAACCAAACAATTAAACAAATCAAAGTATAAACAACCCAAATGCAAGTCCATTTTTACTTTCATGCTTTTTCCCTACTCTTTTCCTAAATTTGACAATTATATTAATTTTCACTTAAGGATTAACAAATACTTAAATTTCTACAATTTTGAGTCTTTCTCTATCATCATATCTCGAAATGAATGAAAGATTTAGAGAAACTGTGTATACTTCATTTTTTCAAAGGAAGAAGAATGAACTAACAAGAAACGCCACAAGAAATATGAATGCTAGTTTTCTTGGTTTCTTTCCCTACTGTTGTTGGTCGATCCTTCTAATCTTTCCCTCTGTTTATTTTATTTTATTTTATTATTTTTTCTTCTATTTTCTTCTTCTAATGACAAGGGGCTAACTTACTAATATAATTTCTGATGTAATCATTACTCTCTTCTAAAATTCCCCACTGTTTTAAATTTCAAATTCATCCTTGTCTGAGTTTTAACTTCAAATGCCAACTTGTAATTCAAATTCCTGAACCATTATGACTGACTTATCCACAATTAAGTGGACATTAGTTTTAAAAACTATCTAACTATAATTCAACCTAGTGTTCGAACGTTGGCTCGAACATGACAAACTTCTTGTGTTGAAACTGTACCTCAAATGCTGAAATGAAATTAACTTCTTGTAATCAAATGACCTTAAATTAATCCATATAACTCTAAATAATTTCATGCATGACTGAATTAACTTTAATCCAAAAATCAGAAATATCATGAATATTACATAGGATGTTAGAGTTCTAGCAGCTAAGATTTTTCTTTTAAAAAAATTCTGGTCAGAGATATATATACAATATGTTCGATTAAGATAATGTTACTGGCCTAATTTCGGGGCTATATTTACTCGTTGGGAATATGTTATTATTTTTGGTTTTCTTGCATTCTGTTACCCTCCCCTACTTTTGTCTGTTATAATTTGGTTTGCGGGACCCCCAACCTCTGATTCCCTTCTAATTCTGTTTTACTGTGTATATAATATGGATTGGAATAGTAAATGAGAAGAGGATATTTTCCACTATCTACTAACTCTCTCTCTCTCTGTCTCTTCTCTCTGCGACCTTTCCCTTCTCTCTCGATCTCTCCCTCTTCCCTCAGGCTACTTCACTTTTCCATTGCTCTCTCCCTCTCTCTGGTTCGTCTGCCAAACTCCCCTCGCCACAATAATCGTCACTTTTCACCTGCGATTACCCGACATAGTCATGGAGCACGCATCATTCGGTGCTCTCATTGAGACAAAAGTAGAGGAGATCGAATAACGAGCATTCGATGCACTCGAAATGGCCATCGCCGTGCTTGCGAACGTGATGAAGGACCTCCAACGGGCTACCGACAGACTTGGCACCACCACGTCCACCACAGTTTCCACCACAGCGCAAATCTGGTCGTCTATCACTGAGCTTAGCCAATCACTCTACATATTCTAGCAATACCCTAACCGGTCAGTGAACTTTTCGACTTCTATGATTCCTTCTACTATTACTTCCTATTTTTCGGTTCCAATTGCTCCACATCTTCCCTTTCCCCAACCTGCAATCCCTTCCTTTGTTACTGTTCATCCTCCATCACTGCTTCTGCAATCGCAACCGCAACCGCAACCGCAAACTCCATCCCACGCCTCACCCAACAAGCTACCATCACCACCAGGTGCCACAATCGATCTTTAGCTTTACCTTCACCGACTCGAAATCACTTCCTTTGCTGGTTCCGTACCACCATATGTAACTCAACTTGCCACTTCAGTTTCCACTACTAAACAAATTCGGCGCTCCTATACCAACCGCATCGACTAAAACCTTTGCTAACTGCAAATTCCTCTTTATTTTCAACTCCACCATCGTTTAAGACTCACAACTTACACCTAATACCACACACATCGACATATCCCAAATCTGCTAAGCCACCTTTCACCACAACTTTGCAAAATTCCCTTACTCCACATAGCCTTCCGCCCGATCGGCTGGTTGAGAACTTGAATCTAGCAGATCTGGACTTGGACAGTGAATGTGGTCAGATTCTCGTTCTAATTAGGAAGGCTGACCTCAAGGAGAATGAATTCCTAACAGAGCCGTTTCCAGAGATGGTTCCTCAGCCACTTCCCCTGCTGAAGAATGGGCACTTGTTACCTTCAGCATTGGGTACTCCCAGCAAATAGACAGATAATTATTTTTCCAATTACCCGGGTATCAAGACGATGAAGAAAGGTGAAACTACCCTCTTCACCATTCCTCCAGAGTTGGCTTATGGTGAATCTGATTATCCTCCAGCTATCCTCCCAAATGTGGCTCTCCAATTTGATGTGGGAAAGGTCTGCGGTTAGTAAAGCCACAATACAGATTTGCTGAAAAGGGAAAACCAGCCTCTGGTAATGAATGTGCAGTGCCTTCTGCTGTTCCACTTTAGCTACCTCTTGAAGTGGTTCTCAAGGTAAAGGTTATCAAGAAGATCTTGAAGGAAACGGAAGGATATAACTGACCTAATGATGGAGCTAGTATGTTTGCTGAGTCCAACGTATTTGAGAAAATGAACATTGGGATGGTGCTTGATGAAAGCTTGGCATCACTAGATGAGGATTTTTTGATGTTTTATGCGGAGAAGTTGCCATGGTGGTTGGTGAGTAAGGCTAGAGGAGCTCCTGGGCACGGGGCAAAGTTGTATGATAATACTGCTAGGGAGAATTCGCTGAAGAGTATTGAGATTATTAGGAGGTTTCGGGTCTCACAATTTGATGTGGCTGAAGACTGGGCCCCTGCAGCAAGCAACATGACAATTGAGTCTAAGCAAAAGGGTCCCATGTTTGCTAAATGGGGAAAACTTGTCCGTACACCTACCAGGTCGATCAACCCTCACCTTCATATTAAAGGTCTTCAAAATCGTGCAAGCCCGTGACAGGGAATGCATTTGATGATACATCTTGGGAGATTTTAGGTATTGTGGTCAATGCTTTGGATAATGTAAACGTTAGATTCTCTAGCATTGATCACTGCCTAACATGGGCTTCATCTCAAAGGAGCATCGCATTATCAATTGACAGAAAATTCAAATGGGGTCTCCTCCTTGGAATGGCCATTCTGGGAGGGATAATCGTCGTCATTGCCCTCATCGCCTTTTAGCGCCAGGACAAGCCCACATTATATTTACTACTGCTGTTCTCAAGGATCCACTCACATGGTCCTTCTAACTCCGCTATCGACAAGCAGAAGACTTGCTGCTCCTTTGGTGCTCTACTTGACAAATTTGCGGATTCATGGAATAGGTTGCAGATTCAAATGAGACACTTCAATCACAAACAAAGAGTTTACAAACAAATAGCTGTCACTAGATTTCTGGTCATTGCCTTAGTTGCTGGTGCTGGTGTGGGGATAAATACCTGCCCTCTTCAAATCTGGGCCGGTGAAGATTTTTACAACATGGGGGTCACGAGCTTAAAGGTCAATTGCTGGCATGGACCTTGGCCAGAGTCTCTTAACGAAATTCAAGGGAACAATTGCTCTTTGCTTGCTCCTGCACCACTTTCCTTTCCAACAGTTTCTCTTAAAGGTCAATCACATTCTACATCAAAGGGTCATATTTTGGCTGTTGCATTTAGTGTAAGCTTTGGTGCTACTTTTGTGATTTTGATTATCATTGGATGTGCTTCTTGGTGGCATTATGGACATAACCGACAAATGTTCTTTGATGTTAATGAGCAATATGATCCAGAAGTATGTCACGGCCATTGGAAGAGGTATAGTTTTAAAGAACTTCGTGCTACAACCGATCATTTCAGTACAACAAAGATACTAGGGCAGGCTGGATTTGGAATAGTATACAAGGGTTGCTTAAGTGATGGAACTTTGGTAGCAGTGAAGAAATTGAAAGACTTCAACATAGCTGCCGGAGAAATTCAATTCCAGATGGAAGTTGAGACAATAAGTTCGGCAGTCCATCGAAATCTTCTCAGGCTGTGGGTTCTGCACTACCGAGAATGAAAGGATCCTTGTTTACCCATTTATGCCAAATGGGAGTGTGGCATCTTGGCTCAAAGATTGTGCTCATGGGAAGCCCGTTTTAGACTGGTCAAGGAGGAAGAGGATCCCTGTCCATCTGTCGTTTAATGCAGATGCTGAAGAATCAAACACTCACAAACGCACCAGTGCATTGTCTTGGGCAACACTTGCATCCTTCTGATTTGCAATTCCATTTCAGGGTTAGGGTATGATAGTGAGGGTTGGATTGATTGGAAATTAGAGGCCACTTGTGAAGCCGTTGTTGAATCTAGTCCAGATTCCCTCTTATTCAACCTTAAGGACAATGTTACTTTTGATAGGGATGACAATGTTACGGGTCTAATTTCGGGGCTATATTTACTCGTTGGGAATATGCTATTATTTTTGGTTTTCTTGCATTCTGTTACCCTCCACTGCTTTTGTTTGTTATAATTTAATTTGCGGGACCCCCAACCCCTAATTCCCTTCTAATTTTGTTTTACTGTGTATATAATATAGATTGGAATAGTAAAGGAGAAGAGGTATTTTCCACTATCCACTAACTTTCTCTCCCTCTCTCTCTCCTTTCTCTACGCCCTTTCCCTTCTCTCTCGATCTCTCCCTCTTCCCTATCACTGCTTCACTTTTCCTCTACTCTCTCTCTCTCTCTCGTTTTCTCTCTGGTTCCTCTGCCGAACTTCCCTTGCCGCAGTAATCATCACTTTGCGCCTGCGATTACCCAACACAGCCATGGAGCACGCATCAGATAACCACTACTTTAAAAACCGATAATTGAGAACTAAACTGAAACCTAAGAAATTATTTGCATTCCATCACAAAACCAAACTGAACAGCTCGGTCATCCTAATTTCGTTTCAGTTTTAACTGTTACGGTTTGAATTATAAGATCACAGGTTTTTCTAAATACCCTAGTTTCCTTATGGAAATTCATCCCCTTAAGTGGCTTTTAGTACTATTTATTGCCATTTTTACTAAAAGTAAGTGAATGGACATACCCGATGCCTTAGGGAGGAAGAAAAGTTAGTTTCACAATTTGCCTTTTCATTATCCAATTTTTATCCATATACAGAAAGAAATTTTTTAAAAAAAAGGAAAAAAAAAGGAGAAAATTAAAAGGGGTCCACTTTTGCCTATATATGGAACTATAGTTATATGTGAATTGTATGAATATTATTCTTCTATATATATATTGCTTTTGATTCTTGAGCTCACTTGTCTTCTACAGGTGATGGCAAAGTCCCACTTATGTTGTCACTCGGCCTACTAACGGTTGGTAACTCTTCTATGTTGACCTTTTTGCTCGATTTGGTAGAACAAGAGTGGTGCTAAAGGGGACATCTTTTGACCACCATCTAGAAACCCTCGATGAAACGTCATCTCTTGCATCGAAACATACTAACAGGCATAGTGTCACATATAAGAATATACAGAAAGATAAACGCTGCATTATCCGAATGTGTCCTAATTGTGACTAATGGGTTTCTTCAAAATATTTCTCGGTAGAACAAATGTTGATGTGTTCTTTGTTCCAGACCTTGACTGCAGGCTTTGCAATGATTGGTCGTGTGGGTAAGGTAAGGTTTCTTTGAGTAATAATCATACAATTTATTACAACCCTTTCATAACTTTCTTTTCATGTATAGGTGCTGAATGTGCCCCCTTTAATTTGACTTTGTTTGAATAGAATTGAAAAATATTAGTTGAGAAAATTTCTGCTATTTTTCCGATCCTAGGGAGGATCATACACTCCTGCAAAAGTGCCGCCGAAGCCACTCGAGCTGTGGGCATATGAGGTTACTTGTTTACTTCTAAAAATGGCTCAATTGTCACCTTTTGCTCTCCTCAAATCAAACTGCTTAATTTTGAAATTTCTCCCTTTTCAGCCTTCTCCGTTCTGCAAAGTAGTACGTGAGGTGCTAGTTGAACTGGAATTGCCACACATTCTTCACAGGTAAGTTATATTTATGTATGAAAATATCAATATCAGTATCTATATCAGATATATTAGATAATACGTATCAATATTGGAATGTTAAAAAAATTTGAAAATTGTAAGCTTATATAGAAGCATTGGCCAATATATTATGATATTATTACTGTATCTAGAAATATCGGTATCATAATGCCTGATAATGATATATATCGGGTGATATTTTCATTTATGCTTACATGGGGTTGATTTAATTGAATTTCAAAATGTATGTGAAGTTTGAAACTCCGAATTCTCTTACTACATTGGCCTGTTCCATGGTATCCAATGTCATGTCATTAGTAGAAAAACTTTCAATACTACATATTTGTTGATTCCATTTTATGATTGAAAAATAATATTTAAGGTGGTTTGGATACGTAGACAAAGCACATGTGATAAACATATTGAGTTGTGATTGGAAGAAAGAAATGAAGATATAGACTTAGGAAAAATTAAATTGACATAATAAAAATGATTTTAAATTGCTTATATTTTAGAAATATATTACGCTAGATCTAGTAGAATGATGAGAATAAAGTTGTACATCTGATCTCGTGTAGTGGGGCCTGAAGCTTTCTATAATCAATTGAACGTTGAAATTTCATTCATCCATCTATATTATTGAATTCATATAAAAATAAATAGATGGATGAGATATTATGTTAAAATAGCTTGCTTAATGAAAAATATTGGCATCTTCGTTGTCATTAGCATCATTTTTTCCCGACATAGAGCTTTATTAAACCATCGTGTGATCGCAGCTGTGCACGTGGCAGCCCGAAGAGACAGGAATTGTTCCAAAGAGTAGGTCATTTTCAGGTATGTGCTCCGTCGTAGGTCATAGTTTTCGGGGCCTACTAACCAGTATTTGTAGCTTGTTGCGTGGAATATAGACAAATGTCATTTTATATATGAAATTATCATTAAAGAATATATTTAATACCCGGTATTTGGTACCGATCCACATCGTGGGTCTTGGTTCCGCTAACTGTATGATTCAGATTTAGTGGTGGTAGCGCGAATGTTATAATGATGTTCATAAATACGTTTTTCTTACACATTTCATCATTTTATCCTTATATGATATATTTTTATAGATAGATGAATAAAATTTTTTATTAAAAAATATGATATATATATATATATTTCTCTTTTATATCTTTTTCAGGTGCCTTATTTGGAAGATCCAAATACTGGGGTGCAGATGTTTGAAAGTGCAGATATTGTGGATTACTTGAGAGCAACTTACTCTCTATAATAACCTTTTTTTTACTTTGTTCTTTTTGAGCAGCTTACTATTTATAGCCATGTGTATACCTACACGTGTCCGTTTTTACTTGTTTCGTATGGTTGCCGTTGAACTTCGACCGTTGATGGCTTTACGTTTACCTTAATGAGGAAGGAATCTCAATCTCGTGCTCTTTTAAATTAATATATTTAAATTTAAAAACATTTATTTCGAGAAATATTCCAGCCATTTTTTATAATAAAATATAGAATGTAAAACACCATGCAATTACATTTTTTTAAAAAAAAGAAAATAATTTATTTATCCAATTATTTATCATCAAATCAAAATAGATATTCCCGAATGATATTAAATCAAATCATGTAAAATTATAGATATGAACTTATATAGTCAAATTGAATACATCCGATCATAATTTTTAAAATTTTATTTTCATGACAGAAAAATCCAGACCAGACCACCGTATCGAAAAATATCAACATCAAAAGACTTTAATACGATATGTATCGTATTAGCTGATATTTTCATCCCGTGGTCGGGACAAAATCGAACCCGGAGGACAAGCTAGTATGAAAGAACATGGTTTTCCACCACAAAGTTGTCAAGAATCTGCAATGGACAAATTACCAGTACATAATCCATGAGCTGATGCGCTTTGGCTTTACTAGGTCACTAAAAACAGAGAAATTCACCGTGTATTCCAGGAAGAGAACAAGAATTCCCCCATAAGTAGGAAACAGCATGGAAAAAACAGAGGGCCTGCTTGGGTGGCGGAATATTATCAATAAGGATTGTACCTGCTCCGGCCCCGGCTTCCCTCGTTACCATGCTTCCTGCCGCCTGAGGAACCACCCCTCCCGCCACTGGTTCTTGGTTGAGCGACAGCCTGGTGTTGCATTCCCGGTTGTTGCCTGCAATGATAAGACAGAAATGGCTTCAAATGACAAACCAAAAATTGACCGGCTGCTAAAATGAAAGCATCGGTATAGTTAGATATTTGGCCAATATATTGGCCAATGCAGTCTTATTAGCTTACAATTCTCAGAAATTTTTTTCTTCCGATATGTCTAATACCAATATGTATTATTTGACATATTTAAAACAAATATGATCATGACCGATACCAATACTTTCAACCAGTCATTGTAAATTCATTCAAACTTTCTCTTCCACGGAGTCATCCTCTCTTGTTTCCCGGCTCCCCCACCCCAAGCACACTCAAGAGATCAACAAATGCCTCCCCGCAACCCCTCAACTCAACGCAAACAAATCTCTGCAATTGCTTCACTCCATCTGCATCACTTTCCGAACATATCAACCACTCACAACACTTCAAATGATTCCTATACAACAAACTTTCTTGCAGGACCAAACAAAAGCACCACTGATTGCTCATTTTCTGCATGTCTAGCTTTAACATTTGCATTGGTCAGAACAACTCCACACTTCCTTTCTCATACATTGCCAATCGTGGCTGAATTATCAGCTGAAATGCAAAATATCACCCGATATATCAGTACTGGGTGCCTAATACCGATATGTTTTGATACTATAACAAAAACCGTGACGTGTTGTATAGGCGATATCGGCAGTGTTGACCAATATCAGCCTCAAGTTCCGATTTGCAAAAAATATTTTACGCCTGAGATGTCAGAAGATATGTAACATCTGATACATAATCAACTGATTTTACCTATGCTATCAATGTACTTGTATTAACAATAGCCTAAAAAAGGCTCTTAACATTTTGTAACCGCTCTTCTGAAGGGAGAACCAGGCAATTGATTTCAGAAGGAACAACAGAACAATCATCATTCCTGAATATGACATCATAGAATGATCAGAAACCATCGTTCCTTAAACAATGATTCATATTACAGCATTCATTGCAACTTGATCAGTGCGTCTATAGCCACAAAAGAAAACCTCAAAAAATACTTCTCGAAACCAAAACTTTCTGGAAGCCTTCAATATTTGGCATTAAGAAAACACCACAAAAACAAACATACGACCCTTAATCCTTTTTCATGTTTTTCATGTCACCTCCACTAGTTGAGAGCTGTTATGGTCCTTACAAAGGAAGACTCCTACATCCACCTCCAAAGGCCCGGATTAGAAGTTAGATGGATGTATGGTAAAAATTAAATATCCATTTAAATTATTTGATAGTGTTTACCATTTATCCACCCAAACTTTTAATCCAGACGGTTGAATAAATGTGAAAACATCCACATTAGGACCTTAACAGCACTCCCACTTGCCGGCAGCATCATAACCTCGTAACCCACATTGCACAACCTCAAAATATTAATCACAAATGATAACTTCCCATTAAGCATAAACTTAGAAGGACCTTAACAGCACTCCTACTTGCTGGCAGCATCATAACCTTGTAACCCACATTGCACAACCTCAAAATATTAATCACAAATGATAACTTCCCATTAAGTATAATTTAGAACATTTAGTTCTAAAGGTACCACTGAACCAAAAATCAAACTAGTCCAGAAACATCTCAATAACATAAGCTCAAGTTTCCTCAGAAAGAAAATAAAAATACACCATGCAAAATGAATGGATTGTCGTTGGATTCCTCCATTTGATTAAAATCTTCACAGAACCCAGTATCTACAATGCCAGTTGCACAGCGATAATGTTACATTAGTGGTGGTGGTGGTGGTGGTGGTGGTGTTAATGACACAGATTGAGGTAAGCTTAACAGAAGTGATCTCCAATGCTGTGGAGGTGAAGCATTGGGACATGATAGATAGAGAAGTGCTAAAACGAGATGGAGATAAAATAAAGATATATATATATATATATATATATAGAGAGAGAGAGAGAGAGAGAGAGAGAGAGAGAGCTTTAAAGCAAAAACATAGTGACTACTCTCATAAGCTCTAGTTTCCTCAGGGAGAAAAAATAAAAATACCCCATGCAAAATCGATGAATTCTCATTGGATTCCTCTATTTGATTAAAATCTTCACTGAACCCAGTATCTGGAGTGGCAGTCGCCCAGCAATAATGTTACATCAGTGGTGGTGGAGATGTTAATGATGGAGATTGATGTAAACTTAAGAGAAGTGATCTCCAATGTCGTGGAGGTGAAGCATTGGGACCATGGTAGAGAAGTGCTAAAGAGAGAGAGAGAGACTGCTTTTAAGCAAAAACATAGTGACAATTCTCAAGCAGATTGACTATGAAATTCCAGATTTAACGGAACTAGATTAAGCTTGAAGAAATCAAATGGTTGTCAGCTTGTGAAAGTAAGTTTTAGATGAAATTCCAGACTTGATGGAAATAGATAATAAGTGGATTTAAGCTCTAAGAAATTGAATGGTTGTGAACTGTCCTTGAGGAATTTAAGTTTTAGATGGTTTTGCATGCAACTTATTTGCCACCACCAATATACATATGTATGTATGTATGTATGAATATGTATGTATGTATATGTGTGTATGTATGAATGTATGTATGTGTGTATGCATTTATATGTGTGTGTGTGTATCCATTAGTAAATATTTTCCGATGGTCAGTCTGCAGCATAAACAATGCAATACCTTTCACACTCACTTCTGAGTTTATAATTGAAAAGGCATCTGCCCCTCCTATTCCAACAAAAAGAGAATTAGGAAAATCCTATTGATTGCAGCCTTTTCTGGACCTCTAGAAAAGCATTAAAAAAAGGCTCAAATGGTACAATCTGGCCAAAATATGATACCCGGAGGGCCCAGCATACACAATCCTATTCTATCCAAGTCCGAATTTACTCCTTGCACTTCAACAATCATCCAGCAACTGAGGTTCAGCCTACTTTAAAACTTAATTTTTCCTCTCTAACTCTTGCTGGTTTGGGGGTTCAAAGAAGATTAGTTCAATAGCCAAAGTGGACCAGAGAAGGTTAATTTAGTAACCTGCGAAGATAGACCCAATCTCATGGTCCCGGCGAAAAGGAAAATGAATTTCACATCCTTTCTTTCGGAAAGGAAAGATTAGGAAAATCCTATTAATTGCAGCTTTCTCCAACAGACTACCTTTCAGAGTAAAGTACTTATTCAATTTCATTATCGCTACATAGAAAAGGAATCGCCTTTTTCACGTCCTCATGTCTCAAATAAGCTTAAGAGAAGTGATCTCCAACGTTGTGGAGGTGAAGCATTGGGACCATGATAGATAGAGAAGTGCTAAAAAGAGAGAGAGAAAGAGAGACTGATTTCAAGCAAAAACATAGTGACAATTCTCAAGCAGATTGACTCTGAAATTCCAGATTTAATGGAACTAGTTAAGTGGATTTAAGCTCGAAGAAATCGAATGGTTGTCAGCTTCTGAAATTAAGTTTTAGATGAAATTCCAGATTTGATGTGACTAGATAATAAGTGGATTTAAGCTCTAAGAAATTGAATGGTTGTGAACTGTCCTTGAGGAATTTAAGCTTTAGATGGTTTTTGCATGCAACTTATTTGCCACCACCAAGAATAAATACCCGTTAGTAAATATTTTCAGATAGTCAGTCTGTCAGCATAAACACTCCAATACCTTTTCCACACTCAATTCTGAGTTTATAACTGAAAAGCAATAATTTTACTGCCGCCAATGGCACAAACCACATCAACCTTATAAAAACATTCAGAGATAATCTTCAAGATAGACCTTCACATTAACCAAGCTCATGACTGGAAATGTCTGCCAAAGCCTCACATCCTCCTGTTACTTACAAAATTAAGAGGTAGGAACCATAGGAGATCAACCATCATATCCTTAGTTCACAAATCCAGATTTTTATTACAAAAATAAAAAGAAAATTCATTATGGAGATTAGCCATATGTGTTTCCTATAATGATGCAAACTTTCCTTCAAATAATGAATTCCCTTAAAAGACAAGTGTCTTGGATTTACTTGTCCATGTATTATTCCGTGCAGAAAATATTCTTGAAAACATAATTTGGATTTATGGAGACATGGGAGTGAAAAAAGGAAAGAGAGGGATGGGACTTTTCTCACTTTTGGCATTGTGGGCCTTCTTTAGATGCGAGGCATTTCAGCATAAGTTTTGTACTAACAGTAGCTTCCAGTGAAGCTGCTGCATTCTTGCAAGCAAGAAAGATAGTAAAGAGAACCAAATAAAAAAAGAATATAAAGACCCAGAGATACATTATAAATAAAAGGTAAAACTCAATAAAATACGTTTATATCTACCCACAAACATCTATTGTCACCTAGGAATTATGAATTCAACCTACAGAAACCTCTCAACAATGCAAGGAAAAACATGCATACATGACCCTCCCTACAGCCTGCAATGCAACAAAGCCTCAGGCAGACCTAAAATACACTGCTAATCTACCAAGCACAATGGATAAAGCTGTACTTACAGGACATATCCGATTCTTCCATCTGGTAAAAGCATTGGCATCATTGCCATACCTCCAGGAGTAGGCCCGCTACCAAAGACCAATGGCTGCAAGAAACATCCATAAACATCAGGAATGAATAGAAACATTAAGCTTGAAGAAAGTCCATCAGAAGTATAACAACAAAGAAGAATAAAATGTTTCAAGGCAGTCTATCAGAACTCCAGCCACAGGTAAAAGTGATTGGACAACTAAGGAATTCCAGACTTCGAACATTGAGTGAATTGTCATTAACACCATAAAAAATGTAACAATTTGAGCAGAGCATTTCAAATCTCTGATAACAATTTGACCAGCACCTGTATCTATGAGCAAAGTGCCTGTATAAACCCAACTGCTATATGGTCTACAGGTTGAACCAGCGCTAACAAGCTAAAGTAAGTCAGAGTATGAAAAATTAGAAGGAAGTCTTCAATTTTACTAAAAGCTAAGCATGCCCAAATCCATGCATTTTGGGAACCTCAACTATTTATTGGGCACTTCAAGATGAAACACACAGCAAATGCAAGCACCTTCGTATTAGCATAAACACATAACACAAGTTCATCCAACAAGACAACAGGTGAGCCCAACAAACAAATAAAGATAAATCTTAATCCAAATAAAAACAGCATAAAGATAATAGAATAATCATCCAATAAGAGGAAAACCGAGCCCACAAACAAATAAAGACAAACCATAATCCAAAGAAAAACAACATAAAGAGAATAATCATACCTGTACCAAGCCTGGAGCAGCATACCCTGCACTCAGAGGCCCATATGCACCCCCAACCAAACCATGAACACCATGTGGTGGATAGCGAGGAAGTAAAGCTGGTTTATGTGAATTTGATGCACCAGATGATAATTTCTGCTCAGCCTGTGGCTTTGCAAGGGAGCACTCTAACACTTGACCTGTGAATTAGAAAATAACAAATCAATAAATAGCCAGTTTAAGGAAAACTAATGACCAGCACAGGACACAGAATACTTTTACCGTCTAGTTCATATTTCTCAGTGTTTTTGAGAGCTTTCATGGCACTTGATCTTTCCACAAAGTGCACAAAACCAAATCTGCTGTTCTCCTGTCCAGGTTTTGCAGGTGGAAGAATAACCTTTGAAATTTTTCCATGATGCGCAAAAAGATCCTGTAACTTATCTGAGTTGACATCTTTTGGTAGATTCTTGACATAAATAGCCTTAACCTAAGAAAGATGACAGAGCTTTATCAACAAAAAGCCTCAAACCATTGATTACTTTGGCTGAATACCAAATATATCCAAGCATTTCATGTAATTAAAAAACTTCCATTTTATACCGCCCAAAAAAGTAAAACAAATATATAAAATACATTACAGCTGACACTAGTGAAGGGAACCAACCCTCTTTGTAAGAATGAGAAATCACAAAGATCACATCAATGTCAGCTTCAACTATCAGTTTATCGGAACAAACAGATAGAGAAGAGACATTCCACCAGAAGTCAGCAAAGGGGTTTTCTCACCTTATACAACTAGAACACTGCAAAAATAGGTATATTGCAGAAGATTTAAAAGGAATTGGCTGGCTTATTGGATGCTCTTGTTCAAGCAATGTCCAATTCAACCTTCAACCCAGAAAGAATTATTACAGTGCCATTCTATTCTGAAAGTAAGGTCAGTGCCACAGCTTCTTCTCAGCTATCAACATCAAAGAGCACTAATGCCCTTACCATTACAGGAATCCAATCTAAGGAGGTCAATGTCTTTTTAAAAGGAGAATGGATAGATTCAAATAAACATGTAAGGGATTCTCACTGAGACTAACATAGGATTCTCCATTTGCAATTGCAAAATTAGCACTCTCGGACTTAGTATATCAGAGCAAACAGAGAGAGACACATTCCTTCAGATGACAGCAAAGGGGTTTTCACACCTTCTATAACTAGAATACCGCAAAAAGAGGTACATTGAAGAAGATTCGAAGATGCACTAGCCAACCACTATGCGCTGCAGCTAGAATTCACAAGTGCATATGGGATGCTCATGTGAACCCAAAAGAATGTTCAAGGAGGCAATCAACAACCAGACATCACCAGCTGAAGCTGAACGATTTGGCCAGTGCTCTACTTCTATTATCGAATAATTCAAGATAAAATCTAGCTACATTATACAATTATTGTTATTGTAATTTTTCTCTAACCTCCAACACAATTGCCAAGATAACAACCATGTGATGTTGAAGCACTAAATCCAACTGCTTCAGATATAAAATAATATACAATACAGCACAAATAGGAGCAACAACATCTAATATGTGCTTGAAAACATTATTCCTTATGTTGTTTGCAGGACAATATAATTCAAAAGGATGGATGGTGTAAAATTAATAAAAAAAAATTCACAGTGGACCTGTAATGTAGCAGAAGACTCCGCATTCTTCGGGTCAGCCCAGCTCACAGTTGGAGCATTATCTCCAAGCTTAAATCTTGGAGTTGACATCTTTTGTCTCGAATACTCAGCACAAGCATGGTTATAATACTCAATGAATGCAAACCCACGATTGCGGTTGGAATTCAGTGGGTCCTGGAATAGAACATTACTTAAGCAATCAATAGGCAAGAAAGATTTGAGGACGATTAAGGCTACCAGGAATCTGAGAAGAAAATATCTCATAATAATGGAAGCTACAAACTACAGCAGGACTAAAAGAAAAATAAGAAAACAAGCAAAAGCCCAATAAACAACTAAAAGCAAATAAGGATGGATATCAAGAACCTTCAAGAGTTCAATGGACATGATTCCAGGTCCGATTTCCTTCACAACCTTTTTCAGATCATCCTTCCCCCAATTCTTGGGAACATTACCGATGAATAACTTATGCTTTGCTTGGGATGAGGAGCACTTTATCTTTTTCCCCTGAAAAGCAAGACACAAACTTATAATTTGCAACAATACATTTCCTTTTTGGGGTGGGTGCAGAATCGGAGAGACCCAAAGGATTACTGACAGATAACAAACGAGCATGGGAGTATGGTCCTCAGTAGAAATCCCCCCAGAAATAGACAGGAGCAAGGATAAGAGATGACAAAAGATCACCTTTAATTCAGCATTATTCAGCTTCTCCATGGCTTTAGAAGCCAACTCCTTGGTCTTGAACATCACAAAAGCATAGCCTTTGTTCTCATCTGCATCTTTGCTTTTCATTATCCGGACCTGATTTTAGCATATAAAAACTTTCTTTCATGCCTACTCGTCAGCCAGAACAGGAAAGGAGAGATGTATGAACATAAACATACCTCTATGACCTCCCCAACATTTTCACAAAAGCCTCTCAAATCCTCTTCGGTAGCATCAGGTGGAATGCCACCTAGGAACACCTCTGACCCATGAGGTGGAAGAGAAAGAAGCTCAGCATGCTTTCTCTTCTCATCCTGATCTATGTTAGAATCTTCCATTTGTTCATCAGCTTTATCACCTTCTTTTCCAGTAGCATCATCCTCATCTTCTTCCTCCTCCTCCTCCTCTTCCCTCCTCCTCCTCTTCTACCTCCTCTTCCACTTCTTCCTCTTCTTCCACTTCCTCCTCCACCTCCTCTTCCACTTCTTCATACTCAACCTCCTCCTCTATCATCTCTTCAGGGTCATTTTCACTATCAAGATCCACCTTGCTGTCAGATTCAAAAGTCTTCTCAGGCTTGGCTGCCTTATCACGGAGTTCAGCCTTTGATGTGGTAGCAGTGCTGGCTCTTGTCCTTGGCATCTTATAAATCTAACCAGGTGAGCTTGCAAGGAAGCTGTGGAGGAAGCATAGAAGCCAAGTGCATTCCAAGAAGAACAGGATAGAAATATGGAAAGGTTTAGAAAACAAGGCCAAAAAGGAGTTGCACAGTAAGAATCTCGAATGAATCCATGCCATGAGTTATGGCAGCAAGGAGTAGCAACGTGAATGACTAGCACAATTAATAGCGAAAGGAAAGAGGGAAACTTGAATGAAAATCAAGAGGATGATGGTGATCAACAGGTTTAAAAAATGACAAACTTGATTTTTCTGAGATTTAATCCAAATAGTAATGGCCCGTATAAGTTTATGACTATTATTAGGAACAATGTATTCAGAAAATGGATTCCAGAAACAAACGAAGTGGAAAAACCAAAAAATGAGAATGAGAAACTGATTGTTGGCAAACATAGCTCGATAAATTCTAAAGCAATAACTTACTACAACAGAACAACAAATACACCGCAGAATCATCCTCTTATAAATTTTTTTTGGACAGGTAATATGGATAGGACGTTGGTGGGATTGTCAGCTAAATTTTTAGGAGAAAATGATAGGGTTGGAGACACTGTATAGTTTGCACTTTCTATCACAACTCACAAGTATGTACTTTTTTTTCTGCAATTCACATGGTCAAAGAAAGTTACAGACAATAAATCAATATTCTGCAAAATATAGGGATAAAGATAGTATACATCAATCATTATTGGAATTTTTACATCCCTAAAATGATGTCAGAGGAACGAAAAGACCGAAACAGTAAGAGAGGCAACTTCAAATGATAATAAACCATCCTTCTCCGCAAAAGAGAACAACAGTGGATTCAGTTCCTCTACAAATTTCCAAACTGGAGAATACCACAAAAGTTCTTCCAATATGGTCGAGTAGAAAGGATGGAAGAAACGAATAACAACCAGCCAACAGTTGAAGAACGTATTTGGATTATGTTGATGAGCAGCAATCCAAACAATTACAGGAATGGGTTGTCTATAACATGTATAGAACTTTCAGCACACCCCAGCGCTTTTGAGAAGAAGAGATTCAAAAGGGCTTTTGAGAAGGAGGTCGAAACGAAAAAAGAGCTTTATCAGCTCATACTTCCAATTTTAAGGAGAACTTTAAACAAAGAGAGAATCAGAGGAGGAATAAAACGAAGCTACAAGGTTCATCTCAGTCGAAACCCACGAATACAGATAAGATATATAGATACACACACACACACACACACACACACATACACAGAGAGAAAGAGAGAGAGAGATGATCACTTACCGTTGGAGTCTTCGATTTCTGGTTTCGTTGATCAGAATAGAAGAGCGAGGAAGGAGGAGAAGAAGGCCCTTTCGATGTTTCTGCAAAAACCCTAAGCCTATTGTCGCCAATTAGGGTTCCATGTTTAACAACGACGTCTCCTCTGAAGTCCGATTTAGTTTACGCTTTTGCCCCTTAGTCGGTGTCTTCACTTCTCATTCCGCACTCGCATTGAGGGCACTGCATTTTAATATGAATTTTTTTCTTGTATTAATCATTTATTTTTATTTTTAAGTATATGATTAATTTATTTTTATTAAAATAGATAAATTTAATTAAATTTTTTTCTTCATTTTATGTTATCCTCATTTAATTACATATTTAAAAAAACAAAAATATATTTTTATAATATAAATAGAATACTTCGTATTATTTATCTTGAAATTTATAAAGACTTTAGACAATTTAAATTGATTAGATTATTGTTTATCTAATAAATTCAGACTCCATAATAAATAAAATATTACTTTTAATAAATGAAGAATATGTTTGATTGATAAAAATAAAAATTTTATTTTTATTTTATTTTTAATAAAATAATTATTTTATTATTTATTTATTTAAAAAATAATTTTTTTAAAAAAAATATTTATTCTTTCACAATATGAAATAAAAATAACTTTTTTAGTATTATTTATTCATTATATTCAATAAATATTTATTCCCAACCTAGTTACTATTTTACACCTCCTAAACTCTGCTGTCATCAAATCTAAACTTGTGACGTCTTACGTCTTCATTTATATTTAATGAGACGCCATACTTTCTATAAATTCATAATATATATAATTATTATACAGAATCTATAAAATATCAAATTAAGTAGCTCCAACCCCATGTGACTTGAATACAACGTCAAAATCTTTAAAGATACTATTATGAACAAAAATCATTATCATAAAATTTTCGGAAGCATAACTAATAATCATCATAACCATATACTAAAACATAAACTCTTATTTGTTTCCATTACAAAAGTCATTACGTGCTATCATAGGTTTACTACATTCCATCAAAATACAATATATAGATCAGTCTAACACTTTGATCTTTATTCCTACTTATCTGGTATAAACTCTTAGTCGCCATATGAAGGTTAAAAAAGGTAAGTAAGTGAGTCAAATGCTCAATAAGGCACATAATATACAAAGATATGCATATTTATACTGAAATTACGATATCATAAGAAGTAGAAATCGAATACATGAAATGCAATGCTTTATTTTTATTTTTTTTGCCTTATCTTTATATTGATTCCCATTTTAATTTTCTTATCTTGAGAAACCAAAACTAGTATGCCCTACTAGTTAAATGAGCAAACAAATCGAAGAAAGGATTATGTCAATCCCCAAAATCTAAGATCTAACCTTGTATAGCATTACGAGGTGGGTGGATTGTGATAATGTACACAATTTAAGGTCAAACAAATTTACACCTTGAAATGAGTGGTATATTTATCATCCCGGTAAACGGGGCAAAAAACCTTTTTTGATTTTCAACTGTAATATCCTAAAACATGCAAAAAAAAATTACTCTCTAAAACAAAAACCTTGATCTAATTTTTTACATTTCTTTTCAAAATCCTTATAAAAAACTCTACACTTATTATTAAAAATTTTTTTCACTCTGAGAGAAAATAACTAAACTTTTTCATATTTTTGTAGAGCTTTTATCAAAACTTTCATAAATATAACTAAACATAGTAAACAATTATCCAAATATATCAAATCATCAAGTTGTGTATACATAAAGAATGCATACTGAAATTTATATTCCATCCTTGATGTATTTTAATCTATTTGCTTACCAATTTATTTTCCAATTCAGTCAATTGACTTATGTACTACCGTTTTAGAGCTAATATATGATGTGAAATCGTTTTGGGGTCGGTCCAAGCCGGTTCGGTATTTTATTCATAATTCGAAGAATTTTTTCGATATACATTAACCAATTCAACTTTAATTTAGAGGCTCGGTTCACTATTTAATTCGAGCCTAATTTTTCAGCTTAACATTTTAATGTTATCTCGGTTTAATTTACTATTGATTTAGCTAATTTAATTCCTGATTTGGACCCGGTTTATTTTTACAATATGGCAATTGCTGAACTACTTATACTAGTGATTGCCACTATTTTGAAGGGCCGGTTCAGTGGGTTTTCTGAATTTAATTTTACCAATTAATACTTTAACATTATCATGTATTACTTGGACAAATTTTGGCTGCTGGTTCAGCCAAATTGGGATCCGGTTCTTGCCCGGTTTAGGGGCTTGAAATTCGAATATCAACAAAACTGCTGAGCTATGTTTGGTTCTGATGTAAGGTTTGGTTCGGTGATCGTTTCCGCACATTCTCATGTGCCAATTTTACACAACATCAAGGGGGGTCTTAATTTGTTGTATACCAAATTTGAGCCAATTTGAAGGTCATTGGGCCACCAGTTTGGTTGAATTACAGTAACTGGTCTATCAAGTTGCTGAATTTCATATTCGACACTTGGTGTCCAACCACCCCTTTTTCCACTTAAATTCGAGTTTCTTCATGCTATAAAATGATACTATGATATAGATAAGATAATAAACTAAGGAATTGAAGTATTGGATCAATCAATACTTCCAAGAAATCGGCAATAAAATTTCAACAGAAGAAGAAAGCATAAGATCACTTGCCAGCAAAATTCAACAGTTCCTTTCTTTCCCTACTGCCCACGGTTTATTTCCTCTCAATATTTCCTTAATTTTCTCACGTTTTGCCTCTCCTCTCTTCCCTCTACACCAACCCTACGTAGCATAAAAAAAACCTACAAGGATGATAAATCATCCAGCCAAACGGGCCTGCTGTTTGGCAACTTGAAAATTTGCCTAATGGTAGACTTTAATTGTGTAGGGAAAGAGTGAGCTGCTGCTGCATGCTCTCGTGGCTAACCACAAATATGCCTACTAATTCCACTGAGAATGAAGATGCCCAATGAATGCTGCTGCTTTACGTGGAAAATTCAGCTTTTTAATCAAGAAAAATCACGACAATTTTTATTTCCTAATGTATATTTTCCGCGTATTTCATAAATAATCGAGAGATTTTTTGAAAATATTTATTCTTACATTTGTGAGAATAAATTATTATTAAATTATTATTATTACTATTCCTTTATTTATTCCTTATACTATTCACACAATTGCTTTTGTTTCTCCTTCCATCAAATAACAATTTTTTCTTTTTCCATCCTTTCTTACTCCATTATTTTATTCACATCTCTTCCATTTCAACAACATGAAAAAGGATATATAGGTATAAGCTGCCTATTTGTTGCCTCCATCCTTGAAAAATAATTAAGTCAACATTTTTCCATATATATATATAATGTTCCCTGCTGTCTAAAAAGGAATAAAGTAGGCTGCTATTTTAAATTTAATTCTATAATCCGTTCTCGGATGGATATACTACTTGCCCGATTGCTTTCTTATCAACCGTTTCTGGCTACTAATCGGATGAAATTTTGGTGACCGAATATTTTTCATACCTCAAAATTTATACGCGATAATTATTTAGAATTTTGATGGCCAAGATAACCTTTTATTAATCAGATATGGATCGAAAAAATCGGGTCCATCGAATAATTTTTTAGGTTACCGTTATATCTCACGGTGAATCTCTCGCTTCCTTTTATAATCTAGTCGGCATAATAAATCTTAATTTGAAATCTTTAGACCGATGGAAGTCTCAAGATCACGTATTTTAATTTTAGTAGTTCCCAAATTTCAAATTCTCTACGTTTTTGACTCCGATTAATTATAATTTATTTGATCGAAACTTCATTCCTTTATAAAACGGTACCTTTGTCGAATATTCCAATAGCACGCCTCCTTTTGAAATTATAGCCATTGTAACTTCTTTTTGCGAGATTTTAATTCTGTGATTTTGTCTTCTCATTTGGAGAGATTTTTATGTAAAATTTTTTCTTGTTACTTTGCTTATTTTTATTCTTAGGAATGGAATTAAAATCTTTAATAAGTAGTATTAGAGTCAAAAGTTCTTTAGAAGATCTTGTTAGAAGGGCTATTAGATATGGTATATCATGTCTAATATATTTATGTCTAAATTTAAAATTTCTTCATTTAAAAAATAACAATTTTACTTTGTGAAAGTGTATGATTCTATCCCTTTTATTACAATAAGGTCACCAAAGTATTATAGAGTAAAAACTTGGATAAATGTGTGGAAAAATTGAAATGATTCAAAAAGAGATGTAAAATTAGATTGTCTCTTACTTTAAATAACAAATATAATGTGTTACTTCTCCCATAGAGTTTGTAGACCCAAGGGACTTTATACGATTGATTAATGACTAATAAGCTGTATTTGAATATGGATCTATATTGTCTAAAAATGAAAGAAAAGCATGAAGCTTCATGACCAACTTAATATGTACAATAAGTAATTATCTCAAATTTAAGCATCTTTGGATGAGAGCATTGCACATTAAATTTTACTAAAGTCTTATAGACCTTTCCAAATATTGTTGGTGAGTAAATCTCTTTTAAATTAGATGATATGATTATCTTGTCCAATTAAGGTGTAAGGAATTGAGGAAGAATTGGACAAGTTCTAAGAAATTTCAACCAAAGTCAAATTAAAGGGAAAACATGTTGACACTCGTACAATCTCGTATGATCATGGTGATCTATTCATAAGTGGAGGTATAAATAAATTTGATATTTCAAAATATAAAAATAGTTGCACTTTAAATCATGTTGATTTTATACATATATTTGTAGTGGTAGGAATTATTTTGTCGTCTTGAAAGATAACAGGGATTTTAATCACATCACGGTAGAAAATAAAGAGAATGTTATGGTTGAAAAAGTTGGGGCATTTGCTTCAAATTAAACAATAGTGTTGTTAAAACTTTTCATCATGTGACATATATACTTAATTGCTGTATGCTATTTTTTAAAGGAGTTTGCATCAAGATGATATACATGTAAAGGCAATAGAGATGTAAACAATCTATACATGCAAGACAAGTTGATTATACGGACTTTCTGTTGAAATGTTGAAAATTAACTTATTTTTTAATTTATAATTATCTTATTTATAATTATTTTAACGAACCTAAAAAAATAATTTTTTATTCCACTGATTTAAATCCAAATTGATTGGAGCACTTTCATTAAGATAGTGTTCTAAATAAGAATAACCATAATTTTCTAGCCTTCCGATCGCGTACCTAAATATCGACTCCCAAAATTTGTTTCGCATATCAATTGATCAAAGATCCTTCTTTTAAAATTTGTAATCAAATTTAAATATCATCATCATAATTGTAACTTCTTTATCCGTCGATATTCCGTCCAACTATCAACATGTCATCCAAATATAATAAAAATAATGATAAAATCATCATCTACTAAACTTTATTACAACAAATTAAAAGTATTCTAAATCGATCTTATGAAGCTTTCTCTCGAATCCTAAATTTCTTATAACAAACTCGAACTTCTTGGTTACCAAAATAAATGAGAATAAGTTTCAATAAAATATAGACTTCTTCAAGTGGCGCAAAAGCCGCTCCTTTCCTTTAACCTCAAAACCTTCGGGCTGCTCCATGTAAATCTCCTCCTCAAGCTCTCCATGGAGGAATGCAGTTCGGACATCCATCTGCTCCACCTCAAGATCTTGAGTGGCCGCCAAACCCAATACCACCCGTATGGAAGACATCTTCACTATCGGAGCAAATATCTCATCAAAGTCAATTCCTTTCCGTTGTCCGAATCCTTTCACCACCAATCGTGCCTTGTACCTTGGCTCCTTGGTGTTCTCGTCCGTTTTCACCCGAAAGACCCATTTGTTTTCCAGTGCCTTCCTTCCCCTGGGAAGTATAACGAGATCAAAGGTATGGTTTTCATGAAGAGAACTCATCTCATCCTTCATGGTCTTCAACCATTTCTCCTTGCCTTCGCCATTCATAGCCTCTTCATAATCTTCAGGCTCACCCCGCATCACCAAGATTACGTACTCACTGGAGGATAGGCGAGCAGAGGCCGGTCATCTATTTCGGGAGAATCGCCTAATGCCGACTTCTTTGACCGGTTGAGGCATGGTTTCCGTCTGGTCATCATCAGGCACTATGACCTCCTCTTGATATCTTCACCGCCTCCTGGGACGTCAATCCTAGTCAACTCTCCGCGACTGCCTCAACTGCTGTCTACGATACAACGGACATCTTCGATGCTTACCTTGTCTGTCTGTTTATCATTACAATTTGCCTTCCTGCCAATATCTTCAATCGTCTCATTCTCGGTAAATGTTACATTTCTTGACCGGACTAATTTCCTCGTGGCAGGGTCATAAAATCTGTAACCCAACTCATCTCTCCATAGCCCAGAAAGACGCATTGTATTGTCTTTTGCTCCAGTTTCGTCCTTTCATCTCTTGGAACGTGCACGAATGCTTTGCATCCGAACACTCGTAAATAATCATGTGACGGTTCTCACGCCCGTCCATATCTTTCTGCCACTTCACCCATCAGTGGCTTACTCAGGACTTTGTTGATAATATAGGCCGTCCTAATGCTTCCGCCTTAATGATGCATTAAGTTTTGCTTCGAGAGCGTACAACGTCTCTCCAAAGAGCGTCTGGATTCATCCGCTCTGCTACTCCATTCAGCTGAGGTGTCTTCAGGGGTGTTTTCTGACGCCTAATACCATGTGACCGGTAGTAGGCATCAAAATGCCCCAAGTATTCGCCGTCGTTGTCACTACGGACGGCCTTCAACTTCTTCCCCGTCTGACGCTCCACGAGAACATGAAATTGCTCAAAAATACCAGGAACCTGATCCTTGGTCTTTAGTGGGTAAACCCATAATTTTCTTGAACAGCCGTTAATAAAAGAAACAAACTACTGAGCACCACCGATCGAATTTTCTTTGAACGGACCACACACATCTGTGTGTATAAGATCAAGCAGTCCGGTTTTTGGGGTTGACGGAACTCCATTGAAAGATACTCATCTCTGTTTCCCGGCCAAGCAGTGAGGACACGTTTTCATCCCGTCCTCTTTCGTTCCTTTGATTAGGCCCTTCCTGGCCAAGTGAGATAATCCCTTTTCACTCATGTGACCCAACCTCCTATGCCACAAATCCTCTGTCTCCTTACAGATTGCGGCGTTTACATCTCCGACCATGGCACAGACCTCCATCACATACAGACCGGAGCACTTTTTCCCTCTCGCTGTAACAAAGGACCCTCTGGTCAACTTCCATTCACCTTCACAGAAGGTGTTACAGTAGCCCTCATCATCCAGTCGACCGGCTGAGATGACATTCAAGCGAATGTCAGGAACGTGATACACATCCTTCCGCAGTAGCTTCGTGCCATTATTTGTGACCAGAATAATATCTCCTTTGCCTACAACAGGAGATGTTCCTTTATTTTTCATCCTAATTACTCCAAAATCTCCTGAAGTATAGGTTGTATATAGTCCCTTTCGGGACGTGACATGTAAGGTAGCACCCAAATCAATTACCCAACCAGATTCCAGATCTGTCAAGTTTGCCACCTCTCCTTGACATGTCAACAGGAGATCCCCACTTGTGACTACTGAGACGGAGGATGTTTCCTCGCCGCGTCCTTTGTCACTTTTCTCCTTCTCTGCATTTTTTCGCTTCCATTTGGAGCAATGCTTCTTAATGTGGCCCTTCTTGCCACAATGATGGCACTCCAGATTTTGGTATCTGAATCGCGACTTGCTGCGACTCTTCTCTCCCGGTTTCTGGTGGCGACCTCTGCTTCTTCCTCTGGATTCGATCACCAGGACTTCAGAATGAGAAGATGATGAGGTTCCTTGCGACCTCCTGGACTCATTCATGAGTATAGAGGCAATGACCTCATCCAACCTCAAAGTATCATTGCCAAACAGCAAGGTTGTGACGATATGGTCATAGGTGGCCGGCAGTGAAGCCAACAGGACCAACGCCTTATCCTCCTCCTTGATTTTCTCATCAAGAGCAGACATCCAATCGATATTTGATTAAACTTCGTCAAGTGTCTCTCAAAACTCCCTCCTCCGATAATCTCGTGCCATAAAATTGCTTTTTAATGAAGCACGGGTCGCTCAAGGATTAGACTTGTAACGACTTTCTAACTTTTCCCAGGACCTCATCCTGGATTAGTTAGACCAGAACTTTGGAGAGTGTTGTCCATGGCGCAGCTTAAATAGTATTTGCAAAGTCTCTCTTGTCCGGCCATTCATCTTCGGTCGATTTTCGAACTTTTTCTTCTTTCTTCTTCCCGCCTTCTTGTCCCTTCCCTCGTCAATATTCTTCACCCTCTTGCCAGAGGATGAAGTTGCCCTGCTCGTTAACTGCTCAATGTTGAACGGCAGATTCTTTAACGACGAGGATGCCATTGAAACAGAGTCCTGTCTCTGATACCACTTGTAAGGAAAGAGGGCGGACTACTTTTTCGATTAAACGAGACAGTAAGAGATGAGAATGAAGAAGAACAATGAACACCATATTTTACGTGAAAAACCCTTCTTAATTAAGGAAAAAACTACGGGACAATCCGTCCACTAAAACGTATTTCACTATGTGAGAGATTTTGGGAACAAATTTTCCTGTTACACAGTAGAGAATAAAGAGAAATCGAAGAATAGAGCCACAATAATATACTCACACAATTGCTTTTTGTTTCTCCTTCCTTCACTGTTTTTTCTTACTCACACTGGTGCACACATCTCTACATACATGAAAAAAGGATATATGGGGCAATATTCAATATATAAAAGGACAGAAACAATTCTTTCCAACAATATGAATATTTTCCTGTCCAAAAATACGACTCTGAAACTTTGAGATCGTGTCTCTCGAAAAATTCTTTGGTTGGCACCGCTTTGCATTTTCCGCGGGGGCGCGACATTGACGTCCGCGTTCTTCACAAGGTCGGTTAAGATCGTCTGAAAAATTTGTTCTTTTAGAATTGCCGGGTGAAACCGCTTGCTAAACATAAACCCGGTCAATGACGGCCGTTGACGTCCATCCTATCAACTCCTGTTGACCGAACTTCATTCCTTTATAAAGCGGCACCTTTGTGCTCCGCCCAAGTTATTCAATTACAATAGCTTCTTTACGGGAGTGATTACCAACAAATTGGTGGGCAATTTCCTTGAGTGAGCTGCTGCTGCATGCTCTCGTGGCTCACCACAAATATGCCTACTAATTCCACTAGGTATGATTTTAGATGCCCCTCCTTGCTGATGATGCTGCTACTGCTTCCGCCGCCGTGGACTTATTCAGCTTCTCCAAGTTCACTAACTGCATGTTTGGTTGGAGGAAATTAGGTGGGAATAGAATTTTTATTTTCTGGGTATTCCCACATTTGTGAGAATAACTATTCCTATTATTATTATTATTATTATTATTATTATTATTATTGTTATTATATTTTATTATTATTATTATTATTATTATTATTATGTTTTATAATAATAATTATTATTCTTTATAATAATAATAATTATTATTATATTTATTATTATTATTACGTATTATTATTACTATTATCATTATTATTATTACTATTCCCACCTTATTCATTATACTATTCTACAAACCAAATAAAAGAATATTAATTTTCACATTATTCTATTCAAATAACTAAATATGGAAATAACAATTCCAACTTTATTTCCATCCTATTCTATTTCCTGAAATAATTATTTTATTTCCACATTATTCCATTTCAACAACTAAACATACCGTAAGTATTAGCTAATATGTATAAGCTGCCTACTTGTTGCCTCCATCCTTGAGAAAATAATTAAGTCAACATTTTTCCATATATATATATATAGTGTTCCCTGCTGTCTAAGCCTAAAGGAATAAAGTACACTGCTATTTTACTTAATTTAATTCTATAATCCGGTTGCTCGATGGATATACTACTTGCCCGATTGCTTTCTTATCAACCAAGTTTAATCTGGTTACTAATCGGATGAAATTTTGGTGACCGAATTATTTTTTTCATTACCTCAAAATTTATTCGGTTGATAATTATTTAGAATTTTGATGGCCAAGATAACCTTTTATTAACCGTATATGGATCGACGGCTAATCGGGTCAATCGGATAATTTTTTAGGTTACCATTATGTCTCACGGTGAATCTCTGGCTTCCTAGTTTATAATCTAGTCAGCATAATAAATCTTAATTTGAAATCTTTAGACCGATGGAAGTCTCCAAGATCACGTATTTTAATTTTAGTAGTTCCCAAATGTCAAATTCTCTACGTTTTTTGACATCGATTAACTATAATTTATTTGATCGGAAGATCTTGAGCTTTACAAAACTTTTCTTCGTAGCACCTCCTTCTCGAATATTCCAATAGCACGCCTCCTTTTGAAATTATAGCCATTGTAACTTCTTTTTAGCAGATTTTAATTCTGTGATTTTGTCTTCTTAATTTGGAGAGATTTTCTATGTAAAAATTTTTTTATTGTTACTTTGCTTATTTTTATTCTTAGGAATGGAATTCTAAAATCTTAATAAGTAGTATTAGAGTCAAAAGTTCATAAGTTAGAAGATCGGAAAGATTATTATAATGGCTATTAGATATGGTATATACAGTGGCAATTAATATATTAGGAGGTATGTCTAAATTTAAAAATTTTTCATTTAAAAAAATAACAATTTTACTTTGTGAAAGTGTATGATTCAAGACCTTTTATTACAATAAGGTCATGATTAGGTATTATAGAGTTAAAAACCAAAATAAATGTGTGAGAAAAATTGGCAAATGATTCAAAAAAAGGCATAATGTAAAATTAGATTGTCTCTTACTTTAAATGACAAATATAATGTGTTAAACAAAACTAGACCATAGAGTTTGTAGATCAAGTTAGGGAGCATTTATGCGTCGAAATTAATGACTAATAAGCTTTATTTGAAGATGGATCTATATTGTCTAAAAATGAAAGAAAGCATGAAGCTTCATGACCAACTTAATGTGTACAATAAGTAATTATCTCAAATTTAAGCATCTTTGTTGATGAGTTTAACAAAGAAAAATGGACATTGCTATCATTAAATTCATTACTAAAGTCTTATAGACCTTTTATTCAAATATTGTTGGTGAGTAAATCTCTTTTAAAGTTAGATGATATGATTATCTTGTCCAATTAAGGTGTAAGGAATTGAGGAAGAATTGGACAAGTTTTAAGAAATTTCAACCGAAAGTCAAATTAAAGGAAAAACATGTTGACACTCGTACAATCTCGTATGATCATGGTGATCTATTCATAAGTAGAGGTATAAATAAATTTGATATTTCAAAATATAAAAATAGTTGCACTTTAAATCATGTTGATTCTATACATATATTTGTAGTGGTAGGAATTATTTTGTCGTATTGAAAGATAACAGGGATTTTAATGACATCACGATAGGAAATAAAGAGAATGTTATGGTTGAAAACGTTGGGACATTTGCTTCAAATTAAACAATAGTGTCGTTAAAACTTTCATCATGTGACAGATATACTTAATTGCTGTATGTTATTTTTTTAAGTGAGCCTGCATCGAGTTGATATACATGTAAAGGCAATAGAGATGTACACAATCTATACATGCAAGACAAGTTGATTATACAAGACTGTCACATTCCCATCTTGAAATGTTGAAAACTAACTTATTCTTTAATTTATAATTATCTTATTTATAATTATTTTAATCTGATAACCTAAAAAATAATTTTTTATTTCACTGATTTAAATCCAAATTGATATCGAGATGCAAACTTACATTAAGTACTATTAAATGGTCTAAATAATAATAATATCATAATCAAATCATATGACCCAAAAGTCATGCCTAAAAGTAGCTAAATATCGATAACTAATTGTCCTCAAATCATATGTAAAGAAAAAAACATATCAATTGAAATTCAAAGTATCAAAACTAAACTTTTAAAATTTGTAATCAAATTTAAATATCATCATCATAATAGCATCATTAGTTGGCAGTCAAAAATAAACACTAATGAAAATAAAACGAAAATCATTTACTAAACTGAATTATTACAACACAATTAAAAGTATTCTAAATTGATCTTATGAAGCCTTCTCTCGAATCCCTAAATTTCTTATAAGTTAATATAAGCCCCCTGATCTAAAAGGTTAGCAAAAATAAATGTAAGAATAAGTTTAATATTTAATAAAATATATATATTTATATGTAAATATATTGTAACAAAACATACTAAAATAAAGATATTATCAGAAATTCTGAAAAGACAATAGTATAAATTTTGAAATAATTCATGCAAAAGCAAAAACTAATAATCATATAAGCTAAAATTTATACCAATACATAAATCATGCCAAATTTGTATATTCAATATCAAACATATTAAAAATATGTAAATACATAAATCATACTGAAAATCATACAAACATATGAAGTATCAAGAATCAGTGATAATATTACTAAAATAAGGCAAATATCAAAGTTTAAGTTGTAATTATTTTTATGTAATTAAAGGTCAGACGCTATTAATCACAACCCGTGGATGGACTAACTGCATATAATCCCTATAGCCGGATTCAAATGTTATTTTTCTAATCAATAGATAATAAGTTTGATCTTTTATTTATAAATAACATACTAGAACATTTAAATATATATTCTATCAATTTTCTATAATGATTAATATTTAATCAAATTAAAAATTCTATCAAATATAAATACATTCTTAATTTTCTCTGTTGAAGAAAATAATTCATTTATCAATGTTAATATAGAGTTTTTCTTCATATTTATTCAAATATAAGGTATGCTGAATAATAGAGCAAAAATTATAAACATATAAAAATTTTAATATACAATTTAAAACATATATAAATTTATTTGTTTGATTTAAAAATATGTAGAAGCATTTGTATAGAAAATTTAGATTTTTAAGATAGTGTATTAAAATTTTAATATTTTCTCTCAAATAGAATATATATATATTTATGTAGAAATCAATAATATATAGGAACATATAGAAAGAATTTTAAAGATATGAAGAAGCTTTGATTAGGAATTCAGTACTTATAGATGATTTATATAAATTTAATACATGCATTTTATAAATTTTTTTGAAATAAGAGTAAGATTTCATGCATATAAGGTTTAAAAAGCCTTAGGTACAAAATTAAAATATGTATGAACATCTAAAATAAAAAGTACTAAAAATTATAGAAAAATTAACAATAAAAGTATAAATGGTTTAGATATACTTATTTTAATTGATTTTTACAAAAGGCTACTTAATTTTATATTAATTTTTCTTCTTCCTTCATTTTCTCTCATATTCTTTCTCTTTTTATCTCTTTTTTGTCAAAAATCAATATGAAATGAGTCAAAATCAGTAAAGAGACGTATATATAGAAAAATGGAGTATGAGCGCAGTTAGGCGCTAAGGTATAGTACATACCATACATGAGTGTCTCAAGTACGTAACATGTATCAATATTCTATCTCAAACATGCATGTTGCTTGAGCGCATCTTAAATATAGACATTTTTCCTAAAGCATGCTTATACGTAAGTCAACTACAGGTCGGGTACCACTTAATCTAACTTATATCTTATCCAACACTTAATTTTTAGCTCAAAGTCTTAATTAACTTTAATTATCATTTAAATATTCTTTTAATATTCATATCTTACAAAGGCCAAAAAAATATGAATAGTATTTATATACTAGATGAAATGTCAATGGTTAGAGATAATGATATTCTCCATTCTCAGCATGAAAAGAGGAATAATATCGTGAGGCATGTGAATTCCCAAATAATGTTGAAGTTTTTAGGGATTTGAGTTGAGGGAAGAAATTATTGAATTACTCTTCAAATTTTATAAATGAGATAAATTTATTTTGTTAGAAAAGTTTCACATCATTTGAGTAAAAGAAATATAAGGGGTTAGACCTATATAAATAAAACCTCATATTTGAACTAGTATTTATTTCAAAAGTTTATAAGTATCAAAAATAATTAGTGTTGTGCTATTGAGAGAAATGTATTATAAGTTTTTGGGGTGATAATATAAGAGAGTTTTTATAATTTTGTGTCTTTTTAAAAAGTTATAAGTTATAAAAGTTTCATAGAGAATCATTTAGTGAACTTCGATCCCGTAATTTTTCATTTTCATTTTGTGAAAGTTTTTCACGTAAAAATTTTTGTATTGTTATTCTTATTTTTATTCTTAGGAGTGAGGTTCTAAAATATTAACAATCTTAACAAATATACTCATGACAGATGACCACAACTAAAGAACGACTTCAAACTTTCTCACCAGCAACAAATCCATTTGACTTCTCCTCGTGGATTTTTTTCTAATCAAATATTGTGAGTTTTCCTCTCAATAGATTAGTTAATAAATGCTCAATAAGGCACACAAGTTCCAAAGGAACTCCTCGTTGTATTTTCCATTATGCTTCCAAAGTTAGTGTTATATATGTGGATATTGGTATTGAGTATATTATAATATATACTGTATCGATTATATATATCTCAATATATTGATAAATATACCTGACATTTAATCTATATATTATCCGATATGATTTTATCAGTTAGCAAAACTAATTAGAACAGTAAGGATCCGCACAAGAGTAAGAAGGAAGTCACTTCAATGACAAATGGAAACATTTTGATTATAAATCTCCTAAGCATTTTGGGCATCTTTTACTTTAAATACACCATGGATAATCAAATGTTGAACAAATATAAATACATGTAAGTTTTCATGATTTTGAGAAGATGATGAATTTTAGGCCAGGAGGCTAGAAGAGTAGCTAGAATAAAGTTCTAAAAAGCGGTAATAGTGATAAAAAAATAGATCTCAAACGCTAGCTCAAATGCTACTATGCTAAGATTGGTGTTCAAATGTCAACTTTTTATTCTTTTTTTTTTTTGACTTTGTTTTGCCGATTATAAAATGAGAGCTGATTGTTGTTATTCTTTAAAGAAAATGCTAATTGAGTTAATTGAGTGAGTTGTGTCGACAATATATTATTTGCCAAAAAAATATTGAACAAGTCTATACATTTTCTTGTAGATATTGATATTAGTTAATATGTTTTGGTATTAGGAGTACCTGATATCGATATTTTTAACATCGCAGGAATATTATAACATGTTTTTATAATAATAATATATCGTGATATATTAATCGATACGAGCTTATCAACTTACCGTTTTTAAAAATTTTTTTCTTCTCATATATCAATACTACTATGTATTATAAAATATGTCTGATATTAATATAGTTATAATTTATACACATACTAATATTTTAATCTATGAGGCATCAAAATGATTTGTTGATCCTATATCTGAGAAAGTTTAACTATACCTATAACTCTTTCAAAGGAAAACAGTATTTTCAAGAAGAGTCATAGTTATACTGCCGACATTTGGAGATTACATTCCTAGTTACCAACTCAATTAAGACTAATGGTCATAGTATAGGGAGAAGGCCAATTTCATCCTAGATAATCATAACTTTTTTCCTTTTCCTTTTTTTTTAAAAGCAATTTTATCTTCTCCATTTTATCAATATATAACGCATTTTCAATTCGTCTCTCTAAATATGGAGCCCACTAAAGCTAGAAAAATAAAACTTGTTAATAGAATTTTCTTATTTCATTATTAAAATTTTCTCATATTTTCTATTTTTGATTGTTGAGGAACCAAATTAAGATTGTGATTGATTCCCTTGAATTGCCTCTCCCACTGCTATTCTCTGTTTTTTCTCTCACCCTTTCCTCTCCATTTCTCAATTGCACTCTCACCCTTCTCATTGAGAATTGTGATGCTCCTCTTGGTGTCGATGCATTCACTCTTATTTGCCTCCACTTCTTTCTCAATCTCCTCTTCTTTGTGCTTCTTCTCCCCCATTCTAGTCCTTAGATGCATATTGTGGGCCAAGCAGTTTGAATATTGATAAACATGCTTTTAATACCAATTGTATGATATAAGTTCACCTCATGGACTCATTTACATTTTATCTTATTATATTTTAATGGAAAGTCTATAATTATATTATCAAAATTACTATTTTAATATCATATATTCGAATATAATATTAAGACTCAGACCTATAGAATCATATTATGATATGTCTAATATGTGATTATATATTGCCCATAAGATGCCATGGTGGTTAAAAATTTATAGGTTATACGCTTGTCAACGGGACACAATTTTAGATTACTGATTAATTATTGTCATAAGGGTTATGTTTTGGTTCAATCATCCGTGCTGTTATGATCTTAAACCATGCCAATGGTTATTAATTTTTATGTATGGATATTTGTTACATTTTTTTCATATATTTGTGTCTCATTTTTCTGTATTAGTGGTAGTTTAATAGAGGGCAATGGAGATTTGCGATGAATTATTTGAAAACTGATTGTTAGTCTTTTGTGGGAACAAATTTATTTTTTACTGTATCGATAAATTTGTGAATATCTATAATGCTTATAAAAAGGATGCATCTTATAGTATATAACGTTATTAATTTTGTCTGAACTGATTGATAATTTGTAGCAAAATCATATATTACGATTTAAATTTTTACCCAATTAAACCAAACTTTCACTTGAATCAAACTGTCCAGACTGTTAATTCACAGGTTGGTTTAGTTTGTACAATTTATATGATTTGTTATATTAAACTTATTATTTTAAATATTATTTATTTAGCTTAATATATATTATATATATAAATTAAAATAAACAAATAATAATATTAACATAGTAATAATAATCTATGTTGTCAAGCAACATAATATAGAAAATTGCTTGAAAGGCCTCTATCGATAGTAAATAAGAATATTTAATAAATTATACGATACTAAAATATTTAAAAAAATTAATAATTTAACTCATGTTGAAAGAATTTAAAAATTTAGTAGATATAGGTATTATAAAGATATTTTTAATTATAATGAAATATTTTATTTATTATATACGGACATGTGTATGTTAATATTGGAGTATATTTTACAGAAATCCGACCCAAATTAATTTTGAAAATTAAAACTTTTGTAAATTTAAATTTAATTAAAATAGATAAAATCCAATCTATTTATCTGGGCCGTACATCAAATTTGTTATTTATTTATTCATGCCTTACCTAACCAGGGTGGGCTCAGATGGAAAACTCTGTTGATTGGACCTCCTCCTTAAGAAGGCAACCCAATCCTCGAGGGCATCAAGGTTATTATGTGAAAAGGATAGGGCCAATCTGGTAAAAATAAATGTCTGATTGCTGTATTACTATTCGAAACCGCTCGATCCACTTTTATCAACGACAGAGAGCGCACCTCTGGAAAAAATTCAAATCTCAGACATCCCGCTCACTCTCGCCAAGTCAGAGTGACAAAGACGCATTGAAGGGAGAGAAGTGGTATAGAAGAGAGAGAGTGAAGAATTTCAACGGGTAGCCATTAGAGAACCTTACAATTCCGTCTCTCCTTTCCGTTTGAAGATGTCTAATCGTCACGACAAAGAGAAAGGTGTCAATGTTCAAGTTCTTCTTCGCTGCAGGTCTCTCTCTTCCTACATCATTTCTCTAATCGGCCTTTTTTTGGGATTTTGAGATTTTAATCAGTTGTCGATTTCTGTTAATCAAATCGACTGCGGTTTTCCAAATAAAGTGCCAAATGATACAGTTTTTAATTTCAAATTACAGGCCGTTAAGCGGAGATGAGCTGCGGAGTAATGCTCCCCAGTTGGTGACGTGCAACGAGTACCAGAGAGAAGTTGCCGTGTCTCAAAATATTGCTGGGAAACACATTGATAGGGTTTTCACTTTTGACAAAGTTAGTTCGATCTTTCTATTTCTTTGTGTATTCCTCGTAATCATCAAGAAATGAACATTTTTTGACTATTTGTATTTGTTATTATCACGGAAAGAACTCACCCAAAAGGTTAATATCATTTTTTCAGTGCTCTTGAATGGTTATTTACACTTCACTTCTAGCTGTTTTGCAAAGTCAGTTTATGGCAGTCAAACTATAATTTGAGTCGTACAACTGAACTATGGATCTGTTTTTTGTTTAATTCATTTATTTTTTCATTTGCAACAAGTTGAACGAGTTGGTGGGCCATGGAACTTGTTCAATGGCAATTTGTGCCTTTGATAAATGTAATATTACTTTAAATAGTTTCAAATAAACTTTGGAATGGGGGGACTAAAAGTGACTGATATAGATGGGTGACAATGAGGTGACACAGAGGTGCTAGTTCTATTTGTTGGAATTTGGGTTATTCCATCATGAGTTTCACAATCAATGGATGTGTCATCTAGGGGAGGTGTGAACTTCGCGAGTGGCATGCTCAGGTAGAGAAATCAAGCAAGGGTCACACAAGATTCGTATGACGGTCGATTGAGGGACAAAGAACATTGGAAGTTCACTCGAGGTTTGTGTGAGGGTTGTTTGAGGGTTATTTGAGTGATAAAAGACATTGAAAGTTTGCGCAAGGTTTGTACGAGGGTTGGTGATGGGTCATCCAAGCAACAAAGAACATTGTAGGGTCGTGCAAAGTTCGTGCGAAGGTTAATTGAGGGTTGGCCAAATTTGTATGAAGTGCCACTGATCAAAAGACATTTTCAGTGAACAAGTGGTGTTTGTGCCTGGTAGGCACATAATAGGAGACTGTGCACATTTAGTATAAATGGGTGCACCTGATGTGTGTTGAAGGGTTCCTGTGGGCCAATTCTAATGGGATCAACGTCTAAAAGGCATCATGTGTGTGGATTGCTTAGAGTCGTCACGCATGATACATGTAAGAAGTATATGTGCACTAATATTGTTATAAAGTCACATATGATGTGATTTTAGGGATTTAAAATCATTTTATAACGTAAGGAGAACCACACAAGAAAGAGAAGGGAAAAAAGAGAGAAGAGGAATGGTTTGCATCTTGTTGAGGTCTGATTCAAGTTTTCTTTTTCACAAAAAGTTGGCTATGTTGCTCTAGTGTGCTCCTATGACATAGTATTGTTTTATTACTATTTTTTCATTGTATTTGTTATTGTGAGTTGTTAGGTGTATTGGGGGTTGTAGTCAATCGGTCATTTACTTGGATTGTAGTAAAGGGATTTCAAAGAAATTATTTTGTAATTGATACTATGTAAGGCATGATTTATTAAATATTATTTTAATGATGATTAATTTAATTAAACTGATAGATTTTTAAAATCAATTGAAATTTTGGGTTAAAAAATTAAATTTTAGATCGGAATAAGTAAGGCTGAGTGGCGCCTAACTTGTATCTAGCGCACACTTATGTGTATTTTGGATAATAATGATGTGCCAAATGGATGCCTCTTCGGCATTCATGTGCATTATAAATAGATTGGCCCTATTTGATGCGTGCTCGATCGACATACATGTGTGTTTAGGATTGAATATTAGCGCTTGATGCGCGCCTGAGAGATACTTGTACATGGTACGGATTGTGCTTTAGTGCCCGACCCACGCCTGACTAGTGTATATTTGCTAATTTTTTGTAAATAGGCCCATTGGCCAATTTTAGGTCATTTTGCTGTAATTTTGAGAGAAGAGAGAGAAAAATAGGGAAAGAGAGAGAAGAAGAGAGGAAAAGGAGAAATTAAAGGTAAAATCAAAGATCTTTTGCTAGAAAATAGGTAAAGGGAAGTATATTTAATTTGCTCTCTTATTGCTAATCATTTTTTGCAATTATTAAGTATTTTTTATTTTAAATACTCGTGTATGTATTATTTTGTACATAAAGTGAATATGATTTGCATGCATGTGAATGTACTCCAATTTCATGCAATTTTATGAAATATGTGTCTTAAATTTGTGTAAATCGTGTTTAAATACTAAATTTTTGCAATATTTTTTTACATGCCTTTAATTATCTATTTAATATTTTTATATGTTTTCAAGTTTCAATTATATATTTTTCCATATCTTGAGTTATCACATGAATATCTCTATATATTTATAATTAAGGGAACCTATTTGAACTATAGCAATTTTTTGCATATTTTGCAAAATAGTTTATGTACTTTTATGAATTATCCATTTAAGCCATTGCAGGTCTTCAAATTCTACTTTACCATTATTGCATACCTATAACTTTATTACATGTCACATATTTGAAGAAATATGAAGGAAAACTCTACAAAAGTTTTGATGGATGATCTATTTTCTCCTACATGAGAAAAATTAAGAAATATTTATATTTGAGTATAATTTTTAGTTTGACTAAGTATTGACCATTGTAGGGAATATGTGGAATATATTTAAAGATGTCTTAATATGTTATTAGTAAATTAAAGATTGGATTTATTATCTGTGGGTCAGAAAAGCAATGTTCGGCCTCATCTATTGGGTTATATGTAGACGGCTTGTTTAGGGGTCTTTCAAGTTGAAACAATTATAATCCAAGTTTTAATATTCGCATTTCATTGGTAAGGTCATAACGATCCTTGGTCTTTTTTGTATTTTGGTACGATTTGAGTATGTTTTATGTATTTATACATTTTGGCATGATTTATGATATGGCACAAATTTTGACATAATTTGGTCATTAGTGATTGGCTTAGCACGAACTAACAGATAATTGTTTACAATACTTATTCGAAATTTACTCAATAGTTTTTATCTTAGTTTGAAAAGTTTTTCGTGTTAAATATTGTTGTGTAACTTTGTATATTTTGTTGCGTTATGTTTCTTGTACCTAAGTGTTTGGTGGTTGATGCGGGATACTTAAGTTTGTTCCACTGCACAGATTGTGTACATATTTCGGTCAAATTCCAACATATGTTTGGCGCACTTTGAATTTCATGGCGAGCATCTAATGGGCTTATAAGGAAAACTAGAAATACTCGTTATGTTGACTTTGGAAATTTCTACTTTTAGATACTAGGAACATCAATTCCTTGTTTTATTAGCCTTTTGTATTTAGTAAGCATTTGAAAGTCAGTCAGATATCGATTTACTATGGTCTACATTGGTTTTTCAAGTTAAATGTACTATATTGAACTTAGATTTGATTCTAGAATTAGTTTCCATCTTGACTTATTAGTTTCTTGCAGCTGTTGTTGTTGACCTTTTTGTAGACGTAAAGATGTGCATATATCTATGCCGTCACGAAAATAGCATACTGCTGTCAAAAGTGGTTTTGGTTTACACAATGCAGTGAACACTCTGTTATACTGAATGGAAGTGGAACATATTAGTGATATATGCTTCCTTTTTTGAGTTTCTTGTCGAATAAAATTTTCATAATGAAGTATTTTGTGTCATTGTCCATTGATTTTGTTGTAGTTGATGCTTTTTGTATGAACCCAATTCGTGGCATGTTCAGGTGTTTGGTCCGTCAGCTCAGCAGGAGGATCTTTACGAGCAAGCAATTGTCCCAATTGTAAATGAAGTTCTAGAAGGATTTAACTGTACCATTTTTGCATATGGGCAAACTGGCACGGGAAAAACTTACACAATGGAGGGAGACTGTAGGAGGTCAAAGGTATAGAAGACGTTCATATGTGACTACCGCATTGTCTTGAACTTTCTATTCATCGAGTAATCATTTGTTGTTGGTTGCTTTGATGGAACAATAATCTGACAGAGTGGACCTAATGGAGAGTTGCCACCAGAGGCAGGAGTCATACCCCGGGCTATCAGGCAGATTTTTGATATGTTAGAGAGCCAAAATGCTGAATATAGTGTTAAGGTTACTTTCTTAGAGCTGTACAATGAGGAGATTACTGATTTGCTGGCCCCTGAAGAGATATCTAGAGTTGCTTTGGACGATAGGCAGAAGAAACAGCTACCATTAATGGAAGACGGGAAGGGTGGGGTTCTTGTTAGAGGATTGGAAGAGGAGATCGTGACAAGTGCTAATGAGATTTTTACTTTGCTCGAAAGGGGATCTGCAAAGCGTCGAACTGCAGAAACTCTTCTAAACAAACAGTCGAGGTGAGTGCTCACTTCCTTACTCGCTGTAATCTGTAAAAAGGATAGAAGTGAATATGGTCTTGTGATAACGGTCCACTTTTTGTGGCTTTCCAGTCGATCCCATTCTCTCTTTTCTATTACAATACACATTAAAGAAGCAACACCAGAAGGTGAAGAACTTATCAAATGCGGGAAACTCAATCTGGTTGATTTAGCTGGTTCGGAGAATATTTCTCGATCTGGGGCTCGGGAGGTTTGAAACGTTCATTCGAATTACATTAGCAATTTCTCTTGGATTCCTGAACTTAAGCAACAAGCATTAAACTTTGATATTATTGATCATTTTTTCATTCAAAAGATCACCACATCTCAGGTAAAAAGGAAAATAGTGTTTCAAGAAGAGATCAAGTTTTGCTTCCATAGTGCTTCTTGCATTGTTTTCCTTTGTTACCTTTTTTTTCTTCAATTTGGCCATTTTTTGAAATTCTTGAAGAAAATCTTATTTTAACTTTCCTAGGGCCGTGCCAGAGAAGCTGGGGAGATCAATAAAAGTTTGCTTACTTTAGGGCGAGTTATCAATGCTCTTGTGGAACATCTTGGTCATGTTCCCTATAGGTCAGTGCTTTAATGTCTCCTCCTGAACTGTCAAAGTCCCCTGGTCGGCTAATCTTCCAGTGACTGATAAATAGGGATAGCAAGCTCACAAGATTGCTACGTGATTCACTGGGAGGACGAACGAAGACGTGCATCATAGCAACAGTTTCACCAGCTGTGCATTGTCTAGAAGAGACACTGAGTACACTAGATTATGCCCACAGAGCCAAAAATATTAAAAACAAACCTGAGGTTTGTTCTTGTTCTTCGAGTGTCAAGAACAGCAATTATAAGCTTTTTATTTTGTTGATTGGATTCATTTCATCTTCTGTCATTAATTAGTAGTCCATTTTTAATTCCCGACCATCATTTCTGATGCATTTATTTACTGATGTACCATTAAATTGTAGTGTTGAAATTGAAATAAGATACTCAACTCTTCTTCACATGCAGAAAAGTCAAAGTTATACTACAAAATTCATTATTCTAATATCTCAAACTGGTATAATGTGATTTCACAAATGTGGATATTATATAGTAGATGTGTAAAACCTGAATCCCCCCTCCTTTTATTTTCAATCACTAGCTGTAATTTTTCCTGAATGTTGCTTTCTATCCAGTTTTCTCATGCTGGCTGATAGAGTGTGCTTAGTAATAGTTTGCTCTTTTCAGGTGGATATGGAAGTGAAGCTCTGCTCTACACTAAATATATATTGGTTTTAAATATGTTTACAAATCAAATCCTTTTGCTCTTTTTAAATTGACATGAAGCCATTTTGAATATCATTTTATGTATGTGTTTATTGTATTCTTGCTATTCCTTGTTCTCTGTCTCCACACATTTCTAGTTCAGTTTACTGTATTTTGTGGAAGATATTCATGATTGTTACATTAATTTGCAGGTAAACCAAAAAATGATGAAATCAACCCTTATAAAGGATCTCTATGGTGAAATAGAGCGGCTTAAGGCTGGTAAGGAACTCGTATACTTGTAGTTATTTGGACTTCTTCAATTTATATCCTTCTTAGCATGAAATTGCCACTTGATTCAGAGGTTTATGCGGCACGAGAGAAAAATGGAGTATACATTCCGAAAGAACGGTATTACCAGGAGGAAAACGAAAAGAAGGTATGCCATTCTTTGGTATATGAGTCAATTGTATATTTGGCTGCTGATTTGGTGCTTCAAATGGTCAATCACCATCACAATTTTCTTTGGTTTTATTGTTTTTGTGATGTGATATAATTTGCTATCAAAATTAATCTGATGATGTTAGCACATTACTGTGAATCCTGCGCATGCATTATTAAAGCAAAGTGGAACCATTTCACTGCATCTTGTAGTCCTGTGTCTGCCACATTTCATCTTCTTTTTGCTGTTCGTTATGATGTTGAAGATGCTTTTTGTTCTCTTCCTTGAGTAGGCAATGGCAGATCAGATTGAGCAGATGGGGGGTACAATTGAGAGCCAGCAATTGGTCTGTTTTTTTCTTCCATTTTTTTTTTTGTGTAGTCTAATTTGCTTGACCAATCATTTTTGATTTGTTACTCATGGTGTTGCATTTGGACAGCAACTTGAAGACTTGCAAAGAAGATACGATGTTGAGGTTCAGCAATGCTCTGATCTGAGCAGCAAACTTGATTCAACACAGGTAAGATTTTGCGTGCTAAATTGTGTTTTTCTTTTGAAATAGACTAAGTTGTCAATGATTGTGCTGCCTGTGTAGAAAGATTTAAACTTGACAAGAAAAATGTTAACTGGTACTGAGGAAGAGCTAAAGAGATTCAAGTATGCTGTAAAAGAAAGGGACTTCATAATATCAGAGCAAAGGAAAGCAGGTAGATGTTGGATGTTTAACTATCCTAAACCTTGCCTCTTTGTTTTCCTAAATTTGAACTTCTTTGCATGTTGCAACAGAGAATGCTTTGGCTCATCAAGCCTGTGTTTTACAATCAGACTTAGAAAAAGCTCTTCAAGATAATGCCTCATTGTATTCGAAAATTGGTAAACCGGATCACTTATGATACACAACTTCGATTATTATTTAATCTTGGTATTTTGGTTTTGTTATCTAATGGAGTAGTTAAATTTGGGCAGCTAGGGAAGATAAATTGAGTGCCGAGAATAAATCAGTGGTGAACAACTACAAGGCAGATCTTGCAGAAAAACTTGGTTCTCTTTGTAGCAAAGTGGCAGCATCAGTGTCTTTGCAGAATGATCGCCTACAAAACATTGATAAATTCTGTCATTCCCTACTTGACACACATAATGAGGTACCCAACCAAAGTTAGCTAATTGTAGCTACACCTACTGTGGTTTTTCTGCCATTTTTACTTGTTATCAACACTTTTTACTGCAACAAGGATAATGTATCTGCATTGTTTGGCTTTGTTTTTTTTGAACTTTCCTATGGATTCAGGCATTAATTAAATTGAAGAAAAAGGTAATGGATTCAAGGATTTTATACGTATCTCACATAGAAGCTATGCAAAATGTGGTGCGCTTGCACAAGGCCAGCAGTGATGCCAGCTTAGAAGAGATATCATCTTTAGCTTCAGCAGATGCACGCTCCATTGAAGAGGTATGTTAGGGAAACATGAATTTATTTCTCATGAAACAATGAAGTTTTTGGTACCGAGATTTGTAGATCTTTTATATTTTTTTTCTTTCTCTCTTCATTAACTCCTTTACTTTCATGAGTTTGCTTTAAATAGCCTGTCCCCAATACTTCCGATAGTTAATAAGTTTTAGATTTTTTGTTGAAAATTAATTTTAAGGCTCTTTATTTCGTTCTTCTAATTTCTTGAGTTTGTGAACCTGTTTCTTCAATGGACCAGTTTCTCACCGCAGAGGCTAATGAAGCAACTTTGATTTATGATGATCTTCAAGAAACCCTTTCGAGCCACCAAGGAGAAATGGCCCTCTTTGCGAGGGAGTTACGTCAGGTTTGTGTCAGAAAATGTCTCTTATTTTTGTTAATCAATCATTTTATAATGCTGTCACATTTAGAATTACTATAAGCTTTTGCTTTTTGTAACTAATGATTCAAGAATTTTTCTTGGTGTACTGAATTTTTTATTTCTATTCTTTTGACCTTGTAAATTTTTAGAGATTCAATGATAGTGTTGAGCACATGAAGCAAGTTTCAGAGTTCATCAATGGATACCTGCACAAGGTAACTGAAGAATTGGGCTTGCTTGGTGGTTATGGCTCTCAGGTTGAGGAGATTCAAATGAAGAACCTTTCTGAATTCCAAAAGGCCTTTGAGGTATGGGATTTGGGTCCCATTAGGAATATGTTTCTGTCCTCTGTCAATCATTTGACAGTTGGAAATTACTTATGCAGGAACAATCAAAATCTGACGCAGAGAAGCTTATTGCTGATATGACCAGATTAGTGAATAATCACATTCATCATCAAAAAGAGATGGTTTATTTTGAGTTTTTTTGATGATATTTGACTTTGTTTTTACCAATTTTCATTGGAATCATAACTGATATATGATTTATGTGGTAGGTGGATGCTAGGCTTGATAATCTTCGTGAGAGTGCCATAGCTAACAAAACATTTTTGGATGGGCATGTTTCTAGAATGGAAGGCATCACAGCTGATGCAAAAAGAAAATGGCACGCATTTTCTATGCAGGCTGATAATGATGCCAATGACAGTGCAGATTTCTCAGCTGCCAAACATTGTCGTATGGAGTTGCTCTTACAAAAATGGTTTGTTTCTCAATGTCTTATCAATGTTTTTGGTAGTGCACATTCCATCTTCATATGAACTCTGTCTTTTGCTGAGTTCGTCCATTAATTTTTGTTTTACTGTTCTGATTTGATTCTGACACTTCATCAAATTTCATTATTGTTTTAGTGTTAGTACTGCTGAAACAGCTTCCAAGCATTGGAAGGCGACGCATCAGTCAGTGAATGAGATGTGTGCTAAACATGTCTCAGCGTTGGGATCTATCGTAAGGTAAGTTTGTAATTATTTACTGGGGATTCTTTGCCTTGTTCTACAGATTAATATGAAAAGTTGTTGGTAGGAAACTGTATTTTCTTAACTTTTCTTGGCCATTAACTCAGTGCATCTTAGGGGGATCCACTTGGCAAAACATTCAATTAGATGTACAATACTTATCCACTAAAATAAGTACGTTGCGCCAGAATTGAAAATTGTTTTGTATATTTGTCTCGAATATTTGTTATTCTCTTATTTGTTACATGTGTTTACTATTTACTTAGAATGACGTTAATTATTTTTATTAAAAAACTGAAAGAAATCTCATGCAAAAATCAATGAAGGGAAAGTGTGGAAAAAATAGATCTACCAATAAAAGGAACTTATATGAAATGAAGATGACTAAAATGGATTTAGTGATAAAGATCCTCCTCATTTGCTTTTTTCAGAAGAATTGGAAGATCCAATCCAAATTGATAAAATGAAAAAGATCCGGGTGAATGGATAGGACTAAACAAATTATGAATTCCAATTTCACTTAGGAGAAACATGTTCTAAAAATATTCTGACTTATCATATAGATGGAATCAAAACCATTCTAAGTGGGAATACCTAAAGATGAGAAAAGAAAATATATTTTCTGGTTTAATGAAAAACCCTTGTGACCACTCTTTTGACTATAAATGATGGAGTTGTCCTTTGCAATGTATAAAAGACAATCGATCTGTTGTAAAACTCTTAACAATTTGAAGTTTTTTTATTGGTCAATGACTATAAGTGTCTTTAGCCAGCTTCTGTTACATTTTGATTAGTGAATATTTGACATTCATCGTCTATTTGTTGATGACGATTACGTATCTTTCAACCCCTTGACACTTTCTAGAACTCTAAACTTGTTTCCAGGAATGTCTCAGACAGCAATGAGCAACATATTACTGAAGTTGATGCTGCAAGGGATGCAGCAGAGCAAGATGCAGATAAGAGCAGTGAAAATATTGTTCAGATCTTTGATGGTAAGCATTCTTTTACTAGATTTGCTTTTTGCAGTTGCTTTTATTACCTCGTTGATTACCTATGAGAATATCTGCATGTCACCAATACTAAGTTTGATCATATTAAATACGCTAGGTGTTCAAGATGAGAATCTGAGTGCTGCACTATGATATTTGTTGGATATCAGATAGTTTAATTATCACTTTCTCATTTGAAATAAAAATTATTGGTGAATTGCAATACAGCAAGTGCGATTCTGAGAGGTTTAAATACTTATCACCTAATAGTTCTTGATGCTGGTGAGATGGTGCCTTTGATCATTATAGGAGGTCGGCAGCCTTGAATTTATTTTGTGGCATTGCTTATTGATCTGAGAAACAACCATTGTAGTTTTGAGGATGATTTTGTCATTCCTGATCAATTACGAGCAGGCTAATTATATAAGACTTTCTATTCCTATTTGATAGCTTGCTGGTGGTGATATCAAGTTCTTGCGATGAATTTAAAACAAAAATTGAACTATGGTATATATGCCTTGAGCAGGTATGATGTAAATGAGATGCTTATTTCTAAAATTTTATGCAAAATGTTTTTATAATAAATTTCAATTATTAAAACTAATAATAGAATAGAAACAAAACAATATATATATTTATAACAATAATTATAAACATATGGTTTAACTAATAACATGGAAGATATTAATTAATGAGCACAACTCACAATTAATGCACAAGAATAATAAAATTTAATAACAAATTTGAAATATTATTATTAAAATATTCACAACAAAGGCATATTTATCACCGTTGTCAAAGAAAAGTTCATATTTTTTCATTTATTAGTTTAAATTCTTGAATTATTTTGTCATCTTTACATGTTTTTTTAATTAGAATCTTAAATATTTATAATCCAATAAAGTTGCCTTAGAGGTACTTATCATTTAAGGTTAATACAATTTGTCAATTTTGTGTGATATGTAGTATTATTTACTACAATAATTTTAGTTACAAATCTATTTATAGAAAAACATCATCAAATGTAAATTTAATATTCTTATTATGGTCTTTACTCATTCTTCTAATTGGTCACTCATAACTTTTATGAAACCTAATTTCACAAATACTAAATTAGTTTGCAAGTAACAATTAAATTTAGTGACTAATCTCAAAGAGAAATGATTAATTTTCTTTTTGTATGCGCATTAAGCTACAAAAAAGGGATGTGTCCATGGGTTGACGTGCCAAGGTTTAAACCTCAAGTCTAGGCGTGCCTTTAACAATATTGGCCTATTGCAGAAGCCTTAAAATAATTTCTATTTGATAAGTTTCAGTTACTTTGTATCATCATCATAGATCTCAGCAGCTTGAATTTTTTTCTTCATTGAACCTAGGTTTTCTTTTTTGTGGTAAATATGTTTAGGATTTGGCATTGACTATCTTTCACAAGTATTCAAACATTAATTTGACTGCTCATTCCTCTTGTTCTTCCCTGGCGATGTCTTCTTAAAGACTTGGAAAATTGATATTGTATTGCTGTTGATGCAATATAAGATGGCAACTTGATTGAGCTATTGTTGCATTGATATTGTTCACTTGATGCTTTTCATAGTATCCAATGTACTTTGGTTTCATACCACTCAGTTTTTTGGCCGAGGAGTAGAAATTCATACAAAGTGAATAATTATAAGTTCCATACTTTAACATTTTTTGTTTGTGTATGAATTCTATTAAGTTATTCTTTTTGCAGCTGTCTATGTTATTATCCCATAACGTGTAAGAATTGCTCAATATGACATAACACACATTTAAGAATTTATTGAAATAATCAAATGTTATCATTCCGCAAGGGTTTTGTTGTATTTTATTTGAGAAATTATTTATTTTAATAGTCATAGTTTTTGATAACGTAGACATTTATGTAATTAGGAAAATGGTCCTTTTCCTTATCTATAAATGACAAAATATATCATAACTAGTTGTGAATATAGGTGGCAATTTTTTTGGATAATATTCCACAGTTTTGATAATTTAAATTAAAGGAAGTTTCCATAACTTTTCATGTACGTTATGTTTCTAAAGGGATTAAGCCCTTAAAAACCATGTACAAAAATGTTCTTCACACACAATTCTAAAAACTCTCACAAGGGAAGAAAGTTAGTGATGAATCCAGAGATATTGATTCCAAGTTCATTGAGAAAGAACACTATGATAGATTTGGTTATATTATTAATGTTTTATTTCGTCTTATTAAATTGTGAAATAACGTGATAAATTTGAGAATTTGTGATTAGTTTAAATCTCATTAAATCTTTCTCATGTCTTTCCTGTTGATATTGTTGCTCAAATTTTCTGCTGGCAATTCATTTTTACTCAAACTAGGTCCAAGTTTCTGCTTCTAGATTTTGTGTATCTTCTGGTGATACATATATCTGGCATAATTTCCAAGCTCTGTTTCTTTTTTCCCCTTGAAATGCTATTAATCACTTTTAGGCATGTCAATGGGTTTTTTTTATTTATCATTAATGGAGGCTGGCTTGTGAAATTGGTGATATAGGTTTGTTAGATCAGCAACAAGGAAATATATCTGGAATCTTTACAGCAATCAAAACTCAGGCAGATGAAATCGAAGTTTTCCGGGAGAATCACACAGCTCAAGCTGCATGCATTGAGAAGGAGGCCCAGAAAGCTTTTCTGCAAAGATATATGGTATGCACATTTAGTGTTGATGTAAATGTTTGTCAATATATATTTGTGTTGAATCCTGGAGATAAAGGTATTTCTGATATTGTAATAATATCGCGATATGTTATCATATAAGTAATATATCATAATATATCGGTCAATATTTTCGATATTTAGTTAGTATACGGGCTTATACAATCTTATCAATTTATTATTTTTATAAATATTTTTTTTTCGATACATCCATTATCAATACGTGTTGTTTGATATGTTTAAAATCGTTATAGTTGCAACTATTATCACTATTTTCATCAATGACTCTCATGTAAGATTTTTACTTACTGGAGCTATGATTGTTAAAGAAGTTAATGTTTCACCATGAATTCCTTTTTTTATGATGATATTGTACCCCTTTTTTTCTTATTACATTCCTCGAAGGAAGGGTTGCAATTAGGAAGATCTCCATCATGTATTTCTCGAAAAGTCAGTAGAATATTTCTGTTTTTAGAATGTAAGAAAATAACATGTATATTTAAGAAAAAATGTAAAATTGACCTATGATCCCAAACGGAATGAATGTTTAACCACGGATTTCAGTTTTTAAGACAATACGGAGCTACTTTTTTCTTTTTTACATTGCTCAGCCTAAGGAGTGTGCAACTGAATTGAGAAAAGGTCTAAAACAACTTAATGCTTCATCAAGATCTCCAACAGGCACTTCTCGTGAATCCAGTAGAATAATTCTCCCTAGGGAAATATTGAGATGGCATGCACATTTAGCAGTAAATGCCCACTTGACTTATGATCTCAAAAGAAACGGATCTTTCCCCACACTTCTCAATGGTTGTGCAATTTAAAAGGAGAAAGCTAAAGGAACTCAACGCTTTAGGTAGATTTCTGCTGTGCACTTGTCAAAAAGCTGGTAGAATATTCCTGTTCGTCGAAGACAAGTAGGCCCCCTTTCAAGGTAGAACACTCCGGTCTTTCTTCTGAGGCACAATGGGAATGAACCCATAGTCAATTGTAAAACTTCAAATTTAGGTTGCTTTTTTATTTGGTGATATGGGTGTAATAATTTACTCGTCATTATAAGTTTTTCATCCCCATTCTTGCCAAAGAAACCAATTTCAATCTCAGCAGTCATGTTAGAATACAAAATCATTCTTAGATCTTCACCTAGCATTATAAATCTTTATGTTTGTTGGTTCCTTGACACATAGATGATGATCGATTATACTGTAGATTATATTAAGATTCTTCATTTCTTGTTACTATGGATGAAAATATTGGTGGTGGTATCGATCATAATTATGTCAGGCGATATATGTTGGTATTAGATGTATCGAACCATGTATCAACTGATATATTGTAGATATGTTGATTTATCGTGATTTGTAGTAGTTTTGGGTGGCCGGATGCCAATATGTTGACTTATTGTAGTCTATAGTTGCTATAAAATCCTTGCATCTCTTAGTTTAGAAGAATATTAATAGTCTGTTTGTCAGATATGTTAATATTAGTTGATACATATTGATATAAAAAACGATATAGATATTTCTTATTACCATAAGAATATCGCGATATATTAGCCGATACGGCTTTGTTAACTTTTAATTTTTATTTTTTTTTCTGTCAATATATCAGATACTAATATGGATTATTTGATATATTGATACTGATACGTCCGATATTGATACTGACATCGATATTTTTATCGATAGTGCTTATTCTTTGAGATCACCTATGATTTTCAGGATTATGAACCGACCGGCACAACGCCAATAAGAGGTGAGCCTGAGGTACCGAGCAAGGCGGCCATCGATTCGCTCCGAGCTATGCCAATGGAGGCTCTGCTTGAGGACTTCCGAGAGAACCATCCCTACGATTCAACCGATGAGAAGCTAACGAGGCCTTCGCTCATACCACGGTCGCCCCTCGCCGAAGTTAATTGAAGAACACACCTTTCACCTAAAGATAAAGATGCATGTCAACTTCGCCTGATGCTGATATTATTACCGTTGGGGACGTATGCAACCGCATACGGCGGTGGGTTTATTCTTTGTATTTCTCACGGTGGTGGCAGGGTTTTTGGTAGTGTTTGTGTGGAAGTGAATAATTCCATCTTGGAATTTGCCATATTATGAGAAGGTTGAAGGTTGCCGTATTGAAACTTTCGTATAATATTATGATGTATTATTTGTGATGTACTGCAGATCTCTTAGTTTTAGGAAGAGTAACGTTCATATTTTTATTGGATTTTTTATTTAAAATATTTAAATTAAATTTTTTATATTATTATTTTAAATCCAAAATTCTAATATGGTAATATATGACCAAATTAGACTGTTTTTTTTTATTGTGACTGCTTAGGTCAATTAAATTTTGTAGTGTTTGTGTGAAGCAATAATTCCATCTTAATCGCTGGCCATGAGCAGGTTGAAGGTTGCTGCATTGAAACTTTCGTATAATATTATGATGTATTATTTGTGATGTACTGCATGATCTCTTAGTTTTAGGAAGAGTAACGTTCATATTTTTATTGGATCGTTTATTTAAAAACATTTAAATTAAATTTTTATATTATTATTTTAAATCCAGAATTCTAATATGGTAATATATACCAAATTAGACTTTTTTTTTTATTGTGATGAGGAATTAAATAATTTTTATTTTTTTCTTTCAATATATTTAGATACTAATATCCATATCATTATATTGATATCGTCCGATATTGATCTGACATCGATATTTTTATCGATAGTGCTTATTCTTTGAGATCACCTATGATTTTCAGGACTATGAACCGACCGGCACAACGCCAATAAGAGGTGAGCCAGAGGTACCGAGCAAGGCGGCCATCGATTCACTCCGAGCTATGCCAATGGAGGCTCTTCTCGAGGAGTTCCGAGAGAACCATCCCTACGATTCAACCGATGAGAAGCTAACGAGGCCTTCGCTCATACCACGGTCGCCCCTCGCCGAAGTTAATTGAACCTTTCACCTGAGGATGATGATGCATGTCAACTTCGACTGATGCTGATATTATTACCGTTGGGGACGTATGCAACCGCATACGGCGGTGGGTTTATTCTTTGTATTTCTCACGGTGGTGGCAGGGTTTTTGGTAGTGTTTGTGTGGAAGTGAATAATTCCATCTTGGAATTTGCCATATTATGAGCAGGTTGAAGGTTGCTGCATTGAAACTTTCGTATAATATTATGATGTATTATTTGTGATGTACTGCATGATCTCTTAGTTTTAGGAAGAGTAACGTTCATATTTTTATTGGATCGTTTATTTAAAATATTTAAATTAAATTTTTTATATTATTATTTTAAATCCAAATTCTAATATGGTAATATATGACCAAATTAGACTTTTTTTTTTTTTTATTGTGACTGCTTAGGTCAATTAAATAATTTTTTATTTTTTAAAAATTATTTTCTCGATCAATTTTAAAATTATTTTTCAAAAAAGTTTATTTATTTATTTTTAAATTTATTTTTTTTGGGAAAAAATGGGGCATTATAATAAGGCATTGTTGCTGAAATTATTCTTGTGATAATAAATTTGCCTTAGCTTAGAAATTTCTAAAAACTATATGAATATTGTTGAAATAAATTTTTGAATTTGATATTTAATTAAAATATATTTAAAATAAATTATAATTAATTGACTCTAATTATTTTATTATATTCATCTATAATATAAATATATTTTAAATAAATTATATATATTTTTAGATTGTAAAAATTAAGCTAATCAGATGGCTCTATTTAATGAGTTATATTCAAACTTTTTAATATATGTTAAAATATTATTTATTTAGTTAAGGATAAAAAAATTATTTTATATTAATTTATTAATTGGTCCTGTTATAATTATTATATACTAAATGTTATAGAATTAATTAATAATTTAATTTTATCTGTTCTTAATAATTGACTAAAGAAAATAATATTAATTCTAAATTCTAATTCTATATTATTTTATTTTATTTATAAATAAATTATTTAATATAATTTTATTTTATTTTAATATAAAAACGTTGTGTTAGAAAGAGATTTTTTTTTTTTGATAAAAATTAAACTCGGCAATGTTACTCTTAATTTCAAAATTTTATTGTCATTCTAATAATTAAAATCTATATTTATAATATAAAAATTTAAATTTAGAAAAACTTATTAAAATATTTTCTATATTTTTTTGATTTTATTGTAAGTTTTCTATATTTAACGAAAAAAATATTTTTAATGTTCTATCTTAGATTATATTATATTGTTTAAGAATGGTACTACAGAAATATCTCAAAATTATATAATATTAATTTATTAATTAATATTAATAAATTTATAAATAAATAAATAAATAAAATGTTTATAGATTTTCCAATGATGTTTATGCTTTTATTTGGAAATTATTAATTTGTATTATTGTTTTGATTATTAGAATTATGTGATATAAAATAAATAATTTTGATATAATTTTTATTTTATTGATGTATCATAATATTATTATTTTATTTTATGTTATGCAATTGAATTAAAGGAATCTTAAAATATAGAAAAAATAATAACAAATTTCTACCCAGAAAATATAATTTTTGAAAATTATTCCAATTTAATTAATTATTTAATAAAAAACTATATTTATATTTTCTAATGGCATCATTGTTTACTCGATTATCCTTGCTGGGTGGGAAATATTGACTTTCTTTCATCGTGAAATTGGCATCTTGCAACATGGAAAAGCAAGGCTTTGGCATTCCTCAAAGGAGCCATCGAATGCACTAAAATCTTTGTACTACAAGATCTATAGAGTATAAAATAAAAGGATAAATTCATATTTCTTTAGTTCAATTAATAAATATTTATTAAAAAATACTAAAAATATTTTTTCTATGACGAATTGATCTCACAACCTAAGTACATCTGTTTTCGATAAAATTTATGTAATCTTATTATTTTTTTAGAATAATAATGAAAAATTTTAGACTATATTTATAAGCTTATGCTAATTTTCGATTTTAAAGATTATACAAGAGATAAATTTAAATATGTAGTAGTAGAAAACTCATTCATGATCATAAATTTACTCGTAATGTCTCGGTTTACTTTACTTATAACATCCTTATTGAATGGTATCTGTAACTTTAAAGAGCAATCCTTTAGTCATCCGAAGGAAGATGGACAACCCAACACATGAGATTCTTTTGTTGATATATATATATATATATATATATATGCATGGACTCACTTATAAGCACGAGAAAAATGTTGTAAGTCATACATTAGGGAATCAACTCTACAATGACTGACTTATAAATTTGAGGGCTTCTCCCTTATATTAGATCGATTTTTTGGGATTGGGCTCTTTTCTTAAACTTATATTCATAATAACGGTGTTTTCATTGAGATTGGCTTTGACTCGAAGATGACTATTGGAGAGGATTACCTGCGGAGGGTTGACTAAAAAAAATTGAGTGAAGTGATATAGAATGAGAGTTGTCGAGTGAAGTGTTGATGAATATAGCCACTGAGGTTTGCAGTTGTCAAAGGAAAAAAATATTACGAGTCCCACATTAGTGAGCGAGCTTCACAATAGTTGGTTTATAAGTTTGAGAGACTTTTCCTTATATTAAGGCAATCTTTTAGAAATTGGGCTTTTCTATTAGATTTGCACCCACAACATATTTGTAGCTTTGAAAAGCAACCCTTTAGCCATATGAAGGAAAAGGACAACCCGACGCACGAGATTCTCTTATTGATATACATGCATGTACTCACTTTACAAGCTTGTGCCAAATTACAATAAATAATATCAGTTATAAAGACCATATAATAGCTAAGTCTAACACACGGTAATAGGATTTAGATATTTAACCAACGATACTAATCTTTATAGATTAAATAGTCTTACTCTTATGTAAAAAGAATGCTATAATATATTCTTATATTATATTCTGACAATGAAAAATTTTCATCCCAACCTTATAAACTTGTATTAAATTTTGAATTATAATATCAGTTGTATTGATCATATAACATGTAAGTCTAATCCTATAGCAGTAATAATGAAATTTTTGACCAATTATATTAATATTTATGGGTTAAATGATTTTATTTTTTTATGTTATAATGAAAATATTTTAATAATTTAGACATGTAACATTTAGTTGGAAGTGAACTAGGCTTTTACCTTATGAAATTGCTTTAGTTATTTGATTCTCAACTTTTGCTTGGTTTGGCATCCAAACTCAAACATTGTATCATGGAAGCACCTAATAAGGGGCCTGTCAGTGGACTGTCACATCAGAATTTAAAGGATCAGAAAATAAGACTTAGTGCAAGTGACTGTCATACCAAATTTTTTTGAAAGACAGATGTGTAGAATTTTTATAGAGTAAGATATTTATGTCCATAATTATAGTTATAATATTATTTTATAAGTTTATGATATAAAAGTAATTATTATAAATATACCTAAATTAATATTTAAAGTTTTTTTTAATTTGAAATCAATTTTATTTTAAAAAAAAATTATAAAATTTTTATATTAGTGTGTTCTTTGATCCTGATTTTAGTATGGACGGGGACAAGGGCTCCAATGTAGAGTAATATAAATACAGTTTGTAAGTAGAAGAAGAGAGAAATAGTGACATACAGTATTTTTACGTAAAAAATTTTCTTCTAAGTAAGAGGAAAAAATCACGGGATTTTGAATTCGAAAATCATTCCACTAATCAAGTGTTTGAGTACAAAGGGTGGAGAACAGAAGGTTATGATGACTCTTAGGAATTACTTTTATAAAGACAAGTGTTCCCTAAATTGCGCAGCGTGACTTTTTTTCTCTCTCTATAATGTAAATACAAGTACCGAAAGTTCAAATCCTTTATTAGGTACACAGTGAATACTTATATAGTAATTTGAATCCTCATACGTGGAGCACCCAAGTGGAGTTGGCATGTGCAGTGGATCCTGTCACTAACTTTGCAAATCTATCTTGCCGTGTCAGAAGGGTTGTGTGTATGCGGGTTAGTTCTGTGAGACATCACTTTTGTAGAGACCATACCGACTTTACAAGTCATCATTCCTTGTGGATACTACGTGTTGTAGATAGTGCGCGTGCCTTTACGAATGTCATCCTTTTGAGTTGGCATCCTTGGTCGTCTTGAGTTTCCTTTTCTGTGGTGATGCCATCGAAGATTTCTCAAAATCTATGTCATTGATGAAAGCTTTAGCCCTCATCGAGTTTGCGGGCTTTTAGCACTAAATGTCCTCGTCTTCGTCGAGATCTTTGATCTTTAATTTGTCATTGGGCTTCTAAAGTCAAGTCAGTCTCTCAGACCAACTTAGTTTCTTGGATTTCTTGGGACGTGAGCCTAAATCCTCCGACCTCCGGAGCCAATTTAGCCTCTTGGGCAATGGTAGTTTCTTCAAACTTCTATGGACTCAGACCTTTTTCATAAAAATGGATTTTTTGATTGGGCCTTGGGTATTTATTATCGATCATACGTAAACCAATTTTTTATATTTAGTTTTTAAAAGGATTTCATAAATAAGATGAAGAGATAAGTTAATAAAACTTACTCCCAATTCAAACCAAAAAACCGTTCCTTTACCTAAAAAATTATTAATAATTATTTATTGACTTAATGATGGATCCCATAATTATATCATTTATATGTTTAAAAAAAATTAATTCTTTAATTATATTAATATCTTCTTTTTACCAAAGACTAAGTTAGTTAATAAAATAAATTTTTTAATAAAATATAACAAGATCATATTAAATTATAATATTTAATTATCTTAATAAATTATTAAACATGTGTCATGTCATGCTAAACAATTCTTATATCATATATATAATCAAACTTTTATATGATTGTTAGTCATTTTTTAGGTTTTAGTATGTTATATATATACATTTTTAAAGGAAAAATCTTATCATTATATGAGACTTATGCTATATCATTTGAAGGGTTTGATTTGGAAAAACAATTTCTGTTTAGTTGCCTATCTGCTTCCTTGCATAGATCCATCAATTGTCAATTTTCCAGAAAAACCCAAAAAAAAAATAAAAAAGATCTAGAGGTTGTCTTCAAAGGAAGAGAATGTTGGGCTAATATGATCTTATGTTATATGATATTAAATCAGTCTCCATTTTTAATGGAACTATGCATTTTTTATGTATTATTTATTCTATCTTTCAAATGGAATGGACTACTCTATTCAATTTTCAGTTAAATTTGGCATTTTTTTTCCAAAAAAAATGTATATATTTTTGAATTTTGATAGTGGTTGGGCAATGAATTCGTATCATTTGTCCTTGGGTTAGATATTTTTATTTTTCTAATAATAATTATTTTTATGAAATAATAACCAATCCCACCTAAATAATTGTAATTCAAATGAGAGAATACTGGTTTTCAAAAATAAAATTACCAAAGAGACATTGTTTACTGCTTATTACTGTTAGATTCTGGTCATTTTTTATGGGTATCATAATAAACGAATATTCATCGAAGGGTTATGCCATATTCGTGGGAGAATTATATTATCTGTGTGCATGATCAGTGTCGAAGTATCGAACCCAAGGGTGCCTACGCCTGAGGCCCACACGAGAGGTACCGTTTCCATTGACACTTGTGCCCAAGATACACTAGACGGATATTCAAGCATGGTTCGCAATATAAAAATGTGTCTGACGTATTTTAGGGCATTATGAAATAAAATCTTACACAAGAAACGCTGTACAAAGAGAGAAAAAAGAAAAAGAAAGAAGATGAAGATGTTTGGTATTTGGTTGAGTTTCGATTTGATTTACGTTAGTTTATCAATATCGGTATATTATTTTAGAGCGTATTTCATTTGATTATTCTTATTTCTTATTATATTTTTTTTGTAAGTTGTAATCAACAATTATTCACTCAAAATTGTAATGAAGGAATTTTAAGGGAGGTTACTTGTAATCGGAATTATTATTGCTATAATGAATTTATTAAGAGCTTGTTTCATAGTTTTTTCCTCAATAGAAAAAGATTTTTCATATTAAAAACGTTGTGTATTATTATATTTTTTATACTCATGAGTTTGGCAGTTGAGGTTTGATAGGGAATTCAGATTTCATTCCACTGCATCGAATTTTGTATATTTGGGTTGAATCCCATCAATTACACCTATTCAAACACTGTTCTAATACCGAAAAATTTCTTATGAGATTTTGGCACTGCACAAGCTGGGGATATGTATACCATGAATACAAGAATATAGTCTTTTAGTATTAGATCAATCAATTATCGATTTCTAATGTTTCAAGATTTTCATAGTGGTCAGTATAGTAATATGCATACCATAAAGTCCAAAAATAAAAAAAAATATCATTTTTTTAGTGTAGTTATTCTCACTTTTAAGATAATGGCTATTTTCATAAGGATTTAACAAACTCACAAAAATAACTCCAATTCAAACGAAAAAAATACTAATTATCAAAGAACAAAGTCTTTTAAAAAGTGTTATTCTGTGTTCATTCGATGTAACCAAATGCTCTTTTAATGTCAACAGGGTCTATAATGAGATTTCGATTATAGTCTGGCTAGGAATATATATACCATGAAGTCTAAAATAAAAATATATAATTATTTTTTTGATAATTGATCCGTCTTTAGGTTTGGGTTCTTGTACAAATTAAGGAGCCTTCAGATTCCTTAATTGGGTTGGATCATGAATGGATCCAGTCCCTACGTCTCTTAACTTGGACCCTGCGCATTACAAACTATAAATAATAGGTCAAAAGACGGCGGGATGTTGTCCCACCATAAATATTTCGACGCTCAAGTGAGAAATTTTTTTCTATGAACAAAAAGATACATGCATGAAAGTAAACGTGTTGAAAATGCAAGAATGTTGGAATGCGGAGAGTGTGTGGGATGTTCGAGGGAAGCTAGTGCTCCCCTTGATGCACTGTTAAGAGTAGTTCACTATCGCTGTAGTAGGAAGGCGGTGGTTTGAGGGAAAAGAGTTGTTATTTCTCCTCGTTGTTTTGAGCATTGGGTGTAATGATCAGGATTTTTATCACAGGTCATCGTTTAGGCTCTTTTATGGAAGTGGGAATCCCCTTTTTCTATGTTGGAAAGAGTATTTGTAGGCTTCTATGGGATGCTTTGGGAGTCGAGATCTTTAACAAGGGATTTGTTGGGATTCACAGGCCGCTGACCGCTGGCGGTAACCAGCGGCGTTAGTTGTCGCCTTGTGGAGGCGAAGAGATCATTATCGGGCGTGTCCAATATAGTCCTGTTTGATTTCGTTTGGATTGGTTGAGTAGCTGTTGGAGCGGCATGTGTTATGACTTATTAGTGTTGACCTTAGCTCCCATTGACTAACATCTCCTAAGTCGGCGCCTCTTGCGTCGGCAGCTTGTGGTCGCCTCTGCAGGAATGCGATCGACGCTGATTGGCTGTGTACCTGGGGCGCCAAGTCGGCCTTCCTTCTGAATCTCCTAAGACGTCGTCGTTGGGTTGGACCCCTTTGCTGATTGGACCCGTCTTCTTTCAATTGGGCTTCGTTGGTTTCGACTCAAATCCATATTAGACCAATCCATAATAATTATTTTTATAAAAGAATAACCAACCCACCAAACATTTCCAATCAAAGGGAAGAACACTAGTTCTCAAAAAAAAAAAAAAAAAGATTTCTTAAAAAGTGTTATTTTCCGTTTATTCCATGCAATCAAACGCGGTCTTAAAGTCTAAGAATCTTTCATGAAAGATCGTATTGCACAGACAGGTTGCACCTTTCGCTGCCTTCCTCGTTGATGGGTGGCTTAATAATGTTGATTCCCTTTTGAATTTGAGCAATGTTATTGCCATCTGGCAGTGACCGTGGCTTATTATTAAAATATATGATATCTTATCTATTAATTTATTATTAAATAAAATAATTTATTATCTAAAAATATTTTAAAAATATTTAAAAGATAATTTCTATCAACATACGATAAAATTAGGGCTAGCTCTAGTCTTGTAATTTTTTTTTAAAAAAATATTTTTTTTATTATTTTTTAAAAAAATTATTGTTTCTTTTGACTCTCAGCATAAAGTACTTGTACGTGATAGTGGTCATCTGGCCATGGGTAACATTTTCTTTTTGACAATATTTAAAATTATATATAAGAAAATAGATACCTTAGTCCCAGTGGTTATAAACGAACCTAAATATAACAGTTATCTTGAGCATGAGCAACTCGGTTAGAAACTGTTATTTTTCAGTATGTGTTCGATAATATATTTAATCTAAAATCATAAATAAACAGGATATAAATTAATACATATTCATAAATCAGTATAATTTCTTTTGAGATCTTCAATGTATGATGATAACTTATTAATTTGTACCTATTTTCTAAACTATTTTCTCCCAAATGGTGACTCTGGATGAGTGTTCATCAAAATTAAATTAAAAGGATTCTTTAATGATCTAAAGCGGAAGGTGAATTCGAGCTCAAAGTACTCAGATGAGATATCTGAATTAGATTTAGATTTGGTCTGGGTTAGGTTGGATATTTTAATATGAAGGTTGATAAGTTGGTGAGATGGTTAAATTTATGGATATTTCGGTTTAAATTCTATACAACAACACATCAAATACCAGATATTTGACTGAAAACATTACCCAAAATAATGTTAATATTGAATAAAAGTTGAGATTAACATGAAAAAAAGAACAAAATGTCAAGCTAAAATTGTCTCATATCATATGATATATATTTAATAATTAATTAAAATGGTTAAAATTTATAATCTGTATAATTTTATTATATTTTATTAAATTATTTTCTCATTTAGTCTGATCTTTAATAAAATAATGGCATTTTTATAATTAAAGAATTGATAATTTTTTTGGCTTATAAATAATAAAAACTATCCATCATAATTATATAAATAAAGAGACAATTTTCTACATAAAGATAGTGATGATTTTTTTTTCTATTTTAATCCAATGAAAATCGTCATAAAATTTGTCATCTTTTCTCTCTTACTTCTTTCTTATTCAAAACTCATATCCTCTAGAAAGTATTAACAAATTTACAAATGCTTTTTTTTTTAATTATTATTCCTCAAAGGATCAAGTAAAAGGATAAAATAAGAGAAATTGATTTCATATTCTTTGAGACAAAAAATTTAACACTAATTCAAATATGTTTGATATTCAATTTTTTATTTTATATTATAAAATAACATAATAATTTAATAATTTTTAAAATAATTTTATCTTATAAACTTTTATAATTTACTTTTGGGGTACCCTGATGACATAATATCTGATATATTCATCTATTCAAACAAATATATATAATAATATATAAATAGATAAATATTATATTATTTAAAAAAACATATTTAAAATACCTAATATGATCTTCTTCCTTTTGCCTTGGTTATGCTTTTCATATGCGTGGCTTATGCCCCGTTTGGTAGGTGGAAATTCCACGTTTGGTGATGACCTTGACAAATGGCAGAGAAAGATCGCAAGCCAAACGGGGCAAAGCTCATTTGTCAACAGTGGTTTGTCGACGTGGAAGAACACGTGGACAGCTGTGGTGGACTCTTGCTTTTGCCTCAAATTGGACATGCATAATGGTAACGTGAGAAACAACTTGAAATTGCTTCATCCCTAACAAAAATAATTCATGGAGATCGTGAATTTAAACCACTTATACTTAAACTTAGCTTAGAATAAATAAGAAAAAAATAGGCTACAGATATAAAACTTCTTTTTTAATTTATTATAAGACAGTTAAGTTAGCTAAATTTTAATCAAATTGAAAATATGAAGTAAAAGAATATAATAAGACTAAATCTAAAGTGTAATACTTTGTAGCTTATGAAGTTATAAGAAAAAAATAATATATAAAAGACTTACTGTTAATTTTATTCTGATCGGTTTAAATGATATCTGACTGTTTAACAAGCATGTTTTGTGAGTGTTGATGAATCTCAAGGAAAGATATCATTTACAGATTAAGGGGTTTTATATTTGTATCTTCATCTCTGTAACTTCTCGGGGCTTATTTTTTTAGATATTATGCAGATTTCTCTTTGTAGAGAATAGGTTATTCTTTCAACAATTGATTTTAAATAAGTATCTCGACAATTTTTTTGTATCGGCACATTTTAATAACTTGATAGGAATAAATATTACGTTTTACTAGTCATGCTTGCCATTACACCACTTTTTTTTTTTGGTTTTAGGGTTTAAGATTTTATGAGAAATATCATAAATTTAGTGAATTTTTTTTTAACAACTTAGCATGTGTATAACTTCTCGGGTATTTTATTTTGATATTGGCTTATGGGTGCTTTCATTATTGCCTAATTGTTTGACTCCAATCAATCCGTCGCTTTGGTTTAGACTATTAGAGAGTTATTTTAGTAGGACAACTAGGCATTATTACTCGTTTTTAGTGAGTGTCGTTGACACGGTGGCTTCGTTAGGAATTCGACACCTGAATACACTTAACCCGGTGTAATGAAACAAGTCCGAACCTTCCGTCAATTATCAATGACCAAATTTGTAAGTACAAGAAATAAATAATGTGTAACAAATTTTAACGTGAAAAGTCTTTTTCAATTAAGAAAAAAAATCATATGATAAATTCTAAACAAATTTACTATAAATAGTGTTGATTATAAAAATATCAACCGAAATCCATTCACTCTGAATCCGAATAAAGAATGGTTGAATATAACTCCTTTTCATTGACTAAATTTATGAGTATAAAAAACAAATAATATTTTTTAATACAACCCTTTTCAATTAAGAAAAATATAAATTAAATAAATTTACTATAAATATGATACGTTAAAAATATCATCGAGCAAACAAATAAAAATACATTTCTAGAATCACCTATAACGAAAAAAAGAGTAAATAAGGAAAATACACAGAATCACTTTCAGAGCCACCTTGTCTTGACGAAGAACGAAAATTAAATTGACTATCGATTGGATATCGAACCTCTTCCTCTTCTCCATTTTTCTTTCATCTCTCTATGTGTGGCGCCTTTTGTAGTAAAAGATTTCATAATCATAACTCTAAAACGCGTGAGATGCATTTTATACCACATATCGGCTCTCGAGCGCTCAGTGAGCGCTGATCGAGGGCTTTGGATTCTAGATTTTGTGCTCGAACTCCAGTTGAGCGAGGAGCGGGCACACCAAGTCCTAAATCCACACCTCTTTACCGCTCAAGCGCGAGGTGAGCATCAACAATCTTCCATCAATCTGGAACCAGAATACACAACTTGATTTTGCCTTCTGACCCTTTGTTACGTGGGCGAACTCTCTTATCTTTGCACTAGTTTTATGAGAACCTCCGATAACCTAGCTTGACTGCTCAATTATTTGGCATTTGGATGGCATTTTTATAGCTTTATGATTTGTTAGCTTGATAATACTGTCATTAGAATGATCGTAGATTCAGAATTTTCTTGCATTTTTGGTATAAAACTTTACCGTCTATTAAATTTTATCAAATAAGATTAGCTATATAAAAAAGACTATATTATTGTATACTATTTAGCATAATAATATTATGCTCAATGGTATGAGTAGTCTAATATTCTTTTTATTATCACTCTATATAAAATTTCACGGGTTAAATATCTTACATTTTCATGTATATTTTAGCCTCAATCAACTAGACATCTGTACATATTTATATTTTAAATATCTAAATTACCTTAAATAAGGTTAAAAAATAATTTTTCTCTCAACTATAACATAAAAACATTCTCAATATTTTTCAAATTTTATTCTTAATTTTAAAAGGCTTCTAACTCCTATAAAAGGCTTCCGACTCCCCGTTCTCCTGCATCACCCTTCTTCCTCTCTAAGCAAGCTTTCCAATGGAGTATTTTTCAAGTTTTCTCTCTGCGCTTCCATCTCTGCTTTGCTCCTCCATTTTCCTGCTGCTTCTCTCCGCCGTCAACAACGGCGGCGCAGAGGCGTCACATGAAATTTATCCGCAGTTTCAGTCTCCTGAACCCGCCCAAGTTCAGCAACTCTACCGAACTGGCTTTCACTTTCAACCTCCTAAAAACTGGATCAATGGCATTTTCTTCTTTTCTTTTCTCTTCTTTTCTCCATTAACTTGGCTGCTTGCTTGCTTATTTCCTCAGTTTTCTCTTTATGCTTACCTAGAAACTAGAATAGAATCTGATTAAATTGGGTTACACTTTCGAACCTTTTAATTTAAATTTCACATTTTATAACAATTAATAAAATATAAAAAAATACAGAACTCGCTCTATGGTATAATCTATGCTATAACATTTAATACTCAATTTAGAAATCTTTATATGAAAATAAAAAATTAAGGAGAAATGGGAATAAATTTGATAATGAGATATTGATCGAACCAGAAGGCCTGACTCCTTAACATTAGAAAGATACAGATTTCTTTTTACATAAACGTTATATTTACTATTTTTTATCTTCTATCTTGGCCTCCTATTTGGCGAATAAGACTTGTATATTTATAATTTTGATGTCAATGAGTCTCCATTATTAAATTTTTTAAATAATTAGTTATTTTTTTTTATTAGTAAATTAATATGATAATAATCACATTGTCCTTTCATATATTTTTAATTTAGTGTAAAAGTGTAGAATAATTAAAAAAAATTATATAGAATAATATTAATTATTTATTTTTTAAATATTTTTTGAATCTATAATCTAACTTTTCCAATGCTTTTAAGCTCAGAGCTTCTGATTAAGGGATACTCTTATAGAAAAACACGTAGAAGTGTTTCCATGTACTTATTGTGATCATTGGAATTTAAATTTAACTATTCTTATGTAATATTTTTAAAAAAAATTAAAAAATAAGATAAAATGTTTAGTTTTTATTTTTTGACAATGCAAATAATTATATAATTTAATATTTCTTTAAAAAAATATATTTTTTTTTAATATTTTAAATAAAAAAATATTTTAAATATTTTTATTAATTTATGTGATCCGATCAATAAAAAAATAAAAGGGGATTAGGATTTATTCCACTGTCTCTGGAGGGAAAAAAATGTGAGTTTTTTGCATTATTGAAGTCCCAAAAGAGCAAAAAATTTAAAAAAAAATACAAAAATATTCAAAATAAAATCACTTATTTTTAGCATATTGATTTTTTCTGCCATTTATTATCGTTTTTGTTTAATTGTATTTATTTATAATTCTTTACACTAAAATCAATTCACTAACTCTTTATTTTCTTTTCTTTTTTCTACCTCATCGGTGATAATTAATCTCATCAACATACGACCAACAACAGATCCAATTGGTGAGTCTCTACAACAAAAATTCTGCAAAATTACAATTTTCTTTGTTCCTTTTCCCTTAAATATAGAAATTATATGATTTTATTTTAAAAAAATATTTCCTAAAATTATGCCCAGGACCCATGTACTTCAATGGGGTCTACCATTTATTCTACCAGCACAATCCAAGGGCACCGGTGTGGGGCAAGATTGTGTGGGCCCATTCAGTCTCGATGGACATGATCAACTGGGTTGCCGTCGAACCTGCACTCATCCCATCAAAGTCATATGACATCAACGGATGTTGGTCCGGATCAACCACTATACTACCCGGCAACAAGCCTGCCATCCTCTACACCGGGGTCGATTATTGGGATAACCAAGTCCAAAACATTGCCCTACCCGCAAACCTCTCTGACCCGTATCTTCGCAAATGGGTCAAGCAAGACTACAACCCGATCATCAAGGCAAGCTCGGACATAAACTCGAGCTTTTTTCGTGACCCTACAACGGCGTGGTCGTCCCAAGGGCACTGGAATATTTTGATAGGCGGACGGAGGCGGCGTCGCGGCATGGCCTACTTATACAGGAGTCGAGATTTCAAGACATGGACCAAGGCCCAACACCCCCTGCATTCTGCACCCCACACCGGGATGTGGGAATGCCCAGACTTCTACCCAGTATCACTGCATGGGAAAAAAGGGTTAGACACCTCGGTTTTGGGTGAAGATATCAGGCATGTTTTGAAGGTTAGCCTTGATGAGACCAGATACGAGTACTACACTGTCGGAACGTATGACACAGATGAAGGTAAATATGTTCCGTACAACACGTTTGCAGATGGCTGGAGTGGCGTAAGGTATGACTATGGAAACTTTTACGCATCGAAGACATTTTTCGATGGTAAGAATGGAAGAAGGGTTCTGTGGGGGTGGGTGAACGAGTCTACAACAAAACTTGAAGATGTCAGAAAAGGATGGGCCGGTGTTCTGGTAATGTGCTCGCAGTTTTCTCTCTTTTTGTTTTTCTTTTTTTTTTTTTTAATTTTTCATGCTCGATTTTTGTATTATCTTTACATATTAGACGATTCCAAGGACTGTTTGGCTTGATGGCGAAGGAAGGCAATTGCTGCAATGGCCGATTAAAGAATTGGAGGAGCTAAGGGGTTTTAAATTTCACCTGACCAAACAAGAACTTAAGAGTGGAGATCTTGTTGAAGTTAAAGGGATAACTCCGGCCCAGGTATCATCTTTTGTTTTGATTTTGAGTTGTCGATCAGGAGCTGATGCAGGGGGGTTTTTAAGCAAAGCCAATGAGTTTATAAATTTAATAAATTTGAAATATGTAAATTATTACTTCTCAATGAAAAATAGTCTATTTTTTGACTAATTTTATTGAAATTGGTGAGTCATATTTATCAATAAATAAATTATATAGGCTCAATTAAGAACTTTTGTCACGCCCCCGATTTGAAATTTGATTATATTAATTCTTAATCTATAATTAGCTTAAATTAAATTTTAATATTTAATTATTTATTATAATGATCAAAACCCAAAATAATATTGGGATATAAATTTGAAAATCAAATACCGATAACCAATTCAAAATAAAGTAATGATTTAAACCATAAGATCCAAATGTCATACCCAAAGTGACTTATTCATAGAAAAAGTATTTATATTAAAATCAAAGTAATGAAAAATCATGATTTAACCGGACTGTTGTGGAATGAAATCGAAATCAAACTCAAGTGCCGACATCATACATTACAGTTACATGAAATTATAATATTTAGCAAATGAAGCAAATTAACAAACTCAAAACTATTGTTATCTCTAATTATTAATACATTAGACTGATTTAAAAATCTTAAGTGTAATCTCAAACAACTATTCTTCAATTTGATCACCTAAAAGTGAGTATTGAGATCTCTAATCTAAAATGTTAGCGAAATAAAAGTAAAAATGAGTTAATTGTTGAACAAAGTATATATAATTTCTGTGCATGTATATACATAGGTCAAAGGACATATTAAAATATGATATAATCAAATTTGGAACACCAATAATTATCCTTTGGCAATTTTATCATGCATGATCTTTAAATTGATGTTTGATATATACCAAACTTTGTAAATACGGAGAACATGCTCAAATCATGTAAAAATATAGAGGATTAAGGATCGATAATGATTTTACCAACAAATGATAAATATCAAAGTTCGAGTTGTGATTTTATCATATGTTCTTATTTAATATCCGTAATAGGCTATTTACACATAACCTTATATATGAGACCGACTGCTACTTTCCTTACTGGTGGATGATATATGTGACTTTCTATTTATTTATAATATGTTAAGACATATCCAAAATGGTTAATATGTAATTAAATTAAAAATTTTATTTAAATATGAATATATTATTAAATTTTCTCATATAAAATAAATATATTTACTGTCAAATTTATATAAAGCATTCCTTATATTTCCTTCAAATTTATATCAAACAATAAAACAGAAACCATGCTGAAATTTTAACATGTATTTTAAAAACATGTAAGAATTATATTGTGTGATGTATAAACATTAAGAAAGTATCTATTATAGAAATTATATGAAATCAATGTAGTTTTAATTATAAACATGCTTAGACAATTAAATAAAAATTTTACATGCAGAAGTTTATAATGGAGAATAGAAGACATGCAAGAGTACTAATATAAAAATCTAACATTTAAACCTATGGCGTGAGGATTCTAAGACATTTGCTTCATAAAAGTTTCATAAAAAAAAACAAAATCACATGTATATAAAGCAAAATTATTTTAATTATGAAAATAATATTTATAAGAATATTTAGAATAATAAATATTTTAAGATATTAAAAAAGGATAGTAACAAAGTAAAAAATATTTAGATGCATTTGTCTTATATTTGAATTAAGGAAAAATCTGGTAAATTTCATTTGGTTTTTCTCTTCTCCTACTTTCTCTTTCTCCTTTTCTTTGTTTTTTCTTTCTCTTCTCTAGAATCATGAAAAATGATTGAAAATTGATTAAGGATCTTATTTATAAAAAAACCAATACATGTGCACCAATCAGGTATGCATCAGGTGTCAAAACAAAATATATATTGTGTAGAAGCATTTCTTAGACACACACTAGTCACTCACATTCTTTTCTAAACATACATGTATGTTAATCGGCTGTGTATTAGGTATGATTAATCCACCTAAAATACATATAAGTATCGTAAATACACCCCAAAAAGGTACTACCTTACTGTTTAAAATATACATATGTATGGGTCAGGTGTTAGACTTGTATTACTCAGTTTAATTTATTCCGATTAGAAATTTAATTTGACCATAAACCTCAATTAACTTTAACAATTTTATCAACTTAATTTTATTAATCATCATTAAAGAATAATTTTGAGATACATACCACACAACTTTAGTTTAATTTTTAAAAATCTATATTTGGTTTGCCTTTTACTTACATAAATTTTATTTAAGAATAAAATCTTATTAGAACCGTTCATATCTAGTTCATCTTTCGAAATATATAATCCATCAGACATGATGATTTTTATTTAAGAATAAAAATCTTGTAAATTTCATTTGGTTTTTCTCTTCTCCTACCTTCTCTTTCTCCTTATCTTTCTTTTTTCTTTATCTTTCTCTTCTCTAGAATCATGAAAAAATGATTGAAAATTGATCAAGAATCTTATCTATAAAAAAACCAATACATGTGCATCAATCAGGTATACATCAGGTGTCAAGACACAATATATATTGTGTACAAGCGTTTCTTAGACACACACTAGTCACTCACATTCTTTTCTAAACATACACGTCTGTTAATCGGCTTTGTATTGGGTATGATTAATCTACCTAAAATACATATAAGTACTGTAAATACACCCCAAAAGGCACTACCTTATTGTTTAAAATATACATATGTATGGATCAGGTGTTGGACTTGTATGATTCAGTTTAACTTATTCCGATCAAAAATTTAATTTGACCATAAACCTCAACTAACTTTAACAATTTTATCAACTTAATTTTATTAATCATCATTAAAGAATAAATTTGAGATACATACCACCCAACTTTAGTTTAATTTTTAAAAATCTATATCTGGTTTTCCTTTTACTTACATAAATTTTCTTTATAGTTGGGTCAGGATGATTTGCCATTGGTATAATGTGTATCCTTCTATTACTACACATTGGTATAATGAGAAAACACTTATTTTTCAGGCCGATGTGGAAGTTGTATTCTCCTTTTCTAGCTTAGAAAAGGCTGAGCCGTTGGATCAAAGCTGGATTAAGAGAGGTGCTCAACAAATTTGTATGAAAATGGGCTCAACAGTTCAAGGTGGGCTTGGGCCTTTCGGCCTACTAACGTTGGCTTCTGACACCCTCGATGAATATACACCAGTCTTCTTTAGGATCTTCAAGGCCCAAAACAACAAGCACGTGGTTCTCATGTGCTCTGATGCTTCAAGGTTTTTCCTTAATTTTATTTTATTATTATTTTTAATTTTATCTCTTAAGAAAAATTTTTTTCCTTTGGCCATTCAAATGTTTAATTAATGAAAAATTGGAATATTAATCCGATTTCATTTTTTCTTTTTTGGACAGTTCTTCTTTGGATCGAACTCTGTATAAACCGTCCTTTGCAGGTTTTGTAGACATGGACTTAACTGATGGCAAGCTCTCTCTTAAAAGTTTGGTATAACCTTTTAACCCTCACTTACTAGAAGGGTGGGGACACTGCGATGTGGGTTTCATACAATATGTGTATGATACCGTACGATAGCTATCGGATCTCCATCCAATACCATTTGTTTTTATGTTATTAAAAAAGATAAAAAAAAAAGATTTTAAAGAGTAAAGGTGCAATGATCGCGGGCTCCGTAAGGCGTGTATACAATGCCGTATGGTAGCCATTGGATCTCCATCCGATACATTTTGTTTTTTGTATTATATGTCTCTCTTAGGTGATTATGTTTTTTTTTTTTTTTTTTACTCTTAGTTAATTATGCTATAAAATAACATGAATGTTTCATTTTCTCACCCAAATCTTCAAAATTGGATAGTAGGCTATCACGATTTTAATACAAGTAGATAATAAAATAAATAATAAGTAAATCCAATAAAATTTTTTCTCAAATTTATAAAATCCAAACAATCTAAATACTGAGTTGATCCATACAAATAAAATCCAAAGAATATAACATCTATACTATTCAACAGTGGACACAGGATACAATCAAATTAATTTTATTTGGTCTCCAAAATAAATCAACATAATAATTTGCTCAAATTAAATTTATCCGTAAGAAAGTGCATTTAACAAGCATCAAAATTATAATAATATAAACTTATATGAATTTTTATTGTATAACAGTAACTCTAAAATTGTATAGACTGTAATTAATAAATAAACTAAACAAAATTCTAGCATAAGCCTTAATATAAATCTAAATATATATCCAAATGAAATTAATGGACAAGATCTTCAAATCTTTTTCATTCAATTTTACAAGTAATTTAAGGGCCCTTTAATCTAAAAGGTTAAAAAAGATAATATATTATAAGTATAAATCTTAACAAGTATATATATATAATATATATATAGTGCACATAAAATCATATATAAGACCAAAATTTAATATGTCCAAATTCTAGACATGTTGTACAAATTCATAAATATGAATATTAAATAATTTAAACTGTATAAAATTGTTCAAAAGTTTCATTTATAAGATTCCAAAAAGCTAAAATATTTAAAAGTTAGATAAATACAAATATCATATTTAAAACCTACAAAAATTTTAGAAAACAAACATTTTGAAATAGCAAATATAATGTAAGTAAAATCCTAAATATCCAAGTCATACTAAAATTGAAAACTAAGGATCAAAAGGATAATTTTGAGCATGTTCTCGGTAGCTTTGTATTAAAATACTACTATTTAGACCCATATACTTATCAAATATAAATTATTTCTTATAAATAAGGTCAAATGTTATAATTTTTTTTTATCTATGGATTATAGGTACCATTCTCAAGTGTGCTTGACATTCTAAGATGTTTGAATATCTAATTTTGTTAATTTGTTACAATGATTCCCAAAAAAACACAAATTGTGAATTTTATAATAGATATTTAAAATTTTTTTACTCTAATAAAACAATACAAATACGAACCTTTTTACTTTGAAAAAAGTACAAATATTTAAATTTTTTTACCCTATATGAAAATAGAGTAGTTAGAAACATTGTTATGGACTATTAATATACAAAACCAAATGCATAAATTTCTTAAATTTTTTTGCAAATACTTTCATATATGAACATAATATTAAAAAATATTCACCCATTCTATAAAAAAATGAATAAACTTTCAAACTTTCTATAAAACTAAATAAAATTTTAAAATATTCGATAAAAATACATACATACAATAATAATAAAAATGATGGTGTAAAAAATAATATGTATGTACAGTTAAATAAAAATTATGAAAAATAAAGGATTCATGAAATAAACTAAAAAAAAATTAAAATATTTGCTTTAAATTTTCAATCAAGTAAACCAAAAAACTCTAGAATCTCATTCATTCTCATTCTTTCTTCTTCTCCTCCTCCTCTCTTCTTTCACTTTTTCTTGCATATAATTACAGAACTCAGCTCGGAACCCCTTACATACCTAAATCAAAACACGAGTGTCAAAAAAGCTCACATTGGGCACCACTCAAAACCTTAGGCTTACTACGTTAGGTGAAATTCAATCACAAACATTTTATCACAACCGTGGAAAAAAAAATATATTCTAAAGGTACCCACCAAGTACATTATTATTGTCCCAAATATGTACGAGTGTGAAACAGTCATCAATCAAGTGTTGGCATACTTCTTCTAAAATCTAATTTTCTTTAAATTTTATTATAAAATTATTTTCCAAGCTAATTCAAAATTACCATACTAATGTCATATATTATAAATGAAAAAATGAGCTTTATAACTCTCCATTCTTTATAAAATTTTATTCTTAAAATTTATGTATCATAAAGATAAAACAGGTAGGAATACTTCTCTCATATTTTATCATTACATTCCCAAGTCACATCCTTGAAGGAATAATTTTTCTAAAGCATATTAACCAACATAATCACTCTCTCAAAAATTCGAATCAAGACCTTAATATATGTCAAACTGTCATTAATTATGATTTGTGAGAAATGAGACACATACTTTTGCGGTGTCAAAATATGAAAGATGTTACAATAATCTACTAAATTAAGAGGTAAGACTAATCTATAATCTACATCTTTAACTTACTGCAGTGCCTCAAATGGCCAAATAAATCTCAGTTTTAGCTTTCCCTCAATCTTAAATCTCAATATTCCATTCCTCGAAAATACCTATAGAAATACATAGTTACCCACCTCAAAACTGAAATTGGATCTTTAGTAATCAACATAACTTTTGGATAACTCTAAAAAGTTATCAAATGATATTGAATTAATTTAATCATGTCCAATGTGTTTTAAATAATATCAGACCCCAAAAATTTATGATTATTAATTTCCTCCCAATTGATAGGAGATGATATATCTATCCATATAAAGTCTCAAATGGGGTTATTTTAATACTCAACTTATAATAGTTATAATAGGCAAACAAAATAAACGGTAAAGGCTCTCAATGTAACATTCAAAATCTAAATCGTCATCTCTAATTATCCTTGTATTTGAGGATGAAACGTCATACTAAATTTCTGATTTATAACTAATTTTTTATACAAATTCTCTTAAAATTTTGATACAAATCTCAGGTCTCTATCCAAAATAATTAAAGTAGGAATCCTAAGTGATTTTACAATTTCATTAATAAACAAGTGTGTCAATCGATCTTTAAAAAATGTCAAAATAGGTAAAAAATGGGCTGATTTCGTCAATCTATTCACAATCACCAAATCGAATCATAGTTCATGATTATCCTAGGTAAACATGAAACAAAGTTCATCATGATAAACTCTCACTTCAAAATAGAAATAGGTGAATGGTATATAAATCCTTGAAGCTTCGGATGTTTAGTTTTAACTTGCAGACACATTAGACACCTTTCCACAATAGTTGCTATCTATCACTTCATGTTTTTTCATCAAAAGAATTTTTATATCTTGATGCATCATGTTAACTTTGAGATGAATAGTAGACTTCATTCTATAGGCCTCATTTGAAAATTTCTCCTTTAGATCTCTAATATTAGGCATACAAATCCAATATCAAAATCAAAGAATTTCATCTACTAGAATATTAAAATTTGCTCATAATATGCTGTTTAAATCTTTGGCAATCTCTATCAAATACAAATTATTCCTTTAGGATTTCTTAACTTTTTCCATGATTTTCGGTTAAACCTAAAAATATGATAGTATCATCCTTGAGCCTTATAAGTGCAAGTGAATATTATGGTTCTTCACCGCATTTGGCATCTCCGCTCCTTAACTATCATATAGGCCATCATGATAGAAGACTTTTGACTTAACATATCATTTGTAACATTCTCCTTCCCCAATTGATATTAGATTATGCAATTATAATCGTTCAACAAATATATCCAATGACACTATCTCAAATTAACTTCTTTTGTGATAATAAATACTTTAAAATTTTATAATCAGTGTACATAATAGATTTTTCTTTATATAAATAATGTTTCTAAGTTTTTGGAGCAAATATAATTGCCACCAACTCCAAATTATAGGTAAAATAATTTTACTCATGGGTTTTGAGCTACCTTTATCCATAGTTGATAATCTTATTTTGTTGTATTAAAACATAACCTAAACTTTTTTTTGGAAATGTTACAATAAATCACAAATTCTCCTAAGCCATCCATAATTGATAGAATTGGCATAAAGTTAAATCTATTCTTCAACTCTTGAAAACGTTTCTTGTAGTTTTCATCCCAATGAAAAATCACTCACTTTTGAGTTAGACGTATTAATGGCATCACAATTCTTAAAAAGTTTTGGATAAAGCGTCCATAATATCTAGTAAACTAAATAAAACTAGGAACTTTTGCAACATTTATCAGCCACTCCAAATGAGCCATCACTTCGATATTTTTCGGATCCACTGACACTCTTCCTTTTAAACTAACATACGCAAACATACTTTTCTTTAACCAAAACTCATATTTCTTCAACTATACGAACAACTGCCCATCCCTTAATACCTACAAAGTGGTCCTCAAATATGCCACATACTCTTTAAAACTATTCAAATAAATTAGAGCATTACCGATAAATTCCACTACTAGTTGATTCAAATAAGGTTGGAAAACCCGATTATAAGATCCATAAAAGTTATAGGTGCATTAGATAATCTAAATGGGATTATCAAAAATTCATAATGGTTATACATTATTTTGTATACCATCTTATGCATATCTTCATATTTATTTTTTAAATAATGATATCTTGAGCGCAGATCCAGCTTGAAAAAAACTTGTACTTCTTGTAACTAATCGAACATACCTTCAATCATCGACAAAGAGTATTTATTCATAAGTATACTCTTATTCAATTCTCTATAGTCATTACACAACCTTTTAAATACATCCTTATTTTTCACAAAGAGTACCAGTGCTTCCCACGATAATACAATCGGATGAATAAATTCTTTCTCTAACAATTTCTATAATTGTTGTTCTAACTCCTTCAACTCGTATATGGTCATTCTATATAGAGTCCTTGAAATCAGTTATCACACCAATGGCAAATTTAATTTCCTTATTCGAAGGAAAACCATGCAACTCCTTTGAAAATTCATCTTTGAATTTACATACTATTAGAATCTCCTTAATATAAACAATATTGCTCTTAGTAGATGTGACACAAAACAAATAAGTTTGGCATCCATCGTAAATCAAATAGCTTACATGCAAAGTCAATATAAACTCATTGATTCTTTCCTAATGTTTCCTTCAAATAATTCATTCCCCGAAATATAAAGTAAAATAGTCTTATTGAAACAATCTACACTTACGTGTAATACTCCAACCAATATTTTCAAAATAATATTAAAGTTATGTATCTCCAATAAAATTAAATTCACAGGCAATTTAATTCCATTGACTCAAACAAAAACACTAGCGTTAAATAATATCTGCTACAAATGACTTGTCTACTAGAATAGATACAACCAAAGTAGTGTCTAAAATTTGAGGGGTTGAATTCAATTTACAAATAAATTTAGAGGCCATGAATAAATGCATTGATTCGGGATCAATTAATATATGAGCCATAAAATTAATTATTAGCATATTATCTTTAACCACTGATGGATTGTCACGATTATCTTTTGCCATTGCTGCATAAGTTTTTCCTGGAATGGCCAGTTTTCTCTCTAGATATTTTGGTAGAAATAGGCAATCTTTCATCAATTAGTCAACTTGGCCACAATTAAAATAAATTTCAACTTATTGGTGGCATTGCCACTCTAAATAGTGCTTGCCACAATGGTCGTACATTGGCTTAGAGTATTGTGAGTTTGTCAATAAGAATCTAACTCCAATTGCCATTCCCATATCTTGCGTCATGGACTCTAAATGGGATCTTCTTGACCCTAAACATTGACCTCTACTCACCGATCTTTTTCCAAAGAATTTTGCCATCTTTTACTCTAACTTGATAAACAAAGCTCAATCGAGTACCTTACTGTATGTCCGCAACTGAATTGGTATCGACTACTTTTAGATCGAGTCTTCAAGTCCTTGTAAAAACTTTCTAGCACTCCTGACCTCATCCATGATAACATATGTGCAAAATAGGATAACTCTGTGAATTTGATGTCATGCTCCACCACCGTCTAATTTTTCTACCTTAAGTGATTGAACTTGTTCTCCTTTATCTCATGGACGCTTGCTGCAAAATATTTCTCTATAACAAATCTCAAAAAGACATTCAAGAGAATCTCCTTGTCATCCATACCTAATATTCTTCTCTATATTGCCAATCATTGATTGGCTTCTCCATCCATCTTATAAGCCACAAATTTCACCTTCTCCTCCTTAAATAACCTCAAATATTTTTTCAAGCATGTAGATTCAAATTTTTACTTTTATAGGGTTTGACTCTCCCAAGAACACTAGAACTCTTTCATATGTGAAAATGTCGAAGGGTGTCATGGTTTGCCCCACGTTTCCATCATTTTACCTTTCCACCAACTTTACATTTTGGCATTTAATCATTCGGTCCATAATATCGATCATTTGGGCCATCATCGCTGAACAATGATCCCCCCGACTAGATCCAACTCTTCTTCTTTTTGACATTTGTAATATCTACCATACAATAATTCAAATATTTAATTTTTAAAATCATATAAGATATTTTTCTTTTATTTTCGTAACTTTAATATAAGCAAGTAATAAAATAAATAATAAATAAACCCACCAAAATACTCCCTTAAAATTGATAAAATATAAATATCATGTCGAATTTAACAAACCAAAATCCAAACAATATAATATCTATACTATTCGACAACAGATATAAAATCTGATCAAACTAATCATATTTGATTTCCAAAATAAATCAACACAACAATCTACTCAAACCAAACTATCTGTAAGGAAGTGCATCTAATAGGCATTTAAACTATAATAATATAAAACCTGTATGAATTTTTATTTGGTAATAGTAACTTCAAAATTATGCAAAGCAAAATTAATAAACAAACTAAGCAAAATCCCAACATAAACATTAATATAAATCCAAATATATATCCAAATACAATTTATGAATAAGGCTTTCAAATCTTTTTCTTCCAAATATTTCAAGTAATCTAAGAGCCTTATAATATGAATGGTTAGAAAAATATAACAAATTATGAGTCTAAAATTTAACAAATATATATATATATATATATACACACACATACACAAATTGTCTATATAAATGAGATAGAAGGATCCAACAACTGTAAATATCATGTCAAAGATCTAATACATCCAAATTCTAAATATATAGTTCAAATTAATGATTTCATATACAAAATTTGTAAAATATATATATGAATACTAAATAATTTAAATTGTATGAAATAACTTACAAGTCTAATTTACAATATTTCAAAAGGTTTAAATATTCAAAGTTAGATAAATTCAGATATTATATCCAAACTTTCACAAATTTTAAAAGTCAAACATTTTAAAATAGCAAATACAACACAGGTAAAATTCTAAAAATTTAAATGATGCTAAAATTGAAACTAAGGATCAAAAAGTTAACCATGAGAAAAGATCACATATACTCATGATGATTTATGCCCACATACTATTACTTAGATCTATAGGCTGGCCACTTATAAATGACTTTTTATAAATGAACTTGAATGCCACTTTTTTTTACAACTGTGGATGATAATCACACTTTCTTAATTGTATATAACATATTAGGATATATTAATAAATACTTTTATCAATTTTTTATAATAATTTTTAATAAAAATATAAACCGAGGACTCTACAATAAATATCTAAAACTTTTTTATTTTATTAGAAAAGTATTAATATCCAAAACTTTTTCATATTTAGGAAAGTAAAAATAATATTAAATATCAAACTAGAGTGCAATTTGAAACATTTGCATAGACTATCAACATGTAAAGCCAAATGTGTAAGTTTTATGATTTTTCATAAAAAATACTTTCATATATGAACATGATATTTAAAAATATTCAGTTATTTTATAAAAAATAAACAAACCTATAAATTTTTAGTAAAACAAAAAAAATTTAAAATATTTGGTAAAAAATATATGCATACAACAATATTAGAAACAATGGTATAAATGTCAACATGTATATACAGTAAAATAAGGATCATCAGTACAATTGAAGGAATTATGAAATAAACCAAATAATAAGATCAGAAATATTTACTTAAAATCTCTAATTTAATATATTTGACTATAAAAAGCTCTAAAATTTTTATTATTATCTTTCTCTCTTCTTCTCTTCATTCCCATCCTCTCTCTTCTCTCACTTTAATGACAAAGGTCACTTATCAGCATTCTATCCCAACTATACATGAGTGTTCTAAAGGCGCCTATCAGTATAGCCTTATTGTTTAAAATACTCATGAGTATGAGATAGTGCCAATTAGGCACTACCTGTTTCTTCTAAATTTTTTTTTAAAATTTTATTATATAAATATGTTTTTAAAATTAATTTAAAATTATCATAATAATGTTATAAACTATAAATTAAAAATCAGGCGTTACACTTGCATGCATTACTAAGAGAAATTCATAGCCTTTACTAGATCTTGATTTGCGTCTAAGTTCACTTCTACTAGTTCATTGATAGTTACTTTTCATCTCATTGCTATGGATGGACTGTTCAGTAACCTTTTTTTGTTGGGAGAGGGGGGTTCATATTCTATTTAGCTATATAATCATGTAGTTTTCAGAATTTTAAATTTTGATTTTTAAATTTGATTTTTCCTATAAATTCTATTTTCGTAGTTTATGTGCTTTTTAGCCCCTTAGTAAAGCAATGTTTTACATTGCAGAATTTGATGATGATCAAATATGTAACCTTATCTATACATTATAGAGAGATTGAATCATAATCTTTGAATCCTAGTAGGGCAACCATAATCAAATATGTTATACATAGCAAATGTCCCAACGTTTAATATAAATAATTTTGAAAGTAAAATATTATTATTAATAATATATCAACTATTATAGAACTATATCCTTTCCTTATATCTCAATAATTGTATATGCATATATGCCATATTTTTGTTTGTCACAAATAAAATAATCAATCAACTAATATGGACTTAATTGATTGCAAGCTTTCTCTTAGTAGTTTGAGATGACCTTTTGACTCTCATGTGCTAGTCTTACAAGTTTGCCTTAAGTGAATACTGTTTTCTTTGTTGCCTGTTAATTCTAAAATAGAATAGAATGAATGTTTCATTTAATTCAGGATCAATGTGACCTAAATTTTAAGAATTCAATGGCAGGCATGCACTGGAAAATATCCCACAATAGAAACTTAGAGTCATTATTTGATCTTGATCTATATCCAAGTTCACTTCTACTAATTCGTCCATTGTTTCTTGTCATTTGCCTTCTTGCTTTGGGGGAGCTTGAGCACAGCAACCCCTTTGGGTTGGGTGTGAGGGAATTTTATATTCCATTTAGTTATATAATTGTGTAGTTTTTCAAAATTTAAAATCCAATTTCTTCTATAAATTCTCTTTTCTTAGTTTATGAACCCTTTAGCCCCTCAACAAAATAATGTTTTACATTAGAGAGTCTGAAGATGATCACATATATAACTTTATCCACACGCTATGGAGAGCCTGCTTTATAATATAAAAAACCATAATCTTTGAATTCAAGGGCTAACAATTTAGAACATGAAGCTTACGAAATAATCTAAACTTCAATTATCTGAAAATGCAGATTGATAACTCAGTCGTGGAGAGCTTTGGAGGAGGAGGAAAGATAGTGATAACATCAAGGGTATACCCTACAAAAGCAGTCCTGCAGAAAGCTCACTTACATGCATTCAACAATGGAACTGAGAAGGTGATTATTGAGAATTTGAATGCCTGGAGCATGAAGAAACCACTGCTAATGAATAATAAGTAGGCCTTTAAAATCATTGTATGACTTTCAATGTCTCTTAGTTTGGACTATCTTGTTTTCTTTTTATTTCCCCTCTGTGATCTTCGTTGAATGTGTAGAACAGAGAGAGCGACAGTCGAGAATTTAAATGCTTGAAGCATGAATAACCCACTGTGTAATGGATGACGACTTCGCCTTTAATGTTATTGCATGGCTTCCAATATCTCTTAATTTGGGCTATCTCATTGTCTTTTTCTCACCTCTATCTTCCTTGTTGAATGTTTAAATTACTATTATTTTAGAAATTTTTGATATAATGGTAATATTGCTTAAATATAACTCAAAAATTATAAGTTTAAAGACAAACAGTTGCTTTACATTGTATAGGTCATACTAATATTATTCATCTGATTCATTGCAGAGGTTGTGATATAAAAAATGGAATATTGAGAATATGATGATATATTTTTTTTTAAAAAAAGTACTTTGAGATAAATATTGCAATAATATTTTATGTTTTAAGAATAGATATTAATTATTAAAAATAAAAATTAACTTTTAAAATGATCATAATAAAATCTAAGAAATGCAATAAGTGTATCAAATGTGTTGGGGTCGGAAGACCCGGATCCACCAGATCCAGCAGTAGCGGAAAACCGAAACCCTTTGTCATCGACAGCCACCATTTAGTAGGAATAAGGAATAAGGGATGCAACATTTTTACGTGGAAACTCCTTCTCAAACCGAAGAGAAAAAATCCACGGGACATATAGTCCACCAATAAATCCACAAGGGAGTGACCAGACCCAACAAAATAAGCATAATGTAAGTATTAATCAAATTAATAAATAGAATTTCAACGAAATTCATATAGGTTCCACAACTGCCATGCCATTTGAGATATTTTTTTTTGACTTATTTAAAATAACAAAATTATCATAGATTATTGAATTTTTACCCCTTTTTTAATATTTCAAATATTATTTTTTTTATTTCATAAAAACTCCATGCTGTGTAAAATTTTAAGAGAGACTAATCTCCTTTCAGATTTTGTTTTGACATGGAAGAAACACACACACAAAAAAAAAAAAAAAAAAACCATAAAAACTTAACATAATTGATGGAATTGTATTTCTTAATTTCTTTTCAATCATATCAAAATAAAAATATACTTTTGTGCCATAAAAACTTGCATAAGAGTAAAAGCTAAAAATAAAAAATAACAAAATAAGAATAAATTAAACAGAGTATTTATTTTTAGAATAAAATTTATTTTTAGAATAATTTAATATTTCCCTCCAGATTATATATTTTTATATACCAAATAAACGGCCTCACAGAAAAAGAGAATTTAATTTCAAAGGAAGAATAAGAAGAAGAAGACTGTAACTGCTCGCAAGCCATGCCCATGTCTTCCTTATAACAAGCCATGTCTTCTGCGATCTCTTCCCCATAACTCCTATACAAGGACTCTTCCAACCTCCCCCTTCACAACCCTTCTCTGTCTTCTCTCTCCCTCTCTCACACACTCTCTCTCTAAGAAAACCTTCCAATGGAGTATTTTTCAAAATTTCTCTCTGCGTTTCTGTCTCTGTTTTTCTGCTGCATTTTCATTCTGCTTTTCTTTACCGTTGACAATGGCAAAGTCGACGCGTCGCATGAGATCCACCCGCTGTTCCGGTCTGTTGAAGCCGCCGAAGTTCAGCAACTCTATAGAACTGGCTATCACTTTCAACCCCCTAAGAACTGGATCAATGGTATTTCTTTTCTCTCTCATTTTTCCTCCATGAAGCTAGCTGCTTGCTTGCTCAGTTCCTTTAGTTTTCTTTCTCTTTCTGTTCTTTTTCAAATTAAAAAAAACAAATAAACCCTTTCTGGTTGACTCTTTTGCCGTAATATAATACTGAAAATAACCAGTTATTTTTCTCTTCAAGATCATGTTATTGTTCTATAAATGCATTAATTTTTTCAACCCAAATCATCATTATTGACAGTTTATTTATTTATTTTTTGAAATATAGTTATTATTAATGAATTATCTTTCATTTTTTTATGGAATATAGCTTTTCAATGATACCCAACAAGTAATAAAATTCGAGGTTGTGTTTATTTATGGAGTTAGTTTGCAATATGTTAAATAGAGGCCTAATAATCCCTGTTTAATCATGAATAATCAGTAATTGTATTTTGTTAATTATTTACTTAATTATCATGGTTTAGGCTTCCAAATTTTAGGTATAAATCATTATGTACTTTAGATGCATTTGTAACCTAAAAAATATATAAAAAAAAATCATAAATATAAATTATGAAATAATAATTTATAAAAAAAAGTAAAAAATAATAATAATTTTTATCTTAAAATAGTAAACTAGATACAGTATAAAATGTGCATTTAAAAATATTTAAATTTTATATTTTTTCAAAAAAAAATTTTTTCATGAAAATTTTAAGATAGAGTTATAAATTTGTTATAAATAAATTTTGACAAAAATACCCTTTTATAACTGGGGTTGGCAGCCAATTAGAATTTAGTGAATATGTGCAGTGCCCAAACATTTGCTTCACTAGCTCTAGGGGCAAAAAAGGCATCTTATTCACAATAATGACTTTTTTATTATTTAATTTTTTAACCCTATGCCATATAATTCAGAAAATCTAGTACATAATTCAAGAATAATAATTAATTTGTTTAATAATTAATATTACTCCAAAATAATATGGTATTTTTGATATAATGCATAAGAAAGTCATTTTTCTGAAATTTCTTTTCTCTTTTGTTGCTTATTTTTATTCCATTATTATATTATTTTATGCTTCTTTGTACCTAATCATTAATTATTAATTTTTTTGTGTTATTTTCTTCTACCTCAATGGTGATTATCATCTCTTCAATGAACGATTCAACAACAGATCCAACTGGTGAGTTTCTGCAATAGAATTCCATAAATTTATATATTTTTCCCTTTTTTTTTCCATTAAATAGAGAATTTATGTCAATTTTAAATATATTTTCTGAAAATATGCACAGGACCCATGTACTTTAATGGATTCTACCATTTATTTTATCAATACAATCCGAATGGCTCAGCATGGGGCGACATTGTGTGGGCCCATTCGGTCTCGACAGATATGATCAACTGGATAGCCCTTGAGCCCGCAATAATCCCATCAGAGTCATACGACATCAACGGATGCTGGTCCGGGTCGACCACGATTCTTCCGGGCAACAAGCCCGTTATCGTTTACACCGGGCTCGATCATCAGGATATCCAAGCCCAAAACATCGCCCTACCCGCAAATCTTTCGGACCCGTATCTCCGTGAATGGATCAAGCCCGACTACAATCCGATCGTGGTGGCAAGCCCCGACATAAACTCGAGCTTTTTTCGTGATCCGACGACCGCTTGGCGGGCCCGAGGGCTATGGAGGATTTTGATCGGTGGAAGTAGGGGGCGTCGTGGCATGGTCTACTTATACAGGAGTCGGGATTTTAGGACATGGACCAAGACCCAACACCCACTCCATTCCGCACCCCATACGGGGATGTGGGAATGCCCGGATTTTTACCCGGTTTTAGCCCATGGGAAAAAGGGTTTGGACACCTCAGTTGTGGGCAACAATGTCAAGCACGTATTAAAAGTTAGCCTCGATGAGGCCAGATATGAGTATTATACCATCGGAACATACAACATAGATAATGACATATATGCCCCTTACAATACATCTGCTGATGGTTGGACCGGCTTGAGGTATGACTACGGCAATTATTATGCGTCAAAGACGTTTTTCGATGGTAAGACAGACAGGAGGATACTGTGGGGGTGGGCGAACGAGTCGACTACCGTGCCCGAAGATCTCAGAAAAGGGTGGGCCGGCGTTCAGGTAATCCGCTCTCAAACGTTCTGGTCATCCCGTCGGCGATTTTTCATACGAAACCCTCACTCATCTTTATATGTCAGGCGATTCCGAGGAGTGTTTGGCTTGATAGCAATGGGAAACAGCTGCTGCTGTGGCCGATTGAAGAAGTTGAAAAGCTCAGAGGCAATAATGTTCAGCTAAGCAGACAGCACCTTAAGATCGGCGATGTTGTTGAAGTTGCAGGGATAACTCCTGCTCAGGTACATCATTTATCTGTAATTTCATAAAAATATTATTCAATAATAATAATAATTTCCTTTTTTAATTTGTTTGCTTTGTAGGCCGATGTGGAGGTCACATTCTCCTTTCCTAGCTTGGCCGTGGACAAAGTAGAGCCGTTGGATTCGAGCTGGTTTGACATCGGGGCTGAGCACGTTTGTATGAAAATGGGCTCGACGGTTCAAGGCCGGCTCGGCCCTTTCGGGCTACTCACATTGGCTTCTGAGAACCTGGACGAGTACACCCCTGTCTTCTTCAGGGTCTTTAAGGCTCAATGCACCAAGCACGTTGTTCTCATGTGCTCCGATGCCTCAAGGTTTTCCCCTTTTTTTCTTTCTTAGCTTATTTTTCTCTTGATCCCTTCTGTTCTTCATGAATTGAAGTTTAGTCTCTTAATCCTCATCTTGCCTTTTATTTTCCCTGCAAGTTCCTCTTTGGACCAAACCCTATACAAGCCGACATTCGCGGGCTTTGTGGACGCGGATTTAGCCGACGGGAAGCTTTCCCTGAGAAGCTTGGTATGAGAACCGAATCCAACTCTCTGTACACAAATTTTGTAAACTCTTATGAATAGATTCTACGCTCTTCAAGAAAAGAACATTAACAGTGGGTAGTTATACAGTAACTGAATTAACATGATGATTGAATGCAGATTGATAACTCAATTGTGGAGAGCTTTGGAGCAGGAGGGAAGACGGTGATAACGTCAAGAGTGTATCCCACAAAAGCGATCCTCGAAAAAGCTCACTTATATGTATTCAACAACGGGGCAGAGACGGTGACCATTGAAAGTTTGAATGCTTGGAGCATGAACAAGCCTCAACAGATGAACGACAATTAGGCAGCCTGTTATCGTGTTTTCTTTATTTTTGTCATGAACTCTTGTTACTTTAGACCGGTTTAACATATATTGACGTGTTATCTAATATTTTGTCCTTAATGAATGCTTGGATTATTATTCTCTATGGGTGTTGATATAATGATAAGATGGCTTCATTAAGCAATGAATTTAAAGACACAGCAACTTTCCTACATTATATCATCATTATTATTATTATTTAAAACTTATATATTCGTTTTTTCCTTTAAAGTAATTAATAATATGAAAACAATTTTCTATTTTTTTTTATTATATGGATATTTAGCATATTAATATTTTTAGAAAATCATTTCTGGCCTTTTTAATCTGGGAAAATACAACATATTTTTAACATCAATATATATGTTTATTAATTTCATTTCATATTTAAATTTTTAAAATTGTACCCTCTATTTTATTATGTTAACCGACTTAATAACTTGATATAAAACCTCAAAAATAGACCTCGCATTTGAATTGATAGGTGACCCATTCGGCTTAAAATTTATTTAGTACGTGAATGCTTTTTAATAAACCTCAAAAATTGCACAAATTAAAATTACATTTTAATATTTAATTACCAAATAAAAATGAACTCCAGATTAAAAACCTACTTTTTTAAAAAAAAAAATTTATTTCATAAATTTCACCCACAGTTAAAAATATCATAATCTATTAAAATACATCATAACCCCAAATGATATCCTTACCAAAACGGGGCACCGCAGAAGCCCTTTTTCTCTTAATCTGATTCATTTACTTTTAAATAGATGATCAATAATTAATTTTAAATAATTTTTAATTTATTTTAAAATAAATAATCTAGATTAAGAAAAGAAAAGAAAGGCCTCCATCTCTTACGGTTTGATTGTGGTCCGTGAGCCAAGGGATCAAGTACCATCCACAGGCACACTGCAATCGAAATTAGCAACCATGACATAAAACGAAGGAGGGGAGCAGATCGAATCTAACGCGAACAACATCAAAATCGTTTCAATGACAATGAAGCAAGCCAAAAGAGAGTGAAGAAGTTAAATCTTGTCTAGAGATGCTCAAACGCCATTAGATTATGGAGGCAATAATAATAATGTTGAAGACGCAGATTCACAGCCTCCTTCCTCTTCTGCCACCCTTTCTGCGTGTACTATCAGTCGGTATGGGCGTCACATCCTCTGCAAGACAAGAATCAAAAGCACAATAAGAGCTCCTATAAGCAAGATCAAAATTTCAGCCCGCTTTAAATACTAATCCACAGATATTGATATCGGACCTCATGCCAAAATTTTTTAATACCGTAACAATATAGACCGATATGTTATCATATCGGCGTTATACTGATTGATAAGACCAATAAATCCATGTCAACTTATTATTTTCATAAACTTTCTTCCTAGACACATTGGATATATATAATATATATATATATATATATATATTGTCAGACAATGATATGGCCATGACCGCTAGAAATGCAAATGCCGAAACAAAATTTTCTTACATGCAATGCACGGCTTTTTAGGCCAGCTTAAACATCAGCGACAATATCGTCCGATATGTTGTCGGATTGCCCATAATACAATCCACTTTTCCCTATCAACTAAGGAATATAAAAAATTTTACCCCAATACATCAGATACCGTATGTCCAGTGCCAATTTTTCATCCATCAAATACACAGGTGGTCTACAATGGAAAGAAAATTCTTCTATATCTCAATTGAAACAATACGACTATTGGAGTTCAGTACTAAAGGGCAAAGTCAGCTATAATAACCGGGCGAGAAGTGTCCCTGGCCAAGGGTGAATATGTGTATTTGAGAAAGTGTTGGTATGACTGAAAGGCACTAGTCCACGGTTTCTTGCGAGTTTTGCATGATGCTTGCTCCTGATAAGCACCTATCCCGCGCTTATACACCGGGCACAATTTTGCCTTAGCGTTCAAGCACTAAGCCTCTGGTATATATACCTCCGTAACATGCAGGGCATTTGTTGTAATCATTTTTAGGCAGCTGACTAGAGTGAGAAAGATAAAAAAGAATGAGAAGATTTTTGCCTAACCTTTTAGGTTCCAATCAACTTTCACCATCCTTTGATTGCTGTTTATTTATACTTTTGGACATTTCTACCAGGTAGTTCCCTTCTAATTTTCATCTCTTGTCGTGTTTGTCTCAATTTATTAGCATTATGGTGAAACCTAAGAAAGTGTTGACTGTTTATGTAACTATATTCATAATTATAGTAGATTTTATACAAATCTAAGATTCTATTGTTTTACCCTTCATTTATAGGGAGTTCCCACAAGAAATTCATATCTCTTCTTCTTGTTCATTACTATTGTTGTTGTTATTGTGATTATTTTTTGATTGTCATTATTTGATTAAATGTATCAAGAGCAAGCCATAAAACAAACGGCCCACCAACCCCCAAACACTAGAGATATAGGTGGCTAGCAAGCCAAAAAAACATTCTGGATGAGAAACCAACTACAATAACATGTTTGATGTTACAGAATCCAAAGACCACAATGTCATGGTAATAATTTAATAATGAAAATCGGGAACTTAAGCTTCATGCTCTAAAGAATATATGCTACCATCGTTGCACAAAATTTGAGAAATATGATAGAAATCCATACCAATGCGGCCGATTTTCATGCCCGAGCGAGCAAGAGCTCTGAGTGCAGACTGAGCACCAGGACCAGGAGTCTTAGTTTTGTTCCCTCCAGTTGCACGGAGCTTAATATGAAGAGCAGTTATGCCAAGTTCCTACAAGTCAGACAAAAGCCAGTTATTTTTTCTAACTGCCATAGAAAACAGGGGTGAGGAAATAATGTTTCGGGTGGTTGTGGGTATATCCATGTTTAAAAGTATTTTTCATTTTGAAATTTTAAAAAAAATAAAAAAACATATTCATATGTGTAATATATCCTATCTATTTATATTCTGAAGATTATTAATAAATATCTAGAAAATAAGCATTACATTGAGTATATATATATATATATATATATATTCAATTATAAACAAGTTTGACATATTTATAAAAAATAAAAATAATAATAAAAAGATTTTTAAAAGTACATTATGAGATTGGGGTGGGGCTGGGGGAGATCCAATACCATCAATGCCCGGCCTATAAATTTATAGGCAAGAGACTGCTGCCCATTAATGTAAATATCAGTTAATATTTAAAATATTTGATGAAATATATTATTATCATGGACTCCTGATATAGATTTTCTCCAATACCATGACAATATCATAACATATTGCCATATTAGTGATATATCAGTTGATATTTAAAATATCAGCTGATATAACAAATATTTGACCAATATGATCACTATATCAGCAAATACAATTCTACCAGATTATAATTTTAGAATTTTTTTTCCTTTCAATATTGTCAAATATGTCTGATAACTATAAGACCGTGACCAATAACAATACTAATATTTCCATCCATACTCTTGCCAAATTTAGCACAAGACGGATAGAAACCCTAGGTTCAGGAGAGGGCAAAACCTCCATCCCTAGGTCAAATAGTGTAAGGCCTGATATTTTTATTACAATATATAATGACATTATTATATGTATTAGGTTAATTTGGAAAAAAAAAATATGCAATGAAAAGCTGAGAAAAAATCAAATTGCAAAACATCAAGTCAATGCCTGACTGACACTTATCTCTATGCTTATACATGTTTGAGGCAATAAGGCTACATCTGATGGGTTCCTATAAAGTGCTCATGCACGTTTGTAACAGAATGATTGGTGCCTAAAGTGTGTCTATGTTGACACTCATGGGCAAATGATGCAAAATATTGGCACCTAAGTTGCAGCTGATGCAGCACTTGTGAGTGCCTATGCATTTAGGTGACACTTGGCCCACATCTAACAAGCGATCATGCATCAATTAAAGTATTCAAAGGCTCTTCACCCAATATAAATCATTTTGTGCAGGAAAAAAGAGAGGAGAGAGAAAGAGAAAAGTAAAGAGGAGGAGAAGATGGAAAGAGATTTTGAAGCCTTTAGATTTTGCTTATGATTATTGTTTTAATGTACATGTATGTCATCCTTTACACCCTCATTTTGAATATTGTGGCATGCATGTCATTTTCCAAAACTTTTGATGTTTTGCAAGTTTTTACTTAAGAGTTGAAGATTTTATTTATTTTTCCCTGATTAAATGAATATTTTGTTATACCATGTTCGTATATGAGAATATTTGAAAAGAAAAGTCATAAAATACTGTGCATTTTGCCTTGCAGGTTCATATTCCATGTAAATGCTCAGTAAGGACTTCATTTTGATATTTGAGTTTGTACTTTCTCACAGGAGTGAAAAGTTTTATGTTTGTACTTTTTTCAGAGTAGAAAGTTTTGAAAATCATACTTTTTCCACGAGAGTAGAATAGTTTTGGCATTTGCCATAAAGTCCCCATGTTTATTGTTTTATTGGGGATGATCATAAGAAATTGACAAAAAAATATAATCACACGTCCTAATATATTAGACACTAGAAAATTATACCTATAATTCACAGGTGATAAATGAAAGTTGTGCTTGACTTCGTATATAGAGAGTAATTTATAAACGACCTACATATAGGTTAAATAATAGTATTTTATTATCAGAAATATAAAATCCTACCTCAAAGTTGGCCTTTTAGCCATTGGTTAATAGATTTTAAGCAAAATTTGATTTTTGGATTTTGACCTAATTAGTATTTTATGTTTTGAAGTGATTCGGCCCTTTGAGAATTCCGGATTTTGACATAGCAGTTGGATTTATCTGATTTTAGGCATTTGAAATGTTCAAAATTATATGAATTGGACTTTGGATGATTTCAACAGTTTGTATTATTTAATATTCAGATATATCTTACAAATTTTGCATACGGAATCCTGATTTGGATTATAAATTTGGAACATTTGATATATCAAATTTCACATGTCTTTGTGGTTTTCCATTTGTTTTGTTTTATTTTTATGGACCTGTATCTTTGTATATTGTACATACATACTTGATAAACATTAGGCTCGTGATTCGACATATTTTATAACTCTTTCAAATTAGATAGCCATAGATTACTTGTAGGATTGAGACAGAAAATATTTAAATATATTGGATCATTTATATTGTATTTAGATTTGTATGGGAACTTGTGTTGGGATACTTTGTATATTTTGGTTTATTGCGGTTTGTATAATTTGTAAATACTATGTCAACTGGATTTTTACACATATTTGATTGGTTTTAGATATCTATCAAACACTTTTCCTTATCGATAAATTTGGGTTGAGCAAGTTATATTCGGTGGCCAAACAGGGCTTAATTTGGTCAAGTTCTATATCTGCAGTTGTTTATAGATGTTATGTAGTTTTGGTTTTGGATATGATAAGTCCGACTAGTCATGAATTATTTGTGTTTTAATTATTCATGGGTAATTATTATTTGATGCCTGTATTATCATTATTACCTGCTCAAACCAGGATCATGATAGATAGTTTTGATGCTGTTTGCCACCAAAAGGCAACAATTCTGACATAGCACACTTCAATATACACTCATGCATAAACTAAGTGATCCACAGTAAACCAACGAACCAAGAAAGCATATGTATACTATGTTTTTGGTTAACATCACATAAATCATAAAATCAGAACAACGTACAAGAGTACTCGTATGCTCTCTGAGAATTCAATCAATCACACATATTATCCAACCAATAAGTATAATGCACTAATATAATCTTCTCAAGCACAACAGTGTAAGGCAGAATAAGATATGCACCTTGCATCGTTGGGAAACATCTTGTGCAGCAAGCATAGCAGCATATGGAGAAGATTCATCTCTGTCAGCCTTTACCTTCATCCCACCTGTTCAAGGAACAGAAAATATAATGAAACTATCCAAAGTAATAGAATTGTAAAGAGGTGAATGTTAAAAGTCCACAAAATGTTTTACGTAATCATTCAATCAATAATATCCATGCATTCCACTATTGGAATTTCTTTTATAAATACCATACACAGAAGGAGGTCAAACTAACAAGTCTTGGCTTCACAGAAAAGGCAGCAAAACTGAATGATACCAACCAGCCAGTATGTCATTTTACAAACTTTATCTATCACATTAACGAACAACAAATTCAATAAACACAAAACAAAAAGTCAACAATGGAGGGAAGTATATGTGCAACAACCAAAATAAATTTGAAAGATAATATACACAGAGCAAACAACATGGTATCTTATATGCCCCTCAAAGAGGCATATGCTTACAGTTTAGAGAAAGTAGATATGCTATACAAAATTCCAATAGTTACCCCACAACCCACCAACATCAAATCAAATGAGTGAGAGAAACCCAATATAAGTAGCGGGATGGAGTCAAATGAGAATTGAAATATCCATATAAACAACTGATTCTTCACAACAAGTTCATCCCTCAACAAAGAAGACAAAAACTCAATGAAAGGGAAAACTTTGGACAAAAATCTTACTAATAAAATACCATAATGACATTATAGACAGCTTAATAATACATAATTCCAATTTAGACGGAAAATTCCCAGTTAAGCATCATTAATAAACAACAGGTTTGTGCATTATGGAAGAACAATGCACATTATCATTTGATCACTATTAAATTTTTGATGACAGAAAATTGGAGCAAACCATCTATAAATACAACAAAATCATAAGCATATTTTATAATCACTGCAGTATAAATAATAACAGCAGGATAGGAAACTTATACAGATCAATCACATCTAATGATGTTATCATAATACTGACAATTTTAACTCACTAGAAACGTCATATCCTCTAATAAGTAGACAGTCAAAATAACACAAAGACCTGGTTCTTCCACATGAAAGCACGAGACCTCGGTTTCCATGTCAACAAATATAATCGACAAGGCCATACAAATTAGTAATAAAAATAACTTAATGTCTGCAAAATCAGCAAGTTTGATACATACATTTAACCAAAAAATAATATTTCTCCAATGGTAATGGGAAAAAAAAGAACTAGAAACGAACCAGTAACGCGAACGAGTGTCTCTCTTCCGGATAAATCAGTCACATGCTACAATTCAAAGCACCAAAACTCGTAAGCCTAACTCCAAAAAAAAAAAAAATCTATTATAGATCAATCAAACGCACACTTACGATGAATGTATCATTGAACGATGCGAAAATGTGGGCGACACCGAAGACGTGCTCGCCTTCTCTCACGGCAGGGCCGAGATTGACATTCTCCTCCTTGGGTTCCCTGGTCTTTCTCTTCGACTATTGGACATAAAACACCAGAAAAAGTACTCTTAGTTAATCATTATACGATCTCGGCAACTACAGATAATCAAACGATTATATCAAAAATACAATCGGTAAATTTATCAGCAAAAAACAAGCATAACAATTGACGTTCTCCTCTTTTGTAGGATTTCTTCAGCAACAAAACAAGGATTTGAGGGTCATGAAGAAGATCGAACTCACCATGGCGGCAGATGGTGCTGGAGAGACAGAGAGGCGATAATTAGGTCTACAGAAGGTAGCCGCCGATGAAATGCGAGCACTGCAAGCTTAGCTCAGAATTATACGGCTAGGGTTTGGGGGTTTTCATCAGAGAGTGCATTGTCTGGAAAATAGAGGCAGACTTGGGCCAACAAAACGGCCCAATTCGGTCCACAAATTGTTTTTATATTTTTTTAAGAAAAATGATATTTATCTCATTATTCACCTTCAATTTATAAATTTAAAAATGCCATTTTTTTGGGGTAAAAGAACTAATATTTATTTATTTATTTATAATCATTTAATTAAAATTCAATAATTATATTTTAAAATAAAAAAATAGCATCAATCTATTTTTAAATTTTTTATAATATTAATAACTATTAAATATCAAAGATAATATAAAAAATTAAAAAATAATTATTTAAAATATATTATTTAATTTTTAAATTTCAGCCATTGGATATTTTAAATCCAATGGGTGATAAAGAGAAGCAAATGTGATCTATATTTCACTCTTTATTTATTTAGATTTTTTTTTTTTTTGGTTATATTTTAGTAAAACTTATATACAATGATAATTATAAAAAGATTATAAATTAACAAAATATTTAACAAAACTTTACATATTTAAACATTATTTAGATTTTTTAAGATATTATTAAATAAAATTATATTATCCATTCAGTTATCATTATATGATTTAATTATTATAAATATAATACTGCATTATTCAATATATTTCAAGAATACCCAAAAAATATTTCTATAGTGTCAATGCTAAATCATACTATAGATCCACTTAGAACACGAATGTTTTAGGGTTACTTTTCTAGGGTTCCTTCTCATGACATTATCTTAATAATTATAATTATATATTATTTTTTATTTATAAGATTAATAACTAGTAAATATGATATTATGCAATTCAAACTTACATCAAATATAAATTTATAAGATCAAATATTAATTATGTTATTTTTATACCATACTACACCATCTTTCTACTTTTTATATACAATTATAAAGGTTGCATCGCTAACTTTATTTATATTATAATAATTTCATACTTTTTATATTCATATAATTTAGCCTTCTGATAATTTTTTTTTAATTGATCTTCGGCTCTCTTCCCACCACTTTCACTTAAATTTGGTAAAATGTGTTGAAGAAAATTTTCTTCCTATTCGAAAGCTATCATATCCATCCAAAATCAGAATTTTAAGTTAAAAATAAATTATAAAAAAATATATCAAATAACCTAAATTACTATTCATTTCTACAATTTATCTTTTAATTTTTAATCTTAACTATTGAATGAATATTAGAACTTATCTACCAAAAAAATCATAGTTGTATTCCTCTGTCTCGAGGTCTATACAATAACTCTAACACATTTAACATTGTCAAGAAATAAAATACATTGCTCGAGGAAGAACCCTAATCTAATCTTTGACCGATATTCAACCGACATGTAAGCTATAAATGATTCACGATTCGAAGTTAATACATTAAAAATTGATTCGTCGGACATGCTAATATCTCACATTATCGTTATGTGTCACAATACAAATATGCCAAATGTCAAATGAACAAGAGAATGTGAACCTAAATAATTTTCTCAATTTGGAAATCTATGTAGTACAATGTACAAGAAGCAAAGAACATAGAAGCAAACTCACAGCTCATAATCGTCATTAATACTTGATAAAGCAAAGAGATGCCTGCACTCCTGTAGGCAAACCCAGAGCCATGGTGGAGCCCCAAATTGTTAGGATGAAGAGCACGCTTCGAGCTTGGGAATGAGACTTCGCCATGCATCGGCAATGTCATTGGCCAAATGCGCCTGCCCCTTGGCGAACTCGTGGAAAGCTAGCCCCATGTCGAGTGTCTTCTGTTCCTGGAAACGTGCCATCTCATCGTTCATTAGCCGAGTGATCGTCTCAAACCGTTTAGTAGCTTCCTCGCTCTCTGCCTTCAGCTGCAGGAAAACAGGGCGATATTGAGCTTCTGAGGCATGTCGGATTGAAATATAGTGTTTTTTTTAAGGTAACTTGCCTCCCGATATTCAATTTCGGCTTCTCCCACCCTCTCGGAACGTGTTAGCATGAGTTTGTCACTGGAGGTCAACGAATACAATTCGACATCATCACTAGCAAATCAAACTCTGAAAGAAATTTATTTTTCACAACAGCTAAGCTTTGAGATATTCAAGCTCACAATCAAACATGCAATTCGATGCATGAACAGATTATTACATTTCAGCCAAAGGATCCTTAGTGCAACAGTTTAAATTATCATTGCATAATCTAATGGTCACGGATTTGATTCGTAAAAAAGACCTCTTGCATATAACATAAGGCAAAATCACATATAATAAACAAAAAATAGTCTGACCCTTCCTGAACTTTGTGCCTAGGGGGAACTTCATAATGATAGAGTTGTCACAATATAACACAGTAGTCAATTCAAGCCATGAAAATCTCTTCCAAATAATGTAAGGTAAAACCACACACAGCATGCCCAAATCGTTTGTCCCTTTCCCAAATCCTGCGATAGCAGGAGCTTCATAATAACAGTAATCATCGTGTTGCTGGGTGACCACAGGTTTTGATTCATGAAAACGACCTCTTCTATATAATGCATGATAAGGTTGCGCATATAAATGTAAAGTGATCCGACCATTCCATGAACTCCACACATGGCGAGAGTTTTGTGTACTGGGTTGCCATACTCTGGCTGGGGTAGGAATGCAGGATATAACATTATGTAACTGGTTCTAGATTCTGAAGCTTTTATTCACAAATCTAAGTAGTTCAAGCAAACTTGGAATTCATTTAGGGTTTGTTTGGATTTAGAAAAAATTGAAGGAAAGAAAACAATGAGAAAAAAATAAAAAGAAAAAGAAAAATTAACACAAAAAAATGAAAATGAAAAGAAAGGAAAATTACTTTCCTTCAAATATAAATATTTTAATACATATTTTTATCAAATTTTTTTCATTATTATTTTTCATATAAACAAAAAAAAAATAGTTTCATTCATTTCTCTTTTTCTTTCCTTCAAACTTTTCTATACCAAATAGGCACTTGGAGTAAGTATAAATTGAACCGCACAATCTTCCTTGTTCCCCCTTTATGAACCACCGTTCTTAAAACATGTCATGTTAGAGCTCTCCCACATTTCATCCTCCCTCACACGATAGAGTCAAATCCGCACCTTATTCTTAGTCTAAAGGGGCATAGAAATTTTCACATTTAGTTACAACACTAGCTCAGAAACACTCAACCATCTGTTCATCTCTAATGACAATATCATCACCGAGGATAGCTTTTTATTTCATTTACTTTCTAATTTTTCCTCCTTATTCGCCACTTGGGAGTGTCAAGCTTTAACTATTGATCATCAATCAAGGAGCAAAAACACATCCCAGCCGTTCCCCCTTGGGTCTACTTGATGGTGGGATAGGCTCACCCTTCACCTTAAGCAAGTAGAATAGCAAGTGGGTAAACTTTAATATTTAATATTTAAAGTCTTTGAGTTAACATAGCCTACATGGTTAAAAAATACTTCTAAGTAAGTTAGAAGAAAGGGTTTTCGTACTAGATTGAATATTTCCTTTCTGTAATGTTGACATAAATTAAAATTTAAGCCACAAAACAATCCTTAACACCCTTTTACAGAATGATTTTTGATAGTATTGTTAAATGAGCCATGCTAACATAAAATAAAAATATCCTGATCCAGCATGGCTAGTAGCCTGCCTATGCTGGGTGAAGCATGCCTCCAGGCTGTGCCGATTTAGACATAGCTATAATAAAAAAATATAAAAAAATAAAATTGTATAAAATATTATAAAAAATACATCACATTTTATTTATTTCATTGAATATTTTTAACATTATAATTCACAAAAGTTAAAAAATACATTTAATAATAACTCACTTATTTTTAAACTTCAATTATATTTTTACACTATCACCGCTTTTGGAGTCATTTTCTTCGGTTAAACTCAAAATGATCGGAATTCTGATGCAATCATTTGCGTCTAACTAATTTTTAAAAACTGATGCACATTTTTATTGTCTTCAATGTTATCATGTTTCTTCGTCAACTACTCGACCTCTACTAAAGGCTCACTGCATGTCGTGCCGTGCCTGGGGTAAGTGGACAGCTCCCAGTATTCAGTAGTCTTTGGCAGGCGTGATGTTTGCAAAGACAAAAAAGAGCAAAAGAGTGGGAGAGAAGGAGAAATAAAGAGACAGACATATATGGTAGAGCAGGTTCTCCATATTCCCACCTTGACGATCCAGATCCCATCCCTTCTCTCCAAAACCATTTTTATTTTCCTTCCTCTCACTCTCTCTCTCACTCTCTCTCTCTCTGCCTGTACACTAATCCACCTCGATTGATGCAATTCGATCAACTTTGATGGTTATTAGCTCAGAGGTTTTCTCCCTCTAATGAAGCTATTGAAGTCTTTTAGAACTTGTTTCGTAGGTAACCTCTATCTCTCTCTCTTTCACTAACATGTCCCACGCTTCCAATATTTTCTTGCAGTTCTATGCAGTTTTCATTTTGATAGCATTTACTGTCTCTTCTAGGTTTTTGTTTATCTATTTCTTTGTATTGCTAATTCAACATTTGCGTGAAACTCTGCATTGCATTTTACTTCAACTTATCTCTGCATTTGCATGCAGAGGGAGTTATTGGGCATAAATTTGTATGCCTATAAAAATTATCTAAGTGTTTATTTGTGACTTTTCATGATTTTCATGATTTTTGTGAATTTTTTGCAGATTTTAAAGTGCTCAAATCTAGGGGCTTAAAACAAGTGCTCCGTGTCTCTCTCAGTTAGCCAGTCTTCTGGTTTTGGACTGTTTCTCAATAAACCTTGTTTATATATTGTTCTGCCATCATTTTGCATTAATTTATGCTGGGGTGAACTTCACCAACGTCTAATTTGAGCTTCATTTACTAACCTTAAACTGTTCCCCCTCTCTCAATCTTTCTTTGCATCTCTCTTCCTACCCTGAGCTTCTGTTATTATCGAGTTTTATTTGGATTAGGATACTTAATGTGATCTTATTTTCTGAATAATTACACAACCGTTTTGCTTCAATGTCTATAGCCAGGCAAGATTCTTTTTGGATATTTAGACATTATGAGAAAATTATTTGAAATACAAATCTCTCTTTGTCTCTCCTTTCCATTCTTAACATTGCTTCAACTTAGTGTTTTCTCGGATATTTCCAAACCCAGAAAATGCAGCAGTCTCCTCAGGAAGAGCTCACTCTCAATGAGACAAATCCCCACCTTGGAAAGACAGGCTAGCATTTGAAAATTTCTCTAATATTTAAAAAAATACTAAAAATATAGTTAAATGTAATATTAATTAACATACTTTTTTCATTAATTTTATTATTTACTTAAAATTCTTTCTTTAAATTTTAAATTTACCTTCATTGTAGCATTATATGACAGAAAATTATAATCATAATCTAATCACAATTGCCCCCTAGTTGCAAACCATCACATGACTGTTGATTTGTTTTAAAAAGCCGTGCCAGGCACGACATGATCCTTGTTGTGAGTCAGCTAACCCACAGCCTAGCACAGCCCATGATGAGCTCAATAATGCTGTGCCATAGGTGGCACAGCCCAATTAACTCCTTTAGTTTTCAAAATATAATCTACTCGGTCCACTATATTGAAATCATTTTTGAAAGATTATATTCTAACATGTAAGTTTGTAGCCTACTTTAACGATAAGAATTTTAATGATTATGATAGCATATAAAAATGCATTAAATCTATCTTATAATCCTAACAATCAAAACTATTAGAATAAAATTCTCACCATCAAGAATATAGGAAGACTAACTGCTCCCTCTCAATACATACACTCGGCTTCCTCAAGGTTTTCAAGTAATTTCAGTCTGACATCAAGAGGTTTGAACGTCAAAGTCAAGAGGGGAAACTCTATAAAAGGGCATGTCCAAAACAAAGAGGAGAAGACATGCTGTCCTGCCCCAAGATGGCTTTATGGTTGTTTAATGCAAAGTGTTTGAATTTACGGTCTTTTTGCTCTCTTCATGAAAACCAACGGATAGCTGTTATGGTACTCCAGGTGAAGAGATTTTCATATCAATTCAACAGTTAAAATTAGAAATTTGATAAATAAATAATGGATATTATATCAATTGATTTCAGTGACTATTAAATCTCCGCCATCAATCACTCAGTTTCTAGTCTTAATCGTTGGGTAAATATGAGTCTCCCCATTAGAAGAACAATAACAACACTCAACCAACGGACTTGATCCATTATAGAGAACTCAAACATGGATCTATTCTAGCATACCAACCTAAAATACTTTATGGTTTAAGTGAAACAAAATGCTAAAAGAAAATGATAACAAATTTTTAGTAAACTATAATATCTGGAAATTCGATATCAGATATTATCAGCATATCTTAGGGTGTGTTTATTTTTTTTTTTTAAAAAAGGTGTAAAGCAAAGCGGAAAAAGCAGAATGGAATTATTTTTTGTGTTTAGATTACATGGAATGTTTTAAGGGAGGATATACAATGGAAATATGTATATAAACAATGAAAATTTAGGAAAATAATTTTCTTTTTAAAAACCAGTGGAAAGTAAAAGAAAATTGAAAAAAAAAATAAAATATGGCACATTCTCTTAGACATCCTACCTCTTATAACTACTACTTTTTCTTTCAATAGTTGTAGCATGTTACTTGATGGGTACAGTATACCCGGCCCAGAAAATCGCTCAACCGCTTTATCCAATCCACGGGCGGTTATCACCGACGGTTAACTATGGATAAGACTTAATCACTCCGGCGGTTGACTATAGATAAAATTCAACCACTTCGGTGGTTGATTATGGATAAGATCCTCCAACTATATAAAGATCTCATCCCAATAAGAACGGGGAGGACCCGAAAGAAAAAGGAGAGGAGAGGGGGAAAATGGCAAGGAAAACGGTCAAAAACCTCCAGAAAGGAAGTTGAGAAAAAGACGAGAAGGATAGTCAATCCTGGGGGAGGCCAACCCTTCATGATCTCATGGGTGGCCAGAACAACTGGCGGAGAGCCCATCAAAAAGATCTCTCATCTTTTCTAAGAAAGCTCCCTTCCAGTGATTAATGATAATTTACAAACTCCCTCCCGAGGCATATCTCTAAGCCGTTCATCGGTTCAACGTAACAAAATACTCCATCCACCAAATATGCATTATCCATTTATCATTCCATATTCTTGGAAAGACGTCTGACTTGAGCGTTGGAGGATTTACGGTGGGAACAATTCCCGCCGACCTCTGACTTTTAGTTTTCAATTGTGCTGCGCCTAGGGGTTTAGGTTTAAGGCTAAGGAGACCGGATTCGCATTAGATCGACCAGCAAGAAGATCCGATTTGAGGTCCCAAATCCGTAGGATAACCCGAATTTCTGGTACACGCAACACTACCAAACACGCCCTGAATGTCACCCTGTTTCCTACTTAATTTACGACTTCAAGCTCCAATATATTGCTAGTAATTAGCCAAACTAAAGATTTCCATGAAGAAAGTTAAAGAATCATACAGATTTATCTCCTTCAGCTTCACTGTTTCAGCAAGTTCACAATGTTGCCTAAAGGCATTGGCTCTCTCTGCTATTGTCGCCTGCATAGAAAAATGAAAAATCAAGTTAAAGATCCAGTAAGCATGCAACAACACCACTGACCAGCACCAAACAATAATAAAGCCTTAAATCCCAATATAAAATTAACTATATAAATCCACTTCTGTCATTCTTCTTGATTTAATGCTATCCTTTACCCATTGATGCAAATATCGACAGATATGTTTTGGCATCAATGCCTTCTAATACCAATATTTCTTAACATTACAACAATATCGTAATATATCGGCCAATACAATCTTGTTAGCTTACGATTTAAAAAAAAAATTCATTTGATATATCTGATATCGATACACATTAGCCGATAACAATACAACTGCGACCGATACTAATATTTTTCATCCATGCCTTCGACAATAGAAACAATTTTTATAAAAAGCCAATACAATAGGCACCTCAAAACAATGGATTCAATCAGCCAAAATCAAACCTCACCTTGATTGATTGCACAGCACGAACATAATCCTTCAAGGGTTCTTCAAAATTCATTAATAGATGGTGAGCCTGAAAGTTGATACATTGGCAATTTTATTAAACCACTCATCCATGCCAACAACATCGATGTCAAAGAAACTCATGGGCTAAGTATTACAGGCTAGTCTTTTAGACCCTGTTTGATTATAAGAACTTAAAAAAAAGAAAAAAATGCATAGGAAAGCATTTTTTATGTTCAATTTACAAGGAAAAATATATAAAAAATATAAAAAAATAATAACATTAAGGGTCTATAACAATTTTTATTTATTTTCTCAGGACAATCAAATAAATAAAATAATCTTATTATAAAATTATTTTATTTTTCATGTGATTTTTCGTCTACATCTAAACAAAATAAAGGAAGTATTTTTGTTATTTTCTTGTATATTTATTTTTTCCTTAGTTGTTTCTTTTATTTAAAATTTTCAAAAAACCCGACAAGCCCTTGATCACTCTACCTCAATCTGTAGCTTGGTTGACAATGCCTCGGATCTTCCACCGAGCTCAGAGAATGCCTTTCCGAGAGCATCTTCCTCACAAGCACCCAGCAGCTTCACTGCCTTGCCAAAATCTGAAAGAGATTGACCCAACTCTACCCAAAAAAACGTAAAAAATTTTTTTAAACAAAATTACAACAGAATATGATAACAAGCATTCATGCATTGATGATAACAATTTTAATGACTTTGGCTACCTCTGTGCCTCTTAACAAGACGGAAAGCATGCTTCTGAGCCTCGGACAAGTGGTCTTCAAGCTCAAAGATGTAATGTTTCATCTTCTCATACTCAGGAGTTGATTCTTCTACCGGCTTTTCCTTACCAAGAACCACATCACTAACTTTAGCCTGCATATCCTGGCAAAATATCATCAATAAAAACACAGTTCAAATCCCATCAAAGTGTTCAGACAGTTACATAACGAACTTGATATCTATGAATGGTGCAATTTTATTGATGCAAATATTGACCAATATTGTAAATATCAACAAATATGTATTAGCATTAAGACTCCTCGATATCATAATAATATCATGATATATTTTCGATTAACCGAAAAATCGAAATATCAGAGATATGGCCAATATTTGACCAATATAACTCTGTCAATTTACAAATTTCAGAAATTTTTTCTTTTTTATATATTTGATACCGATAATTATAGTCTAATATGTCCGGTACTAATATAATTATAATCAAAACTGATATCAAAGTTTCATCCTTATGTAGTTTGCGTTAGATTGATGCAAAAAATTAAAAAAACCTCTAGCAAGGAAATGCAAACATGTATGTATTTGTTCCCAGGGAAAATACTATAATTAACACTTAGGTGGGAAAATTTGGTCATGCAGAGTTTCTCAAATTTAACACTAATTACCTTGAATATTTGCATTAAATCAGCTGGCTTCTTCTTGAAGATAACCATCTCTTGAGCCCTTGCTCTCTCCATCGTCTGATAATGAGGGACATTCCAACATTATATAGCTATTTTTTACAAAATTTATTTATTCACAAGAAGATAGCTGATCCAGAACAGATTAGGGCAAAGAAAACTGATTTGTTAAGAGATGTTTTAATAGTTTATATGTAAAGAGCAAACTAAATAATTAATTTTGGCAATACTAAATATATAGGAAAATTGAATGAAAAATATAAAATCCCAGGAATCACACTATGCATAGGGTACAAAGACGTCACTCCAGCCACCAGTCACGTAGAATTATATCTCAGCCCTCAGAACAACTAATGGAAATATTAGGGCTCCCAATACCAATATTTTTATATACCGCGATAATATCATAATATATTTGTATTGACCGATACAGTTTTGTCAACTTATAACTTCTAGAATTTTTTTTTCATCTGGTATATCCCATAATGATACAGATTGTCTAATATATTTAATACCGATATGACCACAACCAATACTAGTATTTTCATCCATGTCCAGGACACAAGAAAAACTATGGTAAAGAGTATTCGGGAATTGATTTCAGTAAAATAAAGAGAAGATAAAATTATTAATATAGGCCACTGGTTGTCTGTTCCCCATGAACTCCTTTATACAAAACTCAAATAACACTTTAAATAAACATATCTGAACTACAAACTACTGGCACTCAGAAACAAAAATAATATACTTAAACTAGAACCCATTACAAACAAAACAAGACCCATAACTGAACTAAAGAAACTTAACAAAATATCCCTAACACGCAAAACTTAAGGAAACCCAAATAAAACCTTCCTAGCAATAGAAGAGACAATGAAATTGCAAATTACTATTTGTTGCCAACTGCCATAGGAAAAAATCCCCTATAAGCTAAATCAGACTTCTTGAATTCAGTCTTCCTTGATGTTTTATCCATCAGCATCAATCTCCCCTAATTGGAGAAAACTAGCCCTCTAGTTATAAAGTGATGTAGAATTAGAAACAGGATGCACTATGTCGCCTCATCTTCAATTGGAATGTATTGATGTGAAACTCGATCATCTTTTCTTCCTTAAGTAACAGAGATAGTATGAAACAGAGCTTTTCTTTTACCAAATGGCTGATATCATTGGAATTATGAAATTGATGGCAGAATCATACCACATGGGTAGCAAATCCTACTGTTTCATTGCAGATAATGTTTTTTCTTCTTCACTGGTTAACTTTTCTTCAAATGATCTATAGCCTTAGGGCTTACTTGAATCTAAGAAAATTTAAAGGAAATGAAATAGAAAATGGAAGAAAACTACTTTTTTATGTTTGGATTGTATGAAAAATCACAAAGAAGGAAAAAATTTGATAAAAAATATGTATAAAAATATTCATATTTGAGAAAAGTAATTTTCATTTTATTTTCTTTCTTTTAATTTTTTTCCTCATTAATTTTCTTTCCTTTAAACATTTTAGGTCCAAACGAACCCTGAATGAATCTACCATTTTAATGAACATCACCTCCTTCAACTCTTATGATCAGTTGGTCTTGTTTACACTCTCTTCAAAGAAAACCTTATCATCATCATTGCAGATGCAACAATCAAATTACAACAAGAACATGTTAAGAACTTTCCCCAAAGCAACAACAATCACGCATGTTTTCCTCATCTCTCTGCTATCATCTATGGAATTTCTGTTGGCACCTAGTTGCACGGCTTCATGGCTTGTTGTTTGTCTACTGTATCAGTAATATCCTAGACATTTCTATTTAGATTATTTTCATATAATTTTAAGTATTTTCAAGTAAAATATGATGAAATTTCTAGGTGTTAAATTTATCTTGGGTGGTCAATTTATTTAGTGCATATTTCAGTAATATCCAAATTATTGATGTAATATCCCAGGTATTTATTTTTTATATTCAAATTATTTTCATATATTTGTTAGTATTATCGGGCAAAATATGATAAAAATTTCTGTGTTAAATTTATCTTGGGAGGTCAATTTATTTAATGAGTACTTGGGTAACATCCAAATTCTTCTTAGCTAAGTGTTTATTAGATTAATCATTAATATAATACGCTTATTGGAGGAGAGGGAAAATCTGAATTTCTGATAAGAAACTCGAACTTACAAGGCTGTGGAGTTTCAAGAAACCAACTTTGGAACTCTCTTTTTGATGTAATTTTCTGGATATTTAGTTACTTATCATACAATATCAGCCATGATTTCTTTATAACAATGCTTTGTATGATAAGTAATTATGTCTCCAACATGATGAACCTCTGAATTTCCTCCATAACAACAGTATCAATGGCTCCAGTTCTCCTTCGTTTAATAGTTTAAATTTAAAACAATAAGAAGCAGCAGTAATAACATTAATAATAATCTAACACAGGATGAGTAAGACTTCTCAATATATACTAAACATGCACAAGATGTATCCATTGATATAAATATCAGCCGACACGTATTGGTACTAAGGCCCTCCGATACCGATTTTCCTGATACTACACCAATATCGTGATATATTTTCGAATCGACAATATATTGGTCAATACGATCTTATCAGCTTATAATTTTCAAAAAAAAATTCCTACATATTGTCTGATACCGATATGGCCATTACCAATATCGATATTTTCATCCATGGCTGTGCTACCTTTGAGATTTAAATGGGTATGCTCAAAGCAGAAGATGTTCAGTAGGCCTATTAAAACAACAATGCTTCATAAAGAGAGCAAACAAGGTCAACACAAATCCCCCAAAAAAAAAACACAGATATCTTCACCGACTAGTAGAATAATGCAATCCTGTAAAGTATATGTCGGGACTCAGGAATGATAAGCATTGCTACTGGCTCATATAGTGACGGGCAAAAATATACCATTTGCTCATGCAAATGGATATATTGAGGCTTCAATTTCTCACGGACATTATGAAGGCTTAGTATAAGACGGTGTTCTCTAATTTGATTATCAGGATTAACAGATTGCCCAAACAAACTAAAACATTCACCTCTTCATCTGCCTGCAAGAACAATCTCAGATCATCACTTTGCCGGAGCTCATGATGTGAGGCTACCCGGTTAACAAATATATCCAATGCTTGACGCCTCATCTCAATGAACTCAGCACTGAAACGAAACTTCTCTGCCATAGAAAGAATAAAGTTGGACAGAACGCTATTATGAATATTAGACTAACACTTTGTTCACCTCTTCAGCATCAAAACAGCCTATGTGCAAAATATTACCTTGTAAAGCTCGGAACGTAAGTACAGACAAATAACAACATTACTAATATATACTAGGTATATAAATATCTTGCGGAAAATACTGGTATCTGTCGCAGTGACAATATTGTACATATCAAAAGGAAAAACTTTTCTGAAAATCATCAACTGACAAAATTATATCGGCTATTATATCGTAATATATGACCAATATGGAAATATATCACAATATTATCATGATATCGGAAAATATCAGTATTAGAAGCCCCAATACTAATACATATTAGCTGATATTTGCATCAATAATAAAAACACGAGCACTAAATGTATCAATAAAACTAAATAGAAAGAATTCCATAACCCACACAACACAGCTGAAAAGAATCCGATGGCGTACGACATAAGAATCCAAATATTTTTCTCCATGATATCAACAATTCTTCTATATTTTAGAACCACAAAAACATCAAGGAAAACACTCCAGCCATACTTTCTACTTCGTCTATATTTGGAACTCCATTTCTAATGGTTAGACCCATTCCATGGCAAGGAAAAGAATCAGAAAAGCTCTGAACTTCGTTGACTGAGACAACGAATAATTCAAAAATAAGAGTACCCTCCTTGTTCTTCTACACACAGCAAAAAGCAAAGAGGATCATCCTGTTCTTTACATATTTTTTTTCCGTCATAGCAAAAGGCATCTCTCTTCGACAAATTATGGAAATTTTCTATAGAATGGCCATCGAATCAACAATGGCATTTCAGCAGTGGTAAAACCTCAAAACTATGCACCATTTCCAAGGTTAAAACCAGACAGCATCAACAAGATGTTACAACCCCCAAACAAAACGACATTACCTCCCCCAAAACAACAAGAATAAAGGCATAAGAAACAGTACTAGTGATAGGCTATATGAATTTTATTCTGCTATTTTGTTCAAGTTAAGGCAGCACGCTCCAAATGTGGAATCATGTCAAATCCATCCTTACAACTCACCCCCTTTCTAGCATCTCTAACATTAAACAAATCACTTTTCCTCATCAATGCATCAACTGATGACTCTTAACTATATTTCAGATATCTACCCTCATCTTATCCTCCATAGGCATTATTTTAACTTGCTATGCTTTCCTTATTTGGTCTTTTAGAATTACATCACCCATTCATATTAACAATTTCATTTCTACAACACTTTATGGTATGCTACATTTTTTAATTGCCAATACCTAATCCATATAGTATTGCCTTTTTCATAGAAAGAATTAATGGGATTAGGAAGACAGATTTAAAATAACAAAATACAAAGTTCTATCTTTTGCAATAGAAGTTTGACTGATATGACATTTTATTGCCAATACCTGATCCATATAGTCTTAGCCAATCATACAGCTCTTGGCATGACAAAGAAAAGGAAATAGAAGAAAATTAACCCTTGTGCTCTATGATCTCCTAAGCTTTTCCAAACATCAATAGGTACACTATGTGATCCTGGGGATCATCTATTTCCGGTTCTTATGAAGTCGAATTTTAATGATATATCTAAAACATTAAGTGCTAATAGCTCTAAAATTAAAGCAGATATCCAATGAAAACACATTATCATAATCTCATCATACTTAGGATGGTCCACATGGGATATATTTCATGATTACGAGATGACTTAATCCTTTGATCTTTCCAATGTCATCACAGCATCATATTATGAATAAAATTTAGAAATTAGACATTTAAAAAAAACACACACACACAATCCTTTGGTAGAACATATTTCCAACATCACTGCCCAAACACTGCAGCACAAACAAGAACCAAATTTCCCATGATTTCTTGTGGAACAATTTAATTTTTTATGATTTATTTAGCCAGAAAAACTATCATAGAATAGATGGCAAAATGAAAACAACCATCACCATCATCATAGCCTGTTATTTTCCATCACAACATTTTTGTTGTTTTCTTTTTTCATCCAAGTTTATAACAGTGTTTTTTATTGATAGAAAACAGTGGTGATAAGAGATTCAGCCAAGATCAAGAAAAGAAGGCATGTACACTTCTTACCTACGGCACTCTTCTCCGGAAGAGGAGGTATAAAGATGCCCTTGTACATCTCAAAAAGGCGATCACGTAACCAAACGAAATCGCTGTAGCGCCGAATAACGATTTTCTCTGGCCCTTGATAGTCAGGTAAATTTGTCTGCCAAAGACATTAAGTGACAAACAAGTATGAGTAATTAACCTGAGTCTCCCTCCAAATCTCAATAGTCAAAAAAGAGATTACATGAAAGGAGAGGAGAAATGTGGGAATATATCTGTCCCCAAGTGGAATGTAAATGAAAGAAAATCATATTAGTTACAGCTGGTGTAAAAGAATTGTCACACTCACCTCACAAACTTCCAAACTAGATTTAGTTCTCATTATGAACACTTAATGCAAAAAATAATAACAAAATTACAACTTTTCCATTTTCAATCTGTATCAAATATTACCAACAGTGTGATTGGAAAGTAGGAAACAACAGGTCTTGGCATCAAGTTTCTGACTTGGCAATTATAATTCCCTACATCATTCTTAGTAGTTATCGAAGGATATAGTAACTCTAATACCTACTTACTTTCTTAGATGATACAATGGTATGCTAAACTGTAGACATGCTAATTGCATCCATGTTCATATTTGACGACCAAGCTGATGCCTCTTCAACGTAGGATTAAAGATGGATGATGTCAGATATTCCTAACAATATTTTAGAGAGCCCAGCAATGCGCATAAAATGATAAGAAGAAAGATTCTAGGAGCACAAAACTTAGAGTATCAGTAAATAAGCATAAAATCCTTTATCTCCTTTCACTCTTTTTGGAGAGGGCAAAAACATATAAGGAAGCATGATAAAAACAACTGAAAAACATTCCCCTTCACCACTTCTCCAATTTGCAAGCTTCGTATTTGCATACTCTATGAAAATGGTTTCCAAACTGATCTCTGACCCGAAACAAATAGAAAGTTTTTCAACACTTCTCCAATTTGGCCATTCACTCTAGAGATAAACCATTATTTGGTCCTTTATAACTTCTCCAATTGGCAAACTTTATATTTGCATACTCTCTGAAAATGGTATCCAAACCCATCTCTGCCCGGAACAAATAGAAAGTTCCTGCTTTTACACTACCTTGCCCCTGCTTACAAAGATGTTGTTTCCATAACTTTGATCCATAACCTCTAGCTCAAAATTGAACAACCTCGGCCTTCGAAGGCTCACCCTAACAAAGTGGAATTTGAGATAAGCAAGATGTATCCACGATCATCGTGTCATGTTTCCATAAACAACTAGCAAAGAGTTACACCCCAAGAGCGTACACTTTCCAAGATAAAATTCCGCAATACAAAGGCCAAATCCGCAAGAAGCACTTCATGATAGTAGCGAAAGGAAACCCTAACCCAAATGCACAAAAAAGGAAAAAGAAAATCAGGAAGAAAAAAATCCACGAAAGGAAAATTTAAGAAGTACACCTTAGTGATAACCCTGTAGGAGATGTAAGCTTGGACACCATTGCCCAATTTGACTGGATCAATGACAGAAACAGAGAGGAACGGCTCTGATTGTGGAGATCTAGGGCTTTGCGATAAGCCTGATAAACTCTGTTGATTTTGCTGCATGTTGAAAATGTTGAAGAAAATGAAGATAAATCAAAGTTTCTCTTTCTTCATGAATGGTAAGAACTCAAGAGTCAGGTTCTTTCCATGGACCTCACTTTGCCGGGGGACAGGGAGACGGCATGGATGGTACGTTCGTAAATAGAGATGATAATTATATCCATTAAATAGTATAAATATTTTTTAACTTTTTGCATTTTTTCAATTTTATTCTTCATTATTATTACTCTTTTATTTAAATACGAACTTTCTTATATAAAAATTAAAGAATTTTAAATCATATTTCAAACTATGTATTAATATTATTGATAGCTCTATCATCTATGGACCGACCTGAATAGCAAAATTCATGGTAAAAAAGTCATCCGAAAGTCACAATTGAGAAGAAGGTCATTGTAGCCCAATGTCTGAAATCGCACACTTTAGAATCGCCCGCCAAGACATTGGTTGGCCCAGCAGTTCACCATGAATGATCCTTTCAGGACGGCCCACGATTCTTTTTTCACACGCTAAGGAAACTTGTCATAATTGATCAGTATAAGTCTGGTATATATTTCGAAAATATTCGTCTATGATTTATACAATCTCTCCCAAAGTAGTAACTGTCATATCGGGCACTTTCTATTATTATGTTAAAGAAGGAAGGGTATCCTCCGGTTAGCCGCGGTTACCATGATAAACACCTATGATCACGTAATTGTTTCCGAAAAGGAAACTGCCATTGACAATCACCCATGATTGTCTATATACCTCAACAATCTCGCGTGGACAACCGTTTGTCAATCTGGGCGTCAAGTGGCATACGCGCTATAAATTCTCGTTTGTTCTCACAAGCAAAGCAGGAAGAGAAAAAAAGAGGGTGAGAAATAAAAAGTATTACAGACCCAATCCAAAAGGTCTTGCTCAGTTTACCCAGAAGCCCTGCCCATCAGTCCTCTCAATAGGAGATTTGTCATCCAGTCCATCTAGAAGGTGCTGCAAAAGGAGTCCATCCCTTTGCTTAGGAGCCACTCTCCATCTAGAAGGCCAGCTCTCTATCCAGAAGATCTACCCTCCATCCAGGAAGCCAACCCTTTATCTAAGAGCCTACTTTTCATACTTCTAACTTAGTGATGCATCCCTCAGTCGAACACATCCAAACACTCAATCCTCACTTTATGCATCACCGTATCTTTTATATCTTCGTATCTTTTTATTCTTTTAAAAAGATATCTAATTTGAGTGTCGGAGAATATATTGTGGAGCAAATTTTATCAATCCTTTGACCCCTCGTTTATTCGTTGTGTGGCGCAAGGTCCAAGTTCGAAGAAATGAGGACTGAATTGGCTCCAATTCGACCAAATGCGAAAGATCGAGTAGTTTTCTAACCCGTACAATAATCTGAATCTGAAGACGTATTAATTATATAATATTAAAAAATATAAAAATTTAATATAAATGTTAATTTTGGACTCTTTATACAATAAAGATATTATAGTTGATCATATCTTATCATTCTAATATGATTTATGTAGTATATGAGCTTTGAGTAATAATTGTTATCCTTTGAATACATTTTGTGTTCCAAAATTCTACATCCATTTTCATCCTATATTTTAGATCAATTTTTATTATTCTATAACTCATCATTGGTTATTAAAAATAATTGTATTTATAGTTTATAAATCTGAATCATCTGAGATCTTTTTTAAGATAATAGCTAAATTACATCCAACCTATTCTCCTATTGCCGCCACTTCTACTTTGGTGACATATAGTATTTTAGTCGTATTTAATCTAATTAAAATTGGGTTAATTAATCAGCTCAAATTATTCAATTCAAAATTTATACGATATAATTAGGGTTTACAAGAAAAAAATTTGAATTTAAAAGTGTCCAAGAATCAAATTCTCAATCTGGCACAAATCAAAAAATTAGACATTATAGTTTTTTTAAGTTGACCATGATTACAAATAAAAATAACCTACTCAATATAAATCGGGTTATGATTTTTTTTGTAAATATATATTTTTTTCCATTAGATAAAGTAAATGTAAAAAGGCATTTCCATATAGCATATATTTGTGCAATTGATAACTTTTTTTGTGTAAAGATTATTTGACTAAAAAAATTTTATTAAAATAATATATTTTAAAAATATTTATATATATTTTTTATTATTTTTATGTAAATATAAATTTTTAATTAAAACACTTTAAAATTAAATAAATATCAATAGATCAACTCGAAGTAACCCAATTTTGATTATGTACCTGCAATTGTGATTTTTTGGTCAAAATAATTATCAATTTTGATGGTAGACAGGCGATTTGATTTTTAATCGAAATAATCATGTCAAATCCAATTTGTTTAGACTTAATAGTCACAATTTCTCATATATAACTTGACTTGGATATAACCCAAACCATATTTTAATCAATATCGTTTATACTGTGATTGGCTTTTCATAGAAAGTTTGTCACAGATATTCATTCCATCATAAGGCTTCTTCCTAACATGCTCAAGAAGAGTAAATTTACACGGATTGAGGAGGCAATGGCAACATTTGAAACATTGAAGAAATCCATGACAACAATGCTCATACTTATTATGCCAAACTTTAAGAAGATATCAAGAGTTACACATAAATGCGAGCAACATGAGGGTAGATGTAGTCTTGGCTCAAGAAGGAAAGCCACTTTCATTCATTCATAAGGCCTTTGGGGTCTTAGAAAAAGGATGGAGCATGTGTACTTGGGAAATGCTTGCCATCATAGAAGTTGAAAGAATATGGAGAGCGCACTTGCTCAAAATGAGATTCATGGTGGTTATGAATTGATAACCCTTTGAAGCATCATTTAGAGCAAAGGATCACCTATCAAGATCAACAAAGATTGGCATCTATGTTGCTTGGCTTTCAAATTTTGAGTGTTTTATACGCCATACAAGAAGAATCAAGAGGCCAACGTACTGTCGAAGAATGATGACCGTCAAACGTTGGTGGTCCGTTCAAGGCCATCATATAAAAAATTGGGATGAGGTGCAAGATGGTGCAAAACCCCAGAGGTGATGGAAGAGTTAGAAAGGGTAATCTAAGGGCATAGAAAATTATGAGGTACATAATTAACCATTAACATTACAATGGGAGAATAGTGGTACCAAATCATAGGGGACATTAGAAAAAAAATTCTGAGTCATTTTCACAGTATTGTAGAAAGGGGGACACTTAGGGGTATATCAAACATGGGAAAGGATACTAACGTATTCAATTTGAATGGCATGAGAAGAGAGGTGAGAGAGCATGTTAGGAGGTGCAATATTTGCCAAATGACAAAGAGGATAACAACAAATCGAAGGGCTTGAGTAGCCATTGCTAAACCCAACCTACACCTAGGAGGATGTTGTGAGAGACTTTGTGGAGAAGTTGCCACTTTTCTTAAGGGTGTGATCGTGTCCTTTTGGTGCTAGATTGTTTGACCAAGTACGCACACTTTGTTACTATAGTGCAACCCTATGCACCCAAGACGGTTGCTATGCTTTACTTGGATTTTATAGCGAAGCTTCATTGCAAGCAAATGATCAGGGATCGAGTCTCTACGAGCAAATTAGAGGATACTTAAAAATGCTTGGTGCTCAATTGGTTGCAAGCTCAACTTGTCATTCCTAAACTGATGTGAAAATCAAAGTAGTTAGTGTGACTACCTCAAGCAATACCCTAGGTTCTTTGTGGATCAACGCCCGATGAATTGGGAGGAGCATTTAGGCTAGGCTGTATTTTATTACAATATTTCTCAAAATCTATTCATCAGTTAACGCTGTTCAAAGTTTTTTGTGGGAGACAATTACCAACACATGTGGCTTGTGAAGTGGGGAGCTAGATCAATGAGTCGATAGACAAGGACCTTAGAGAAAAATACAATGCTCTGAATGAGCTCATGAAGAATGTGGTGCATACTCAAGACCAAATGAAGAAGCAATTCAACAAAGGGAGGAGCATGGATTCCTTTGATTTAGGTGATTAGTTCTTACTTCGAGCACAATACACTATTGGTAAAAAAAAAATGAGTTAAGGGTTAAGTATTTTGTCCCTTATCAGGTGACGGATAAGTGTGGACGGTTACTTACTCGTTAGATTTATCATTAGTGAACCATATTTAATGTATTTTTTCATGCCTTGTAGTTGAGTGATCAATTTGCCTATGATTGATGAAGATAGTAAATGAGTTGTCAAGCTTGAGAAGCTCTTGGAGTATCAACAAATTAAAAAAGGAGGCTAAGTGAGAACCAAAGCCCTTATTTAATAGGGGGATGTCCATCCAATGTTGCTATATGAAAGAGTGTCAGAGCACTTATTTAAGGGGCAAATCTTCAAAGTTTGACACTAAGGACAATGCCAATGTCATAATCCTAAATTAAAGTAAATCCTAATAATAATTTAGAATAATTATAACTCATAAAATTAAAATTTAAATATAAAATAATAACTAACCAGAACAACTCTCAAATTCGGGCATAATTTGACTACTTATCCAATAGTTCAACCATAACCAAAATAATAAATAATAATAATATTATTTATTTACAGGATCTCTTCAAATTGCTATTTTGGACAAATAAATAATCGCAACTTACTCTAAAGTATCATAAAGAAGACGTGACCAACGACAATACAAATAAATTACCAAACCATAACAAATCAAATATCACCAAATCCAATTAATTAAATAATCTAAATGTTATTTCATTGACAATATAATATACAATTATCATTTTATACGCTGCCCCAAACAATACCAAAATATATTTGTTACGATTACAATTTGAATATAAAACAGAAACTCACCAAATATAAGCGAGATTTCAATCTAATCCATATCTGAATTCCTTGTAATGTATCGGAAGACCACTACTCTAATGTATAATAAGCAATAAAAAAACGTGGAGCCGAATATTTAATAAATATCAATATATATATAATATAACAAACAATGCTTCTATAAATAAAACGAAGGAAATCAAAATATATAGAAAAGCCTATAGAAAAAACAATATCCAAATGTCTGCAATATCATATCAATAAAAGTTTAAATGTAGTCTCGTACTCAAAAATCTAAATTGAAGATCAAAAAGTTCTAAACGTATGAGACCAATAGAATTTCCAACGACTGGCAAAACTTATTGATAGGTACTGCTACCTAGGGGCCCATTTAAAAGGTTTGTAAATTGAGCCAACGGTCCAAAGGGCCAACGAGGTTGATTCAATCCCAGGGACTAAGTTGACCCCAAAAGTTTTAGGATTTGGACCTTTGTCCCAAAAGGTCCAAGAGGCTGATTTGTCCTAGAGTTTAAATTAGCCAAAGAGGTCCGAAGATAGTGATCCACGTCCCGAGAGGTCCAAGGGGCTGATTTGGTGTAAGAGGTTAAGTTGGCCTTAGAGGCCCAAGGACATTGGCCAACATCCCGAGAAGCCCAAACAGGCTGAATTAATTCGAGAGACTAACCTAGCATTAGAGGTTCGAGGATATCATAAGAGACCACATAATTTCCAACAAAGACCCAAGCACATGGAATAGAGGACACGACTCTAAAAGCCCAAAAATTCCACGCTGACCAAGCCTTCAGGTGAAGATCAAGTATGTTCGCTACCAAAACATCTGCGGATTAAGAAAAGGCTAAGAACTTTCATCAAGGACACGGACAACGAAAGGTCTTGGACGGTACAACTGAGGACGCCAGCTTAGAGATGACTCCTGCCAGAGCATGCGCGATCTCTGCGACACGCAACCTATTCAATGAATGATGGCTTCTAGCACATGCATAATGTGACATCTCACAAGGTTAGACTGCAAGCATGCCACCTTTCTAACATGGCAGGGTATACCTATAGATTTGGTGGCAGGAGAGCCTGTACATGCTAAGCCACGTTGGAGTTCCACGTAGGACATCCAAGCTCCTATATAAACCTTCAACGCACCCCAAATAGGGGGCGAGAATCCTAGTTTTTACTAAGAGACTAAGGCATACAAAAGAGAGAGTGAGATAGGGAGTTTTTTTTCCCCTCAGTGTAATCAATGAGCACCTAGAAAGCATTGAGATCCACACGTGTTCCATTCATTGTACTCACCTAACAGTATAGTGGAAGTTTGCCTGGACCTAGAGTCTTGTGATTTTTTTCCTTTTATTTAAGAGAGGATTTTCCACATAAAATCCCGTGCGTTATTCTCTTCTCCTCCTCTCTCTACCGCCCATATCACATTCACTAATCTAAGAAGATAACTAAATTATCTTTGTGTTGCATGGATTCCGTCCGAGTGTTTCAAAAGATTTGAATGGTCGTTTGGGCCTTCATCCACACGATATCCGGAATTCGAGGACACAACATTGGCGCCATCTGTGAAAAACATGACAAAAAGTTCAACGTTTCTTTTTAAACACTCAATCCCTTACACAATATGGTAAACACTTGAGTCCAAGCAAGTGGTCCCATCCAAGATGTAGCCTCTTGTGACAATTGCCCTCCAGCAGACAATGAGATGGGCGGTCGCCCAAGCCCTTGTGTGCAGGCATTGGCAGTGAAAGTGGATGATCTTTCAAGAGCCATCCAAACCTTCTGCACAAAATTGGATAGGCAATCAATGGGAGCACCACCTAAGGCTTCCCAAGCCGCAACGTTTTGGAAAAAAGGAAAGGAAAAGAAGCATCTCAAGAAGCAAGCTAGCTAGTGCGAGGACCCAAGGACACGAGTTCCTTGAGCAACAAAGTCCCGCGGTGACTTGAGAGTCGCTTGGGTCCTCGATCCAAGAGGATGGCCCAAAAGGACCAGATCCCCACCACCCTTACTACGACCGAGAGGCCACCTTTCAGGATGGATCCTCTTGCAGAAGGATCTTTACAAAGGAAAATAGCCATGCAGAGCAAAAGACTACGCTAACTTCTTACAAGTTGAGGGATTACTTTAACAAAAAGAAGACAATAGCTTAACTTCAAATAAAGAGAAAGCTTAAGAAGATCTAAAAACGGTTCTTCGGAGAAGAAGCCAATGATGCAGCGAGGCCTAAAGGTGAAGAGAAATTTCACCCGAGGATGGTGGATGGAAAAAGGAAGAACGGGGACCTTCAGGATTCCCAAGAATCGTCAAAGTAGCGCATATCCGAGCAGGTCCAAGACGTTAAAGATCCGAGTAGGCCTAAAGGTTTGGAAAAAGAAGTCCAAATCTTCGAGCCTGACTCCCTTGAATGATTCACGTTCCAGCATCTTGAAGCAAATTCCAGGTGAGGAATTTCTAAAGTAGCCCAAGACGTTAAAGAACCCAGATAGAGGTGATCAGACAAAATACTGCCACTACCATCATTGCCGGATGTTGTAGGTGGAGATCGAAAGGTTGATCAAACAAGACTACTTTAACCACTTCCTACAAAGACCTGAATAAGTTTTTGGAATAGTGGGAGACAGTGGAGTGGACTAGCCAAGAGACGGAGTGTCATAAGTGAGACATCCCCTTCTCGGGTGACAGTGCGCAATGGCTTCAAGAAAACCTAGACGTGCTCGGGGAAGCTTGAAGAATGACAGGGCAACGGACAGCTGCGTACTAGCGGAGAGCAGCCGGATACAGCTAGAGTCAGTTAAAGGAACCGAGAACCTAAACACGCAAGGTCCACGAGGCAAATCTGACCCAGAGGGCAAAATTGGCACTAGAGGCCCGAAGATTTGGACCCACATTCCAAGAGGGCCAAGGGGCTGATTAGGCCAAGAGCCTAAATCAGCCTCGAAGGCTTGAGGACTCAAGTCCACATTCCAAGAGACCTGAGCCGACTTAACTAGAGAGGTTAAATTGGCCTCAGTGGTCCGTGGATTTAGGCACTCGTCCCAAAAAATACGATCAACGAATGAATGTGTAAGTAGTCAGGTAAGGTAAACAGCATCATGCCATGTACTCAGGCCACGTTTGGTTCGTGGAATAACGGAGGAATGGAATTTCTATTCCCGCGGGAATAGAAATTCTTATTTACCTATTTAAATTGGGAATAACGATTCCTGAATCGTTATTCCCGATTTCATGGAATAATAATTCCCTGGTGGTGGGAATGTGAATATTTGGAATAATGTCATCTCATTAAGTCACAAAGCGATTTCTCTCCTTCCTCTTTTTTCTCTTCGTCAAGCCTCGGGCTAGGATCTCTCTCTCACTTTTCGTCCTCTCGTAAAGAGGTCAGCTAAGTCCGACCGTGGCTACTCAATCTAGGTCTTCCAACCGCTCCCAAGCTTCGGTTGAAATTGTTCAAAAAGAAAATTTTAAGTTTGATTCGATTTTTCTCAAAATGTTGAGAATTTCTCGTTATCCCCAAATTTCGTCATCCCTAATTTTCTTTTATCCCCAAACTTTGCCAACCAAACGTGGCCACACAACAATCCCCAAATTTTTCATTATTCTGTTTTTGAGTAATGAAAATTTTGTGAGGAGTATGTGCTTGTGAACTTAAAACTTAGTGTATGGTGGGCGATCGGGTGTGTGTGTGTGTGTGGGTGGGTGTGCGTGTGTGGGTGTATGTGTGGGCAATGCTACCCTAGATGTGTGTGTTGTGTGTGGAGTTGGGTGTCTGCGCGTGCGTGTGTGATGTGTGCGTGAGTTTGTGTGTGTCTTTGTGTGAGCAGTGTGTGTGTTGTGGGTGAGTTCAAAAGGTTCAGGGTGTGTGGCGGAATCCATGCGTGAGTTTGTGTGTGTGTCTTTGTGTGTTAGAGCGGTGTGTGTGTGTTGTGTGTGTGCTTTGTGTGTGAGAGCAAAGTGTGTGTGTTACCTGAGTTGGGTGTCCGTGTGTGTGGGTGTGTGGCAATCCATGCGTGCGTGAGTTGTGTGTGAGAGCATGTGTGTGTGTTGTGTGTGTGTGATGTGTGTGAGAGCGAGTGTGTGTGTGTTGTGTGTGTGAGTTGGGTGTCCGTGTGTGTGGGTGTGTGTGGCGAAAAGTGTGTGTGAGTTTGTGTGTGTGGCGTGTGTGTGAGAGTAGTGTGTGTGTGTGTTGTGTGTGGGTTGGGTTCGGAAGAATAAGAAGCAAAGATGTATAATCCCGAATTCTCTCGAATTCTTCCAATAAGAAGCAAGTTGGGTTCACAAGAGAACCCGGTTCTTCTGAATTCTCCTCATTCAATCAACTCATATTAGAGCAAAAACCAACTCATTAGTACTCCTCACCCCTCACACACAACACACCACACACATTTATGGTTGTCAAATACACATACACATACACATACAAAAGATGAAAATGTAGGGATATGTAAAGATGTTTGCTCAACTCATATTTATGGTTGCTATACAGACAAAAGATGTTTGTATGTACAGCTTTATTAAACAGATATGTAAATGTAGGGAAAGGAATTGTCTATGAGGTCCTTGGAAGTTTTAAAATTGTCTAAAAAATTATAAAAAATAGGTGAAAATGGAGAAGACATATACATTACTATAAAATGTTCTTAAATAAAGAGAAAGAAGGTAATTTTAGAGTATTCTTAAGGAAGATATTTGTACACAATACTTTAAATCACGAATCCTAGTTCTCTACAGTGGAGGATGGAAGGAAAATCTTAACTATTGATTAAGGATGTGGCATTCCTATGAAAATGGTTGATCTCTTCCCATTTGTAATTAAGAGAATGACTAGTCTTGGGAGCTCTCTAAGGGAGAGTTTATGAGTACGAGTGTTGGAGAGCTGATTCATACTCTCTGTGTTCAACACAACCCAAAACCTAAGTCCATGTCAGGCTAGAGGTTTGCCGATGCACGGCACATACCAAGCTGTGCCAACCCGCAGCACGTGTTAGGCTTTATAACGGCCATGTAACAGTTGGTGTAACATTGGGGGGAGGGGAAGACGGAGGGGAATGGATGCAAAGACAACAAGGGATGAGGGATCCACGGTCATCAAACCATTGCCTCTAATATTTAAAAATAACTAAATATGAAAACTTTAAATACCCCCTCCCCTCTACCACACACTACACAAACAACTCTCTCTACTCTTTCTCTACTCTCTTATAGTATAAAAAGTAATATTAGTGTAATACTTACCGATATACTATAAATTTTTATTTGTAATTTATATACTCGCTACATATATTATTGCCACATATTCCTTAGTTTGTATATATTGTGATTTGTTATTGCGTTGTATGGATCAATTACACTTCATTTCGCCAACGAGAAGAAAAAGAAGATAGTCTGTAGATTATAATGCTATGGATTGAAATTTCCATGAATATTTCCTGGTTGTTAAACATATTAATTGCAACATTAGTTATTGTGCAATCAAAACCTACAATCACGAGATCTTACAAGCTTGACTTCTATAAAAAAAGAAAATACATCAATCGAGTCATATATGGAAACGATGTGAATTGTATTAATATGTTGCGAATGAATAAGCCCACGTTTTTGAAACTGTGTGAGATGTTAACAAATGTTGGGGGACTTCGTCCATCAAAATATGTGCTAGTTGATGAGCAAGTGGCAATGTTTTTACACATTCTCGCGCATCATGTAAAAAATAGGGTAGTTGCACATAATTTTCAGAGGTCGTCTGAGACGGTAAGTAGGATATTCAATAAGGTATTAGCTGCTACAATACGTCTGCAAGCACACTTATTTAGACGGCCGGAACCCATATCGAGAACCGCATGCATTTGTGCCAATGGAAGTGGTTCCCCATGGTAATCATTTCATATATTTATTATTATAGCTACGTGGCAAATATATTAGATAACTTATTCTAATTTAGTGTGTATTTGTAGGGTTGTTTAGGTGCTTTGGATGGAACACATATAAAAATAAGGGTGCCACTTACTTGCACAAATCTAGATATCGAACTCGTAAGGGAGATATAGCTATAAATGTGTTAGGAGTATGTAGCTATGACATGCAATTTATATATGTCCTCCCGGGTTGGGAAGGATCTGCGCAGCAGATTCTAGAATTTTCATGAGATGCGCTACATAGAAGGCATGGACCGAAAGTTCCAAATGGTAAGTTCTTAGATCATCGAATCAACCATAATGTTTTGCAATCACTTATTTTACGTAATAATATATTAAATTGTTGTATATAGGCGTACTACTTAGTTGATGCGGGATATACCAATTGCAATGGATTTCTTGCGCCATTTAGGGGTCAGAGATATCATTTAAATGAATGGCGTCAAGGGTATCAGCCACGAACGGCCGACGATTCTTTTAATATGATGAAACATGCCTTTGCTCGTAATGTTATCGAAAGGTGTTTTGGATTACGAAAATGCGGTGGGGATCCTTAGAAGTCCATCATATTATCCTGCCGTAACACACAATCGAGTTATCATCATTGCTATTTGTCTGTTATAATTTTTATAAGAAATGAAATGGATTATGATCCTATTGAGGATGAATATGATGGCATGTATGAGGGGACTTCGTTAGACGAAGATACAAATATGATAACACAACTAGATCCTCTTGATGGTTGGAGTTCATTTTAGGGATAATTTGGCAATTGCTATGTTCAAGAGAGGGGATGTAATTGAATGATATGGTTGACATATTTGTTTTGAGTTATGCAAATTATGTATTTGTTGATCCATGTCATCAATTATGTTATTAATGTCGAATATACTTGAGTCGTTGTCTATTTTATGATGATGTCCGCTTATTGGATTATTGATTTATATTTAGAACAGACATCGTAATTAAATATGTCACAAGCTGAAAAGGAAACTAAAAAGAAGATGGGAGCTTCATGAAGATGATGCTCTTGTTACTTGTATGGTGGAATTATATACTATTGGTACTTATAATGCCGATACCGGGTTCAAATCGGGTTATTTACACGAGTTGGAGAGGATGTTACAAATCGAAATCGCAACGGGTTTGAAGGCAAATCCCCACATTTCATCCAGAATCAAGACGTTAAAAAAGGATTGGAGCATTGTATATGACATGATAAGAGGTACGAACACATCCGGATTTGGGTGGGACGATGCAAGAAAAATGGTTGTTGCGGAACAACATGTATGAATGCATACATATCGGTAAGTTTTAACTATTTATTCTCAAGTAAATAATTATTTTGTACTTGATTGGGGGATTTTGCCTATTTATGTTAAGTATGATAGTGTGATGCTTATCAATTTTAATGCTCCGTACACATTCCAGCTTATTATTCTTTATAAATTGTATTTCCATTTTGTTCCTACTTAAATTGATTCGTATGTTATTAATACTGATGCCACAAAAGCGCTACTTTGTTTGGAGGAAGAAAGCATTTCCATATTTCATGATTTGTCAATGATTTATGGCAAAGATCGTGCCACGGGAGATGCAGATGCACGATGGACATCCTTGAGGAGCTTCGAACTAATGAACAGGATACCGAGCAATTTAGCGTGAATAATGCTCGAAATGGGGATCAAGACTTATTCGGCACTAACGATTCTCCTTGTCCAAGTACACCGCATGTGAGAACTCCAACTACGCGGGGACGTCCAAAGGAAGAAAATCTTAAGGTTAGTGCGGATGTGACAGCACTATCTGATTGCATTCTTCAAGCAGTCGATGCTATGAATACAAATCTCAAAGAGGTTGGTCAAATATTGAGCCAAAGCTTCCAAGCTAACACGCAGAACAAATGACGAAGCAGTTGTATGATCTATTGTCTGAAATTCCTGACTTACCAATTAGTGAAAGGACTACAGTGTATATGAGATGCATACGTGATTTGACACTTATGACGGGGTTGTTTAATCTTCCCGGAGAGATTGGATTTCATCGAGACGATTTGTCTTGTAAAACATGTGGAGGTTAAGTATCTGTGACCTATTTTGATAAACTTGTTCAAACAACTGCTTTTTGAAATGTATGTATAATGTTGTGTTTCGAATGTATTCCAAAGTGTATATTTTGTGTTGAAATTTGTTCAGTTTTTGTTATATATCGATTTTAAATTTTGTATGATTATATGTAGATGAATTTGTGTTACAAAAATATTATTGATTTATTTAGGTGAATAAACATAGCTTACGAAATATTGTAGAAATATTGTAGAAATATTCTTAAAATATTCGAGTAAATATATATATATTATAGGATTGTTACAATAATGTTGAAATATTCGGTGAATATACATATTTACATGTAAAATGTTGCAGAAATATCGTAGAAATATTATTAATATATATATATATATATATATATATATATATATATATATATACGTAATTATATATACATATATATGTATATATATTTTTTGTTTGATTTATTTAATATTTTATACGTATAAATATATTATATACATGTATCTTATACGATATATGCTAAAAATATATATAATCATAAAATATATAATTATTTAAAAAATATATTACGTAATATATAATTATATTTTGTATGTATAATCATTTAAATATTTATTAAATATACATTTTATATGATAAAAATAACTATTACACTAAATAATAATTTAAATTAATGTATATATATATATATAAAGGGTAAAGAGTCATTTTCATAAATTCCCACCTTATTCCTCATACTATTCTACAAACCAAACAAATTAATATTAATTCCCACCTTATTCCATTCCAACAACCAAACATGTTAGAATAATTCCAACTCTATTCCCATCCATTTCTATTCCCTAATAACTATTCCCACCTAATTCTATTCCCACCTAATTTCTTCCAAAGAACCAAACGTATTTCGTTAAGACATCTTGTGGACATAATGAATTTCGTTAACTTATTTACTGTCTTGCATCGTATTGAATATTTGCATGTCATCTCATTAAGTCACAAGGCCTCAGTTGCCCCTAAGTCAAGTGGATAGGACTCCTTTCACTTATCCTAAAATTCAGCTAAGTCCGAGTGGCCCATTAGGTTGTACAAAAACTCAGCTAAATTCGAGCCGCCCAAAATGTCAAACTTAAAACTTAGCCACGATGCCAAGCAACCCTAGAGGTTGAACTTAAAACTTAGGAGGCTTGAAATTGTAAGTATACAATGACCCTAGATGTAGCATCTTCTGCCTAAGACGATCAAAATGTTCAGGCATTAAGCTAGCATAAGACTAGATATTTTGAACAGCATGTCACAAACGAACCAAACACTCAGATAGTCCGAGCGAAGCAAACAAAGTGTTGACACTTAAACGATATAAATTTTATTCATATGGGAAATATGTGTATAACAGTATACATATGTATATATAAAAAAATGTGTGTGTACAAGAAAACACACAAAGGGGCTGAAGGTCTCACCTGCTTTGAGGACTCTGGCTAGTCGGACAGCCCCGACTGTGAAGGCTCAGAAGTTCTCCAATGGTCGGGAAGACCGATTAGGTCATTCTTACGCTGAGCACCGGAGTTCCATGGGTCGAAGAGAGCTATTGGGAATCTTGGAACCAAAAGCTTCGTAACCCAATGGCACATATGGATGGCATCCCAGTACTTGCACTCAAGAGCCGGTGCGATGTCTTCAGGCTTCAATGAAGTCCCGAGCTCTTATTCTAACAAGAGATTTCTCCCTCGAAGGACAACATGCAACCTCTCTTGCTCCTTGAGTGGCCCTCTAGGGTTGAAATGTGGCTCTCAGCTTCGGCAAACTTGAGTTTTAAACTTTGGACACATCCCCCCCAAGGACTTGGAAGCCTTAAACTCTGCGTAAGCCTGGAAAGCCTCACCAATGATCGCGCTAAGGCCGCCAGCTATATCCTGAAGCTGTAAAGACAAAACAAGTTAGTGAAGTATAAAGAGAAGATGACAAAATTAGGGTGAGGACAGAGAAATACCTTAGTCACAAAGGAACTCCCAGAAGAGCTCTTCTCTCTGGGGGCTTCAGGCTCCCTGAATCTTGTGGCTGCGGCCTCCTACACCATAGAAATCTCATCCCTAGCATCCACTCCAGTAGCAAGTGAAGCCCTTGTGTTGTCCTCGACCAGGGGATCCTTAGATGTCATAGGCGGCATCATCACTGGACTGTAAACTTGGATCGTTAGGCTTGGGGCTTTAGAAGCTTCTTTGATGGGTAGCTCCGCGGTATGACACTCCTCGGCCTCAGCAGCATCAGCGGTAATCATCGTCATCACTGCTTCCTCAACCTAAGCCTCCCCAGCCTAACTCAAGGCCTGTCTCTCAACAGCGACCTCGGGTGGATTGTCAATTCAGTCCGAGGCCTCACCAGTGAACTCGTAAGGAATGTCAGGCATGGACTCATCAGGGGAAGGCGGGCAGCGGGTGGCTTCGTGGGCTGGCTCACAAACCCAGACGATTGCCCCAAGAGCTCAAATGTGGGCAAAGATCCGAGACCCTCAGCTTCTCGGACTGGCATTGCCTGTGGAGGCCTTGACCTCTTCACTAGAGGCGCTATAACGGTAGTGCCGTCATCAGATGAGGAGTACTCAACAATGGTCGTCGGACTCTTCGAAGCCTCAGTCCGGCGACTCTTCTTCAGGTGCTCGGTTGGCTCCTCGATCCTCAGAGTTGCCTCATTTCTTCCCAGTTTCTTCTTCTTCTTCTTCTGAGTAGTACAATGCCAGAGTCCTCGACCTGAGTCCCCCACTTGGCTTTCACCAAGTTCTTTGGTCTCAATCAAATATTCTTCTTATTCTCATTAAAGCTGCTAAGGTTGGCCATCACCAAGTCCTTGACCTCCTTGGCAACCTCCCTCTTCTCTTTGGAGGCGTCCGAGCCGTGCTACTCAACAATATTTTCCCAAGTGTTTTTGATGGCCCAACTCTCTCCGACCGCTAAAAAGAAAAACTTGTCTTTCCATGTCTTAGTAGAATCAAGGTTTCCATCACTCATAACAGCAAACTCAGGATGTGGAGTCATGGTGATCTAGTCTAGGTTATGGGTAAAGCGAAACATAACTTTCACCATCGACACCTCAAGCACTTTCTTGTGGCAATGTGTAAAAACACACAAAGAAACGAGGTACCTGATAGTATTGGGCTATAACATCATGAACGGTACCCCAAGTGTTCTCATAATGACATATAACTCCATGGGAATCGGAAAACAAAGCCCACCCTTGAGGTGAACCTCGTATACAGTAATAAACCTATCAGGTGGGGTATACGCCTTATCACAAGGCCTAGGAACCACCATTGCCATTGTATCAAGGATATCGTACTTCGTACGAATGGCATCGAGGTTGTCCAGAGATGGGGAAGAAGCAGTATCTCTAACACCAGGAGTCATGGAAACCAAAGAAGAAGCACGATAGAGGCGAGAAGGAAAAACGCTTGAGAAAAATGGCTTGAAAGAAAACTCTAAGGGTTGCATGGTGAAAACGGAGGATGGAAATTGTATTTAAAACGGCTGAAAAGGCTAAAAGGCGCGCCCATCATTACCCTTGTCACGTGTCAATCATCCAGACGCTATAGGAGATAGTGGGTTTTCAATTTCCAAGGCGACGTCAATCTCCTTAATTGCACGTTTATTGTACTTTAAGGGCAGAAATGGCAATGCAGGCCAAGCTCTAGGACTCCGAGAGAATTGTCGGACGCAAACATGCTTTAATGGACTCAGATGTAACTGCGTTAAAGCCAGAATAACCTGAGAACTTCTTTTGGTCTCGGGCAAATATGCGAAGACGGCGATTATTTGTGGATACCTAGCAGTGCCTAAAAATCCAAAGAGTCCTCGAACGTTCTGGTCAGACAATGGACCCAGAAATCCCGAGGATGTTTTGAGCAAGGTGCAAGCTTCAGCGAGCTCTCGAACACTTTGCTCCAGCCATGGGCGTGGACATTTGCAAAAAGCAAAGGACATGGAGAGATTCCAGTAAAGAACGCCTTCAATTGACGCTTGGAGCATTTCTATGGACATCAAACATGCCAAAAGGTTGAAATTTTTGAACATTTGGCATGGGGGTCTAATAATGGGTACTGCTACCCAAGGGCTCATTTAAAAGGTTCGTAAATTGAGCCCACAGTCCAAAGGGCCCACGAGGTTGATTTAACCCCAGGAACTAAGTTGACCTCGGAGGTTCCATGATTTGGACCTACGTCCTAAGAGGTCCAAAAAGTTGATTTATCCGAGAGCCTAAATTAGCCTAAGATGCCTGAGGATAGTGATCCACATCCCGAAAGGCCCAAGGGGCCAATTTGGTTTAAGATGTTAAGTTGGCCTTAGAGGCTTGAGGACATTGGCCAGCGTCCCAAGAAGCCCAAACAGTGGAATTAGTTTGAGAGACTGACTTTGCTTAAAAGGCTCGAGGACATTATAAGAGATCACATAATTTCCAACAAAGACTCAAGGACAAGGAACAAAGGACACGACTCTAAAAGCACAAAGACTCCATGCTGACCAAGCCTTCAGGTGAAGATCAAGTACGTTCGCTACCAAAACGTCCGTGATCTAGGAAAAGGCTAAGAAATTTCATCAAGGATGCGGACAACGAAAGGTCTCGGACGGTACAATTGAGGGTGCTAGCTCAAAGCTGATTCCTGCCAAAGCATGCGCGATCTCTACGACACGCAACCTGTTCAGGGAATAATGGCTTCCGGCACACGTGTGATGTGACATTTCACAGGGTCAGACTGCAAGCACGCCACCTTTCTGACATGGCAAGGTAGACCTGCAGATTTGATGGCAGGAGGGCCTGTACATGCCAAGCCACATGGGAGCTCCACGTAGGACATCTAAGCTCCTATATAAACCTTCAACGCACCCCAAACAGGCGCGGGAATCCTAGTTTTTACTAAGAGACTAAGGCATACAAAAGAGGGAGTGAGATATGGAGTTTTTCTTCCCCTCAGTGTAATAAGTGAGCACTTGGAGAGCCGTAAGCTCCACACGTGCTTCATTCATTGTACTTATCCAACAATATAGTGGAAGTTTGCTTGGATTCAAAATCTCGTGGTTTCTTCCCTTTCATTCAAGAGAGGATTTTTTACATAAAATCCCGTACGTTATTCTCTCCTCCTCCTCTCTCTACTGCCCAGATCTCATTCACTAATCTAAGAAGATAACCAAATTATCTTTGTGTTGCACAGATTCCGTCCGAGTGCTCCGAAAGTTCCGAACAGTCGTTTTGGCCTTCATCTGTACAGTATTCGAAATCCGATGACGCAACAATTACGAATCTCAATCGGAATCTTAAATACTAACAATACAGGTAAAACAATCAAAAATCTGAAATATGTACAAATAATAGAATTAAAGACCAAAAAAACTAATTTAATGAAGGGTTACACGTACTTTCGATAATTTTAAACCATATCACTACTATTTAGACCCATAGGTAAGATCGTCTATATATTATCTTCTATAGACGGGATCAAACGTCACTTTTTTTATCACTCATAGATGATAGGTGCGATATTTAAATCTATTTGATATAATAGGATATCTGAATATATTAATACTATTTAATTTTTTACGATGATTCTCATAAAACTATAACGAGGGAAGATTTCTATATTGCATATCACAAAATTTTTTCTATTTGGTAAAAATGGTCAAAATGTCCACCCAAGAAGGTCACATAAAGCTTTCCCTTTGAGTTAGGTCCATATCAAATCACATAATGAAGATAGAGCCTGATGCAAAGCACAATGCATGGATATCATATGTACGATTTATATGTAAATTTTTATGACTTTTTCTTTATAAATATACTCATATATAAATACAATATCTCAAAATATTTACCAATTTTTTACTAAAATAAGTAAAATTCTTAAATAATAACAAAATTAAAGTAAAATTCCAAAATAATTGATAAAAATAACATGCATACATAAGGGAGTCAAATTGGATAAGTAAAACTAACATGCATGTATATTAAATCCGTTAAACATAAGAAAAAATAACTAAAAATAAAAATATATTAATAATAAAGTATAAGAATACTTGTCTCAACTTTCAACTAAACATATTTAGCAAAATGATACTTTAAAATTACCTTACTCCTTATTTTCTTTCTCCCTTCCTCTTCCTTTTCCTACGCAAAATGATTGAACAGCTCGCACTAGTCCTTATATAGTTAAATTAACATACAAGCATCATTCAAGCCTGTGTCAGGCACCGTGCCAAACCCTTCTTGCACATGAGCGCTACCTCGAGTGCTTCCATATTGAAATCTAAACTCAAGCACCGCCTCAGTGCTCCTCAAGTGCACTCACACAAGAATTTGGATTCAAGTGCGCATTGGGCGTGCCTTAAGCACAAATATGCTTTCTTCTTTTGAATATCTTTTAAATTTAGAATGCACAATTATTTTTGATATATCCAATTTAATCTAAAATAAACTGATAATATTAATTAAATCGGATAAAAATTGGATATTACAACCAATTAGGGAGACGACTAATGAACATATAAAGGCTTGATAAGAAGAGGGTCGGTGAAATGTATTGATCTACTTACAAGGTTTGGACGCGAGAGTTTTGAAAGGAAGTTCCTCAATTATAGGGATTTATATTTGAAATTTTTTTGTATCAGTTAATTTCTTCGATAGTATTACTGAATGACGTAAAAAAAAATATCGTGCTTTTTCACCATTTTGCCAAGAAATTGAGTGCTAACCCAGAGTTAGACTTGATTTTCATCTTTGATCATCATACAAATATTTGTGTTGCCTCAATATAGCTATTGATTCAATTATTTAACACACCATAAAACAACTATCATCGACTTAGGATACCATCACTAGGTGTGTCACTATCAAATGAGTCCGCACCTCATAAATATATATATTTAATTAATTAATATATCTATTTTATTTGATACTAATGCTAATACCTGATTCATATTTGAACGAAATAATTAATATAATATTCATTATTTAAATGAGAGATTGACCATATAATTGATAGAATGATTATTTTTATATTTTAATATTTATACATTTTGGTAATGTATATATATATATATATATTTTATATATGCGTATGTACGTGAAGGAGTCATTTTGATGAACAACCGGTCTTCAATTTCTTTCACGGCCATGCCCATGCCCGCCCTACACCAGACGGATCCCATTGCAAGCGCGCGCGCTGCCATCGGAGCGCCGAGTCGTTGACAGAGACGTCAAAAGCCGACGCTGTGAGAAAGCGAGGGCGGATTCTCACGTCGCCAAGCCCCACTTCGTCTCCTCCGCCCTCCCTCTCTCTCTGTTTTTTCCCTCCATTTATCCTCTCTCGCTCTCTCTCTCATGCACAACTACTAAGCCTCCATAAATTGAGCGTCAGCAGTTAGGGCCCGTGGCTCGACATGCTTTAGCGTCGGTAGCAGCTCGGCGACGTTGAATGTGAGCTTCGAATCCTTGATGACACTGAGTTGAAGGGGGTGATTTATGTTTCGGTCTGCTTTACAAATCCCTAATTTTTCACCAGCTGTTTGCATTCGGTAGGGGACGCGTCAAATGCTTATGTCTATTGTGATTATGTAAGTTTGTTTATTGTGAATGCCTGTTGATTAATCACGTTTGCTAATTAGGCTTATATTAGATAATATGCTGAGAGGTAGCTGTTCGTTGTCAATCAAGTAAAGTGGGGATTAAGAGTGTTTGAGTTAGATTTGTTCGTGCGTGTCCCTGATTCTATGGCCATGACGGATAGGTGGTTTAAGTGTTTTTCGTATATTCGGGTGGTTGCAGTAGATGATGTAGTGATGAAATACTGTTTTTCTATATATTGTCGTTCTCAGAATTATTCATTGGCATCAGTGTGCATGCTAGATCCGCAAGTAGACCTATTTCATTGGTCCTACTATTCTAGGAGTGAACTGTTTGATGAAGCGGCACAAACACTTGAAATTTATTACAAACTTATTTCATTTGCTTGATGTTGACAAATTTTGGCCCTTTTCTTGTGTCACCCTTCAATGATTGCACTTGTAAAATTTAGTTTTTGTATTGGGTGATTCTATCCAGGTGGTAAGTTTACTTGGATGGCTTGGACGGAAAAGGTTGTTTGTAATGGTCCGAAGAATGGATCTGTGGGGGACAATGGTTTTCTGAAATTGTTGGAGCCTTCCTCACTGGAAGCCGGCTCTCCTCAATGCAATGCTTTGTTGCAGAAGAGTTTTGACACGAAGGAAGCTCTCTCTTATGCCAACATTCTTCGTACTAGGAACAAATATGTAGAGGCCCTTTCTTTATATGAAAGAGTTCTGGAAAAAGATAAGGAAAATGTTGAAGCTCTTATAGGCAAAGGGGTTTGCTTGCAGACGCAGAATATGGGGAGGCTTGCATGTGAGTGTTTCACTGAAGCCATTAGGCTGGATCCACAGAATGCATGTGCCCTTACTTATTGTGGCATTTTGTACAAGGACGAGGGGCGCCTTGTGGATGCAGCAGAGGTATGCTTTTTTACTGATGTTGCTATTATTATAACCTAACATAGTTCACTTCATCATCTCTATTGCCATGATTGTGACAAAAAAAGTATACTGCTAATGTATCCTGTGCTGTAGGCTGCACAAATATCTGTATGGTATGTTGCCTGATATGTTGCTTGTTTGGTGCTTTTGTTTTCCTCTTCACTTTTCTTCATGTTAAGTTGAATTCAGTTCATTTCATTTATCTAAAGCAATCGTGAAGAAACTTCACGACAAATGCTGTCATTCATGAGTTTGAGCCATGTTGTCTGACAATGAGGAATTGACCATCGATTGAGGGAAAGCCCCTAACGAGTAAGGGAGATCGGGTAAGGTAAAGGCAAGATCCGACTTTCAAATGAGTGAATAGTAGGCTTGTAGTTGAATCGAGATTGGCGATTAGTACAAGATCGATTTGGGATCTTAGCCACTGCCCCTATTCCTCAATTTGCTAATTAGTATGAACTCAATGAATCTAGAAGTTCTTTCCTTCCCCGGACTTCTTACTTATAGGCTTCTAGTAGCCCCATCCTTGAGCAATCGCATCCAACCTCGCGATTTTGGCCCCAAGTCGGATTCCCTTAATAGAGGGTCGACAAAAACAAATTTTTTTATCCACCCGGGGATTTTGGGCCAATAATATAATTATTGCCTTCTACCGATCCCAGTTCGGCTAACACGAGGAAAGCCTCCTCCCTTTTCAGTGGCACGAGCTTCTTCTTGTGATGACACTTGGGATCAAATCAGCACCTTTATTTGAAGTCTGGTATGGATTGACACTTGAAAGCAGCCAACTCCAAACAAATGCTGGAGGAGAAAAAATCTAATAACTGTAGCTATGTTGATGAAGCATTAATAAAGTTGAAATTTTACAAAAGCACCACGGTTTGTCACAAATTGAATAAATGAAGGCTTGATAGAGAGAGGAAAATGGTGGAGTTTCAATTAGCATACTGACACATCTAAAGACATGACCCTGCATCTTTATGCGAAGTCAGAGAACACACTTAAGTAGTTTGATTTATGTATTCACTAAAAGGGTAGCCCAATATACTAGACTTTTTGTATTGCAGGTATTAGGGGTAGATGTAGGCAGCCTTACCTCTCGATTGTAGTTTTTATAGGTCACAACGGAGTGGCCTTACTAATGTGCTATGGCTTGCCCATGATTTATGTATATACACTAATGTGGAAAAAAGTTGAACTATATATTTCATGACACCAAATTAATGACATGTTAGTGTATTAGCTGGAACTGTAGCAATTGGTGGAAATTTATTTGTCAAATTTTCTAATGAACCCACTAATTAGAGTGAGAGAAGATTAATAACGGTATCCACAGTAGGCTGCATTCTATCAGTCATGGCCAGTTGTGCACTACAAGGGAAGACATTAAGGTCAAGTTTTTCTACTCAACTGAAAATCCTGGTAATGGATCTCAATAGTTTCTTTTCTTTCATTTTTCTAAGAAATTAAGTGAAAGTACATTTTTGTAGAGGATATTATCATATAATTATTTGTTTCATAAAAATAGATGACCACTTGCTTTTTTCCATTAAGAACTGATGTGTGGAAAAATTTATCACTTGTGAAGGTAGTCATGTCACAGTTTAAAATGCGGACACAGTCATGCCTCATCGTGTGTGTTTCACAATGATTGTGGGGACCATTAAATGTTTAGTGAAGATGAGGAAGTTGACTCAAGGCATAACGTGCGAGGACATGACTGACAATTTTAAGTCATTAAGGAACTTTGGTGATATTTTTTGATAATGTGAAATATGTTTTATGATAGCGGTTTTCAAGTCTTCAATTGAATTTTAAATTGTATGACTTAGATAAATATTTAATTTAGATGTTAATTTATTATGTAAGAATATCCTGCACTTATATTATCATGAATGTAATCAGAGAAGGAGAGAGAAAAATAGAGAAAACCCTTATCAATTAGGGTTAGGCTATCCTAGTATATATAGAGCTATTTATATGGAGCATAAAATACTAAATCCCTACAAGGAATATGCTGAAGAATATCTTTCAATATATTCCTCTTATATTAGAAGAGAATATCCTCATTCCATTTTAATACTCCATCTTAAGTTGGAGCATAAATGTTAATCACTCCAACTTGTTATAAATACATCTTAATACAAATATTAGAAAGAGACTAAGTGAAAATATTAGTTAGCTGTTTTGTAGTTCTAACATGTTTAATTTGAATGAAGCTTTGTTGAAGTTTCTCACAAGCAAAGTAACAATCCACCTCTATATATTTGGTGCGTTCATATAATATTGGATTTGATGTAATTGTATAATTGCTTAGGCATTGCAGTGTAGTTGAGATGGTCCGTATATTTACATTGGACTGGCTCTAGCAATTGACGGATCTACATTACTTCATATGTAACATGGGACGATGTATGATTTTCTAATTTAGCACTTAATTTTGCTAGTATGTTCCATTTTTTGTTCTTTCAGGACATTATATCCCTCCAACAAATACACTATACCTATGGTATATTTTTGATCATGAGGTGATTTAGCCCAATTAGCATCAAAGAATCCCTTGTCTTGATTGTGACCGTGATTACTATGATACAAGCCCTATCCTGGTGTACTTTTAAGGTACCTTAGAATGTTTGACTGTCTCTCAATGTGGGATACGAGGTGAGGACATAAATTGACTCACCATACTTATGAATAATGTAAAATCTGGATAAGTCACGAGAAAGTAGTTAAGTTTACCAATTGGTCAGTGATACTATTTTTAGCTTAGCCAAGCTCTCATCATCATCTGGAGACAACTTTATATTCTTGGGTCCATGGGTGTATTGCATGATTTTACCTCCTGCATGTCAGTCCCTTGGAGCAAATCTAGGGTGCACTTTTGTTGTGAGAGAAAAGCCATGTTGATACCTCGCAACTTCAATACTAAGGAAATATCACAAGTTTTTCAAGTCTTTGGTTTGAAACGATTTTGAAGAAGCACTTTGAGGTGGGCAAGTCGATAGTATAACTACCAGTGATCACAATATCATCAATATAAACAACTAGTAGAATGCACTTAATATCATAGTGATGATAGGAAATTGAGTGGTCAATATTACAACGAGTGAGACGAAACTCAAGAATTACTTCACTGAATCTACTAAATTAGGCACATGGTGACTGTTTCAAATCATATAATAATTTTTTAGACTCAAAGATACCTAGGCTCTCTTTGAACAACAAACCTAGGTGGTTGGTCGACGAGATAAACTTCTTCTTGAAGATCATCGTGTGGAGGAAAGCATTCTTCACATCCTGTTGATGTAAGGGCCAGTTTTGAGTAGTCTCGAGGGATATTAAAATGCATACAGACATTAGTTTGGCTATCAAAGAAAAAGTATGAGTGTAGTCCGCCCCATATGTCTATGCATAGTCCTTAGCAGCCAGCTGGATCTTTAATTATGCTAGAGAACCATTAGGATTAACTTTGATGGTATAAACCCATTTGTAGCCCATGGGTTTCTTTTTAACCGGTAAAGGGACTAGGTCCCATGCTTGATTTTGCTTAAGTGTAGTCATTTCCTCCTCCACAGCACCATGCCAACCAAGATACGTAATTGCTTCAAAGACAGTCTGAGGCATAATCATAGAGTCCAAGGCAGACACAAGGGCACACAACAAGGGTGAAATATGATTATAAGAAATTGCAGCAGATAAAGGATATTTAGCATAACAACGATGACTTTTTTGTTAGGCAATTAGAACATCCAAGTCAGTAGTCGAAGAAGGAGCCATATGATCTCAAGACTGGAGGGTTGAATCATCAAGGGCTGGCTCAGGAGTATCTATAGAAGAGGGACCAAACTCCGAATGAGGACCATGAATGTAGGTATGAGAAATAAGCAGCGATGGCTGCGGGGAAGACATACTATGATGTGTGATGCGGTAGATAAGAGGCTCATCACTAGGAATATATGATGGAATGTTAGGGAAAAGTCTTGGAATAGATTTAGAGTAGACTCTTGAAACAAGATATCAAAAGACACAAGCAGTCGTCCCAAGTCGGGGGAAAGCAGTAGTACTCTTTCTTGGTGTGGGTATACCCTAGGAAAGTACACTTGAGTGATTTGGTGTCAAGCTTAGTTATATGTGGTTGAATGTCTTGGATGTAGCATACTCATAGGAAAACTCTTGGTGGGATAGAGTGTAAGGGCTTTGCTTGGAATAAAAGATGATACGGAATCTCACTCCTAAGTATGATTGTTGGTATAGGATTAATGAGATAACATGTGATCAATATAGCTTTATTCTAGAAGAATGGAGGAACTCTTTTGTGAAAGATGAGAGCATTAACTTCTAACAAATGTTTATTCTTTTTTTCAGCAATGCCATTTTGTTGTGGGGGTATCGAGACAAGAGGTTTATGAAGGATGCTATGCTGAGACATAAATGTAGTAAATTGAGCAAACAAGTAGTCATGGGCATTATCACTTCGTAAGGTTTGAATTGAAGAAGAGAATTGATTTTAAATCTTTGCATAAAAGTTACAAAAGATTGAAAATAATTCTAAAAGACTTTTCATTAAATATAACAAAGTAATGTGAGAATAATCATCAATAAAATAGACAAAATAACGGAAGCCCATTTAGAGGGTACATGACTCGGATGGAATGTCTTCAAAAGAAGCGGAAGCTTGTTGATTAACTCTCGGATGTTATGCAATGATGTTTAGCAAACTAATAGGATTACAAAATAAAGTGGACTTGGAGTGAAGATTGGGACGTGATTGCTTTAAAATTGTTAACTAAATATGCCCTAACTTATAGTAGAGCTCGAGTGGTGAAGAAATAACAGTAGCGCAAACTATAGGAGATGGTCCTACATCTAGCACGTAGAGACCTCCTAAATTGCGACAATTGTTGCCACTGACCATCATCATTGTCATATCCTCAAATTCATAGCCAGTAGAGGAAAAGACAAAATTTATTGATAGATAATAAGTTGAATGGAAAGGACAACAAATGCAATACGAATGATAGAGTAATAGTGGGGGTTAAGGGAACAACACTAATTCTTACAACTATAACTGAAGAGTCATTGGGCAAAGTAACAGGAGGAGAATAGAGCATGGTTGATAACAAGATAATATGTATGAGGTTCCAGTCATATGATCAGAGACACCATAGTCAATGATCCAAGTTTGGGAGGCAATTGAGAGACAGCCCATAAGGTTACTTTTATGTGAAAGAGAGTAGCAGTGGCGGAGGTAGCTTGGTGAGTTAGTAACTGACAATAATCATCAACATAGATAGAGTGATTGTGTCGGCCATTGGTGTTTGTATTTGATTTTTTAATCATGATTGCGAATAGTCCAGCCTATTCCTTGGCCACCACCTCAAACAATTGATGAGGTGTGACTCATTGAAGGCATTTGGTCTATGAGACTAGACGGTGAGGCATCGCTGTCAACACGGAGAATGTGTGAGAACACAACATTTAAGGAGGTTACCGTAACACCAATCAAAATCTGAGAGCGAGCAAAGTCAAAATCAGGTTGAAGCCTTGCTAGGAAATATAAGATAGCTAATTGTTCATGTTCTCGCTTTTTCTTCACATTAAAGGAGATTTACATAAGAACATTCAACTTTTCGTAGAACTTCTTAAAATAAGCAAAATAGATAGTTACATTGCGATCCTTTTGATATATATGAAAGAATGACTTGAACACATTAAATATTTTAGACATGTTATATTATCAAGAATACAACGTAGATAAATACTCTCTTAAGTCTTTGACAATATCTTTGAGTTGTGATAATGGCCATCCTTTTCTCCATAGAGTTGATTAATTGAGTACACAGTTGAGCATCTTCACGAGTTCATGCTTTTGGCCTATGTGGATCAGTCGTTGAATTAGGGGGTCATCCATGATATGACCTTCTTTGTCCATGCTTCTTATGACAAGAAGGACAATCTTCCTCTAATGTTGATACTTTGTCCTGTTAAGATGACCAGTAATTCAAGAGGACATAAAAAAAATAGTTTCAGCATAGTGGGATGTACTCATCATCTTTAGTGGCCATGAAATAATAATCAGAATATGAATTTGAAGATTTCTTCAAAGTGAAAAAAAAAGAGATATCATCAGTGAAACTACTGCTCACAAGAGATATCAAAGTGAAATCAAAATATATCACGGATATACTCAATATCTCAATGGAAAGAGAACATCACAAGCACAACAACTTGTTGAACAGAGTCCCAGAAAACGGTCATAGTGGTATTGTTGTAACTTGCTTGAACGTGGAGAAACAAGGCTCATGCAACCGCTCACGATTGTGTGGAGAATATCATTAGTGCTCACAACGGCTCACAACCACAATTCATGGGCACAACAACTCACGCAACAAAGGATCAACATAGAAAAGAAATTAACGCACAAAAGCTCCTCTACTATAACTTCATGCCACCGACTACAATCGCTCGCTCAAGTTGACGAACAAAGAAATCAACATAATTTCATGGGTTCGGCTCAGACCCATTGCTGGTGAGGCCTTGACAGGCATTGATGATTGCTAAATTTGTGAGAAAAGAGGTGAGGCACTCCAAAGTCTCCAAGTTAGGTATGCAATTACTAGGTCTAGGGTTTTTTTTTTGAGTGAAACATTTGATTGAAAAGAAGATTGCAAAATTGCTCACAATTTCTGAAATCATGATGGGGCTTTGTTTATGCTTGGTGAGGCACACTAGCTGCTGGAGAGAAAGGTCACCGGCGGCGACAGCGGTAGTAGCTTCTCTTGTAGTTTTGATACCATGTAAATAGAGAAGAAGAGAGAAAAAAAAAGATAACCCCTTACCAATTAGGGTTAGGCTATCCTATATATATAGAGTTATTTATATATAGTGTAAATTATTAAGCTATCCCCTTAAGGAATATTGCTGAAGAATATCTTTAAGCATATTCATCTTATATTCCAAGAGAACATCCTCTTTCCATTTTAACAATAAATAACAAAAATATGTGCTTTACAAGAAAATAACTTAAATAACATGAGCATGTAATTAATCATATTTTTAATAAATTAATAATTAGTCACATATAGAGCAAGTAAATGTCAAATAATGAAATAAAAAGTAATATGATTCCTAATAATGAGTATTGATAATTAAAAATATTTACAAAGTCAATTATTATTATTATTTTAAAAATAGGAATGAGTATTGATAATAAGGAATGAATATCTTGTACGGGCCAAGATGTTGTGTCCAATGCAAACTGTGCCAGCTGAGACATGACGTTGTAAAACTGTACCTAGTGGGACGACTTTGAATGCAACAACTTTTGGTACTGGTTTCTGAATCATAACATCTCCTTTAAAACTGGTATGTCTTGTCCAAAAATGATATGTTCGGCTACTACAAGTCATGTAAAAAACTTCTCTGTTGTCATTGTCAATCGTTTATATACATGTTGCATTAACCTGACCAGTAGAAGACTTAAGGAGGTAATGTAGTGAGGATGAGGATTTCATAGTAAGCATTAGTGGATCTTTTGGGTTTATTTCAATGAAGTTCAATTACTTACCAAATAGACAAGCCTTACTGGCTGGTAATTAGCACTTTGCCAGAACTGTATTGGGCAAATCCCCAATCATTGCTGTGGCTAGTCCCAATTGATGAAAAGGTAACTGGTTGCAGCAAGATAGAGAAATAGTAAAAATCTATTTTATGTTTTGTTATCTTGATCTTTGAAAGTTAGCCTTGTTTGCTTGCACTTATTTTTGAGTACCTATTTCTATTTGACATTATTTCAGGACTTCTGATACATGATGTTGATAGAGATTTATTTTCTAGAATTTCTCTACTCAAATTCTAAGAACCTCCTACCAGATTACCTTTGCATTTCCATTTTTCAATGCCTTTTTTTGTTGGATAAGCACATATTTACACCAAGTATTTCCAATCAGCACTTGTTTCGGATTAGATCAGCATGACAGAAGCCCTAGTTGTTTTCTATCAACACTTCAGATATATTAGTTTTTGGATCAGATCAATTGTAATAGCAAGTAAACAAGCTCCTAGTGTTCCCTTCTCCTGTTCGAGTATAAAACAAATAAACTTATTATAGTTCAATGTATAATTCAGATTTATTAGTTTTTGGATCAGATCAATTGTAATAGCAAGTAAAGAAGCTCGTAGTGTTCCCTTCTCCTGGCCAAGTATAAAACAAAGAAGATTATCATAGTTGAATTTGTAATTCAAGTAGATGTTGACTTAGCTGTCTAGCTGCATATGTGACATGCTGTAGCCTGCGCAACTTAAGTTTATGAAACCTTCATATTGTTGCGATAGTTTCATGTGTCATTTTGTATCTGCAAATAAGTGCAAGTGTTTTAGAAATTTTGGGCGGTTCTTTTATTGGCTGAAACTTATTTCATGTAGTTAATCCTGTTTGATGCAGTCATATCAGAAGGCTCTGAGTGCTGATGCTTCATATAAACCAGCTGCAGAATGCCTAGCAATTGTAGTGACAGATATTGGAACAAGCTTAAAGCTGGCTGGCAACACTCAAGAGGGGATTCAGAAATATTATGAAGCACTTAAAATAGATCCGCATTATGCTGTAATGATAAATCTAATTTAACTCCATATTAACACCAGTCCTATCTATCACAGATTCAACAAAATACAATACTTGGTTTTTGTGCAGCCTGCGTATTATAACCTTGGAGTCATTTACTCGGAAATGTTGCAATATGATGCGGCACTTACTTGCTATGAGAAGGCTGCACTGGAGAGGCCCATGTATGCCGAAGCTTACTGCAACATGGGTGTTATCTACAAAAACAGGGGGGATTTGGAGGCAGCTATTGCTTGTTATGAAAGGTAGTCTGTGAACTAGTTACATAATTGGTTACTTATATAATTGATGTGCACATGACTCATAACATGGGCTCTTTCTTGTATTGCTCAGATGTTTGGCAGTGTCTCCAAATTTTGAAATCGCAAAGAATAATATGGCAATAGCATTGACAGATTTAGGAACAAAGGTGGGTTCTGATCTAATTTTTAGCTTCAAGGTCTGAAAAGTTGTCAGCTGTGCTACACTGTGGTACTTCTTCACATATTGATGTCTTGCATCTCCCTTGCATGACATAAATTTTAGCTTCACTGTTTCTTTATTAAGGAAACTTTGTCCATCATGTGAAAACTTCTGCGGGATGTGATTTTTGTTATTTGTTGCGGAATACACATTGGGTTCTCAAAGTAAGTTACATGGTTTGGAATTTATTCATGGTGGATAGCAAACCTCCTGAATCACACCCCTTGGAGAATCGAAGAAGGCAAGAGAGTACTCATTTTCTTTGATAATGCCAGCATTATATACCTTTTGTGATATTTGGCATATTTGTAGGGAGAATTGAGGGTACTTTCTGGAGCAGTTGATCTCTATAAACAAAACAGAGGCTAAGTGGTTCATTTTTTGTGACATAAAAGGTGTTTTGTCTTCTTTTGTTTTCCTGTGGAATCGGTATATGTGCGGGCTACATCCACTTTTTGCTGCAATCAGCATATATGGCAATTGTACTTCAGTTGAATCCTTATGCTTCTTCAATAGTTGATTTTTACTTAGTGTTATGGTGTTTGATGCATTGATGTGAGAGGTTAAAGGAATTGCGCTATTGAACTAAAGAAAGATTGAAATATGACGCTTTTGATGAGGGCTTGCTTTGGGTCTTAGAGCTTACATGAAAATCAACAGCTTGTAAAAATAATATTGCAGGGGCCGACACACCTTGCTGTTTGTTTTGTTCAATATTGTTGACTATTCAGTCCTGTTCCTGAATTTGTACATCTTAATTTCAGGTTAAACTAGAGGGTGATATTGACCAAGGTGTGGCATTTTATAAGAAGGCTTTATCTTATAATTGGCGTTATGCTGATGCGATGTATAATCTTGGTGTTGCATATGGTGAAATGCTGAAATTTGACATGGTAAGTTGCAGTCAAGGAAGTTTCTCACCTTGTAGATTCGTGTCTTCCTTTTCACCTATTTTTTGTCTCATCTCTTTTTCTGTCTGTTGCTCCCTTTCTGTGGTGATTTGTTGACCTATTTCTCCTAGTTGTTTGCTATAGACGGAAAATCCTTTGGCTGTTTGACAATGGTATAATAGGATGTATCTGCTGAAGGGAAATATATGGTTATGTAATAAATGTGAAATGGCCATTATGCTAACTTTTCCTGGACCATGTAGTTTTTTATCTCAAGAAAATGATTAGAATTTCTGTTTGAGCAGGCAATTGTATTTTATGAACTTGCCTTCCACTTCAATCCTCATTGCGCTGAAGCATGCAACAATTTAGGAGTTATATACAAAGACCGAGAGAATCTTGATAAAGCTGTGGAGTGTTATCAGGTAATTGCTAATGCTTTGGCATCATTTTCAGTTATGCTAGTGGTAGTGTACAGGGATTGCGCCAGTTAGGGATGCTATGATTATTGTTTCTTTATAATTATTACCACGAGCACCATTTGTTTTTTGCAGATGGCATTGACAATCAATCCCAACTTCTCCCAGTCATTAAACAATCTTGGTGTTGTCTACACAGTTCAGGTTCAGTAGCAATGTATTCTGGTTCACATGTATGATTATGGCCTTAGGCGATTGTTGCTTAGCTGCTTCATCAATTACAGGGTAAAATGGATGCTGCCGCTAACATGATTGAAAAGGCCATCATAGCAAATCCCACATATGCAGAGGCATATAATAACTTGGGTATTTCCGTTTTTCTTTCTTTCTCATCAACTTAATTTTCTCTTTCAGAACCCTGTTCTTCCATTAAAGTCATGGTCTGATCCCTAGGTCATAACAATTTGGCATTAGAGACATGTAGATCCCAACCACCACTATCCAATATGCCGTCTCCACCACCACTATCCAATATGCTGTCTCCACCACTGCTATTCAATATGTTGTATCCATTAGCTGACAGAAGACCTCTGCGGCCTCTGCCCCATTACTTCATCTGTTTTTCCTCCATTATCAGCCACAACACCAAATCCATTATTTGGCACCTCTGCCACCCATCACCAACCACCAAATAATTCGAACTGAACAAAGCGCTGTCGTTTTGAAGGCCTCATAGCCTCTCTAAAAGAATCTTTAATTAAGATCAACCATTATCAATCTATAAATCTATTTTAGATAGAAAAGTAGAATCTAATCAATAAGAACTAGCACAATCAATCTGAACTTGTTTCTTTCCAATCACATCACTCTTTTAAGGTCATCCATGAGGTATCTGGTGATCCACCCCAATGTTGTCCTAGGCCTCTGGTTGAGTGTTCTATTTTCTCCGTGTACAAGTTTTATATATGAAATCTGAATTTCTCCCAATGAGATCTAGAACCAAAAATGTACATTTGGTTGGCCTTGTACTGAACCATGCAGCTTTAACTAAATTCTCTCTCCCTTATAAATACAACTATTATCCTTATTAGCTGAGAGCTTTGCAGCCAATGGCTTTTCCGATTCCCACCTTTCTTATGTCACCAACCTTCTCAATAGTTTGATAAATATTCTTCAGTTTGATTATCCACTCGATTGGTTATGATCTATACTGGTGTAGTCTGCTCTGTTGTTGTGAATACTGCTCTCTTATTTATTCATCAGTAAGGGAAAAGTAGATCTAATAAAAATTATTGCTCCTTGGTTGTCCTCCTTTCTAAAACTCTGTAGACCTAAGAATTAGGCAGGTGATTTCAATGTGAAATTATGCTAGTCTACCTCCATGTGTTCTATGGCATAATCCCACCATGTCTGTACAGGATTCTATCCTCGAAGAAAGGGATTTAAGAAAAAAAGAGAAAAGAAACGGAAAACATCTAGATGGTCCATAATCTCTGTCTTCTTGGTGACCTTTGACTTTGTTTTTGTGTCTGAATGGTATGATAGCAGGCTTCTCTATAATGCTGGGATAATATTGCCTACATCTGACTCATTTTTTATTTGACAATGTGGCTGCCTCGTGCACTAGGTTACCTTTAATAGGATGGGCTGACGGCACATACAATTAGACTTGAAATAGAGTAATTCCTTGCTGACTGGAACTTTGTCTTAATTTAATGAATCATTTGGAAATAATTTGGCATATAACTATTACCGAGCCACCAAGGTTAATCAAGCTTCAACTTATCATTAAAAATGGGCTTATTGTAAAAAAAGAGGAAGCTTAATCACAAAAAAAAAAAAAAAATCTAGATACATGAAGCACAAAGTCTCTGAACTCTCTGCTCCACATTTTCTAAATAAAGATCTTGTACTGTTTTTAATAGGGGTCCTTTATAGAGATGCTGGCGATATTTCTCGTGCTATTGAAGCTTATGAGCATTGTCTGAAAATAGATCAAGATTCTCGCAATGCAGGCCAGGTATATCACCATGACATTTTAATTATAGCATGTTTAACTCTATTCATATTTGTATATCATTGTTGAATGCTTTTAAATCAGGGAGTACTAAACTTTGAAGTCATAGCCATGTCTAATATTGTCATGGGAGTTTGCATTTTGATATTTGACGTTGTTTATTTGGACTGTACATAAGTCAAATCTTGCGTAGTTGAGTTTTGGCATGCTCAAGCTTGGCTTGATGCCAAATCACGCACACTGCTTGAGCACAGTTCGAACTTGACCAAGCTCCAATTAAGGGCTTGAAATGCGGGAAGTTTTGTGCACTGGACTGCCATTTATTTATTTTTATATGAAATCATGACGAACTACTGACTTTTTTGAAATTGTAACAGATAGTATAGATATAATGTTTATTCTATTAACGTTTGTTAAAGTAAAATGCAAACCTTTTCTATTAGAAAACATGCTCTGCTGCATATTTCACTACGCCAGCAATGTGTGACATGTTTCCCACAGTGGAGAGCTGTTTCCTCTTTGTAGAGAGGAAGCACCTTCTCTCTCGGAATACAATGGGGACTTGTTTCCTGATATACCTATGTGGGAAATATGTTGCAGGTTACTGGCATAGGGAATTATGCAGGCTGCATGTTTTCTATAAGAATTGGTTTCCCATCCTGCTTTAATAAAGGTCAGTGGAGTATATAAATATAACTCTGTTCTCTGATTTAAGTTTTAACTTCAAAAAATGTTGTTTATTGTTACGATTTCCTGTAGAGTATGGACATAAGAAAATAAAATCATATAAAATATGTAAGCTTGAGTTGGCTCGCAAGTTTGTTGGCTGGACTCCAAAATACTGGATTTCATCTTATGAGACTATAGATGAAAATATTGATCGATATATAATATTTTTTGATGCAGCGGCAAAATTATGATATATTGCCGTATTGTTAATATGTTGGCCAATGGTCAAAATATTAACCCATATAACCTATATATTATTGGTACATCGTCCGTTATATATAAGCTTACAACTCATAGAAATATTTTCCTTTCAATATATCTAATACTGATACATATTATGTGATACCAATAATGCTACTACTAACAACAATATCAATACTAATATTTTCATCCATGTGCGAGACTGTTTGCGGTGGGAGAGCTTGACTCCTATTTGAATGTAGTAGAGTTTAGCAAATTTTGGGTTGTGATTAACTCCAGTGCCATGAGGTGCCTTGATCATTCACCTGTCTTCAGTTTAGCATCTGGACTACTTTGTGTTAAGCAATCACTTTTGAGTTTGATCATTTCTAGGGAATGTCCAGTCAGGTTAGGGCTTTTTTTCTGTTAGTCTTTAAAGTTAATTAGATGTTCATTTTATTTTTCTTCCAAAAATTCATGTTTTAGTGTGAACTGTATGGTTTGAATATTTGGAGATTTTGCTGGGAGGTGCTTTGGAGTTCATAGATGTTTGCATCAGTTTAACTTATCCAGCGATTCTAGTTGTAGTGGGATGAGGTTCTGTGGGATGGGGGAAATGGTTAGTTTGCACTCTTTGTTACTTTATCTCCATTGCCTCCATACGCCAATGTTTACTTTGCTCATGTCACTTCTTGCAGAACTGTCTACTTGCGATAAATTACATTAATGAAGGCCATGATGATAAGCTGTATGAGTCTCACAGGTTTGAGCTGATCGTATTTAATTGGTTTTGTATTCTTGGCATTATATGTTTTAGGACTTTCAGTGTGTGTATTGAAGTATCTTTGTTCTGTTGAAATGAGAATTCCTAATTTAGAAAGTGTAAATCTCAAGAATGATAGCATAATAGGTTTGTCATTCTTAATAAATGTGAGAGAGTAACATTTCTTTGATGTCACCTTGGCAACTTATTCAATTAAGTCGTCTCTTTCTTACTAATAAGAAGAGGTAAGGATTCATGATGAGACAGGAAATCGTACCTGTGATAAGTTTCTATGATGGAGGATTTGGGTGTTTGAAACGAATGGACTGATTGTCTTGACCTTGTAAAGCTCCAAGTCTTTTTTTCTATAGAATTGAGGAATTCAACCTTTTATGCTATGGGGCTTTGAAGAGATTGCATATAGTAAATGTTAATAGGGAGCCCCCTTAAACAGGAGTGGATGAGAGCCGATGGTATGACAGCTTCAATTTTGAAACTGCAGTAACCAAAGTTGTAAAGGATTAATGACATACCTTGCTTTCTTCTTATAAACACTGCCGTTTGTGTGCTGCTTGTGTCTCCATATTCTTTAACACATGGGAAGAACATCAGTTCAGCACAGATTCCTATCTTTTTCTTGGATTGTTGTTTTGTGTGTGAAATACAGTGAGCCCATGGCTGGTTTAAGGAGTTGGCGATGGATTGACTATACCGAAAAGAATATTGTTATTATAAAGTTTGTATTTATTCTGCCACTAAGCTGACAAATACCTAATTTTCTAATTGAATGTGCTTGGTAGGTAAGTGACTGCCTAGTGTCATTGATGGAGAAAGATATATTTGACAATGTTTCCAAAAATACTATTATACATAATTTCCAAAAATGTGAGGACTCTTGAGGAGAATTGTAAACGAAACATTTTTTTAATTTGATGTGAAGACAATAATGACTAAACCTTTGCTGTCATTATTTCCTGTATTTTCATTTTTTTGTGATGAATGTATACATTGAGAAAAAAAAAATGGATCCATTGATAGGGTGAGCCTTGGCTTAACATTAGAGTTTTTATATACGAATTCTGAAGTGATCTTTTTGATAACACTGTGCACATTTAAATCTCTAGATGATGTTTATGTATGGTAGCTCAACATGCTCCTTCGACCTTTTCATCCTTCGACCTTTTCATCTCAAGTCACTTTTTGTAAAAAGAGGAAAACCTACCTTTTTTATTCAAATTGGCTGTCATTAGGTAAGGGGCCTCAATTTTTTTTTGGGAAATTGAGCAGAGGGAAAAAAATGGAAGAGAAAAGAGAATAGAAGAGAGAATCGTTTGTTGCTACTTTGATTAACCATTAAGAAAACCTCTATTGTTTGAAATTTCTATGATTTACTTTAAATTAAAGGTTATTTTATCAATAGAAGCTTGAAATGACATTGAAACACTTTAGATATGCAGTGATGAGAAAAGGTTTCTGTGAGCTATTAATTTATTCATGGAGAGGGTGTCCTATTTCTATCAAAGAAGACGCTAGAAACTGGAATGATCAGCAAGCTCACCGAGCAGACTATAGGCTACTTGTTTTGCTACATTGGAATGAGATACGTTATAAAGCTTTTGGCCTGGTCAGTGGTGGAAAATAGAGGATGTTTTCCTGAAATATTACCAAGAAACAAAAAATTGGGGGCCTGTTTTTATTATATTTTCTTTTTTCCATTTTCCATTTTCCACAGTTTTCTAGGTAAATGTGTTTGTTTTTGTTACAAATGTCTATGTTTCCACAATTTGCTGTTCTTTTGAAAGTAATTAGCAACATATCAATCCATTGATATATGATTTGGCAGTAAAATAACTAAACTCGACTTGTGATAGCTTAGTTAGAAGTTTGAGCTCTTATCTGTCTAGCTTAACTCATACAGTTAATGAGTAGAGTTTGAGCCCAATCTTAAGCATATTATATAAAACAAATAGAGTCTAAGTAAAGAAATAATTCATTTTCATCTTTACCATAGTAATTATTTGTTAATAAGTCAAGTGAAACTATTAGTGGCACACTAATTCTTGTATTGATGATTTTTAAACTATTAAAAATGTTATTAGTATTCAATTGTTAAATAAATGATGCACAAATGATGAAGTTCATTTAGTTATAGAAGATAGATGGTAACTCATTGTTATTAAGAGGAGGATCACACTTTTGTCTCCTCTTATAAAGACATTGATATAATTATTTTGATGGGTAGAAAAGTCTTATTTATGAGGACTAAAGCTCATGAAAACCTTAAGGTAATTTCTATGGAAAAAGATAAAAAGTAAAAATATTTGACCGAGAAATTAAATTAAATTACTTTAGTACATGTTTCAAAAATTTTGTTAAAATTTTTCACCGTTCAAACTTATAAGATTATAAAAATATGTTTCTATCTTCACCAATTCTCATAAGAGTTATAGAAATTAAATTAGAAAACAATGGAAAAATCCTATTTATGACAAATGAAAAGTTCTTTTCGAAAATTTAGTTGAAAATTGGAAACCTAGAAAACAAACAATCTTGAACAGTTTTTGCAGGTTCCCTATTTTGATTGACAAGTTTTTTTGAAAACCTCAGTTTCCCATTGCTGAATAGGACTTAGAGTTTTTTTCTCACTCAAAAGTGTTTGTTTTCTTGTTGGACAACTGGAATACTCCAAAACATAAAAAGTTTTTTTACAGAATTTTCTAAAGTTGATAAATATTGTTTGCCAAGATTTTTAAAATGTAGAATATATACCAACTTTTTAGAATTTTTAAAGTTGGAGACATTGTTTTATAAGCTAATAAATATATGTCAAAATTTGAGCAAATATTGACATTATATGCTGAGGGAGTTTGATTTAATTACTTAATCAATTGGGAATAAAGATAGGAAATTGTTTGTATTTTTAGTACCTTTCCAAGATTTACTCAGCAACGTGAGTTTTAATATTTATAAATGACACTTTTTCTCAGCTACAGAGCTAACTATTATGTTTTAATATTTGATAGAAGGATGGATGAAGTTGGTCACCTTGTATTAGTATCAAGTTCTGTATAGCATATTTATAGTTTCGTGAGTCTGTAGGTTTTTATTTCCGTGTGCTGTAATAATGTCTGTACTGAGCTGTCCACTTGCAGAGACTGGGGTCATCGGTTTGTGAGATTATATCCACAATATACATCATGGGACAACCCAAAAGATCCAGATCGAGCACTTACTGTTGGATATGTATCCCCTGATTTTTTCACCCATTCTGTATCATATTTCATTGAAGCACCTCTTTCTCATCATGACTACACAAACTACAAGGTGGTCATTTATTCAGCTGTTGTGAAGGTATGCTTTGTGGATATATTTCCTGCAGCTATCAACTACTTGCTTTTGTTGCCTTTCATGCCTACTGAAAATCTTGTTTTAGTAACTTTTTATCTTTTCCTGGCAGGCTCTTGAGTTGCTTTCCTTTGATTTAAGTCCTGTATATTCTTGTTTGCTGGCTAAAAGTTGGTTTTTGATTCACTTTTGTCTCCAAGGTGGAAAAGAAAATTCTTCGTTGATTGCTTAAGTCCTCATGGAGAAACGTGCTTCACTATTTATTTTCTTATCTTTGTTAGTGCCTAAAGATTTCTTCGTATATTATGTGACAGGCAGATGCAAAAACCATACGGTTTAGAGACAAAGTCATAAAAAAGGGTGGGAAATGGAGAGATATCTATGGAATAGATGAGAAGAAGGTGGCTAACATGGTTAGAGAAGATAAAGTTGATATTCTGGTTGAACTCACAGGTCATACAGCAAATAATAAATTGGGAATGATGGCTTGCCGACCTGCACCGGTTCAGGTGAGATAGAAACTGCCTTAAGTGTTCCGTTAATTTCTTTTTACTCTCTGAAAAAGGCAAGCTGTGACATTTACTTCATCATGTGTTTTTTTTTTCTCCAGATTTTTTTTGGTAAGTAATTTGTATGTTGAGAGGAAATAATTTACAAAAATTATATTCTAACTCCAGGTCACATACAGCCTTGGAATTAGAGCATTTAAGTTAGGGCATTTCCCGAGCTTCACAATATAGGCCATGCAAGAAACTGAAAACAACGAGAACAAAACAATTTTTTCTCCACTTTTGATATTGGATATTTCAATAAATTTGCATTTTCTAGAGGTGAAGCATATAAATGGTAGAATTTCCCTTTTACATTAGCTGAACCTGGAAAAAAGGACAACAGAAATCTGAATAATTTTTGTGTAATGTTTCTATAAAGAGTACGTCAAGGTGCTGTCAATTTAAATCTTTACATTGGTTTGGTTACCCTTGGAGATTTCATGCTTATGCTTATAGAAACATTTGATTTTTCTCCCATTTAGAAGAAGAATTCCCTAGGAGTACTCTCTAAAGATCTATGACCTATGCCATGCATATAGCAAGATTTTAATGTCTCAATTGTTTGCAGTTATAATCAATGAGCCTTTGTTCTTATGTATACAATCATGAATGTCCCTGTGTCTCTGTAATTTCATATTAAAATACCCAATTATGAAATATTTTAATTGGAAGAAGCAAGCGCTATTCTCCTAAATTGGGAAGAAGCAAGACTTCACTCTTCTTCTTGCGGCTAATCGAATTTTGATGAGGAAAATAAAAAAATAAGAAATGAAATCGATATCTTACAGCCTTAGAAAGTTAATTCTGCAGTTATTTTTTGCCTTTTTTATGAGACATTGAGCAGAAGCATTGTGGAGAAACTATTATGCTTGGGAGGCATCTGTTTTGTTTTTTATTGGAGAATAAATTACTAGCGTCCTGAGCTTTTTTACTAATTACATGGAAATTTCTTAAGTATTCTTTTTCACTGATAACAAATGCTGAAGATATCTCACCTTAAGGGTTTTGTAACACTGCATTTTTCTTATTCATATTTTCGTGAGGAATATAAGTGATATCAAAACCTTATCTGCAATGAACAAAAACAATTGGTGTGAAAGGCAATCTGATGTATAAGAAGGCTCCGATGAAGCTAACTGCAGTAAATGTGGTCCCACAACAATGAGACTGTTTAAAAATTTCAACATCTAACAAAATAGAGCTATAAATATGAATATGGAAAAATTATATAACCATGATCATTATGAACTTGATAGGAGCACCATACCATCAAACTCTGGCAAATTTTCTTATTTTCCTCTCTGCAAATGAGCCATAAATATTTATGTAGCATCAAGTGTGAAGGTTTTCTATTGAGTTTTCCATAAAAAAAGAACCAGTGCCAAGCATGAATTTCCTCTTTCACTAATCTTTCAAGAGCTAGTTCATGTCTCACTTTGTAAAACTCAGCTTCAATATTCCAGTAGCAAATGCATAATGAAGGGCTGATTCCTTGCCTCTTCGTCTCTCTTTATGAAGAAAATTGTCGCAGCATACCAAATCAAATCAAACTAGCATTTTCCCACTATGTGATCTGCAACATGGATTCTGCACCATTCAGCTTTGTTGTAAGGTTCTATTCCTTTGATGGATCTCTTTACGAAGAAAACTTTGTCTCACCTAAATCTTTTCTCTCCTTGCATATTGTCAATTGTTGAGGTTCGTTGATTAGAAGCCTCTCATGAGAGTAGATATCTTGGAGATTTTTTCGTCTTCTGAATCAGTTTCCACAAAGAATCATCCTGAAAACGTTTGTTTCCTCCAAGAGGACATCATAAGAAGACTTATGGCCACAATTTCTCTTCTCCTTTCCCATCAACCAAATTGATCTTGTTGAAGAAATGGATTGGCACATCCTGCCAACGAGCATCCCTGGTGTAAAATTTGTTTGTAATGGTCACTTTCTTCACCCAGTGATTACAATCCTTTTCCTACTCTTTGTTAGCTACCTATGAAAGCAAGGTTAGTTCACAAAATGGGCATCATTAACCAAATATCTTTTGGTAATGCAATAGAGTTCTCTTTCCCTATTTCATGCAGTAAGAGATAATGGTGAAGAGTTTTCTCCTCTGGAACATCCTTTGGATAAATTGTCCAAAAAAGAGCTTTGCTTAAGGCATACTAAGATTTGGGAAACATCGTGTTGGCTTTCAAGAACCAACTATTGAAGAATTTGAAAAAGTGTGGGTTCTACAGGAATTTTCTTCCCAAAGATCTGTGGGGAACAATATTTTTATCTGGGTCTCAGAACAACTTGAAGCTTTGGATGTTAATATGACAGTTGGAAATTACCAGATCACTTGCAACATCCAGAAACAAGGATGAAAACTGCACTTGGGGTTGTGAGGACTAGGGACTCTGTCCCATTGCTGACTGGTGATCATTAGTTGTAAAGCGATGATATTCAGATTTCTATGTGAGAAGAACATGTGAGGGAGATTTTTTGGAGCTGTGAATGGGTTCTCCATCTTCACCGGATCTGTTGTACTCATTACATTGTCATCTTTGAAGCACCTACTATCTGTCTTTCTGGTTCAAATTGACAATACCAAGAGCTGTTTCAGGTTTGGGCCAATCCAACTTCAGGGAGGATCAAACTCTCCATGAATCTTTTTTCGAGAAAAACAATCATTACCTTAATCCTTAGGCACTAGAGTGTCTGTTATTGTAAGTCCTAAGTTTGAACTTAGGTTTAATGTTAGACAAAACTGTTGTCCATCCCATTGTTTGCAGCTATCTCTGCAGTGCCAAACCCACAAAAGGACACTAAGGTTTTGAACTTTTGGTGATTACTCATGTACTTCAGTTCTTTCCTCTTCTCGTTTGCTGTCTGAAATCTGAAACACCAGTGCTGTGCCATGATTTTCCTGAAGGTAGATCTTTGCCTTTATTACATTCATAGTCCTTATGGCTCCTTTGGAGTCGGATGCCTTGTTTAGACATATCAATTGTGCCCAATCTAACGGTGTATCATCATTGTCGGTAAACTCAAATCTTTAGTTGACTACACCGTTTTCGACCCGATCTTGTATTGACTTGTATAGTGCTTCTGTTGTACTTTTTTGATGAATACTACCTTACTGATAAAAAAGGTACTGGCCCATTCACTATCCTTCAATTGATGACAGTCTTAGATCTTTGGTCTACTTCGATTCCTTGTTAAGGTCCATCCAAACCCAAAGCTCCCACCTTCTCCATGGGGAACCACTCTGATTCTTTTGTAAAATTCCATCCATTATAATGCATCAAAGTCTTTGAATTGGCAATTTACCTCTACAGCTCTCTTAGTTCTTTTTCCTTTGATGATTTTTACCATATTGCCAAATCGAATTTTCTTCCCATTTGTCTCTGCTAATTTCAAACCCATCTTTCTTGCAAATCTTAGCACGATCTTCATTTGTTCTATCTCCTTGATGATACATTCTTGTACATAAAGCATCAACTTTCACAGCATGTAGAGTTGGCAATATGCTGCTACCTTTGTTAGATTTTTGTTTTTGCGGATTTCCTACCTACTTGTAACATTCCTTTATTCCCACCTTGGAGGTCTTCTTCCCACCTTTTTAAGCATTACAGTTTCTTGTTCTGCAAATGTTTACTCGCTTCCTCATTTAATTGTTGGTGTAATCAAGGCAAGTGCAAACAACAGCTTGACATGCAAAGCAAAAAAACTGATGTATTCTGGCCTTACCATTCCCAGATTGCTGTAAGTTATTTTAGGTTCTATCAGAGAAACTGATGGTTAATTGAAATTGACTAGAAGTTGAAGGTGAGACTGATATTTTTTTAGTTTTAATTATTCAAAAATATGCTGCCTTGAGACGTTCATGCCTTGTGTTTATTTATTTTTTTGGTTATTTTTTTCTCTATCATTTTCACTTTTCAGACAGTTCTTTTCAAATATGTTGTGAATAACTGCCAAATTTTATGATGTGGTTTGATTCACTTTTTCTCTTTTCCACCTGTAGGTAACTTGGATTGGATATCCAAATACTACTGGTTTACCAACCATTGATTATAGGATTACTGATGCACTTGCTGATCCTCCTGATTCAAAGCAGAAGTATGTTTAGTTCATTTTGACTGATAGCATTCGTGAAGAAATCATATTGTTGCACCATAGTTTTGCCTTTTTTGTCTCTCATGTTCTATTTGTAACTGTATATTGCAAGTGAATAACACATTTACATCATTATTCTACTAAATGGCAGACATGTTGAGGAGTTAGTTCGACTACCAGCATGTTTCCTTTGTTATACACCTTCTCCCGAAGCTGGTCCTGTTCCTCCCACTCCAGCTCTTACTAATGGTTTTGTAACGTTTGGTAGTTTTAATAATTTAGCAAAGGTACTCGAATTTGAGAAGAAAAGTCTAATTCATTCCTTATTTTGTTTCTTGATGGTAATTGTTATGAATCTTGATGTGTCAATCTTCTGTCCACTTCTTTCAGATAACACCCAAAGTGCTACGAGTTTGGGCAAGGATATTGTGTGCTGTTCCGAACTCCCGCCTAGTGGTGAAGTGTAAACCTTTTTGCTGTGACAGTATAAGACACAGATTTCTGTCAACCTTGGAGCAACTAGGTGTGGAATCTGTACGCGTTGATCTTTTGCCTTTGATCCTTCTCAACCATGATCACATGCAAGCATATGCTCTTATGGATATAAGGTAGAGATTTGGTACTTATAGAGGATGATTAATTCATATTTGAGTTTTTTGTGTTCCATTCTAATTTATTGAAATTCCATCCAGTAAAATAGAAGAATTGTGAATCTTAATCTTCATCATGAATTTCAATCTTCTTGAATTCCGAGGGAAGTGCTATTCAATTGACCATGAGGCTCTACCCTTCCTTACCATTCAATGCATCGGCAATAGGTCTTGAAAAGTATCTATAATATCACTGTCACTCGTTGCACTCCATTCCCCATCAAAAAAGAATGGGAGGATTTCCACAAAGAACCACTTGTTTAGTGAAAGGAGAGGCCTATTCATTCATTGAATAATCAAGCAAAGGTGGCGTATTGAAACAGCTCTTGCCAGATCGCTAAACAAGTCTCCTTGAAAAATCATAGGATAACCTGAAAATTCTTAGTAAAGACTTTTACAAGATGTTTTATCTTTTCATAGAAATAGATTCATTTGAGAAAGTATCCAGAAAAGTAAGGAATAAAGCATTCAAAAGGCCGACCACTATATTATATCATAGTTCTTTCTTTTATCACTTAGGAGCCGTGCAAGATGAAAGTCTCATGCACAGTTTTGAATGAGAGAAAGAAGTGAGGGCTGGTACACTGTTGGTCTAAATAGAAAATTTAGAAAGTGAATCTTGAACAGAATAGTCAGGTCGCAACTGGAAGAATTCAAGCCATGAAAAATGTCTGATTGGAAAAAACCTTAAGATCTTTCACCATATGAGGTGAGGGTTCTCCCCGTCAATCCCAAGGCTGTCACCTCCAAAGGGTCCGCCATAGACTTTATTGAGATAGGTAAACCAAGGGAGCCCTCCTCAGGCTAGAAAGAAGGACTGTCTATGTTTCATTCTTTGTGTTTCATTCTATGTTTCCTGCTTTTTAATGGGTACTACATCGTGAACTTCATTGTTACAATACTTTTGGTATTTTCATCTTTCTTCATGATTTAGCTTATCAATCAAGTGGAAAGATTTATAATTCAATCCTTCCGTGCTATTGCATACTTGTGATTGATGGGAATCCTTGGTACAGCTCTAATGTTGTCCATGTGATGTCGATGTCTTGTGTGCAAACCTTGAAACCAGTTTTTATGCAATGTTGGTAAGGTTGCATTCATCTTACCTTTCCAAGAGGCCAAAGCTTACAATGGGGTAGCCTTGTACACTAGGCTGCCCCTTTTTTGTTGCATACTTAGGGTAGTCAATGCCAAATGGGCTGAGTTCACTTTCTTTTGCACATTTTGCAGAAAAGATAATGCTTATGGTGGGCAGTGGAGGACATTTTGTATGAAACATGATCACCTTGAACTTCTATTTTGCCCCCTTTAAAGTATTTAGTTTTATTTTCATGCACAACCCTTTCTTCATTGATCCTATATTGCAGTTGCTACCATGCTGCCTGACTTGATGCGCTGGAATTATCTTTTGTGATGCATTGTTTGTTGATTTGATAATAAGATGGCACTATCACCTGAAATGAAATTATGTAGTGGTGATGGAAATCTTAAAACAAAAACTGTGTCAGGGGCTTAAGTACATGCCTGTGAGCATCTAGAGATATGATGGCTTTTCTACCTGTTAATAATGTGGTGATATTATTGCTTTTGTGAAATTACTGGGTAGCAAAAACTTGCCTAAATTGTCATTGGGACAATATCTATGTATTTTAACAAGGAACATTGATAGCTATGTGATGCAGGGAAGGAGGAGAAAGTAGGGGAGGGGAGGAGAAGAAACTGAGAGGAGGGGGAGAATTAGAAGGAGGGACAGAGAGAAGAGAAATAAAGATCAGGAGAGGGAGAATAAAATCACGATACTCAATAGTTTATTCAATTCATCAATACTAACTTAAATAATAGAATTAGGGTTCTTATATAGAGAATCTTATTTCTAGTACAATTTGAAAACAAAATTAAACTTAATAACTTCTAATTTGAAAATAAAATCAAATTGGAAATAAAATAAAATCTAATTTGGAAAGAAAATCAAATCTAATAATTTCTAATCAAATTGAAAATAAAATCAAATATCTGTATTCATGATATTCGTATGAATTCTCCCCGAGTGGTTGGAACTCAACCTCGCAGAGTAAAGCTTCTATACTTAATACCCCAACCATAGGTTGAGTGGCTGCGCAATCTTTCGCTGACGTTGATAGATACATGTGAGTGGGGCCGAAATTTGATTGAGCCACCAATATCTTCGGACCTAGTAGGACTTGGGTTTAGAGATGTGCAATTATGATGACTCTGATAGAATTCCAAAGGATCGGGGTCTAATTGTTGGAGTGTCTCTCGAGAGGTCTATGCATTCTTGAATTTTGGTTGGCAAACCCAACGGATAAGGAAGCGCTGAACAGCTTCATCCCCGGTAAACATAATCTGTTCATCTAGAATAGTATCAATTTTATTGTTGTGTGCTGGTAGGTTGGAGAGTTGTGCAGGATTGGGTGGGCATTCAATATATGATGCATCTGGGGGTACGTCAAAGGGATCAACCGGTAGGTAAAAATTACCTTTATAAGCAATTTAATATTCAACATTGAAAGTATGATGAAAACCAAAGTGAGATAAAATATCAAGAACATATGCATTTGATCTAATCCACTGTAAAATTTTAAATGTGCTAGCACTACGTACGTGCAATTTAAAAACGTGCCCATGTTGGTGTCACTCTGACCTAATCCGAACCATAACATAATCTCCAACATTAAATTTAACATGTGTTTTTGCGTATCGACATGAAGTTTATATGTAGTATTACTTGCCTTAAATTGTTTATTGATCTCGATGTGTAAGTCATGAAAGTATTGTGCAAATGTTTTGACTGTCATGGATACACTAACATGTGGGGACATTGGGATAAGGTCTAATAGTTTTCAGGGGTTATAACCATATACAATTAAGAATGAAAAGACATCTTGAAAGTTTCGGAGGTCTTGACGGGCCTCATTGGGAATCAATACGAAAGAACTTGGAAAGGCTTCGAGAAGGATAACAGCAAACACAATAGACTCGTTGATAGGTACACGTTCAAATGTTGTGGGACTAACGATATGTAATTCTTTTGACTCTACCACAACCATTTTTTTTATTGGGAGTTATCGATTTTGGGGATAAAGGATATATGTGAATTTCTTTCCCTAGTGAACAAAAGAATAAGAATCAGAACGACCTTTAATTATGACATTCAAATCATATAGCCTAGGGCACCCGAAAATGACGACTCACGTCTATTGGTATAATGTCATACTAAATATGATCTTTGTACTATAAGAACTAAATGGGTACAAGATAACATTCTTTGAGATTATAGAAGATGTGTTAATTCACGAGACGCTGCTTGAATTAGGATGTGGGATAGTTTTTAACCCTAAACAAGAAATAGTACTAATTGAGACCGTATTGATACAACTACCACTATCCATGAGAATCTTGCAAGCCTTCTCATTCACTTTGATATAAGCGTGAAAAATAGCGTGATAATACCGATCAACAATCTCTTTGGATTGTGTTAAGGTGCATCATATAATTCCAAGAAATGACTTATTAGGAAAGGAAGAACGGGAGTTAGGCTTGATGCAACTCATAAATGTGTCAATGTCATTACCATCTAAGTCATCAAATTCCTCTAACTGAGGTTTATTTTTTTGTTCTTTAAGGGGTTCATTGTTTATTTTGTCTTACTCGTCAATTAATAAGGTTTTACTTAATTATTTGGAAGAAATATATCAAAAACCTTTACAACTGAAATGCTGTAACTAAGAATTTCTGCTCGGGGTTTCAACACCCTTTCCTCGGACTTCCCTTATAGGGGAAATGGTGGACAGAGAGGGGTCCTAAGATAGACTTAGAATTTGCAATAGGAGTATGACATGTTAATTGTCGATACAGTGTCTTGGTAACTTATTCAAAGTCTCGGACCAAATTATACGCATTGTCCAAAGTGATAACTCCATAGAGGATAAGTTCTCTCCTAAGGTCCTCATGTAGTTATTGCCAGAACCTACCTAACGTCGTGGCCTCGTCCTCAACGATATGACATTTCATCCGAAAATCATCGAATTGAGTCACATATTCAGTTACGGGTCGATTACCCTATCGAAGGGCATTCCATTGGTCTAAGAAGTTGCTATTATAGAAGTGAGGTAAATATTTCCCTTGAAGGCGTCGCTTCATTTCTGTCCAATTTCTGACAGGGGAGGCCTAATGCCTAACAAAGAGGTCTTCAACACTTTTCTAAAATAATTGAGCATTTCCAGTCAATTTGAAATTAGTAAATTGAACTCTCCTATTTTTCGACAAGTCATATCATTTAAAGAAACGATACATATTTCAGATCCATTGAGTAAAAATCCGAGGGTCCAATTAGCTGTCAAAAGTAGGTGTATCCAATTTGATTTTTTTTAAAGAGGTGTTCGTCCGAATTTCGCTCTTGATTATAGTGTTAGGGCCTGTAATTGCGTCTACGATGTGCTCGATTGTCTTGTCTTTGTCGGTGAGTTTATTATAGGATACATTAGAATTGTTAGCATCCGATGAGGAAGGCCTTATTTCTAAAGTGGCAACTCGATTTGTGAGATACAAATTTGTCTGACGAGTAGTGGCAAGGTCAGTTTGACTGGCAATCATGTGAGTTTATAACTGTTGTTGATGGGTAGCTAATTTGGTTAATTGTTGACTTAGGATTTCAAACTGGTTAGAATCTATAATTAGGTTAGAGATGTTATAAGAAATAATGTGATCACTTCGTAAGTATATGCAACACCAATATGACTAACGGGTTTGGGATAAATAAACAATTGAGGAAATCCGAGCAAGATATTTTTTTTGTGAGATTTGTATAGTTTAAATCATGCGAATAAGTATTGCTAATATATTAAAATGATAAAGTAGGAATCAATTGTAATACGATTGTATCAACTATAAAGGTAGGTATAGGATGTGAAAGGGATAAATATCTTTTTTTTTTTTAAAAAAAAAAATGGTACATGCAAATAAAACTAAATACTATTAAAAAAAAGTAAAAATATACTACCCAAAGTAAGATGGAACGAACACACCTGAATATCAAGATAATCAAAATCACTTGTAAGAGGGTTTTCTGCTTGCTGTTTTGATTTTGCTGTGGTTTTTTTATCATTTTTTTTGTGCCTCTCTAAAGGAGTGATGTGGCGGCTAAGGTTTTGTTTGGGGCGACGGTTCGAGAGGTTGGGTCTATCTGATGGTGGTAGAGCGTGGTCAATGCAGGTGGCCGTTTAGGGTTTCGGGTTGGCTTATAGTATAGTGGGTTTGGGTTGATTTGGCTTGGTGGCAATGGAAATTGTTGTGGTGGTGGCAGTCAGTGGTGACGTAGAGAACTGATCCGATGAGTGGAGGGGTGGAATGTGACTTACAATGCTTGCGGTGAGTGTGGCTACTGGTAGTGCTCTCCTGCCTCCAGCTTTTGCTGCGCCGTTGGCTGCAGCTGCTATGTCATGCCTATCTACCTCTTTGGTTTACCTTTTTTTTTCTTCTTTTTCACACTTTTTTTTTTGTTATTGACAGAGATGGTGCTATTTACCAAAAAATACTTTTTTTTTTTTTTGCAATATAAAGATGAGGCAGAATTGGCTGAGATTTTGTTTGCCGGAAGAGGGGCTAAAATATTTGCTGCGGTGTGGTAGTGAGCAGTCGCGTTGACGAGATTGTTGCTGGAGGTGGTAATGGGGTTGAAGGCTGTGGACCGGAGGAGTTAGCGATGACACTAATGGTGTTGATTGTACGGGAAGGCAGTATAGAAAAATAGAGTATTAGTCTTTGATACCAAAATTGATGCAGGAAAGGGAGAGAAAGTAGGGGAGGGGAGGAGAAGAAATTGAGAGGAGGGGGAAAAACAGAAGGAGGATCAGAGAGAAGAAAAGTAGAGATCAGAAGAGGGAGAAGGAAATTACAATATTTAATAGTTTATTCAATTTATCAATATTGACTCCAACAATAAATTTAGGATCATTATATAGAGAACACTATTTCTAGTTTAATTTGAAAATAAAATTAAATTTAATAACTTCTAATTTGAAAATAAAATTAACATAGAAATAAAATCAAATCTAATTTGAAAAGAAAATCAAATTTAATAACTTCTAATCAAATTAAAAATAAAATCAGATATCTGTATCCATGATATATGCATTAGTATGATAATGAGAAAACTATTTTTAGATGCTTCTGTTCATGGGCATATCTAAGTTTTGATGAACTTTTTGTGCATGCTTTGCAGTTTTGAAACTGTGCATTTTAAAGTTTGAATATTGAGGGTGCACCAATTTAAATAAAATGCATTAAAAAGCAAAAAAAACATTTACTATTTGAGGTCAATTGCATGAATGCTCTTTTTTTTGGTATTCCTTGTCTATGGTATTATGATATTTACTTTTACATGTTGCAATCATGCAGTATGCACTTAGTTTTTTCATATGAACTAGTACATCAGCTGGCCCAGTTTCTTGTAAATAGCCTGCAAATCAGCAGATTCAAAAGATACAAGCATTGACAGGATGAAAAATCTCCAACTCATTAGATATTTTATATATCAGTTGATATTCATTCCATATATATGCTTGACGTGTCAAATTGTCCTGTTTGCAAAATAGTACCAAAATGCTGCTGAAAGTTATATGAATTGGGCTCACTATAACATAGAACGATATATAGTACGTAATGAAGTTGCTTCTCATTCTTTAGATGCGAGTGATACGTACCTTGGATCTAGATAGTTATTCGAATGGAGTCAGATTGGACCTTTAAATTTTTTAATTTGGATCCCATACACCGCAACACTTAACAAGAGGTCAAGGAACACGGGACTCGCTCTCTAGAATTTCTTTCAATGCCAAGTCAGTAATTTTTATTAGCAAATGAAAGATAATGAGAGATTGAGGATAAGAGTGTGAGAAATGGAGGACCTGGCTCCGTAATTTTTTGAGATTTGCAAGTTTATAAAGGGCTAGTGCTCTGTATTTGCTTCTCTGAGTGATTTGGATCATCACCTGTTTAAGGAAAATAGGCGCATTTATAGTTTTATTGCCAATTAGTGTATGGTTCCCAAAGAGCTATGATTATGTATTGATTGAGGAGTTGCGTTGGTTGGGAATCGAACGATTCAACTGTTACATAAGACTGCGCTTAATGCCTATCTGTTGGGCACATTTACTATTCACATGATTTGATCGTTTATCCCTTGGTTTATATAACCGTTTATTAGGATTAGCCACTCGGATTTATTAATTAACTGGAAATTTGGTGCCTCGATCTTTTATATTGTCAGCAGTCTGGCCATTTAGCTATTCGGTCATTTAATCGTTTAGTCATTTTCTTTTTTGATACATGTTCAACAATTCGATTGATCTATTCCTCTTTATGAGTTTTTAGACTATATGCAACAGTGAGTTTACTCAATATTTTGAGGTTCTTACTAGATGTTTACAAACTAGCTTTTGTAAACCGCTAAAGCATAATTTTTAATGCATGGAAAGAAATATTGATGTTGGTCATAATTATATCAGTATCGGATATATCAGACAATATGTATTAGTGTCGGATATATCAAATTTTTTTTTTTGAAAATTGTAAGTTGATGAGGTCATATTGATTGATATATCGTGATATATTACTGATATGGAAATATGTCACGATATTATGGTATCAAAAAGTATGGGTATCGGATAGCCCAATAGAGATACATATTGGTTGATATTTATATTGGTGGTGCATGACACAATAACACTAGAAGGTACCTATGAGAGGATGTGCAATATTAAATGCTTAAAAAGAGGAGACCAAAGATAGTCATTCTACTCCATAGACAGTGCACACAGATTTTTATTTCATTTGACATTACTTTTGGGTAGGGCAGGTTGCTGGTGGGGCTGTGCCCATTTTCTCTCTTCTTCAGCTTTACAACTGGCGTAAGGAACTTTAGAATTCATCCTACCTGAAAAAAAAAGGGGGATTTGAGAAGACCAACACTAGGCACACTACTCACGGGCCAGGTCATAATTACCTTTGGGAATCAATCCCATGTTAAATCTGCCTCTAGGATATGCATTGATGAGTTCAAGTAGTAGTAAGATATGTACAAAAAGCACCAAAAGGTTCACACTTACATTACAATTGTGATTTTCATTTTAGCTTATGTTTGATTTTATTGTCTTGTTGGGTAAAATTTTTGTATGTTCTCTTGTGGTTTCTTAAGATTTTTTAGTCAGTAATGCATTTTTCTTTCTCACTTTTGTGTAGCTTGGATACTTTTCCTTATGCTGGAACAACTACGACATGCGAATCGTTATACATGGGGGTTCCGTGCATTACTATGGCAGGCAGAGTACATGCTCATAATGTTGGTGTTAGTCTGCTCAACAATGTTGGTAAGGGATCTGTCTTTACCCTTTTTCATGTTAAATGTTTCCTCAATCTCGTGGTTGCTTATGATTTGTTCTTCTCCAACTCTTACAGTGTTTGAAATGAATCATTGCTTTTCAACAGTGAATTCAACATGAAGGATTTTTTTTTTTCTTTTTACGCATGATCCACCTGTATTTTTGCAGAGAGCTGTTACGGTCTTCCTAGTAGGAGACTCCTACATCTATCTAATAGCTAATATTAGAAATTAAGTGGATAAATATTGGAGATTGAATAACTATTTAAATTATTTAAGACAATCTCTAACATTCATCTAAACTCCTAATTGTAGCTGTTGGATGAACATAGAATCTCTCCATTGAGATGACCATAACCCTCATTTTTGTCAATTTTTTCATATTACTACTACTTGATGCTTTTTCAACATCACTCCTTAATTTGGTACTCCATTTACCAAGTCAGAATTTGATAATGATTTTTCGTAAGCATTTTATTTTTTTAAAAATAAATTTTCATTTAATACACTCCTTTTTATCCCATCTCATTTAACAATCTTTCCCATCACTTGATAATGGCCCATTGCCTCCAAGATCTCTCTCCCTCTCTCCGCCCCTTGGCCCATTTCTCTCTCTATTGCCCACTCCCCCACCTGTGGAGTGCTATTACGGTCCTCCCATTTCGAAAGTTCTTGAATCCACCCAACACTGAGGATTAGAAGTTAGGTGGATGAATGTTGGAGATTTAATTGCACCAAATGATTTATATGGATATCTAATTTCCACTATTCATTCATCTAATTTTTAATTTTAACCGTTTGGTAGATGTAAGAGTCGTCCCCTCACTCGGAGGACCATAACATCTCTTCCCGCCTATACATCTCCCTTCCCTACCTTTCTCTCTTCTCCCTCTGCCCGTTGCCTCCACTGAGTCATCTTTGATTAGCGGAGGCCATGGCCTCTTTGCTGAGCCCTTCGCAAATTGTCAAGTGCCTCTTTTGATATCATTTCATTGAGACTCGATATGTTAGCTGGTCAAATTTTTGCGGATCACTTTTTAAATTATTGCTGGTAGCCTTTTAATAAGCAGTCAAATGGAAGATTCTAATGCTCACCCTTCTTTACTGTCATCATTGTGGAGTTTTATGTCTTGTGCATAGATAAAAATATCCGCCAATATTCAAATATTGTGACAATTTCATGATATATTGCCGTATTTATGATTATTATAATATTTGGCCGATATATATCAAATGATATTTCCCAGCCAGCTTAGGAGTTTCAGATTTTTTTTTTTTTTTCGATATATATAATATTGATATGTATTGTCTAATATCGATATCAATATTTTCATCCACCGTCTTATACTAGAAGTTATCTCTTCCTTCATCTTAACCTGGTGCTAGACTGACCATGAGATCAGTTTGAATCTTCAAGTATTCGTTATACCCTTAGCCTCCTGGGAGTTATTAGAATTCTCTAGTACTCTCAATAGTAGGGATTTATTCTGACAAACTAGATGGTTAAGATTATGAGATGGGCCCAATATTGTTTAACGTGTTGTCATTATTTTAGCCACTTAAGTTGTTAGAATGAAATCCTCACCATTGAGAGTATAAGGGAGATTTTAACAGGAGTGTAACCACCTGTGCCAGACACGCTTCCCCAGACATGGTTGCGACGCATGGACACCAAAATTTAATGTTAAAATACACGAAAATGTTGGAAAATAACCGACTACAATGACTAGAGCATGCTCTTATCTGGTACTCATTAAAATTGTATTTGTACCAATATGAAACATATCTGGTAATATATATTGGTAGTGAATATATTTGATTTTTTTTTTTTAAATTGTATGTTGATAGCCTTATTGGCTAATATTTTGAATATCTATCACGATAGTTTGAATATCTATTGGCTAATAGTTTGAATATATATCAATTGATAGTTTGAATATTAATTGCGATATATTGCCCATACAATAACTTATCATGATATTATTTGATATCGAAAAATACAGTATCGAGACCTTGATACCGATACATATCGGCCAATATTTAGAATATTGGTATATATTTATGTCTATCGGTACCCATGCCCAATTAGCATGGGAAATCAGTATTTTTTATTCGGATCTTTTGACTCCGGACATGACATCCTTTTCATCTCTATCTCTAGATGCCAATGTCCGTCTTTGTGCAGCTGGCATGGCTTCGAAGTTTATACCCTTGTGTAGGTTTAATCGTTGTGCGGGTCATGCAAACTGAGTATTGGCCATTTACATTGTGTGATATGAATGGAGGAAAATATTGGCATCTGTATTTTATCGGCTGTGGCTGTGTCAATCAATTTTTTTATTTTTTGTGAATCAGAAATCGGGGGTAAATATAGGTTGATATATAAGAAAAATATTGGATGTTTTCCGATGGGCAGACATCGCATTTCATTGAGCTATCAGCTGATATTTTATTCCATGAAATGCAATATAAACACTCAACGTAGCTAGCTGATTATACAGGATTATGGATGAAAATATAGGTATCAGTATCGTTCATGACTATACCGATGTATTGGCCAAATATCACCTAAATCAGCCGATACAATCATTGTGCGATATTATTACTATATTAGAAAATATTGGTATCCGGGGCTTTGATGATGTTATATATGGTCGATGTTTGTTTCTATGTACAAGATTAATTGAAAGTTAGCTGATTGTACAGGATTAGGGCATCTCGTTGCCAAGACCGAAGACGAGTACGTACAGTTGGCGATACAAATGGCTTCCAACACGACATCCCTCTCGAAGCTGAAAATGGGTCTTCGGGATCTAATGCTCAAGTCGCAAGTCTGTGACGGATCCAAATTCACCCTCGGTTTGGAGTCAACATACCGGGACATGTGGCACAAGTACTGCAAAGGCGAAGTCCCGTCTCTAAAACGCATGGAAATGCTGCAGAAGCAGGATTCAGTGGCCGAGCCGTCAAGAGTTGCATTGTGGAAGGACAACTCAGCCTCATCTCCAAAGACCAATGGCTTGAACCTGGCCCCACTCTCCTCCAAGCCAAATCTCCCAAACCGCAACGACAATGGGACCGCGAGCTGAGCTGTGAGCCAATTCTCAAAATTTCATCCCCCAGCTCATCCCCGTTGCGCGAGACAGGTCAGTAAGTTAGTGATTTGCCGGTGGAATTGCATTAACCTGAGTGTTACCTAGGATGGACCGAGAGAGAACCGGCGGTGGCTCTCAACCCACCGCCTCGGTAGGTGGTGTCTGGCTAAAGCTTTTGGCTGCAAAATTTAAAGATGTCTGGTGTCAATTTTTGCCTGCAATTTTCTCCCATATTTGCCCCCCAAGTAATAGATGTTAGTTTTGGCATGTGAGTTATAGGGAGAACTGTTCTTTAACCTCCTGGTTTTTTATTTTTATTTTCTGGGGGCAGGAAGGGAATTGGAAACATTGGTGTTGTGCCCTTTTTACATGTCATAATATTTTGACATATTCTAAAGTTGAATCATCCCTTTCATTTTGCAGTTTTAGCCTTATTCCTCATGCCCCTTTTTCCTTGGATTTATTTCTTCTTCATTTAATCCCCTATGAAAATAGCAATATTATTCTTTTTAGATATGAATTCCTTTTTTACGTATCCGTTATCCGTTTCCCGTTATCCGTTTCCTAATTACCCGTTCCCCGGTCCCATATATGTATACTGACTTGCATACAATGAAAAAAAGGAAAAATATTACTCTGTGCTATCTCTCTCTCTCGGCTGTCTCTCTTTGATTTCCCTCCGTTACCCTTCTCTTTTCCTCTTTCTGTCGCTTCCCTCTACCAATCTCCCCTCCCGACTCCTCTCTTCTTCTGTTTCAGCCGTCTTCTTGCGTGCTGGTGCCACTGCCGAATCGAGCACGTAACATTGGTGCTCTCGTTGAGAGGAGGGAAATCAGAGAGAGACAGCCGAGAGAGAGATAGTAGAGAGTAATATTTTTCCTTTCTTTCATTATACGCAAGTCAGTATACATATATGGGACCGGGGAACAGGTAATTGGGAAACGGATACGTAACATCCTTATATATATTTTCAGCTTTAGTGATTGAGTTGCTCAAAAAACTCGATTAAAATCGGATTCGGATTCGATTTAAATGAGAAACCGTATCCGTGAAATAAGGTCAGGTCAGATCTTTGAATAGGATAACTATACGGCTTTTTAATTTTAAAGTATTTTTATAGAAAAAAAAAACATCTTTTAAAATGTAATATTTAAATAAAAATGTTAATTAAGTACATCTTGAATGAATAATTTTTATATAAAATAACTATTGATTGTATGAAATGATTACTTGGGATAATATTTTTAAAATGATTACTTGTGTATTATATTCATATATTTTAATTATATTTTATAAAATCTTATATCATATGAATTAGGTTAATAATCTAATTTGGGAGAAAATATGACCAATTGATAAATATTTTTTAAACATTTAATTATATGTTTAATTATATTGAAATAGTTATTAACTTTATCTTATTTAAATTTTTACACTTTATTCTCTTTTTCTACACTAAAAAAAATATTTTTGATATAATTAATTATATAATTAGATATATAAATAATATTGTAATTTATATATATTTAAAATATAACAATAAAAAATAAAATTTTAAAAATGAAAATTTCTCCTCAGTACATAAAAAATAATATAATATAGTCAACATTAATTAGTGATTAAGGATCTTGCTTCTCTTATTAGGACCGTTAGATTAAAAAATTTTAATATTTAAATTTAATTATTAAATAATATTATTTAAATATTTATTTTTATTAACTATATTTTTATATTTATTAAATTTAATATTTAACAGATATTAATATTATAATTTTTTTAAAAAAATTATATTTATCCCCACTCCCTTTTCTCCATATTTATTATTTTTTACAGAAATGGTCAACCTAATCAGCTTTGTGAATATAATAATCAAATCTGTTGAAACGACAAACCCAATCCATTTATGTTGGCTTTAATCAAGAACCCAACCTTCATTTTTTTTTTAATTTTTTAAAAAATAAAAATAATTTTTTTAAAATTTTAAAAACTTTAAAAATATTAAAATACCCATATTATAAAATATAAAATCAAATATAAAATTAAACCCTAAATCGTATTATTTCTTTCTTAAATCTTAAATATTGGTCATTAAATCTAAAATTTAATTACCATGAGCACATTAAGATGAGATATACTACTTCTATAATTTGAATATTTAACACGTAAATAATTATAATAAAATGATTTTACCATTATATTAAGTTTTATTTTATTATTTTATTTATTTTGTAATTGTTTCTTTATTATTATTATTTTTTAAAAACCTATCATTTATCCCCACCCCCAAAAATAAGGAAAGAAAATACTACCATTTGCAATCAATCAAATTAAGCTAAACCACAACCCTCGATCCTCAATTAGATTTTAGTCAAATTTGTGAGTAACAACTCCACTTTGCTCCTTGTCCAAATAATTAAAAATAAATAAAAATATTTTCGGATACTAAATAAACATTATTAAAAATTTTTTAAATAATATATTATTTTATTTATTAATCTATTTTTATATGAATTAAATAATATTGATTAATAGCTGAAATACCGTATCACTAAGGGGATCCGGGGGGCGTCCTTCTCCCTTGTGGAGAGAGACCGTCCTTCTCCTCATCTGAACCGTCGGATGTAAAATTCGATGGCTTACACATTTTGAATGGATAATATAATGTGAACCATTCGATTTTAAATTTAATCATCCAAAACACATAACCGTTTGGATTTACATCCGATTTACCAAATTAAGAGAATGACTCGCCTTCTCCACCTTGAAGGACGCCCTCAATCCATCACTAAGGGCCTCTCTCCTATTGCTAGCCATAAAAATAAATAAACTCAAAAGTTTATACTAAAATAATTTTATAAGAGATTTGTTGACTGTTTTATACCTATAATTCATCTATAATTCATTTTTTATATGTAGGATTCATTAAAATTTTATAAAAATAAAAAAATTATAATAGATCCCAGGAATAGAGTGGTGAGTTATATATAGATTATATGTGAGTGGAATAAGTAACATTACTATATTTCTAATTTATCCTCTCTCTCTCTCTCTCTCTGTGTATTTATATATGTGTTCACCATGGCATCCACTCTTCATCCCTAGTCTGTGGCTTCTTTGATCTCTCTACGTCTTTCTATTTTTTTCTGGGTGGTGAATTAGGGTTTTGATTGATGATGAAGGGTGAAGAAGAAGCAGCCATTGAAGCTGGGGAAGGAAGCAGGAGGGAAGCCAAGGGAAAGACACCGATCATGGAAGCTCCACTTATTGGAAGCAGAGGCCGCACCGGTAGAGATGACGGCGGGGTGAAGAGGGGAGTTGCGATTATAGATTTCATCGTACGGCTGTGCGCCATTGCTGCTGGGCTTGGAGCAACTGTCGCCATGGGAACTGCTACTGAAACTCTTCCCTTCTTCACTCAGTTTTTCCAATTCCAAGCTAGCTATGATGATCTCCCGGCTTTCAAGTACGTTATATCTGTTTGTCTATCTACTTATTTACCTCTGATACATACATAAATAAAAGCATCAACAGATATATATCAATATTGGATATCGATAATTTTTGATATCATAACAAAATCACGATATATTACCATATCAGTAATACATTATGATATTTTGGCCTATATCAGCTTATTAGTTAACGATTTTTAAAATTTTTTTCGATATGTCTAATATTGATACACATTATTTAACATATCTGATAATAATATGATATTGATCGATATCAGTATCAATATTTCATCCATAGTTTAGCGGGATGTTTGGTTGGATAGAGTTGTAATTACATTCCAACTTGGGTTCTATAATGAGCATTTTAGGTGGATAGAATTATAATTTCATTCCAATATCATTCGTAGGGAATTGCAATTCCTTTTTTTGGTTGTGGAGACGAAATATTATGGGAATAAAATAAATATTTTTAATGATAAAGTGAGGATAAATATTATGTTGTTTGGTTCACATGAAAAATAAATATGACATATAAAAATACCACCACGGTGGCCCACCCTTACCAACCCCAACATCCTCCGCCTGTGTCGACCATCTTTTTTCTGTCTAACACCATTTTGTTCACTATATGGAATATCTAGGATGATAAATTATTACTATGTAAAAAAATTTTTTTAGTTGAACAGTTATTCTTTATATAAATAATATAACAACCTATTTATTATCACATTTTTCTAGTTATCCTTATTTCTAAATAATACTTATTATCATTTTAATAACCAAACATTATGCAAATGCCATTTGATATAGCAATCTGCCATTCCTATATATATCTACGAGAAATCATATGAGCATATCTTTTAAATATCTTTAAATGATATGATATTTATCTATTTATCCATATTACTGAATCTACGTAAGATTAAATAGATAAATTTTATGTAATGCTTAGTGGTTAAAGAATGCCTAAATGGTGGGATCAGGGAGGCTCTATCTCTTAACGTGATGGATCTCATTTCTCCTATAATCTATGACGTTGATATTTAAATGAATGATTATAATTTAACTATCTTTTAAAATATAAAAAATTAATTAAAATTAATTATTAAATTATAATAATTTATCTTAAAATAAATGATTATGATATCAAAAATAATAATAATAATCTTCATTCCTTAAAGAGATAAAATCACCCTTAACCCCCTAAAAGTTAGCTATATAACATTACTTAATGTGCAGGTTTTTTGTGATAGCCAATGCCGTGAGTAGCGGCTATCTCATCTTATCATTGCCCTTCTCTATTGTCACGATTGCCCGGCCACTAGCAAAGCCTCCGAGGCTCCTACTAATTGCATTTGATACCGTGAGTTTCTTCTTTCCCATTTTTCTTTGATGAAGAGGTATTTTCATGGATTGGATTTGCCCAGATATCGTGTTCATATGTCGTATTGTATGATCCTGGTCGGTCGATTTCTATCTGTAAAATAGAGATAAAAATTATAGGTTATAAATAAAGACAAAATCAATTATGAAAACCCTTATGTTCAGGAAATAATCTGTTATTTTAAAATTCAGTATTCAATTTTTGCATTTTGAGAAAAATTTGAAATGGGTTATTGTGATTTTTTAATCTATTATATTCGATCTTATCTTTTAATTATGTAAGAGGATATTTTTATATCTCGGATCATTCACCATCAGATAGCACTAGATAACTGTAGCATTGCATCATGATCGACATTCAAACCTTTAAAAGACTTTTTTTTTTTTTTGTAAAATATAAAATCAATGCAAATCATATATATTTCTTTTTTCTTTGTGAGATTCATTGAAATAATTTATTGCCACTTATTATGTAGGTTGCACTTACTCTAACCACCGCAGGCGGCAGCTCAGCCGCCGCCATAGTCTACTTGGCTCACAAAGGCAATACGAGTACAAATTGGATCGCAATTTGCCAACAATTCAACAATTTCTGCCAAAGGGTCAGCGGCGCCGTGGTGGCTTCTTTCATTTTGATGGTTTTACTCATACTTTTGATCGTGATATCCGCCGTTGCTCTCAAAAATCACTAACAAAGCAACATGGCGGCACCACCACGACAAGGGGTTCCCACACCGTGATATTTCGATTGATTTTCTCGGTCTAGCTTTCATGTTATTTGTCGACGGTTATTTCATCAACGTATGAAGAATAAATACGAAAGCATACTGTGCTTTTATTAATTGGTGTATACATTTATTGTGTATCGGAGCTGAAGTGTCATATCCCGTACCATATATTAAAATTATATTAAATATATTTTTGGTATCTTATATATATATTTGAAATTTATATTTCAAAATTTATTCATGTAAGATTTTATTTCATTATCAAATTTTCATTTGGTAAAGTAGTCACTGAATTTACACTATACTATTCAACTTATCTAAAATCTAATATTGACTCATATTAAATTAAACTCTAACGGTACGTTTAATTGTTGGAATGAAATAAAGTAAAAATATAATAGTTATTACAGAAAATAGAATAGGATGAGAATATAGTTAGAATTATTATTCCCATATTTAATTGTTAGAATAAAATAAGGTGAGAATTAATATTCTATTATTTGATTTGTAAAATAGTATGAGTAATATGATAAAAATAGTGATAATAAAAATAATAATAGTAATAGTAATAATAATTATTATTATTTTTACATGTAAAAATAATAATTTTTAAAAAATATTTATTTTTAATTAAATTTATAATCAAATAAAAAAATATCTATTCTCAAAAAATATAAATTCTATTTCCTTCTTACTTCCTTCAACCAACCATACCATAAATAATTTCTTTAATTTTACAATCTTAATTTTACCATTTTACCCTTCTTAGGAACAACCCCCCGTGGCCCAAAAAAAAAAAAAAATGCTAAAGCCCAATCACTTTCTTTGATATTTGGTTGCACTATTTACATATTTTTAAATATTTTATTAATATAATTTTACCTATTTATTTATATTAATAATATAAATAACATAATGTGCCTATCACATCAATGAATGTATTTTAAGATTGATTAAATAATATCTGTTAAAAATTTTTAGAAATATTTTAAAATATTTATTAAATATCTTTAAGATATTTTACTATATTTATTTATTTATTTTTATCTAAATAAACTAATACAAATAACAGATAAAATATATTGTCCAGCTAATTATGATTGGCAGAGAATCAATGGGATAATTATCGAATCAGGAAAAGTCAAAGAATAGATATTTGACCTTTCTTCTGTCCAATCACGTATCGACACGTCATCGTCCACACATGACCTCTACTCCTCCACCACCATCACCCCCATGTTATTCTTTTGACTTTCCTTCCCCTTCACGCTCGAACTCAAAGCTGTGTGCCAATGCAGCAAGCAGAGTTCCCATCATTTCTTCCACCATTTCTCTCTCTTTCTCTCTATATCTGATGGAAGAAGAACCACTGTGTGATCTCGTAATTTCCATTCCCGAGGACGAAACGAATAATCAGAAAGCCTGATCTCAGTACTGAAGTACCTATTTGTAGCCCAGTGGTAGAACCCGAAGTATGGAAATTCGTGTAAGTTTCGATTTCCATACTCTCTTAAACAGAAATCGAAAATTCATTGCAGTCGAGTTGCAGGAAGGTGGAGTGACCCGGTTAAACTGCTTAAAATTTGAACCGGATGGCGCGATTCTCCATCACAATTCTCATTCCAACAAAATGGTTTTAAACTGAGAGGGAGAATGCCGAGGAACGAGCGCAAAATGGAGGGGATACAGGCTGACACGACGAAGATCAGAAAAAGAGATTGTTCGCCGGCGTCATCGTCTTCATCGGTCGTCCAGAACTACCGTTTCAAGAGGGCGATTTTTGGGGGGAAGAGAGGAGGGGGAGGATCAACTACGCCAGTGCCTAACTGGAGAATGGTGAGCTCTCGGTCTCCGGCGGTCAAGCTACGACTCGCCGCCGTAGACTCATCCCCGGCGCACCCACCCAGTCATTCCGGCAGGCTGAGTCAGCAGCAGCCGGTGTCAGCGAGGAAATTGGCAGCGACGTTGTGGGAGCTGAATGAGGCCCCGTCGCCGGGGGTGAGGAGGGAGGATTTCATTGAGAGGAGAATGCAGAAAGATGAATGGAAGAGAAGAGACGGAGTGAGAAGATCTGTGCATTCGGGATCGCTGCCTCCACATTTGTCAGATCCTTCACACAGTCCTGTTTCTGAGGTGGGTTTTCCTCTTACAGGCTCTCAAATCTACGGCCAAATTTAAAAAGATAAAAATTAAATATTTATTTAAAATCACTCGGTATTATATTAACAATTTACCCATTTAACATTTAATTTAAATTATTAAATAAAGACAAGAACCTCTTTACTTAAAAAAAAAAAAAAAGCCTATGAAAAACTCTCATGGAATACTCTTTTAAATAATGAAGATCAACAAATGCACGCCACGTTGACTATGGATATTTCAAGGATGACTAAATGACGAGTCTGGTGACTTATTAAGTAAATTGATTAATTTCTTAGATATATAATGCTTGAGAAATACTTTCGAGATATTATCTGATAATGTGATATTTTATCTATTTATTAAATTTTATATAGGTCCATTAAAAGAGATAGATCGACAACGATGTATAAATTTTCCCCCTAGCATGGCTAGTTTGATGGGCTCTATTTGGTTTCACATAGATTAGTCATTAAATTATGATCCAATGTAGAGTAATATGTGAATAAATTCAACGGTACATGGCCAATCAATATCACACATTACCATTTAGCTTTTTCTGTTTAATTATACTTCTTATTTGGATAAAAATATAAACTCAGTATATTTTAATGTATTATTATAACCCTAACCATTTAAATTGTCAAAAAAAAAAAAAAAAATCTCATAATTGAGAATATGAGAGATGATGAAAAATAAAATGATCCCCTAGCAAGCATAAAGATCAGCAAGAAGAATGAATGGGGTAAACCTGCTAGTGCAACTTAGAACATAAACGATTCAATTTGTTATAACAAAAACGTGTAAATTTTACTAAGTGGGGTCAACTATATAGATCAACTTTGATTATTCTACTCAATTTAGTTCAAAATCTTCTCAAAATAGAACCAATTCATCTCCTCACCTTCAATTTTTTTGTAATTCTAACCCTCTTTCTTTTATCTAACAATGACTAATTTATATTTTCTCATGTATATTTCACTAAGAGATAAACTATAAGAATTCATTTTTATCATTCCATTTGATTTAATTCAATGTTCTCGAAAGTAGAAGCAATGCATCACCTCACATCCAATTTATTCTTAATATTACATATTATTTTTTCTAACCAAAACTAATTTACATTTTCTACGTATGTTTTAGCATATTTTTACCAGTTAGGGAGCAGATGGCCTGAATTGGGTCAATCGAAGAGATCTATTTCTGCAAAATTTTGTTGTTTTTTGATAGCTTAAAGCATATGCTATGGTGATGGTTTGAGTTTGTACTAATATTTTCAACTGACTTGTTTATCGGTATTGCAGAGAATGGACCGATCGAGAACAAACAGCTATCAGAGAAGAGAGTCGTCCATATTGAGGAGGTTGAAGATTACAGGTCCAAGTATTGGAGTTCTTGATTCTGCATGCAATGCTAGTTTTATGGAGGTAAACTATAAAATGCCCCATCATCTATCATTCATCTTAATTTATAATACTTATATAAAGTAGGACGGGTTTAATACTTATCTTACAAAACTTTTCTTTTAATTTAAGAGGTATAATTCAATCACCAAATATAGCTAATGCAGTTTTTCATTGTAGACTACCTACAATAATCCTATCTAATATCTATTGTTTTAAGAATATCTTAAGTATTAATTTTAATTTGTTTATTATTCTATTGACATATTAATCATATCTACTCTTTTTGGGTAATGAAGAACAAGACCCGATTGCGATGCCACACACCAACCGGATCCACAGTGGGTGGCAGATCTCAATTAAAAGATGTTAGCAAAGTGTTAACCACTTTGAAAGAGCTGCTGACAATAATCGGCCACAAGCGTGCTCACGAATATCAACCTTCATCGAGCATGTTCATTGTCTCTGCCTTGCACACCGAGCTTGAGAGGGCTCGATCAATGGTCAAACAGTTGATCCACGAGCAAGGCTCCAAACAGATTGAGATAAACTGCCTTCTAAAGCACTTTGCAGACGAGAAGGCTGCATGGAAGAGCAGAGAACGAGAGACGGTCGAGTCGGCAATCGAGTTTGTTGCCGGCAAACTCAAGGTCGAGAGGAAGCTAAGGAGACAGGTTGAGAGCTTGAACAAGAAGCTCGGGAGGGAACTCACAGAGATAAAAGCGTCATTCCTAAAGACCACTAAGGAGCTCGAGGATGAGAAGAGGAAAGCTGAGGAGATGAAAAGAGAGTTCATGAAAATGTACGAAGAGGTAGAGAAGGAAAGAGAGATGCTTCTTGTGGCTGATGCACTTCGTGAGGAGAGAGCTCAGATGAAGCTGCTGGAGGCGAAGCATCAGTTCGAGGAGAAAAATGCAGCCATTGATAAACTAAGAAATGAGCTCGAGACTTCTTTGAGAGGGAAAGGAAAGGGAATCAACTGTACGAATCATAGTTTTCAGGCAATTGGTGGAGATGATTCTTCCGAAAGTGATCTGCATTCAATAGATCTGAACGCTGATAAGTTCAACAAGAACTTGAAGTTGCTGAGGAATTCCGAAAAGACCTCAATCCAAGAAGAGCTTATGGGACAAAATTCTACATCGAGCAAAGCATCGAGGGAAGGCACTATGTTACTAAGAAGTGCCCCGGAGATAGTTTTAGACTGCCGGAGAGTTCCGGAGCCTCAAGAAGCAAGCTCAAAGAAAAGGTTGTGGGAACAATATGTTGAGACATAAACCCATTAAAGGTCTAAGAGACTGCATACCATCTAGTTCAAGAACCGGATCTGAGAGGTTTTCCGGGCCTAGCCCTACAACAGGCTCACCAGTCAGCAGAGGCGAAAGATACCGGCATGAGGCTAGAAGGTGTAGTCGAAGACCAAAATGGAAGAAGATTGAGACAGTTAGTGGGATCACTCATGTAACAAGATAAGGCCCCGAAGAGCCATTAATGAAACACTGGATTTACTGTTTGACGCCATTCAGAAATTTCATCATTAAGAAATCCTTTTTCTTTCCCCGCTGGGTATAAGTTTTGCAAAATTTTTATCATCCCGGCACAGGACCTCCTTTGCTTTTTTAAGAAAGGCCAATTTAGCTAGTATCACATGAATAAAGAAGCTCTGACACCAATAAAACAGCTCTCCTCTACCTGCATAAGGCATGTATTCTTTTCAACATTTCTTGCATATAGCTTGTTTGTTTAAATAAAAGTCACCCATTGGGAATAAACCGAGCAGACGAGCTGAAGGCCAAGGTGCAACAGCATGTTTGAGAGGTTGAAGTCTTTTTGTTAATGTATTCTAGGTATTTATTAGCTATTCCTCATAGCTGTTTTGCTTGCAGCCTTGGCTGCTGCAGTTGATGTGTCTCTATCTTTGTGTAAAAATAAATGTTTCGTTGATGTTCTTTAGTTGTCTTTTAGGATCCTGCTGTCTTTGGGATTATCTATCGTTATATAAATCTGTTAATATAAATAAATAGATGAGACATCATATCATGAATAATATACAAAGGATGGTATAAGATAACTTTGTCAACATTTTTTTTGGGGGGGGGGGGGTTGTTTATAGGGGGGGAAATTAAAAAAAAGGAAAAATAATAATAATCAGAAGGAAAAAAACTGAGCATTGAAGCAACGGCAAGATTTTTCTCTTGCAACATAAAATGTTCAAATCAGAAAAACAGTACATCTGCAATTCAACATGAACCGCTAAGCACTATGATGTGAAGATTTATATGTTCGGGTGTCATATTTTACTCACATTCACACAATTTGCATTTAATTTCTATGGATTCATACAAGATGAAGGTTTAAGTCTCATCCCTTCTGCTTTGATGATAATATTAGCCTTTAAAACCGGAAAAAAAAAAATCTTTGTTTTCTGTATTCTAAGAAGTAGATCAAGACTCAAAACTAGAAGATCCAAAGTTGCAGAAGTCATGCAGAAATCAGAACCATGCTTGAAATTGACGGGCAGAGAATGAGTTTTTCTGCTCCGACGATAACTTCACTTTGCATTTATGTTATTCTAAAAGTAGTCATTTCTGCACTGACAACATTGTTTCAGGACTGAATTTCAGAAATTCGTTTTCAATTAAGTCAAAAGAAGGGGATATTGATAGAAAGGGAATGAGCAGGAGGGATTTCTAACTCACTGAATCAATATGATCTTCAACTTCTAATAAATCATTCCCAATGCGAACATTACGCATCGTCAGCAAGCATGTCTAAAAATCTCTTCATCGTCAAGAGTAAAAAGTAACAAATCCTGAACATTAACCAATTATACAATCAAAGCAGCTATAATAAGTACAATTTCAAACCCTAGAAAAACATTAGGTTCCGAAAACCTTAATTCAGCAAAAAGATTGAGAGGAGGAGAGCACCTTCGGTAAAATTAATCATCCAGCATCTTTCTAAGGCGCTGTTTGATGAATTCACTGCGGGCTTTGGCACGAGCTTGTTGAGGGGCTATGTTGGCGAAGGAGAGGTACGCGCCGACGGCGAAGAAAGTGGCACCAGTGGCCACGCTGGCGACCGTCAGCGCCATTTGCCGGCGCGTCGGTGGGTAAGCCCATAGCATCTACACAATCGGCTGGGCGCCTCAGTTGTGGCTCAACTCATTCAGATTGAAGTATCTATGATCGGAATTGAACCCTAAACCAAAATTTAAGGATCAGTAAACACATTATATAATGTCATGCCGGCACGGATCCGGGGGGGCTGCGACGCGGGAGGGGCGTCGCAGCCCCTTGGACTCCAGAATGGCCGTCGGATGGAAAATCCGACGGCAGATATTTTTTTAAAAAAATTACGAAAAAAAATAATAATAAAAATCATTTTTTTAAAAAAATCAAATTTCAAAAAAATTGTCAAAACAAAAAAAATAATATTAAATTATTTTTTTAATATATATATATATATATATAACTAGTCGGTTTTTTTCATCCGACGGTTGTATGAGCATTGTACGGGTTGCAACGGCCCCGGCGTTGTAACCCCCCCTCAGGCACGGTCATATTTAATCGAATCACTTGCTTATAGATAGGTCATATAAATTTAACATGTTGGGTCAAAATGCAGTAATAAATTATTATTGCTTTTAAAATTAAACTTATATTTATCTAATTTAATAAATTTAAAATAATATTTTCTTATATATAAAATAAAATAATTATATTTTTAAAAATTAAAATTAAAAAAATTAATTTAAATTTACCATAAAATCAATACCACAAAATTAAGATAAAAATATATATTTTTATAGTTTATCAGTGACGAATACCATTTCAGATTTATTAAATTAAATAAATATAAATTTTACTTTAGAAAAAATAAAGTTAAATAAAGGTTAGATAATTTGATTGGACAAAAATTATTTTACTTGTTAATCTAAAACTTCTAAGGGCAACAAATATATATTTTAGAGAAATATTTTTTATATTTTATAGTGAATTAATAATAGAAAGATATAAGTCTTATTTTTCTATTAAAAAAACTCACAGAAAAAACAATATACAATTAAACTAATAACATTTTTAATAAATCATTATAGTAAAATAATAAATATAATATAATATAACAAATTAAAATAAAATATATTATATTAAATATTTTATTTATATAACAATTAACATGTATATTTTGACAATGTTATTCCATACTCCCCAAAAAAAAAAAAAAAAACTAATGAATAAAAGGAGAACTCTTATACAAAGAATAAGTATTAAATATTAATAACAATCAGATACAAAATTATACAGTTTTTAGGTTTTAATATCTGTATTATTTTATTTATTGTCTTCATTTCCTTTACCATCTTCCAATAAGAGATGTATAATTTTCAGCTTTCTAATATTTTCGAGTGAGTTAAATATATTTTCACAGACACTTCACATCTTACTCTATTTGCAAGTATTGTAGACTTCTTTTTGAAAGTAAGTGAGGATTTATATAAATGAAAATATTTTCAAAAGGCATCCGAACATCCCAAAGAGTATAAAATTTAAGAGAAAATAAAAAATTAAATACAGTTTAATATTGTATCAATATTTAATATATATAAGATTCTTCATACAAATGAGCTGACATGTGCCTTTTTAACGGGATAGACTCAATCATTTTGCAATGAATTTAACTTGTAGCATGACGGATGAGCAATGTTTTTTTTTCTTCTTCCCTTGACCCTATTAATCAAGATGCCTACTAGTCACCTTATGTACCGTACCTTGTAATGTCTAATTCTCGATTTGTGTAATATGACATTGTTAATTGTATGTATTTGGTAAATTTTATGAATAATTATTTTTTAGATTAAAAATAAAGTATTCGAGATGTGAAGGTCGGTATCTAATGTGTGCTTGTGTGGTGCTCGTGAGTGGCTCTGGTAGAATAGATAGCACTCGTTTGTAGATTAGCAATATTAATAACACTTTTGTGTGAGTTAATAGAATAGGTAGCACTCGTGTGCGATTGGGTTGTGCTTGTGCGTATATGTGATCTATCCCTTGCACTAGATATACATCCAACTCTGTGTTAACCTATACATAAGTAATCTTTTATGATTTTGGAGCCTTGGTAGCAAGAGTAAGAGAGAAGAGAGAGAAAGAAGAGAGAAAGAAGATTTAAAAAAAATGAATAAAGTTGGCTTTGATGTGATTTTGTATTAAATCGGGTTATTATTTGGTACAAGGTAATTGTATTTATTTATTTTTTATTTATTATTAAATTTTTTTAATTTTTCTTTTAATTATTGTTATATGTACATGCATGCATTTCATTTTTGTTCATCTTAAATATATTTTGCATGCATATCATTTTATTAAACATTTGGACATTTTTAAATGCTTATGTCTACATTTGAGATATTTATTTCAAAATCATGAAATTGTGCATATTTGACCTTGTATTTTATTTTTGTAAATATTGTAATAAAATGCTTTACTTTGAACTAGATAAATATTATTTGTTTTTCATTGGATTTGAAAAAAATTGTATATTTTTTATTTGATATTGACTTTTTTATTTTGACTTATTAAAAATTATTATAAAAAATTAACATAATATATTTGAATATATCTTAATATTTTATTTACAAATTAAAAGTTATGGGTCAAAATGTGGCGCTTGACCCCAACTCTAGAAAATAATATGTAGTGGCCCACCCATTGATCATAAATAATAGTGCTTGGCTTTTAATTATGTGAAAGTAATCATAATTTAATATTTGATATTCGATCTTTACTAGTGAGATTACCAATGATTCTTAATTCTTACTTTATATTTTTATGATTTTTAATCATTATATTTGTCATATTTTAGATATCTTTTATGATATTATATTTTTTAGATTTTTTATTGATATTAAGACATCTTCAAAATTATATATTTGATCATAATTATTGTAGTTTTGTATACTTATTTATGTATATTTACATTCATACATATATATATATATATATATATATATATATATATATATATATACATGATTTGCTGAGTATTATATTTCAAATTTGTATATTCACCACACATATATATATATATACATACATACATACACACACATATAATTTGCTCAATTTATTTTGTTTTGTAACCTCTTTATGATTAATGGGTTTGATACACTTTAAGGATTTGACCAAAAACTAATCATGGAGAAATAGTTTTTAGTTTATTTTATTTGATTAATTATTTGATTAGAAGTTTACTATTTTAGGATTTGGACCAATTTGTATTGGTGCCTATGTATCCTTAACTTATATTTCAGTTTCAATATTGGTATTTAGTTATAACATTTGAGATGCTTTATAATATCTATAGAGATTTGTCATGCATGTAGGATTTTAGGGTCGACTGTATTATGTAGGCCACACCTTGAGACCCATGAAAGCCTTATTACTTTAAACATGTTGATTGGAATTTGGTGTAGGTTGTGGCCCAATATTACATAAGTATTTGGTTTCGTATTTTTTATATGCATGTTTGAGTCGGGTTCATGACATCCCTAGTAGAAAACATACAAATTTATTACGTAAATAAAATTTAACTAAATATCGAAATATGATCTTGTAATAAATACTATTAGATACGCATGCTAAATACTGATAAATTGACAAAGTCCCAAATGGTCACAATTTGAAAGTGGCCTTAAATCAGTTCGCATGTTCAACGATAGTCCAAGAAAAATAAGGAAGAGAATCAACTAATCAAGCCAACCCTGTCAACTTTATATAATATATAATTTGAAAGTTCTTGGCTACAAATTAATACAAAATAATAACCAAAAACAATAGAAATGTCCCTGAGCAACTGGAAAAAAAAATTTCCATCCATAATTCTGCAAGAGTATCCCAACATGCTAATTTAAGAGGTTATAAAATACAATAAGATTAAGCATAACAATTAACAAAGTATATATAATTTATATATATATAGATATTTATGAATAAATACAAGGAAAGACGATGATAAACACAAACAAATGAACCGAAAATGATGATATATTGATAAAAAAAATGTGAAAATGTAAAAATTAAAAATCAGTGGAAACTTCATCAACAATGGTCAAATATTAAAGATTGAGTTATAAATATTTTTCTATAATTTTGGCCAATAAAATAATGTTTAAGACCTATAAGTAGATTGACTACATAATATTATTTATAGATAGGGCCAAATATCATTTTCTAACTTGTACATAATATGTTTGATTTTTAATTTATAATTTATGTATTAAGATAGGTTTGAATATATTATATTAATTTTTTATAATAATTCTTATTTAATCAAAATAAATAAATTTATAACAAATAATAAAGATACTAACTTTTCTATCCAGGAAAATAAACAATCTTTACAAAATTTAAAGTAAAATTTATATCAAATATTTAACTAAAAATGATAAGCAAGTTCAAATATCTAAGAAATTCAACATGTATAAGCAATATTATAAAGTTATGTACATGCCTTTGAAATATTGAGATCTTCATATAAAAAGAATATACATAGAATAGAAGGGTAAAAATGGCAAAGGATACATGGTTAAACAAAGACAAAAATGATTAATCTCAAGATTTAATCAACAAATAAAGAAAAACTTAGATACGGTAAGGCTTGAGACAAATATTACAATAATTTTTCTTAATTAAATTAATATAATTAAAATTAAAGTCAAAGAATGATAAAAATCAGGTCAAAAGTCAAAATTGGATCGAATTACTTAACGTCTGATGGAAGCCTAACTAACGCTGAGCGCCAAAACCCGAGGGGTTAGCGCCTAAGGGACGTTTGATCGGCGGTTGAGTGTTCATTGGTAGAATATACATGCCTGATGTATGTTTAAGAGACGCTCGTGCACACTATGACAAATCGTCCGCACTCGAGGTGCGCCCGATGCGGTGCTCATGCACTACAACATTTAGCTCTAGGGCCGAACATGTGCTTGATCAATGCTTGAGTGCCACTCAGTATATATAGTAAAATCCAACTAATTTCTATCATTTTTTTAGAATTTCAAGAGAGGAGAGAGAAAGAGATAAGAAGAAGAGATAGGAGAGAGAGAAACCTTAGAAGCTCAAATTAAGTAGATCAAGTTAGAATTCAATGAGAAACAAGTCAAGGCAAGTGTATTTTGAGCCTTTCTTCTCTTATTGCTATTTTTTACTGAATTTTTGAGTATTTTTTATTTTAATATTCATATATGTCATGATTTTAAAGTTATGATATTCTTATTTAATATACATGTATAATTCTATTCATTTTATTACAAATATATATAAAATTTATGTCTAAATTTAAGTATGTGACGTAATTTAGCTATTTTTTGCAAATACTCTTTCATGCATGTCTAAAAACTTGATATTATACTTCTACATGTCTAAAATTCATATTGAATATTCATGCATAATTGTAAAGTATTAAGTATAAATTCATACATGTTAAATTATGTACTACATGTTTTGAAATTCAGTAGACTATTCTACACGTTTGCTAATTTCTATGTTATGTTGAATTTTTCTAAATTATCATATTAAATGTACATCCCATACTTTAAATTTATCATAACTAAGTTTCTACAAAAGTTTAAATATAATGGATAGATTTTTTTAAAAAAATTCTATAATTATGTCAAAAATTAATGTCATTTTCTCCAAAATTAAGAAAATTAAGAAGAAAGAAGAAAAATATAGAGTTTTTGTAAATATAAATATTAGGCCATGATTATATTTTAACGGGTAATATATTATAACATACCTTAGTATACAATAGTGGTAAATTGATATTCGAACATATCATCCGGAGGTGAGAAGTAATGTTCAACCCCACTTACAAGATTTTATATATGATGGCCTACCTACGGGTCTTGAATGGTAGTATATAATTTTTAATTGTGTAGAAACAAATATAATTCAGGTTTTGATTGTCCGCTCCTTTAGTTATAAGGCTTACTGGTCCCTTGTTCCCTAAAAAATTAAATTTTAGCATGTTTTGATAAAAATAAATGAACAAAAATATGATAAGAAATTTTGAAAAGGATTAATCTAAATTTTCTGCATAAGTATTATGATACTTTTATGTTATTGTATTAGAATATGATTCATTATCCTTTCGATACATTTCAAACGCAAATTATATATGATATTTTGTTAAATTACATACTTTTACTAAATTTTTAACTTACTCCTTACTTTTATTTTACTAACCCCTTCAAATGAGAAGCTCAAGTACTTACGGGATAATAATGATTGAATAATGTTAATATTTAAAGAATATAGAATATGAGATAATAAAGTTATGTTGATGTATTTCAATTCTGAATACTTGTTAATATATTATGTTATATTTTGGACAACTTTAGAATGTTTATCATGATGTATCATCCTTTTGGATAGTAGTTAATAGGTTTGTTTTGTTCAGATTATCAGTTTGTAGCTTGTGGGATGAACTATGGTTTAATTTGGTATTTTATGGATACTGTTTATGTAATTTAAGGTTTAATGAGTTATAATTGTCGGTTGTTCGATAATGGATAGCAAAGGATTTGATTTCAACAGGATTATATCACTCTGATTTTTATTTTGGATAAGTATAACTGCTTGTATAAGAACTAACGTTACGGTTTGAGTTGGTGTCAGAACCACATAATGATGTGACACAAATTTGGATCCTGTGTCTAATTTAATTTATTTTATTTTATTATGGTCGGTCGAGATATCAACATAAATTTCAAGTTGAAATATTAATTAGATGGTAATTTAAATAATTAATAATAATTGATTATGTGTTAATGACGGTTCGACATCTAAGACATGACAGTCTAAAGTGGTATTAGAAAAACCATAAGAAGATGCCTTAATTGGTTTGAAGATTAAATTTGATTAATTTCAGTTTAAGATTCTAATCTAATTGATTATTTTATAATAGAATTAAAAAATATCGTCCGAACAATGAGGTGGCATTAGCTAATGCCTCGATTGGGAGGAGTACTTAGCTATAATGGTAAGAATGGCGAATGTGATAGGATCTATGGCTTGAGGACAAAACAACCCGATGCCAATCTCGGCGAACTCAGGGATGATGGCATATGATCGGTTCAAAAATAGAGGGTGCCTGAATGCATGGGTGATTCAGATCCAATAAGTTTGAAATTTGGATCCGAAAATTGAGAAAATTTTTGCAGTGATCAAATGTTCGAAGGAGGACAAGGTGGTATTCTTTCTTCCAAGTTGGAGGGTGAGACAGATCATTAGTAGTTTATGAAGAAAAGAGCTATAGGCTTGAAGAATGAGGAGGCCTCTTGTAACATGTTCATAGAGGTATTCATGGACAAGTACTTCCCTATAAGTTTGAAGTAATAAAAGGAAGATGAATTTACCAGTTTGAGATAAGGAAACCAAATAGTGGTAAAGTATGATACCAAGTTCATGGAATTCTCCCTCTATACCCCTTATATGGTCTATGATGAGGCGAAGAAGACGAGAAAATTTTTACAAGGTCTTAACGATGCCATCCAGAAGCAATTTGTGACGTTGAACTTAAGGACTTATGAATATGTCCTAGATTGAACTCTCTTGTTTGAATGGGAGCTGGAAAGAGAGACATTTATTTGGGAAAACAACCGCTTATCGAGGAGGCTAAGAATCCGGTCAAAGTTTAGGATCAAGATGATCCCACAAGAAGTCAAAGTTAGTGGAGAAAGGAAAGAAAGGTGCGAAAATTCAAGGTATACCGAGCCCTCAATTAACAATGCCCATGTACTCTCATTGTAGAAAATCTCATGGTGGAAGGCTGTATTATAAGATTTTGGGAGCTTACTTCAATTATTGTCAACCCAACTACATGATCAAAGATTGCTCTCATCCTTTGAAGCAAACAGTAAGGAAACTAAGTGTTTCGAGACAAGCTTTAATGGTAACGGCACAAGATTTGAATGTGTCGCCCATGGTGGTGGAAGTTAAATTTATGATTTTCAATACTTCAACACAAGTATTTTTGGATTCAAAGTCTACACATTTATTTGTATCTTAAAAATTTGTTCGATATTTGATGTTACCCTTGAGGATCATTAATTTTACATTAGTAGTGTCCACACTTATGAGACCATCTTTAGTTATGGATATTGTGTACCCCAAGTGTGTCATTTGGGTCAACGAGTTAAATTAGTGGTAGATTTATTTTTATTAGATATGTATGATTTTGATGTAATTTTAGATATGTATTGATTAGCGAGTTATCATACTAGTATTAATTATTTTCATAAGAGGGTCTACTTTTCAATTTTGAGATATGAACCTTTTTTTTCAAGAAATAATACATAAACAATCCCCTAGATGATTTCGGCTTTACATCTAGTCATTTGATGAAAAGTGGATGGTAAACCTATTTGACTTATATGAGTACAATTGGGAGCTATAGTGTTCCAACAAGGGACATTCCGATAGTATGTGAGTTCGAGATTATTTTTCCTAAAGATCTTTGGGACTACTACCAAATCAAGAGATTAAATTTGAGATTTAAACCATGCCTGAAGTGGCACCGATATCAAAGACCCCTTATCAAATGGTACCATTGAAACTTAAGGAGTTGAAACAATAATTACAAAAGCTGCTCTAGAAGGGTTTTATCTTGTCAAGTGTGTTTTCATGGATGCCTTGATTCTATTTGTAAAGAATAAAGATGGGTCCATGCGGCTATATATCGACTACCAATAGTTGAATAAGATCACTATTAAAAATAAGTATTTGTTATCGAAAATTAATAATTTTTTGACCAATTGTAAGGGATTCAAGTATTTTCAAAGATTGATATTTGTTTGAGATATCATCAATTAAGGATTAAGAAAGAAGATGTGCCAAAGATGTCTTTCTAAATGAGGAATGGGTATTATGAGTTTTTTATTATGCCATTTGGATTTACTAACACTACTACAACTTTTATTGATTTGATGAATCGGGTGTTTTAACCATATCTTGATAAATTTGTGGTGGTATTTATCTATGATATCTTGATATATTTGATAAGTTATGATGAGCACAAGATGCACTTAAGGATTGTACTCCAAACACTTTAAGAAAAATGCTTATTTGCCAAGTTGAAAAAATATGAATTTTGCCTTAAATAAATTATATTTTTGGGTCATGTAATATCCAAAGGAGGCATTTCGGTTGATCAAAAGAAGATTGAAATTATAATCAATTGGAGTCAACTAACAATGATGACTAACCTTTAATGTTTCTTGAAATGGCAATCTACTACTAAATGTTTTATGGATAATTTTTTTTAAAATTGCCATATTGTTAACCCAATTGACACGAAAAGAAGTCAAATTTGAATGAATAGAAGATTGTGAAAGAACTTTTAAGAATTAAAGGATCATTTGACGAGCACCCTGATTTTGACCATTTTTGAAGGATTTGAACGATTTGTGATTTGTTGTGATAGATAAACTTGTTGGTTAAATGTTAATGACGGGTTCAGAATTTAGGACATGACAAATCAATTTATTTTAATCCAAATGTTACCAAGATTTAATACAAAAATACTTCAAAATTGATTTCCTTTATTTTTTCCTCTCCTCTTCTATTTCTCTCTCTCTCTCCCTCTCTCCCATCTTAATAAAAAATGACCTAAAATCTTTAAAAAAATTATTTATATAATAAGACTGAAGCATGAGCGTTGGTTACGTGTTCATGAGGTGTAAGGACAATTTACATGCAAATATGAGTGTGTTTCCACCATGCAAGAGCGCTACCCCTTCTACTAAACCACGTACAAGTGCACATCTACTATGCACGAGCGTTAACCATTCTACTAACTATGCACAGGTACAACTCTATTATATATAAGTGTTGCCCATTCTACTTACTTTGCATGAGCCTATGCCATGCATAATCACTCCATATTCTACCCAAAAATACATGGCCACCACAAATGTATAGGCTAGGCATCGGTCATCCTTTTTTTAATATTTAATTTTTTTAATCACACAATTATTCTTAAAAATTACTTGATATAATTTAATTTTGATGTCATAATATATAAATTGGACATTGGGTGTCACACTTTAGCTTGTGAAGTTTTTATTGAAGTTTCCAAGTGAATTTGATGCCAAATTTTCAAAATAACGACTATAATTCACTTCTAATTTGTTTTTGTTTAAGAATCATCCAACATAAAATTTAATTATGAACTCTAAAATCTTAATTTAAATATCAGTTATTCCATAATCTTGATTCATCACATAAGAATCCATTAAAGTCTACTTTGAAAGGAGTTGTTATAACCTATTGTGTCACGCACTGAAATTTAGCAGGTTTAATTATTTGTTATTAATGAAATTAAAATCTTAACAGTCTTGGTGTGACAAATCAAAATATAGGACCTGACAAATCAAATTCGTACATGATCTCATCATACAACCGTCTGAATAATATAAATATAATATACTCTAAATATCATAAGAGAGATATTCAAATATGATAATAATTTATTTATATTTATATATATATTAAATTCAATGGTCCTTATTACACAATCCAAAAGCTTGCTTTTGGCTAATTCTATTATCCAAAAATAATAAAATCCATAACAAACTCAATCCAAATAATATATAAATACTATTAACGTTATCTAAGTTGTAATAGATGCCCAACCCACCGGATCACGTGACGCCACATTAGATCTCATCCAATTCCTACAAAGCATCCCAACCCCCTACGAATTTGAAGAGATGAAAATATGAAAACGTAAGTCGAAAAGCTCAACAAATATCATTTTAAATATACATAAAATAGTATATACAAATTAGAGGGAGAATTCATCACCAATATCAAAAGCCAAATCACCAACACATCCAAAGTAGAATCTCATCGTACTATCCCACTGATACGAACACATAACAAATCGTGCTCTAATACCCCGATACATAATCAAAGGCCATGACACATCTATGTCATAGAAGTTACAACATACTCACATAAATAGAAGTCAAGCATACCCATATAAATAGAGAATTGTGGCACACTCACATAAACAAAAGATTGTGGAAAATAAAGGCCAACGACATATCCACATAAACGGATTAATTGCAGACACCCATATAAATAGAGACCAACGATAAATAGAAGCCAATAGTTCATCCACATAAATAGAGAACTGTGGTACACCTATATAAATAAAGGCCAACGACTAACAGCAACCAACGGCACATCCACATAAATAGATGATTGCGGCACACTTACATAAATAGAGGCCAACGGTAAATAGAAACCAATGGCATATTAACATAAATAGAGGATTGTGACACACCCACATAAATAAGAGCCAACGATAAACAGAAACTCAACGGCACATCCACATAAACAAATGATTGTGGCACACCCACATAAATAGAAATCAATGGCCTATAGAAGCCAACAACACATTCACATAAATAGAGACAATTCAAAATTTAAATTTTCATATCTTAACAGCTACGCTTTAGGCTGATAACTCTAAACTTTTAGACCTGTCGATCTCGATTCAGTTATATTTTAAGTTTAAATTTTTAACCATCTCATATTATTAGCACCCATCTACATTTTAGGCTTGTAGATCTTGACCTAACTATATCTTAAACCTGTAACTTTCGGTTATCTCATATCATTTGTTTACATCCCAACTATATTTTAGACTTATAATTCTCGGCTGCCTTATATCATTGGCTCACAATGTGGCTACATTTTAAACCTATAGCTCTCAGTCATCTTACATCATTGGTGCCCGCATACATTTTAGGCCTATAAATCTTGACCCGACTATATTTTAGACCTATAATTCTCGACCATCTTATATCATTGGCTCACAACCTAACTATATTTTAGGATGTAACTCTCGATTATCTCATAGCATTGGCTCACAATCCGATTACATTTTAGACCTGCAACTTTTGACTATCTTTTATCACCTATTGACCCACCTAAGGCCTCAAACTACCACGGTCCGATACAAATTGACCCACCAATTCCCAAGCACCATGGTCCTGCACAATCAACCCACTAGGTCTTGAACCACCATGATCCGCACACAAACTAACCCACTCGGGCCTTGGCAGTGCTCAAGCATATCCATTACTCAAGGAATGATGGGATACTCAAATATTAATAAAGACGGAATAAAATCCCAAATCAAAATTGGTAAAATTGTCATGCATGTTCCAAGAAAATATGGGAGTTAGTAAAAATACATGTAGGAACCCTAAATTTTTAAATCGAAAATGAAACACATTCAACGGAGAAATATATGAAGGATAGAGTTAAATGATATTTGCCTTGATCTTATATCAAGTTGATGTGAAGAACGGAGGCTCCGATCTACCAAAATGCCTCTTTATCTCTCTTCTCCCCGCATTCTTCTCTCCTCCTTTTTTGCGCGAGAGTGGCAAAAATCTAACCCTCAACCATTTTTATACATGACCTGCACTCAAACTCCACTCGAACACCGCACCTCCGGTTTCAACGCCCGAATAGAGCCTTGCTCGAGTGCCAACCATTTTGGAATCGGCACTTGAGCTCTGCTTGAGCGTGCCTTGGGTACAAATTTTTAATTTCAAATTTCATCAAATTTTTACAAAAATATCCTTAATATAATCCATCAAAGAAATCTAGAATTAATAAATATATTTAAAATACATCAAATGGGGATCTGGGTATTATATCTTGCATCTTCTTGTCTAATAATCTTATAGATTTCTCTCTTCTTTGAAAATTCTCTATTCATTTCTGTTAATCAAATTAATTTTTTTTATTTATAAAGCTAATAACCAATAAAAGAAAGATAGTGAGGTTGGCTTTTAGGCTAGACACATTTTATGCATAGAGCCTGAACTTGTGCTAAGCTTGAACATGAAGGAGCCAAATACCAACTGTATTAGTGAGGATTGAAAAAGGAAAAACCTTTATATTGCCAAATTCATCTAAACCATGCTAAACTAATCTCCAATGACAATTTGATATATGCATGGTTTTCAGTTTCGTTGTGCTTTAGTACTTAAATCAAGCTAAACCAAGCCTAATCGAGCTAAATATGTCTTAATCATATATATTATTATGTTTTTATAATAATAATTTATTGTCAATATTAACCATTTTTAAAGTAAATTCATGATATTAAAAAAGTTTGGATAATTTTTTAAAGAAATTATTGATAATATTTTTCTCGATTCTTATCTTATCATTTCATATTATTATTTGAATTAAATATTATCTCACATATCTTTTTTTTTTCCTCATTGAAAAATCATGGACCAACTTTAAATATGACATTAGATTATTTTTCAGTCTATAGTTAATTTCTTACTTAAAAAAAATTATTTTTTTATTTTATATTATTCTAAAATATATTTGAGATATTGTCATTATTATCTCAATATTATTGCTCATTTTTTTATTTTCATGTATAATAAAATTATTAATATAAGTCACATAAATAGTCCAAACCAAAACCGACATGCACAATGACAGCTTAAACGATTTATCTTACCTAGCAGTTTGGTTTAATTTGATAAAAATTTAAATTATAATATTTGATTTGATTACATATTATTCTCGAATATGTATAAAACCGAGCCATGCATCAATAAAAAGTGATAAACTAATGCATGAGAGAGTTGTTGAGCGGTACCAAAGCTTAAATATAGCTTATTGAGCAATATAGACCTTGGAAAAGTTGGTAATTACATGATTAGGCACTTTTGGTAAAGTGGATAAATATAAAATTAGGCTACTTTAAAGAACTTATATTGGATTTTTTTAAAATGTCTAAATTATATTGCATACGCTACTATTTTAAATTTAAACATTCATTAAAATTTATATGACACATTATAATGTTCATACAGGCTGACTAAACCAATTAGATAATATTTCTAAAAATAGTTAAAAATATATTTTTAACCTGTCTATTAATAATTGAATTCTATTTATCATATTATTTAATAATATTTTTTTAAAAAAAAATTTTAAAAATATTTTTTGGGTTAAGGATGATGTAAATCAGAGTGAGATGAGCGGCACCAACAGCAATTTTGAAGAGAATGATAAGCGTTGAGGAGAATGAGCAGAGCACAAAGAGAATGGCGAGTAGGATGAGAAAGGAAGAGAGAAGAGATGAGAAATTTGGCACCAACGATGATGAACAAATACTCGAATTTGGAGTATCCAAATTGAGTTATTATACTCATAAAATTTCAATTTTAAATAATTTTAAAAAATTTAAACAGTCTTATGTAATATCTTATTTTAATTTGAATGTCTGTATTTAAATATAAATATTCATTTAGACAGATGGATTTGAGTACTATTAAAAGGTTGATCAAGTAAAGAGCCAACTAATATGGATGAATTTGTATACAAACTTAGTTATGATCTATTTAATCAAACTTTTAGGATCTGAGTACTTTTAAAAGGTTGATTAAGTAAAGAGCAAATTAATATGAATGAATTTGTACACAAAGTTAGTTAGGATCTGTTTAATCAAACTTTTGAACAGTTTTTTACCAAAACCATGAATTAGACCTCCATAAACCCTATTTAACCAACAATCTACTAAAAAACGATGGGTGGTACGATGTGTGTCCTGTACGGCGCCTGTATAATGTCGTGTTGTAGCCGTTGGATGGAAATCCAACACCTATAATTTAACACCTTTTATTATTTTAAAAAAATATATTTTATTTTATATTTTAATAACAAAAAAGGGGGGCATTGGATCCCTATCTAACGGTTGAGATGTGGCATCTTACGAGCGCCGTATGGGACTGCACCCTGCGCTCCCATCTACTACTTTAATACTCCGCGAAACAGTATATTCTATTTAGAATGATTAATGTTCTATGAATAAATATCAGTAAATATTAATCTATTAAAATATATTTATGTTTTTAATAAAAAAAATGATCACATTTTATAAATTATAAAAATAAAAAAACTCAAAAATAAAATATAAAAATTTATTTTCTTAATTAAATGGGATATTAATAATTCTTTATATATTTAAAATATATATCTAAAAAAGGCATCTCAAAAAATAAAAGAAGTATTCATTTAGTGCATATCAAAGCTTATTTGGTAGCTATAATTACGAATAAGGCTTGTTTGGATCCTTAAATTGTGCTCTAGAAATTAATTAATTTCGATTCTCAATTTTCAATTTGAGTCCTAAACTTTTGTTTTATGTCCAACTTTCACACAAATTTCAAATGGGTGTACAAGTATTATTTATAAGAGTTGTCTTATATAATATGATATATATTCAATAATTTATTAAAATAATTAAAATTTTTAATTTAAAATAATTTAATTATATTTTATTAAAAAAATTTATTTCATTAGTTAACTCAATCTTTAATGAAAATAAAATATTTATATAATTAAAAAAATTAATCATTTTTCTATCATATAAATAACAGAAATACTTATAATTGATATATCTTGGGATCTATATTACTTACGGATTAAGGAGTCACTTGATCTTTCCTAGTGGGTCAAATTAAAGCGAGTCTGATTTTCATTATTTCGAACTTGGATTCTACACGTTACAACTAACAAACAAGAGGTATGTGTCCTCCAACATTAAAATCATAAGTCTTTTTATGATGAGAGAAAAATGGAGAAATACAAGATTTATATGTGTAGATGTATATAATGGGGGATTAATATTGGTGGAGAATTGAGTTCCGGTGAGTGTACCCAATTGGGAGCAGCTTAGAGGTGGAGAACAAGCTCCGATGGGTGTGCTCGACTTAGAGTGGCTCAAAGACGAAGGATGGGCTCCAATGAGTGTGCCCAGCTAGGGAGAGACTTTGGAAGATGGAAGATTGAGTTTCGATAAGTAAGTTCGACTAGGAGGTGGCTTTGAGAAATGGAGGACTAAGCTCCAACGGGTGTGCCCGGCTAGGGAGTGACTTAGAGAGATGAAATATTGAATTCTGATGGGTGTGCTTGAAGAAGAAGCGGCTTTGAGAAATAAAGGACTAAATTTCGATTAGTACACTTGGTTGGAAAGTAGCTTAAAGGTAGAGTACAAGCTCCGATAAGTACGCTCGACTGTGAGTAAATTAGAGGTGGAGGATAGGCACCGATGGATACGTTCGATTAGGAGCGGCTTAGAGGCGGAGGAGTGGAACTCTGCTAAGTGTGCTCAGCTGTAGAGTGACTTTAAGAGATAGAAAATTGAGTTTTGATGAGTGCGCTCGATTGGAGAGCGGCTTAGAGGTGAAAAATAGGCTCCGATGGGTGTGCTTGATTGGAAGTGGATTAGAGGTGGAGGACTGGCTCCGATCACTCGATTGGGAAGCGGCTTTGAGGTGGAGGATTGAGCTTTGCTGAATATGTATGGTTACAGAGTAATTTTGAAAGATAGAGGATTAAACTCCGATGAGTGAATCCATTAAACTCCTCTTAGGCTGCTAGTGGAGGGGCTTCCTTTGCCTTGCTATGCGAATTAACCTTATCGACCAAGCGGTGTGGGAGTTCGATGCCGACACAACGCCTACGCAGCCATGAGTCTGGGTCGGAGTATTGCACTGAAAGTCAAGGACACATCTATCTCAGAATAGCCCTCAGGCGAAATCAGAAAAGTGATAGAGCATGCTCTGAATGTTTGGATGTGATTCTCACCGTTTTCGTGGAATTAACTTCTATTTGGTTGGAGGGAGAGAAGAAGCCCTCTTTTCCCTACAAAGGGAATGTGGTATATATAAGGCAATGGCTATGAAGCCTACTTTGGGGAGCACAATTGGTGACGGTTGCTCAATCGAATTTGATGAATTGTCAGAGCAGCTGTTGTGGTCACTTTATAGTAAGTATAGTAATCATAGCTTTTCTTGGAAAATATTGGAGGGCCACAGTTTCCATTCCTGAGGGATACGCAATATTTGCTAGGTTTTGGGTTAGAAGGAGATTCCATCGGGCCATCGATTTGCTACAATTTGGACACTGGGCAGGCCCACAATATAGGACCCATCAATAATAAATTATGGATAATTATTGGCATTTTTCTAGGTAAAGTGATAATTTTTTTTAAATTTTGAATAGTGAGAAAATTTTATCGACTTTCTCTCTTCTTTTTATTTATAAAACCTTCCAAAAACTATATAACAGAGTAACTCCCCTCATCAATTCCATAACTCTCACAAATAAAGAAATAATGGTGAAAGAATAAAACTCAATTTTAAATTCTTCAAGAAAAAAACTTTAAATATAAATTTAGATATTTTTATTATATTTATTTGTATATTATAAAATTATAAAATAACGCGAACATTTTTCTGACCAATATGAACACTTTAATTTCATAAAGTTCCTATGTTGTCACATAATTGATAGTTCCGCTTAATTATCCAACTATCTAGCTAGATATATAAAATGATATTTTTATTACTTAGGTCTTTATTACATGTCCAGAAATAATTTTTATGACTCAAATTTGTGGACAGTAAATTATTTGATGATAATTCTATAACAATATTAAGACTTATTTTTCGATTAAGTTTAGAATATAATTTTGAAAAAATGACATGCTTTGATTTTTTTTTTTCATATTAAATCCATAAGTTTTTTTCAAAAATAATATTTCACAAAAAGAATTAATGCAAGGCAACATTGAATTCCATAATTACCAAAAAAACTAAATTCCAAGGATTTTTGAATTAATTTTTTATATTTAAAATGCATAAAAATTATAAAAATATAATAAATTATTCATACTAAATAAAAATATTATTTATTTATTTATTTATATTTCTTAAATTTTCCTATTGTGATCGTAAATGACAATATAAAATGTAACCCCACGGCTCTTCCTCCACTGCTCTTCCCTTGTGCATTAAATCAAAATAAATACTTCGTAGTTATTAAATAAAAATTAAACTGTTTTTTTTGGTGAGTAAAAAATAAAGAAAAAAAGAGAAATATTTTCCATATTTCCATTAGCCACTTCTGTAACATCATTGAACAGTACAATGTTCAAATAATAAATAATTTATTTATCGGATTGTTTAATCAGATCTGACACACCATAATAATAAATAAAAAATTTTAAAAAAATTAATTTTTTAAAAAAAATATTTTTTAATATTTAACTCAATAAATTTTTAAAAATACTAAAAAATGGGACAAATTGAAGACTTGAGAGAGTATAAACGGACAGGTTGGCTTCAGAAAAACAAGTTGCAATGCAGTACTTTTGAGTCACTTTATTTTTGAATTCCGTTTCATAGGAAAAGTGTATATATTTATAGTTATAATGTCTGTTGCTAATAATTTTTTTAAAAGGAATAATCAATCATGTTCTAAATGATTATACTGATCAAAAATTAAATAGCTCGGATATCATTGTGTATGTTCTGATCATGAGATTAATTGGAAATATTTGACAGCTAATGACTCAATTAATAGTTGGCAGTTGATATTTGTTAGTTCAAAAACACTTGTTTAAACTAATCGTAGAGTTAAATAACTACTTGGCTGGATGAATTGCTCAATTGAAAACTCGAACATACCACCATTTGAGCATATAACTCAGATAGGCCTATATTTCGCTGGCTACTTGCTAAATCTTGACTTAATCTGACTAAATTGGCTTACCATCAAACGCTATATGTAATATTTTAAATTTCATTTGATTTATTTTAGATGTGATGAAAACTAATTAAATATATATTGTGAAAATTTAAAAGATATTAAGATTAATCGGACTGGTACTAAAAATGCACCTAATAGGCGCTGATTTTTGTGGGCTTGCGCCTGAAATGCATTAATGTTGGCATCCGAGTATTGATTGGATAATAAAAAAAGTATATAAAATATAATAATAATAATAATAATAATAATAATAATAATAATAATAATAATAATGAAAAAGAGATAAAAAAGGGGGGAGAGAGGAGAAGCAAGCAAAAACAGAAGTAGGAAGGGAGAAAAAAAGGAAAGATGAGAGAGGGAGAGAAATAAGGAAGAGGGAGAGCAGAGTGCTCGAGAGAGGAGAAGGAATGAGAGGAGAAAAGAGAAGAAGGGGGCGCGCGCGGAGAGGGCAGTGCGTGGGTGACGGCAGGGCGGCACGGAGAAGAAACACACCGTAGGAGAGAGAAAGAGGAAGAAAGATAAGGATACATGCAAAGAGGAGAGAGAAAAGTATAATTTGGGTATTTTAAAATATTCTTTTTTTTTTTAATATTCGGAGTATAAGGTCGAGGTAAATATTCTCTAATTCTATTTTTATTTGATTTTGTGTCTGATAAGATTTGATTACTTTTTAAAAATTTTACTAACATGCATGTCATTTTTATATACAAAATATGTTTATTATGCTCATACATGTATGATTTATTGATCAATTTGAGAGTTTTTGGTTTAGGTTTTATAATTTTTGTAGGATTTTACTATTTTATGAAATTTCAGTAAAATATCTGATATTGTAAAATTTTATATTGGTACATTTGTATGGCAAGGGGTATAAAAACTTACCTTATACTGTGTGTAAGAATCGAGTTTTAATTTATATTATTTAAAATTATTTAAACTAATATAATTAAAATTGATGTTTAATAATGTGGACAATTGGGTCAAGAAGGAAAAAATTTTCAAGCCAGATGAAATCAAGTATGCATGACGGGCTGGCACTATAGCGCTAGACCCGCACCTTGGCGCTCCTGGGGAGCAAAATCCAGTGTCGGGCATGCCTTAAGGGCGCCCTAACAAGTACGGATTCCAGAACCTTTTGCTCCCACCCTGCGCCCGACCCACGCTCGAGTGCGTGTCTGTTATAAAATCTACAAAGGATATGTTTCATTACATTGCCAAACAGTAGAATTGTTTGTAGAGAGAGAAAATTGGGAGAGAAGGGCTGAAGGAGAGAGGAGAAGAAAGAGAAAAAAGAGAAAGCTTCCAAAAAGTTCAATTCGAGATGTTTGAAGTAAGAATTTTGGTATATAAAGTTGAGGTAAGTATATGTTTAACTCCATCTTTCCTTTATTGTGATTTATTTTATTCTTTTTTGAATATTATTATTCTAATACTTGTCTAAGATAAGATTTTGAAATAAAAGTGTAAAAAATTTGCATATTTATCTGTGCATTATGATTTTACTGTGAAAATTATTATGCACTCATGTATAATTATCTGTATTTTAATTATATATATTATTTTAAAATTTTTTTCATGTTTAGAGGTACAAAAATAATCTATACAAATTTGTGCTTCATAGTTGTGAATTTTAAAATATTATATACTACTTATATATGATAAAAATAAACTGCATATTTAATTATATGATACATACTTATTAAATTTGTAAAAAAATTATAGATTTCTACGGCATATATTTTTGTCAAAATTTCATATTTGTAAAATTAACATCATAAAATTATATCCAATAATATGAAAAGAGAAAAAAGGACTCTACAATTCTGTTAATAAAAGTATGGATTGTTCTCAAAAAGGTTGCCAATTGAGAATCAAGAAGTAATGTATACATTTTTTCTTAAGTTAAGAAATTAGATATAATATTGATCAATGGATAATATATTCTGACATACATTAGTATATTATGGTAAAAGATTATTGTCTGAAAGTAAGTATCGCAATGTGATTTTGGCCCCATTTAGAAGGAGATTATATATAAATAGCCTACTTCTGGGCCCTTGAATAGAATGTTAGGCCTTTGATTGTGTCAAAAAAAATACAATCGGATTTTGATTGATCACTCATTTAGTTAGTAAGTCTTACTGGCCTTGATATCTAAAGATAAGTGAATTTTCAACATATTTTGATAGATAAGATTAAGAAAGAACAAGAAGTATGATTTGATGGTTAACGATAAGAAAAAAATAAGATAAAGAATTAGGAGATTGCATTCACGTTTAAGTTATTTCATTATGTATGATTCTTACCTCTTATAATATGATTTTAAGATTTAGTATATATATACTTGTTACTTATTATGTATAGTGTCTTATCGAACATTTGTCTCATTCGTTACTATTTTACTAACCATTCAAATAATTCATACAAGTTTTTGCCTGATAAGTAAGAATAAATATTAAAGAACTTAGCTTAGGCCTCTGTATTTGTTATTGTTGCCAGCCTAATGAATTTGGATAATATGTGCTGTATTAGTTTTTAGTTCTAATTTGATTTTAGTTGTCAACTGTGATGGAATTGATGTGGAGTTTTTGGATGATTTTTGATACTTAGAATGATGTTGTATAGTTCAGTATCAATTGTATATTGATTATGTATAACAATTAATGTATGAAATGAACAGTAACAAATTCATTTTCAAATGGACAAATTTTATGTATGTTTATTGCTTCAATAGATTAGTAAATAATTTTTCTGATAGGTGTCTATCCTTAATAAAAAGCTGACGTCATATGATTTGGATTGGTATCAGAGTCACAAATGAGATGGCGATATATTCGGATCCTGTGTATATTGTGTTGTTGTTTACGTACAAGTAATTGTAGTATTGATAAGAAATGTTTACATCCAATGGAATAATGATTTATTTAGTAGTAAAACTAATAATAAAAATATAATAAGTTATGATTATAATTAATGACGGGTTTTAAGACGTGGTCTATCACACTGTACATCGGTGTACTTGCATATTGTTGGAGAATGAGACCCTGATGGGTCGATATGTGTATTGGACAGTGATAGTCCAAGGCCCTGGTGAGTTGACATGTGTGTGACACCTTGGTGGTCCAAGGACCTGGTGGATAGATATATAGTCGAGGACCAATAATGATATGAAATGAACGAGAATTGTAAACCTAAATTGTAGTCTATAATGATAAAAAGGTGACCGAAAATTACAAATCTAAAATATAGTCAGGCTAATGAAACTAAAAACATAAGATGGCCGACAGTAGCAAGTCTAAAATGTAGTCGGGATCTAATGATATGAGATGATTAAGAGTTGTAAGCCTAAACTGTAGCTGATAATGATGAAAAGGTGGTCGAGAATTGTAGGTCTATTATAGCTAATAACGATGAAAAGGTGGCCAAGAATTGTAGGCCTAAACTATAGCCAATAGTGATGAAAAGGTGGCCGAAAATTGTAGGCCTAAACTGTAGCCGATAGTGATGAAAATGTGGTTGAGAGTTGCAGATCTAAAATATAGTTAGATATCAATAAAATGTGATGGTTTAGAGTTTCCAATTTAAAATGTAGCCGTTATGATATGCGAATTTAGATTTTGATTTGCATCTACTGTCGGTGTACAGTGAGTTTTTGGTATGTATGGTAGAGTATTAGAGTGCGATTTGTTCTAAATATATTTTAGCGGGATGGTGTGATTCGATCAAATAGTTGTTTCTAGCCATTGGATTTGGCTTCCGAGTTAATGAGTCAACTTCTGATTTCGACAAATTGGATTTGTTATCTTCTTTAATATTTGATTATTTTTTAGCTTTCTCTTTAATTTATATGCGCTATTTTATATATGTATATGATGGTATTTGTTGAGCTATATACTTACATTTTTTATTTTCTCCCCTTCAAACTAGAAGGCCTAGATTTGCTGTAAGAGTTGGGTAAGATTCGATATGGTACAACATTTTTTGGTGAATATTTTATTCGTACACTTCAGATAGAGCCGGTTGTATTAGATTCTTTAGTTCAACATTTGATTGGGTTGTACTCGAGTCATGGGTTTGACCTAGTGTAGACTCTAATTTGTGTACGAAAAACTTATGATTTTACCCTTTTATGTAGATGAGTTATTGTGTTATTTTGTAGTTTTTTTCTTAAGGTTGTTCGTAGGGCAGGTCACATGTTTTTGTCTAGGCAATTGTTTGATAAGATTTCGTGCGGGTGAGATTGTCAGGTCTTATGGTTGGATTAGTCACACCCAAATTTTTGAAATTGATCATTCATTATTGTAATTACTTGAAATTTTAATTTTATGAGGAATATTTAATATAACTTCCTTAGCCCAAGGTTGTGACATCATATTCTTTGATTTTAGATCTTATAGGCTAGATGCTACATGCCGATTTCTAGCTATCGTGGACATATCAATCATGGCCTCGCTGTACTAATGAATTGAGAAAATTTGATTGATATTGTACCTAATAAATTTATTTATATATATAAATGAAATATTATTTCATTAAAAGCATCCCAAGAAAATGGTCAAGGATGTTGACTATCGTCATTTAATAAAATGGACCTATAGATAATCAATAATTGAAGGGTATTGAGTTTTAAAGTAAAGATATTGATGAAGCATTATTACTAATTTATGTGGAAAAAGATTTCGTGACATAATCCAAAAATAATAAAGCAAAACATAAAACAAACAGTGCTATATATACAGCAACATTGTATTAATTTCCTTATTTTTGAATATATTTTTATTTATTTGTATATGAAAAAATTAATTTATTATTATTATTATTATTATTATTATTATTATTATATGACGCGTTTCAAAAATCTAAATTGTCACATAGATTAGAGAGCCAAATTAATCCATCAATTGATCTGATTGATAGCAGATTGAGTATTCGTGACTGTGAATTTTTATCCTGCAGATTATAACAAATTAAATGATAGGTAAGAAATATACGAGAATCGTTTTCTATTATATTTTCTAACACTCAAATTAGTGGTATTTCTTAAGAAAACGGAAAGATGTGGAAAGAAAATTTGAATTGATAAAGGATGAGATGAGTGTGAGTTGGGAGAACATGTCTTCTCTATTTTAGATTGCATTCTTTACTTGAGTGTTTTTTTACATTTTTCTTTGTCTCCCCCTTTAATTTTAGAGGAGTTGAATTTATAATTAGAGTCCGAACTAACTAGTCCGCCCTCAAAACTATTATATGTGCTGGAAGTGTTTCATAACAATGGGTGAAAATCGTTAATTTTAAAGTGTAACTGCAATTTGAATTAATTGAAAAATCATCTAACTATTAATATAGATATCGTTTCAGTTGTTTCTGGATCGAGTCATTTACTATTGTATTATTATCCATCAGTTGACTATAACTATTCATTAGAATTAAATACCCCATTTAATTTCCTATAGGACCGTTATTCACAAGACCCGATCAATTTAATACTCCCATATCTTGGCCATTGATACTTAGGCCTTGCTTTAACTTCAAGTTGGGTCGACTTATTTTGGACCGCACCTAACACTAGCCCTTATACTTTTAAGTTTTAAATTCAAACTCTAAGTATGTAATTAATGGAAGGCTAGTTGGGTGGTCATTCATGCCAAATGTGTGTGCCTTTATCGTAGATCTCCTACTGATTGGTGGCCTTATTTGGTAAAATTTTATTCTTTATTATCTTTGGCCATGATTTGATATCTTTGTGAGCATCGATTTTCTTGTCGATTAGATTTTGCCTTGACTATAAATTAAGAGTCTCTCTTCAAACTACTTCTCAAAACCTTTTCTTCCTTGCAGTGGGTTCGGTCCTTGTACGATAATTCGGATTCTTAGAATGCATCAATGTATACATTATATTTTATTTACATAAAAAAATAAAGTAATTTCTTAAGAAAAAAAAAGTAATGACAAGTTCAAAGAAAGATAAGTTAGTAAATAAAAGACTCTGTTCCTAAAATACAGTTCTAGTCAATGCCTATGAGGACTGGACACTCATCAAAAAAATTCATTCCAAGAAGAAACCCAATTTTCCATTTTCCATCTAAAATTGGTTTGTTTGGTATATTATTTTAATAACCTTTATTTTGATATTGATACATATTATGAATATAAAAAATTTGACCCTAGATATTTCAAAGTAGACTTTTGAATATTTTTAAATTGTATTCTGTGTATCACAAACTAAAATGAGAATATCGTTTGACATATAAGAATTACTTGCTGGTTTCTCCTTTGACATACAAGCCAATAAAACACTAATTAAACTAAATTGCTTTAGATGGTCTTGGCTCATGATGAACATTAACAACATACTTAACACATGAAAATTGGATGATTATAAGAAATCAGGCTTTTGTAGTGAGCATTCCATTTTTAAGATATTCTAGGGAGAATATTATTTTGAAGACAAAGTCCTAAAATTTTATGTACAGATTTAAGTGTTTTGAGATTTATATGTAAACAATTAATTTTTATTACTTTAGGTAAAAGTAATCAAAAAAATCAATGATTATTGTGATGCTTTTGATGTCGATATTGGGTTATGGATAACTCTTATGTGCCTTCATATCTATTTGACGTGCCAATTGATGGTATGAATGATGAGTTTTTCACGTGTATAATAAAAGCTTGAGGCATCGATTCCAGAAGTATCGTACTTGAGGTGTACTCAAGAGGCACTGATTTCAGAAACATTGATCTTGAGGTACATCTGAGCAGCGCATGATGTGTCGATTTCATAAGTATCAAGCTCAAAGTGCGCCCGAGCGGCGCTTGAAACACCAATCTCAAAAGTATCGGACTCGAGATGCACTTGACAGATGCTCGAGCGAGGCCTGCAGCATAAAAATGCACAAATGCATTTTAAGATTAATCCATTTGTATTTACAGCGCTATTTGTGAGAGAAAAAAGAAGCAAAAAAGAGAGAAATTGAGAATATAATAATTTATGCATTCAATTGAGTTTCGAATCGCATTTTAATTTTTACCAATTTTAAGTATGCTTTCTTGACGTAAAGAAGAATGTTTATTGGTTTTTATTCCTTCTCTTTCATATTATATTATCTACTGTTCGTATTTGTTTTAATTTAAGATATTATAACATTATATTTAGAGTTTGTATAACCAAAATATTACGTAATTAAGATATTTTTGAGTTTCTAATTCTATGATTTTTTTTTCTCATTTTAGAGAAAATTTTTTACATAAAAATTATATCTTATTTTATTACTTATAATTATTATATACTTATCATATATAATTAATTCTTTCCCCCCGATTTAAATAAGTATTGCGAAAAGCTATGACCAATTATGTAATATGAATGTCTTATTTTGAGAAATTGTTTCCCTTTATTTAGATATTATTATTATATTTTTAAGCAGTTAATATTTTTTATTAGATAAATATTTTTTAAAATTAACTATCATATTTATAAATATAAATTTAATGATTCATCAATGGATAATCTTTTTAAGTTTAATTTTTCTGATAATATGCCTTTGGTTTTAAAAAATATTTTTTTAAAATAAAAGGAATTCACAGTATATATAGATAGATGGTTAAAAAATTATATATAAATTATATTCTGGCTAAGAAGGGTTAAAATCTCAGAAAGAGGGAGCCTATTTTTCTGAAAGAGAGATAAAATTGACCATTTTTTATTTGCTGTTTGATTTTAATCGGATGGGTAAAAATTTTTAAACTTTTTTTAATATTTTTTTAAAAAATATTTTTAAAAAAATCATAAAAATTATCAGTCGTCCGATCTATTTTGAGCTGTCCCTGTGATGCGATCAGTGCGGTGCATGCCACGAAACTCATGTAGTTCAATCCGAGCCATTAATGCCATCATGAAAATAAGCTCAAGCTCAACAATAACTGCAGCACCTAAGCAATAAATAGAGGCCCAGAACGTTCCTCATCTGCCCACCTCTTTGAGGCGATTCATCAAACACCTCATGGGCAACACGAAAGTGAAGCGTCCGTTTCTCTCCAAGCTCATCACAGAGCCAAAAACTCCTCCACGTCCATGGCAATGGCGATCATGCGGCCACATCAAGACTCTCTCCTTCCGAGCCGCCGCTCAACGCGACGACATCTCCGAAACTAGATACCTCGAATCCGCCATTGACACTACGGATGCTGAAACTGCGATCTTGTGCTTCACAAACACCTCAGCAGAATCTTCTGGAAACTTGTTGACAATGGTGGACGAATCTGGGTCGGACCAAATAGAGATGGCGATTCGTGGGTTGAGGTCAGAACGGCTGTTTTTCGAGCCGGGGGAGACTAATTCGATCTTGGAATTGGCCTCTAAAACCGGCGATTTGGTGCCATTTAAAGGGTGTGCAGTCTTGTCAATGGAGTCTGAAGACCCTTTTGCTGATTTTAGGAAATCAATGGAGGAGATGATTATGGCTCGTGGGTTAAATGATTTCCAGTGCCTTGGAGAGCTTTTGAGTTGGTATTTGAGTGTCAATGGCGAAAACAATCATGGCCATATTGTTACTGCGTTTGCTGATTTGTTGGTTCGTCTTCCCTTTCCTCCTTCCCTGTTATCATCAGCAACAGTTTCAGCAGAAACAGCAGCAGCAGCTTCATCATCATCATCGTCTTCATCGTCATCTCCTCTGTCTCTACCCTGTTCTTCCATGGCAACTACTCCTTGTTTATCTTCTTCAGATCAAGCCGAAGTGGATCGTGATTTTAACAGATCCCCCAAAATATCAATTCCAAAATCTTAAATATTTAACAGTAGCTAAACAGTCGAACCAGAATGACATAATAGAATTTTCTGTTTTATTTGATTTTATTTTTCTTCTGTAAATGATTTTTTTACTGTTATTTTTGTATTTTTTGCGGTTATTTTTTCACCTATTTAAGATTTTAGAATAAATTTTAAATTGCAGTATTCAGCTACTCTTAAATATTTTAAAAATAAATAATTTTATTTATTTATCTATTGTTTTATGGACTATTAATATAATGGTCAGATATTTATTTATTTGTTTAATTTTACATAAATTTATCAAAATAAATAAATAAATAAAATATAACATAAGCTAGAATAATTTTTAAAAAAAATGGCTCAATAGCAAAGCTAATTACTTAAGGTATGCAATATATGTGGTCAGGGGAAATGTATAATACAATTAGAATATTGTGTAATTATGTTGGGAAATATTTAATTTATGACTACTATACAGCTATTTCATACAATTTATTTATATAAAGTTATATATATTTAAATAATTGTAAAATATAAAGTAAAATGATTCCTTTTTTTATCTTTATTAATGTATAAATTGTATATTATATTCATTGATTTTCTATTTTAAGTTATAAAATCATATTTTTATATTGTTCTTTTATAAATATTTTCCTATAAATTTATAAATAAATGAATATATGTCTTCCAAAAAAAAAAAAAAGCAATGGATGAGTCATACGGTGGTTATAAATTTATTATGTTAAAATTTTAATAATTATATAATTAATTATTGAGATACATAATATAATGATCTATTAATCACTGTAATATAATTATCTTTTCAAAGTTAGTAAAATTAACATAAAATCAATTATCAATTATCAGAAATATTTTCTCTTGTGCAAAAAAAATAAACATAAAAATAAAACTTACCAAAGGCAGCCCATGATGCCAAGAGAAATAAATATTTATTCATTTTTTATTTTCCTAAAAACACTTTGATGGGTCCAATAATCATGGGACAATGAGTCAGGCCCCATAACAACATAGTTAATAATATAATATAATTTTTTAAAATAAAAGTTATAATTAATTTTAAAACAAAGAATCCAAATTCTACTATAAAAATAAGTTCAAATATTGAAGAACTTAGAGAAATTTATATTCCATATGGCTCAAGACAAAGTCCTAAACTTTTGCATACACACTAGAGATGAGACCATTAACTCTCCTCTTATCCAAATTTATATCTAAATTCAATTTTAGTCTTTTTCATTTGGAGGCCATAGGTAAAAGGCCTAATTAACCTCCGCGCTTCAAGGCTAACGGCCTAGTGATTATTGTGATGCTTTCGGCCTTTGATGTCGGCTCTCAACCTCCTCTCGAAAGGCTTATCTCATCACTCTTAACCTTTCTTCCTTCCATATCAATTTTCCCTGAGACAAATCCTCCGCCCTAGAGCCCTGTAGCTAAGAGTATTATAGCCTCCGTGGGTCACTCCGAGAGGCAGTCCATTTTCCTCGGGGTCACGAGCATCCTTGACCTTGAAGAGCCATCCATCTTGGAACCAGCCCTATGTCGAGGCACCTATTACATCCTCACAAAGTATTTCTAAGACGCCCTCTACGAACGCACCTCTAAGCCGCCCATCTACCGGGCGCACTTCTAAGTCGCCTCTCTACAGGCGTACCTGGAAGCCGCCTTTCGTGGGCACACTTATAAGCCACCCATTTGCCGGGCGCACCTCTAAGTCGCCCATCTACCGGAGTACCTGGAAGCTGCCTTTCGTGGGCGCACTTGTAAGCCACTCCTCTGCCTGGGTTAAACCATTTGTATTTAAAACGCCTCTCTACCAGGCGCATCTCTAAACCGTCTTCTGTGGCGCATCTCTAAGCCGTCCTCTGTGACGCACATCTAAACCGCCATCCGAGGACGCACCTCTAAATCGCCCATCTGTCGGGCGTATTAATAGAGCTCAAGCCTCCCGATACATCCCTCTCACACTCCCCTCATCTCTACATCTGTGCAAGTTCTTGGTTAGTAGCGACGGAGATCGAACCCGATCTAGATCGACCCGCAATGAAACATTGGAAGGCTCCCTAATTCGTAGAACAATCGAAAATTCGGAACGCAATACACTTTAAATTAATTTCCATTTTCTTATACATGTATGTACATAGGGAAATACGTATATGAAATAAAGTAGGATCACTAAATTCCATTTGAAATAATTTATATAAAAATGATGTAAATATATTAATTAATAAAAATAAAATTTTATTTAATCCGGGAAAGTAATTTAAAAGATTTTAATAAATTTATTTTTGGCCCATATATTCATTTATTGCTATTGGATTATTCCATGTTTTACTATTTGTTTTTAAATAATAACTTTATTTTAAATTTAATTAGTTGAAAATCAAGATAAAAATATTTATGTGTATTGGATAAAAGTTGTATGATTAAATTTTATAAAATTATTTATTTTTTTATAATTTTATTTTCACTTGAGACTATTTTTTAATTATTTATTTTTGATATCTTCTGCATTTTAAACTGTAATATCAAATATTTTTTCTACTAATAAACTATTAAAGTATATGTAACGATTTTAGAATTTAATAAAAAAAAATAAACTTAGCACAAATGACAAAATATTTATAAGTTATGGATCATAAATAATTACTCTAATAATAATTAATTTAATTAAATTGATATATTTTAAAAATTAATTGAGATTTTAGATTTGAAATTGAGATGCCGATACAAGTTCTGCCGAATTCACAATGCATGGGTCCAATTTTGGTTATTCATCCATATGATCCGTTATATAAATAAACAAATACATTTTCTATTCCAATATGTAATAAAAAGAACAATATAGATGAAGATAGAATGTCATATGCTTAACTTGATATCTACAGTCTTAATTTGTGGGATATATCTATATAAAAATAAGAATACAGTAATCATAAGAGGCTATTGATTGTAGGGGATGCTAAAGACCTATGCCCTTCCATCCCTTATAGATAGATAGAACGGGAGGGCATGGCTTGGTCTTGATGAAGCAATGAGTAGGTAAATGTGTTTTTTTTTTTTTAGACGCTTTTTAACCATATGTTTCTTATCTCTAAGAGGTCTAGCATGTGCTTTACAAGACCTAGTTTTTTGACTTTCTTATATATATCAACTGTTTAGACAGTTCTGTACAATATTGATAAAGAAAAATAGATATATTTTTATGAAAAAAACTAACCTATGAGATAGCTCTTCCAAGACTAGGTTTTTTTTCCCCTTAATCTTAAATTTTGAAAAATTCGTTTCTATCTATTAGCCTTTAGAGTTTTATAGGCAGTGTAAATATTAAGGAGGATCATATGCCGAGTTGGCTAAGGAGTAGCTAGACTATGTTGCATTTCTAAGTTAAATTTATTCTATATAAAAATTTTCAAGTTCTAATTAACAGCCTAGGCAAAATTTTCTATTAAAGTGATTAATTCTTATTTTTGTTTTTTCGTTTTAACAAAAACTAGCTATTTTTTACCTGAATTTAAATAGTCAGATTTTTATGATTTCATCTTTGGGTCTAAATTATATGGTATGTTATTTTATAGTAACCTTAAATATATTTAGTTTGCTTTATTATAAGATATACAATTACTGTTTATCTTTGATAATGAATTTTCATTATATAGAAATAGAATATTCTCAAAATATTATATATGTTTTCCTAATATGGTAAATTTTGGATTTTTTTAATATCAAAACATCAAGAAAAATAAAATATAAAAGTGTATTAGAAAAATTAAAGAAAGACCCAATTCAACTGCATATAAGAAAAATTCAGATACCATCTCCTAATAATGCATCGAGATTCGGTATACTAATAAGAAACACCCATGAATTGATCTTATTTTGAATACAAAAAAAAAAAAAATCATTTCAATCATATGATAATGATTATTGATCCGCTTCTACTTGAAGACAATCTCATTTAAATGAAGAGAACATAAGCCACCAAAACAAGCCTAAATATACTAACAAGTTGGTTCCTTCCCTTTTGCTTAAATTTAGCCTCTTGAATACTATAATCTTAGTCATCAAATGGCCAAGTGTAGCCACTCCTATGACAGGTTGCGACGCAAACAATGCTCGAGAACTTGCAATGAGAGAAGAGATGATGATAAGTTTGCACTTTAGCACCACATAGAGGGTAAGACCAATTGTACTTTGAAAACCCATGAAAACGATCAAAGGTATTATGATGCTCTGAATAGCAAGGAAAAGAACATAAGAGTGTGTAGAAATCCTAAAACGCACCTAGATTAGACTAGAACAATGCTTATCATCTTTTTTAGGTTGAAAGTTTCTTCAAGCCAATTTTGTAAAGAAAATATCAGAATAGCTAATTTTTCCTAAAATCTTATCATTTATGAGCATATTAGACTCATAAGAAGGCATAATAATCATTTGCCGTGGGACAAGGGAGAAAGCTCATCCCATGGATACCATGTATTTTTTCTAATAATACTAGAAATCCAAGAGTTTGGAGGTAAATTATCCTCAATTGAGAGAAAAATTATGAAAAGAGGTCATGAAGAATGCCCCATGGGTGCCATTTGTTAGTTTAAAGTTGCATCAATCTACCATTACTATGTAAGAGATCACCAGCTTGATTTCATTATAAAACTCTAGATTTTTTATCAAACTCCACCGAGTATTATGGGAAATTTCTATAGTATATATACACCTATTTTTCATTCTATATGTCCAGAACCAACACACCCAAAAGGGCCCCATCATCTATCTGCTAGAAGCAGTCACAGTTTCCAAGCAAGAATGGCCTTATTCCAAGCTTTTAGAATGGCCTTATTCCAAGAATAGCCCTAAACCTCCTTCCTCCTTATCAATTCAAGCCACCTTTGCTGTATAGCCTCCATCCCTCCCTCCAAAGGAACCCTATGGAGAATGGCCTCAATATATGCTTAGGAATATCCATTCGCAGATTGAAGATAGAAGCCCAAAACACATGGATCGAGGACAAGATGGACTCGATAAGTTGAAGCCTCCTCATGAAGGACGAACACTTACTGATCCAATCCACAATTCTCTCAGCAAGATCATCTGTGATGGGCTTTCAGTCACGGAATCTCAATTTGGAAGAAAGGAGAACATCAAAATACTGCACCTGAAGAGAGCTAATATGAAACCTAAAGAGGTTAGAGATAGCTTTAGTGATAGGAATATCACAACCATAGCAACAAATCTCACTTTTTAATTGTCGAACCAGAAAACCATAAAGTAATTCGGGATGACTTATGTTTTATTATGATGGAATTAATTCTTTGACAAATATGTAAACCCCTATGTCTTAGTTTTCTTGTATATTTTTGTATTTTTTTTAATTTAAGTTTTAAACCTAAAAGCCAGAATTCAAGATGTTTTAGAATAAATTTTGAAAATAATCTCAGTTGATCATCAGATAGACTAAATTCCCAATAGTCATTTCCCAAAATAACCCGATCTTTTAAATTTCTATTCAAACCCGAAAGCCGGGGATGTGAATCTAGATGATAAGAAATTTGATTTGGGACAAAATTAATACTAGATGATCTTTATGTCTATTTATTTGTCCAAAATTTCTACAAACACATGCCCAAACACTAAATAAATCCTTCAAGATAATCGGCAAAATGGGAAAATTCGCAATCGAGGGGGACTTTGACAAATTTTTGGCAAAAAAAAATTAGGTGGATTTTTCAATCCATGTTAACTATAGTAAGTATAAAATATAGTAAATTAAGGATAGATTATATATTAATAAAAAAGAGAAAAAAGAGGAAGGAAACCAAGAGGAAGTTGGGAAATTATTCAATTTATGACACATGGCACCATACAGCTTAGGAAGAAATCAAGAGTGACACAATTAGCTAAAAAAATTTGCCAATAGGAAAGTTACAAATGGAAGGATAAATAGCCGCCAAATCAAGTGGTGATTCAAAATCCATTAGCCACATGGCGAGGATTCAAAAAGAAATTGAGGTGGCTTTTTATCAGCCCCTAATTAATGTATAAGTATGCATGAGGAGGAAAAAGGAGAATTCGAGAGAAAGTAAAGGGAAAAAGGAGAAGGAAATCGGGAACATTTTAAGGGAAGAGGAATTGCTAAAATTTGCAATGTACTTTTTTCTTTGATTGTTGAGCAATTTTTGGCTACTTTCTCTTGAGTATTATTGATCCAATACTAAATTTCCTTAATTATCATAAATTCATGAGGAGTTGTAAGAAAAAAAAAAAATGGTGAATGGACACATGATAGTGTCAAAATCGGTGGTTATTCTGATTTATTATTAGACCATTAAATGGGCGAATTTTAATAAACTTAAATGATCCTTATTTAATGAATTAAAATGGAAAAAAATGAGCCTCTAAAGCGTTCAAGAAGGGGTTCAAAATCGGACCCAAACTGTAATATAATTATCTTTTCAAAATTTAGCCAAAACCCCAAAAATGGATTGATCATAAAATCGATGTTGGGGATCACTCCCGTGAAGAAGTTCTTGGAAAAAGAACTAAACATAAAAATAAAAAGTTGGCTTAGCAAGGCAAATGGAGAGTTGGCCCATTGATGAGCAAGGCTTGAAATAAAGTTGGCCGGATTTATTCATTTTTTTGATGTTAACCTTGGAGGTTAAGTTAACCGGTTCCTTGATGAATCCAAGGAATCCACTGGGTCAATGAAGTGTTGCCCCATAACAAGCCCCTAATCTAATATTGAAATTTTAAATACCAACTCAAAATTTCTTGGAGATATGAGATCTCGGCAATTATTAAGGCTTTTTGTTTTTACGAAAGGAAGATTCAAATTATTGGAAAGAATTGTTTTCTATCCTTTAATGTGAAAAATATTACCTTAGTTTTAGGGGGTAGTTTTTCCTCGGTGGTTATGTGAGTGAGAAGAAAAGAGAAAAACCATGAAGGAGCGTTCTTTGTTTTCTTGTTCTCTATTGTTGTCTCCAAGATACATATAGTGAAATACGTTTCGATGAGATTGTCAAACTTTTCCCTTGATTGAGAAGGGTTTTCCATTAAAATCTTGTGTGCATCGTTTATTGGTTTCAATTCTTCTTTGTTGCTTCATTGAATCGGGAAAGTATTCCGCGCTTCTTTCCCAACAAGTGGTATCGAGAAAGGTTCGGGTTCCATTCTTGTTTTTTTCAATGGCATCTTCATCGTCTTCCATTGAGCGGTTTAACGGGCGAGGCAACTTCATCCTCCGGCAAGAGAGGGTAAAGAATATTCGGCGAGGAAGGGACAAGAAGGCATTGAGAAGAAAGGCGAAACACGAAAAGTTGATTGACGATGAATGGCAAGATAAGAGAGATTTTTGTACCGCAATCAAATCGTGTCCCAGGCAACACTCTCCAAGAAGTTCTTGGCCTAAACTGATCCGGCGAGGTCCTGAGAAGTTGGAAAGTCGTTACAAATCCAAATCTCTAACAACCACTTCACGTGAAGGCTCTTTATGGCTTACGGCTATCTCAAGGAGGTAGTTTCAGAAACACTTAGATGAGTTTAATCGGATATTGAGCGATGTCTCCGCTCGATGAAAAGATAAAAGAGGAGGACAAGGCGCTTGTCCTATTGGCTAAGAGCCCGCCTCCTATGACCATATCGTGACTACTCTTCCGTTTGGCAAGGACACCTTAGTGTTGGATGAGGTCATTGCCTCGCTACTCATGAATGAGTCCGAGAGGTCGCAAGGAACCTCATCATCTTCCCACTCAAGAGTCTGGTGACGGAATCCGGGGAAGAAGCAAAGGTCGCCATCGTAAAACGGGAGAGAAGAGTCGCGGAAGTCTCGATCTAGATATCAAAATCGGAGTGCCATCATTGTGGCAAAAAGGGCCATCATTAAGAAGCATTGCTTCAAATGGAAGCGAGAAAATGCGAAAAGGAGAAATGTGACAAAGGACATGGTGAGAAACGTCCTCCGTTTCTATAGTCACAAGAGGCGATCTATCGTTGACATGTCAAGGAGAGGTAGCAAACTTGACGGATCTGAATTGGATGGGTGATTGATTCGGGTGCTACTCTACATGTCACGTCGAGGAAGGAACTTATATATCCTACACTCATTTGATTTCGGAGTAATTAGGATGGGAAACAAAGGAACATCTCTGTTGTAGGCGAGAGGAGATATTACTCCACAAACAATGGCACGAAACTATTGTTGAAGGATGTACATCACGTTCGACATTCGGTTGAATGTCATCTCACCCGGCCGACTTGATGACGTTTATACACCTTCCTCGAAGGTGAATGGAAATTGACTAAAGGATCCTTGTTGCCCTGAGGAAAGAAGTGCTCCGATGCATGTGATGGAGGTCCGTCCCATGGTTGGAGATGTAAATGCTAATGCCGGAAACAGAGGATTTGGCACGGGAGGTTGGGCCATATGAGTGAAAAGGGTGCATGCTGTCTTGACTAGGAAGGGCTTGATCAAAGGAACAAAAGAGGACAAGATAAACTTGTGTCCTCATCCAGTCGGAAACAAAGAAGAGTGTCTTTCAATGGAGTCCCGTCGGCCCCAAAACCGGGATCGCTTGATTCGATACACACGGATGTGTGTGGTCCGTTAAAGAAAGAAAATCCAACGGTGGTGCTCGAAGTTTTCCGTTTCTTTTATTGATCTCCTTGTGGGTCTATCCACTTAAGACCAAGGATCATTCTTGGTGTCTTTGATTTTGCTCCCGTGGAGCGTCGGCAGGGAAGCGAAGGCCATCCGTAGTGACAGCGGTGGCGAATACTTGGGTCCTTTTGATGTTCACTTGGTATTAGACACCAACGGACACCACCCAAGACACCACAACTAAATGGAGTAAGAATCGGATGAATCGTACCCTCTTAGAGAGAGTACACTTTAAATTAATTTCATTTCTTTATACATGTATGGCCTACATCATCAACGAACCCATAAGCCTCCGATGGGTGAAGTGGCGAAAGATATGGGCGTAAAGGATCACTTATGATCATTTGCATTTTGCAAATAATTTCCATGTTCCAAAGATGAGAGAACAAATATTAAAGACGGTAATAAAAATATGGTGAGGATTTTATTTAATCTCGCTAAAGAAATTTCAAAGATGTCACATTTCTTGAAATGAAATTTATTTTTGGCCCAAATAAAAATCATTTATAAAACCGCTATTGAAGCGTTATGTTCCATGTGTTAGAATCGAATTTTTGGCCAATAATAACTTTATTTTAGACATTGGAGAGGAGTGGTGCCAAACGATGAAGATAAAAATATGTCTCATGAAGCTGTATTGACGATCCTCCGGAAAGTTGTATGCCCTCAAATTTTATATGTAATGCTCAATTATTTATTTTTATGAGGAGGCTATTAATTTTATTTTGGTGGAGGCCATGGAGGATGAGATGAGTTCTCTTCACGAGAATCATACCTTTGATCTCGTTACACTTCCAAAGGGGAAGAAGGCATTGAAGAACAAATGGGTATTTCGGGTGAAAACGGAAGAACACCAATGAGCCAAGGTACAAGGCACGCTTGGTGGTAAAAGGCTTTGGACAACGGAAAGAATTGATTTTGATGAAATATTTGCTCCGGTTGTGAAAATGTCCTCTATACAGTGGTGCTAATGACACAAGACCTTGAGGTGGAGCAAATGGATGTCATAAATAATTTCTTCATGGAGAGCTTGAGGAGGAGATTTACATGGAAATAAAAGGTTTTGAGGCTAAAGGAAAGGAATTATTTAATTAAATTGATATATTTTAAAATTAATTGAGATTTTTATTTGAAAAGCCTGAGATGGCCTAAAGCAAGCTCCCAGACAGTGGTATAAGAAATTGACAATGCATACCGGCGGACTACTCGTGACCCACTTGTGTATTTGTGCGAGAGGTTTTCTGATGATGTTGTCATCCTTCTCTTATATGTGGATGACATCTTTGATAGTTATAAATATTGGCCGGATAAAGAAGCTAAAGGACATTTTCGGTCATTTGCCAATATGGACCTTGGATCGGCAAAGCAAATTCTAGGAGTTAGAGATAGAATGTCAAGGCAAAAAGATTGTGGTTGTCTCGAAAATTATCTTGAGAAAGTGCTCGAATTTGATATGGAGAAGGCAAAGCCTCTGAGTACAAAAATAGATTGAGCATTGTCAATGTCCGAATACGGATGATGAGAAGAGGTACATGAAAGGTGTTCCCTACTCATGTGGGAAGCCTTATGTATGCCTTGGTGTGTACTAGACCAGCCCTTCCATCCCTTTGTCGGATAGATAGATAGAATCGGAAGGAGCATGGCTTAAATGGATCATGATGATCCGAGGAACCACGAAGAGGTGCTTATGTCTTGGAAGTGACAAACCGCAAACAGGGATATTCGAGATTTTTTTTTTAGACTCTTCTACATCGGGTTATTTGGTAACATTTGCGGGCGGAGCGATTTTCTTAATCTAAGCTAAAAAATGTGTGGCCTTATCCACAAATAGCAGTATATTGCAATTACAAGGCGTGTAAGGAGATGTTGTGGATGAAGAAATTTGTTCAAGAGTTGGGTCTTCATATCAACTGATAGTCGAGTGCAATACATCTCAAAAAAATTCTTCATTTCACTTTCGAGATCCAAGCACATTGATGTGCGGTATCATTGGATAAGGGAAGTGCTTGAAGCTAACCTTCTTGGAGAAGATCATAGCTCTAATGGAGCAAGACTGATGACTAAAGCCTTGCCAAGTGGGAAGCATAAAGTATCTTTGAAAAATCTCATGGATCCAACTTCCTCACGGTCGTGAGGGAAGTTTGTTGGGGATCACTCCCGAAGAAGTTCTTGGGCGAGAAGGAAGATCATAGGCTCGCCGGAAAGTTGGCTTGGTGAGCAAGGCAAGACGGTCAATGGAGAGTTGCATTGGTAAGCAAAATTTATTATATAGTTGAAAATTGGCGGTCTACATGGCGGTTTGATGTTAACCGCCTTGGAGGTTAAAACCCGGTTCCTTAAAGAATAATTAAGGACAACCACTCGAGGCCACGGTTTTTGGCCGGTTTAACAAAAACTAGCCTTTTTCGTTTTGAAATTTTAAATACCAACTTAGATTTTTGGAGATATGAGATCTCGGGCAATTACGCTCGGTTTTGTTTTAAAAGGGAAGATTCAAATTATTGGAAAGAATTGTTTTCTATCCTTTAATGTGAAAAATATTACCTTAGTTTTAGGGGGTAGTTTTTATTGGTTATGTGCTGAGTGAGAAGAAAAGAGAAAATTGAAGGAGCGTTCTTTGTTTTTCTTGTTCTCTATTGTTGTCTCCAAGATACACAATAGTGAAATACGTTTCAAAATTGTCCCGTTTTTCCCTTGATTGAGAAGGGTTTTCCATGGTAAAATCTTGTGTGCATCGTTTATTGGTTTCAATTCTTCTTTGTTGCTTCATTGAATCGGGAAAGTATTCCGCGCTTCTTTCCCAACACTCGATTTGCTAAATTAGGTGTGGACTGTCACCATGTAAATCGGCGGCCCAATAAAATATGGGTCGGATCTTGAACCGGACCCATGAACATCTTCTAATAATTCTTTGAGCATTGGGAAAATAATTTTAAATAAAATACACCCCAAACCCAAAATGGGCCAAATCGGTGCCAATTAGCTAAGACATTGGAGGTGATATTCAAGTGTCGCCTCATAAAAATCGGATCCAAATTAAATATGATTCGGACCCTCAAAGTTGGAACAAAATCCAATCCGCATCCGCATCGAAATCTGTTATGGAAATTTGATCCAACCAGTCAATATTTTGACTTGGACCGCCCTAAACCAAATTTATTCTCAAACATAAGTCCCTTGGCTACAAGAGGAAGCCCAGAACTGATAAAAATAGGCCCGATTGAACCATAAAAAAATTAAGGAAGCAGAACTATCTGGGCCAAGTGTAGCCAAATGGGCCTATGTTGGCGGATTGCCACCATCCGATCCCCAAACCGGCTCAAATTTTGTCACGAAATAGCTAAGACCCATGTTCATGTTGTGTAAAAAGTTCGCTTGAAAATGGGCTATATAACTTAGTGAACCAGTAGCTCAAAGTCTTTCCCGAACTTCATTAAATGGTAATTTGAGCCCTTTATTAAAAAGGGGTCGAACGGGCCCAAATTTGATTAAAATTTGACCGACCCAAGGACCAATAGACCTAAGAAGGATATTGGGATACTTATAAACAAATTCGGGAGCAAAATAATTATGAAACCCGATCCCAAGCATTAATCGAACGGTTCACATGAAAAGATCCTTCAGATTTTCGAATATGAATAAAATATTCAAGACCTTCCCGACTTGACTTACTAACATCAAAAAGTATTGAACTAAATTATTTAAGCTCCGGTAAATTAATTGACTACCAAGTAGATTGAAAGACACTAAGTATGGAATAAAGTTTTATATGCATTTTTCATGTTTAAGGCCTATGAAATGTTATATTTGGATATCGTTTACTATGTTAAACTACATTCATGTAAGTTTGGAAGGGACTCTATGAAAATATGAAAACATTCAAAGTCCAAAGGTAAATTATTTTGCTAAAGTTTGGTTATATGAGATCCCTTCAAAGTTGAAAAAAAAAGTTGGATCATGGATCTTTTTTGGATGGTGATATTCCCCGGCATGCCTTAGGATATTGTTTGAAGAATTATTTTTGTTGCATCAATCTACTACGGGATTATAGGTAGTACCGCCCGCCTTGGGTGTAAGAAGGAGGACAAGAATTGGATTGTGGAATTAAGAACAATCCCGATTGTGAAAGTAAACAATCTATCCTATTGCTAGGATATTTGTCTTAGATTGTGTGGGTTAACACAATCCTTTCTTCAATTTATATGCTCCATTAGCTAGTGAGGCCAACACTCCCCCAAAGATAAGGAAAATAAATACAGAAGCAGTAAAAGTTGAGAAACAAAGAAAGGTAAATGCATTCCATTTCATGTGGCCTTATTTATATATGGTAATGTATCTTCGTATAAAAATGCATGCCTTTGTATGTTATGTACACTTCTTGAGCATTTGGCTCCTTAGCTGGATTTTCACTTCCCTTCGAGACCCTCTCAAGAAATGATGAAGGAGAATGGCCTCACTTAGGAAAGAAGTCGAGGTGGCCATAATTTTGTCATGACACATATGTTGTACTTGAGATGATGAAAAGAGGAAAAAAATGTGTGTATTGTATAAAGTTGTATCTTAGATATGTTGTATTTTGATGATAATGGAGTTGCTTCCGTTATGATATAGAATCTATACTTCTCATTTAAATTATCATGGATGTTTAGTAAGTATCTTCCTTAATTTAGACTAATATCATAAATGAATAATATAATATTGAGCCAGATAACTTATGGCTAATGTTAGGATCCTGTCTATGATAATAATAATAATTTAATGATAAGTACAATGACGTATGATGTGAGACGTCACATTAATGGATTATGCTGAAGCTCGAATGCATCAGAAGAGAGAAAGAGAGAGAGAGCACCGCTTAAGGATAGAAACTGAGCAAATATATGCACTCAAGAACAATATCAAATCATTTGCAAAAGCTAACATCTTAGTTTTTGTATCTTTTACACTTCTAGTGGAATTTGAATTTTCTATTTGCCTCAATCTTAAAAAGATATGCCACAAAGAACGTCCATAATAAGTAATAGAAGATCAATTGATAGAGAGTCTCCTTGATGAAGTCCTCTAACCCCTTTAAAAAAAGCCAACCGAGCCACCATTAATTAAGATAAAGAAAGTAATAGCATTAATATAATGACAAACCATTACGCAAAGCAAGGAGGGAATCTAATAGCGGGCATAGAACCAAGAATAAAGCTCTATTCTTCAAATTTATAAGCATCGTGAATGTCAATCTTCAAGGCATGCCAAGGGTGCCCCATTACTCAAGTGGTACCAATAGAGGAGTTATTAAACTAGCAAGATATTATTTCCAATATCGCTACCTGAGATGAAGGTCGATTGAGACTTGAGAACTAGCCCAATAAGGCATCAAACATATAATTCATGGAGATATAAAAAATAAAACCAATCAAACGTCTCTGTATCAATTTTTAAGAGAAAATGACATACACTATTTCCCCTAAATTGACTAGAAATAATCTTTGAGGTTGTTTTATAAATCATATTATAATATGAAATAGGCTTAAAATCTAAAATGTGAGTTGGAACAAGAATCTTTAGGATAAGGCAAAATAGAGTGGCATTGAAGGGATCCGTGCTGCAATCGTTCGGTCACAATTCCAACGACCGAACGGCTTTTTGATTTTTTTTTTTTTCAAATGAAAACGGGAAAAGGGGGATTCCGCAAATCACGGCCGTCTAATTTGGGACAAACGGCTGCAATTTGCGGAGTGGGCACAGGGCCCTGAGCTAAAGTGGCATTAACATATTTAAGAGAAAATGACATACACTCTTTCCCCTAAGTTGATTAGAAATAATCTTTGAGATTGTCTTATAATCACATTATAATATGAAATAGGCTTAAAATCTGAAATGTGAGTCAGAACAAGAATCTTTAGGATAATACAAAATAAAATGGTATTGAATGGGCCTATGCTGTAATCGTAGCTGTTTAGCTGTAAATTCAACAGCCAAATGATTTTTTAATTTTTTTTTCGAATGAAAACAAAAAAAAGGAAACTCCGCAAATCACTGCCGTTCAATTTAAAACAAACGGCTGGGAACGGCTGGGATTTGCGAATCGGGCATAGGACCCCCGAGCTAGAGTGGCATTAACCTATTTAAGAAGCTTTCCACGTATAAGAAAAGTCAAACATAGCCTCGTAAAAAAGAGTACTCATCGTCTACCCGAGCCTTTTTAAAGAACCTAGCCGAGAAGCCACTAGGCCCAGGAGCTTTGTCATCTCCAGTGACAAAAGTTTCTGATCTCCTCCTCGCTAAGCAGCGCGATTAGCTCCTCACCGCACCCAACTGGCAACTTACTGAATATGAAAAACGAAAGGGCGTTCCCACCAAAACGGCTTTAATGGGAAGAAGAACGCAGGAGATTACGTCGACCCCTACCTTAACTTCCTCAATGCTGCCTGTAGTCGACCCATCCTCTTTGATTAAGGATGCTGTCTTGAAAAAGAAACTACAGCACTGATCCCCCTCCTTAACTCACCGATTTTGGGCTTCTGCATGAAAAGGGAAGGTTTAATTGGCTGCCCTAGCTCAAATTTACTCCAGCCGAAGCTTCCTCTCCTCTTCAATAAAACCAAGAGAAGAAGGAAATACTCCAACTTGCACCAGAAAATTCTCATGGAGCAACTTTATCCCTTAGGGCAACAATAGAGACATTGCCACATTCTGAATTAACAGTTTTGAGGCCCTTCTTAACCATCTTCATCTTCTCCGTAAGCTGAAACACTGAGTAATCCAAAACATGGGTATCCCAAGCCTCTTTAATCACTAAATCAAACCGTGGGAGATCCGCCAAGGAATCATTGAATCTGAAAAGACCAACCTTTCGGCCAGAAGCCACACCATTAAAAACAACACGGGGTGAATGATCAGAAATACCCGAAGGACATGTTGTGCCCAACCCAGCGTAGCAGAATAAAACCGAATCCCCTGTTAATCGTCAGCAACTAAATTTGTGAGTATAAGAAATAAACAATACACAATTGTTTTTAACGTAGAAAGCGCTTCTCAATTAAGAAAAAAATCACAGGATAAATTTCGAACAAATCTACTATAAATAGTACCGATTACAAGATCCCAATCCGAAATCCCTTTACTCCAAACCCAAATGAAAAATGATTGAATGCAACCCCCTCTCAACATACCCGGCAAGTCACAGAAGAAACACAATGAGAAAAAGAGTAACCAAACAAAAATACGTTTCTAGAATTATGTTTATAACGACGTATCCAACCTTAGCGAAGAACGGAATTCAAATCGGATCTCAACTGAATACCGAACCCCTTCCTCTTCTCTCTTTTTCTTTCCTCTCTCTATGTGTGGCGCCCGTTGTGAAGATAGATATTTCAGAAAACATAACCCTAAAACACGTGAGCCCCGTTTTATACTGCGTATGGGCGCTTGAGCGCCCAGCAAGCGCAGATCGAGCACACTGGTTCTAGATTCCGAGCTCGAGCTCCCGACTAGCGCATAGGAAGTGTACCAAATCTGTAATCCGCGCCTTTTTACCACTCGAGCGTGAAGTGAGCGTCAGTAATCTTCCATCAATTTGGAATCGGCGCTTAAGCTCTCCTTGAGCATTTCTTAAGTGCCCGACTTGATCCTGCCTCCTAGTCCTTCACCGTGCACGTGAATACTCCGATTCTCGTATAAGTTTCATACAAATCTTCAATAATTTTTTGTTTGTTAAATTATTTACAAGAGAGCAACTCAAAAAATCCAACAGAACAAAGCAGCAGAGAGGGGAAAGCTAACCAACTGAAGATCATTAGCCAAGATGCGATGTAAAATCTGAATAATAAGCTCCGAACTATCCCTATAATTAGACCACGTGAAATAATAACCACTCTGACATAGATCATTAAGGTCACACCTCAAAATGCACTAATTAAAGTCCCTGCTAACTAGCTCATCGAAATTACCTCATAACTTCTCAGAATCATTCTTAAGGGAATTGAAGCCCCATAGGGCAGACCAAGGACTACCCTGAGAATAACCAATCAGCACCTCAAGAGCGCACCAATGCCGCCCCCTCATACTTAGTATCATTAGTGCCATGAACAAATAAAAAGCTCGAGATTAAGTGATTCACCGTAGACACAAAGTCACAACGGATAACTTGATCCTCCATAAGGCTGCTACACAAATCAATCTCAGCGTGATATCAGCCTATCCAGATGCAACCTCCACTACAAGAATCATAGTTTGTCATCCAGCTCCAGGAACTAGTAATCTTAGAAGGAATACCCTCGGCATTGTTGGGATTTCAGCCCGGATACATACAACCGGCATAGCCACACAAACCCAACCCCCGTCGGCCGTCAATTATTAAAATTATGAGTACAATGAATACAACAATGTACAATGATTTTTAATATAGAAAATATTTTTTAACCAAGGGAAAAAACTACGGGACAAATTTTAAAAAACTCTACTATGTAAAATCGGTTATACAAACCTCAAAAATAAAGTACCAGCAACCGACCGACTTGAGACAGAACAAAAAGTCTCCTCACTTTTCTCTCCTTGGCGGTACTCTTTACTATTTGATTTTACAAGTGTTTTTTGCCATCTCTTATCTGTCAAACCCTAAAGTGCTTCACGCGTTTTATAATGACATATGATCTAAAAACGCATTTCTCACGCTTTTACAATCGTAAAAATATATTTTCCATATTTTTACAATGTGAGCCATTGGCACTGGTAATCGGTCATCTTTTAGTATAAGCAATTTGATCGCTCATCTGACTCAATAGTCCGGTCGGCTTTTTGAATTAGGTAGTCCGGTCGTCCTTCGGCCTTTGCGTCCGATCGTCCATGCAGTTCGATGTCCGGCGGCCCTTCAGCCTCTCCGCCTAGTCTCCTTTTGGACTTGGCTCGATCTGGTCGCCCTTGGCCTTGGCTCCGCCTGGGCACCCTTCGGCCTAACTCCGATTTGGTCATCTCTTCGGCCCAACAATCCTCCTACCCTTCAGCCGCTTCACCGTATGTGCTTCACGCGAGCAAACACTATGATCTTCGCACAAATCTTGCATGATCTTCCAATGACCTTTTATTTATTGAAACACTCACAAAGGAGTGACCTAAAACCCAATCAGTATTACATTTGTAAACCTTAGTTTGCACGAAGGCACACACACCTGCAGACAAAACTGACTAATAAGAAACTTCACATCCTTATATTTTCAGGAGTCCATTGAGGCCCCTAACATTGCAGTAATCATTTAATACCTTTCGTTTGGACGTCACAAGAATATCCGACTTTGGATTAGGATTCATCCTCACAGGGAAGCCACTTGCCTCCTTCCCCACCTGACGGTTGACGATCTCCCCACTTGAACCAGCCCCATGATGCATCGGGCGTGCCAACACCATTTCAGACTCACCATCCCTAACCCCCCCTGAATCCAGCGAAGCATGGACACTCAGGTCCCCTATAGGATCCCCAGCATCCTCCAACCCCAGTAGCCAAAAGGAATTGTTGGTAGAGATAGGAATAGACTCCCCATCATAAACAGTTATGGCCCCTGAGTTATGCACTGGATCAGAAAATGCCACAGCTGCTTGAGGAGGAACATCTCCAATACACACCTCACTAGAAGCCTTACTAGCCATCAAAGAAGCATTAGGATTAGGAACTGGAATACTTTTCTTGCATTTCTCACTCAAATCGCCATACGAGTTACACTAAGAACTTTTCTTGCATTACAATCGTATCCGGTAAGGCAGCATTCATTTCCACATCAATGCCAATACGGGCATAACTAATTTTAGACATTGCCTCAGTATGGACAAAAAGAGAAATTCCTACTGCACTCACCGTATAACTCAACCCTTCAGAAGACAAGAATTCCAGCAAAATATTGTGGAAATTAACCCAAACAGGAACGCTACTATGCTCCTCCTTCTTGAGCACTAGCCGATTGAAGGTTCAGACCTCCATTACGGAATGAGGACGACATTGACGAGATCCCCCAAACGGGATGAAAGATCAGAAACACCAATGGAAAGAGGAGAGACAGACGATGATGAATGGAAAGAGGGGAGCACCGGGGGAGGATGGCAGGAGGGGAAAAGGAAGGAAGAAGGGACCAGACGGCGGCCTTAGCCGGTGCTGGCGGCGGAAGCTCCATGGGAAGAAGAAGACATGGCTCTGTGCTCAGGCTAAGGATTCGACATTGTGAACTTGGGAATCGTTGTTGCTCAGAATTATTATGAACCTTCTGCTAATTGAGCTCCTTTGTTTCCATAATGTTTTGGATTAAGTGAAAAAAATAAAAAAAATATTGTTTAAATATAAAATATTATTTTTATTTTTATTACTTATTTTCAACTTTTTTTTTAAAAAAAAATTAATTACTAAAAGCATATTAGCTGTTCATCACGTATATATCAGATGCTATCCTTAATTATGTTCAATTTAATGTAATTGGAAAGTCTATTCTTAATTATAATCGTTCGATATTAATTAAATAATTATATTATTTAAAAAAAAGATAATGTTTTTAAATTTTAATTATTTAATATTGATCAAATAATTATCGTTAATAATCTTTTTTTCAAGAAATAAAAACCTTAACCAAGTCTTTAACATTGATTATCTTAAAATTTTTCTCTTTTTTTTTCACATTAAAATTAGTCTTAATTATATTATATTTTATACAATTGGGGAGCATATCCTTTAAAATAGAATAAATTTAATTTTTTTAAATAATAATTATTTAATATTAATTAAATAATTAGATTATTTTTTTAAAAAAAATTAACTATTTAATATCAATTAAATAATTATAATTAAAAATTATTATTTTAAAGAAATAAATACGTAGAATTCCCCTTTCACATTCATTGTCCTGAGCATTTTCACAACGGCTAGTTGTAACGACCGTTGACCTCGTCCCCATTGGCCGTATCGTTCTACTCTTTTCTTTTTTTTAATAATAAACAGCAACTTCAAATTATTTAAATTCAATGCCTTTAAACAGCAAAGAATCTTGAATTATAAACGACAGAAAATTACTGCAGAAAAAAATTTTAAAAAGCAAATCAAATCGGCCGGCGCAAATGGGTATTCGATCAGAAATCATATCGGCATTTGGTGAATTCGAAACGCTTGCCCGAAGAACTCAACGGCACCTTCAAATCGCATTCAATCTTCGGCTTAAACTTGCCAATCTTAACCCATCCCACCTTGATTCTCATCTTCACGAACAGCTTCACGGCGATGTCGAAAACCCCATCCTTCTTCTGGCCGCCGTAGTCGGAACTCTGAGATGAGCTCAGAATCAGCACATTTTGCCCCTTGAAAGTCACCGTTTCCAAGCTCGTCGTGTTCTCGTGTCCCTGATAGAAGGGGCTCAACGCCGCCATCCCGAACCTCTGGTCCTCGTAATAAGCCCCCGCCGCGATCTCGTCGTAGTAGATCCCGATGTGGCGGTTAGGGTTCCTGACTGTGAGATTCACCGCCAGGTCGTAGTACAGAGTGTCTCCGCCGGCGGCGACGGAGAAGTTGAACTGTGCGAGGGAAGCGTCGACCGCGTAGAACTTGACCTCGTGGGGACGGAGTAAGAGCCAGAAAGAGAGAGCGATGAGGCCGATGAAGATGAGGATGGAGCAGACGATCTTGAAGACGCAACTCAGGAGGCAGCAGCCGCAGTCGCAGAGGCAGTCCAAGAGGCAGCAGCGGCAGCCACCTCCATGGCTTGGGCGGCGGTAGGTTTTTGCGGGTGGTGGGATCGGTGGGCCGTAGTAGGCTCGGTTCAGGTAGGTTTGTTTATCTTGCGACATGCTTGGAGTGAGAGAGAGAAGAGAGACGGGAGACAGAATTTGATTATGGCAGAAGAGAAGGAGAAGGCTGTGTATTTATAAGCGGGGAAAGGGACGAAGGGATTTATTTTTTTATTTTAATTATTTATTTTTAACTAAATAATTATAATTTAAATATTTTAAAATAATTAATTTTAATTAATTATTTTAAAAATAATTAAACTATAACTTTTATTTAAAATAAATAACTAATATATAGATAATAATTTTTTTTATCTTTATAAAAAATAAATCTTTCCTAAATTTAGAAATGCAAGGTTCACCTTTGAATAAAAATTAAACGGTAAAAATTTTAAATCAAAAAATATAGGTAATTTTTTGTTTTTTAAATATTAATGTTTATAGAATTATAACCCAATAATCAAAATAAATAAAAAAAAAACTGTTTAAATTTTTTAAAAATTTTCGAAATTTATCCATTAAATTATACCCAACACTATGTTTGAGAGTTGTCATAGTCATTCAAATAGGTAAATTTTTATATCAATTTAATAATTAATATAAATGTTGGGTGAATAAATAATTAAAGTAAAATAATTAATATAATTTTTACTAATTATTTATTTAATTTTTAATTTTACCCGTTAAATAAACACTAAAATCGCACATAAACCAATTATCGAAAAAACAGAGAGCCAAAAAAAAGGTTACAATGGCCGAGTGAGAAAATAGTAATGCTTACGCGGTTGCTTCATGAAATTGAATCTTAACGAGTGCAAACTTTCCAATTGAGGGTACTTCTTGGAAATTTCTCCTTATCCTTTTTTTGTCAATCACATTAAAGAGATATTTTTAATTAATTTTAGATAATATAATATTTTATTTATTTATTAATATTAAATAATTATATAAAAATAACTAAATAAATATATATCGTGTTACTAAAATATGTCAAAAATGTTTTCCCTAATGAAATCTAATGAGAGACGGTCTTAGGTTTCGGTTTTGACTTAAAAATTCTATCTTGTATCAATAGATGGTGTTTTTTGATAATTTCTCCTTTTTTTGTCTGCCAATATTAAGGGCATGTTTTTTAGTTAGTTTTAAATAATATAATATATTATCTATCGATTAATACTAAATAATTTATATAATAATAGATGAATAAATAAATATTGTATCACTTAAAAGCATCCAAATGGGGGACTATTCATGAGATTTCGACTCCATGCTTCTCATCAAATGGTTCACTGCGGGGTTACCCTCTCGGCATTGGTGCAGCATGGAACATTTTCGATCTCTCGTGATCAAAGTCTTTGCAATTTAGGAGGTCTCTAATTAGGTCATTAAAAGTGATAAACTACTCGAATCGATTAACTACGATTAAAATCTTTCTTTACCCTAGATTTGCGTCCACTGCTAGGGCATAAAAGTAAGTGTTGCGTTCGGGTCCGACCGCCGTACAATGCTCGTGCGTGCTGACGTCAAGTGGACGGAACCAATTGCAACATAAAAGAGAGTGAATTGTGGGCGAATGAAGATGCGAGAGAAACGAGAATGGACACCTGAGTTTTTACGTGAAACCCTCCTTTGAAACGAGGGGAAAACCACGAGGCTGCAAGCCTGGAAAGATTCTTCACTATTTTGTTGGTGAGTACAAGAGTACAATGTTCAAAGTACAGAGAAAATGCCTTGTTCTTCTCTTTTAGCTCTTTCACTTGCTCGGGAGACCGAATCCTTTTAGTCCGCCTTAGGTGCGTATTTATAGGCGCAAAAGGTAACCGTTGGAAGTTTTCGCACGGCCTCGACACCTCTTGGGCGGGCCGCCACCTACTCCCACGCCATATCGAGCGGCTTGGAGTGTCGGGCACGCCGTATTTAGTGAGTTAAGATCTTGGCGCGCCGTTGGCTCTTTGTGGTAGGAATGTCGGCGCTTGAGGTGACAGGCGTGTTACAGGGATTCTTTGACGGCAACGTGTAGCGGGATTTACGCACTCCTTGTGTCGTGAAATAGGCGAGTTGGCACTCTCGGACAACGGAGGCGGTCTCGTCCATCACCGCTCACTTTTGTAGTTTGATTGAGTCCGCGTCTATTGGCACCATGCATTACGCGTCTTATTGAGTCCGCGTAGTTTAAAGAAAATCTCGGTGGCTTCGCATTACACGAGGTCTCGGGCACGCGATAGCTTGGGCCTCTCGGGTCAAAAACGCTCGTCCGATCTCCACACTAATTTTAGGACCCCTGGGTAACGGATCCCAACAGTAAGGATGGCAGTATTAGACCAGATCTGAGAACACGATACGAACATGATATGAAATAAGTTGATTTAAATTTGTATTAAATGAGTTCATATTGTTACTAACAATTTTATTGCACAAAGTGGTTGTGTTATACTTTGTATTAATATGTTAACTCAAAAATAATACAATTGGTAAGTAAGCCAACATGAATAAAACTCATTTATCTATTTATACTTATATAAATTTCTCTTTAATGGTAAATAAAAATAATAAATAGGCCTAGTCATATTATCTCTAACATTTTAAACGTCTTTATTTTTTTATGTCACAAAAGTATGATATATTTATTAAACGAATAATTCATGTAGTTGTATTATTCGTTTGTTTTAGTGGGCCATATTCGAGTTTAACTTATTGGCACGGTTATTATCGTTTTATATGTACACTAATATTTTGGCACGGGACATTGATATTAATTAACACCCGTGCATAGAAAGACCAAAATTTTAAATAGTCTTATGAAACAAAGATTTTATGTCAATAAATATTTTTCCGGATAGATAAATTTTATTATAATTTTTTTAAAATATTAAGTGTTTTTTTATTTTTTTAATGGTTGATAGTATTTTAAAAATAATAAAACTAAAAATTAAGATAATATTTAAAGTATATTTTAATCTAACCCTCCTCATACCTCACACCGTGGGACCCTCGTGTACAGTATTAAAATCCAAACTGGACAGTGTCAATTCTTTTATATTTTTTAAAGATTCTTGTACTCCTCTAAGAATATAGACAAAATTAGTTGGCATTTAAATAAAATTAATCATCTCAATATAATTTTTGAGACTCATATTTGCGACCTAGTTGTGTCCATACATTCATTGTAATATCTGATTTTTATTTAAATTAATTTGGTATTATATTATTTCTGGGTTAATTGAATAAGTCAAAAATAATTATATACTGTAAAATTTTAAAAAATTTTATAGTAAGTTGATGTCTAAGGTACGCTCGCTGTGCGCTCAAAAGTCGAATCCAAATTGGTGGTGCTTGAAGGGCGCTCGAGGTAGCGCTTGAGTGCTGAGCTGCCTATTTAAAGCGGGACAGTACACTGTACAGGCATTTTGGGCGAAAGAAGGAAGAGAAGAGAGAAAAGAGAAGAAAGAAGTGAGAGGAAGAAGATAAAGTGATAGATTAAAGTACCATTTTGTCATATCTACTTAGTAGGAGATTGAGACAAGTATCATTGCAATACACTTTATGCTATCTTCATATTTGATAAGTTTTGCTTATATTTTGGAGGTTTAATTTTTATGTATACTATTTTTGTTTAGCCTATTTATTTCCTTTATATATATATATATGTTATTTTTATCGATCATTTGGGAGTTTTATTTGAGTTTTGCAAATATTTGAGAGCTTTGTCTATTTTATGAAAAAACAAGTAAATATTTGAGACAGTATATTTATATATCAATATATTTATGCGAAAAAATTCATAAAATTCTATATGGGCCATGCATTGGTATACATGTATCACCGTTTGAGAATCGGGATCTCTACCTCTGTAATATGATTCAATAAGTGACCCTCTCCCGACAGGAAGGGCTTTGTAAACCTTTCCCAACGGATAAACTCTATGACTTCCTTTTTCGCTAGTAGGAAAATGTTTTGATTTATAGATGACTTACATCGTTTGTATTTTAATTAGAATCATCAGAAGTGAATTGAATGGAACTAATATATTTGAACATCCTAATATATCAGATTCAACTTGAGGATTGATTTAACTCTGCAGGTAGTAAATATAGTGAGCATATTCATTGTCTCTAGGAGAGCAAATATGGACAGCCCTACCCATGGGTCTAAATAGTAGTTGACATAATTTAAGGTTATCGAAAATATGCATAACACTTTCTCAAGTTAGTCTTTTAGTCTTTGTTTTTTCGATTTCGTATATATTTTGTATTTCTGTATTGTTTTGTATTTGGATTTCATTTGAGATTCACATATTTGCTCACAGATGAGATATGATCAGTCTCATACATTTAGATATGTGATTTCATTTTGGAATCTATTTCGTTATTATGTGATTTCGTTTTGAACTTTATTTTATTCATATGTGATTTTGATTTCAATTTTATTTCGTTCAATATATGTTTCATATAAACTATGAAATGATTTGGATTATGTGAATTCGTTCGGGATCACATTTTGTTCCAACTATGTCCCAATGTGATTATATTTTGATATGGATTATATTTTGAGTATGAGACTACCTTCAAACTTTCGATATTGGGCATTCGGATTTGTGACTTTTATACATTTTGAATATATTTATAGACCCGCATACTAATTTCGAACATTATTATTTATTATGTGATATTATATTTGTTAAATTTTAGACTCACATTTTTTACTTCTTATCCATTTAGATTAGTTGGTTTGGATACATTATAAAAGTTTAAACGTGATCTGATTGTCGTTCATTTATTTTGGTGAATTTAGTTTGGTTTTTAAGTTGGATATGTATCATATGTACTTTAGACTTGAATTAGGCCAAATGTAGGCCTTTGGATATGTATTGGACTGATGGATTTTTGTGTATATGGGATATATTGTGGTTAGTTTTATCCCTCCATTGCGGCATTATAGAGCAAGTCGTATTTATTATATTGTCTGAATAATTATCCACTAAAATCCTGTATGAATTATTATTTTCATAGTTGTCATATCAAATCATGCAGACGTTTGTTTTGTCACGCGTTGTTCAGGATTTGTTGGTCACGTCTAGTTCAAGATTTGTTGTATAATTTTGACATTTTAATTTTATGAATTATAATTATTTAGACCTACTTGAATCTGATTTTATGACATTAATCCTTTCATTGAAGAATGCACAGTGCCAACTTCATCGGCATCTTGCTTCCAACAGGCAAAATGATTTTAGGCCTATAAAAATCCGCCAGCGACTAATCAAGAACTAATCAAGAACCACACGCAAGAAAAGCCAAGAACCACCCACCGATACCTAAACCATCAACCCTTGACAGCTAATTTGACATTGCTCATATATATATTTGAAAAAAAAAAATTGTTATTTGTTACACCCACCTAGACTTTTCTATTTATATATGGGTCTAATGAGATTTTTAAAAAATAAAAATAATATAATATCGGCCCCACATATAGAGATGGCCCTACATATAGGGAGTGAGGTTCAAACCGTCGAATATAAATTCAATGGTTCATGTATTATATATTTTTTAAAAGAATTTTGGTGGAAATTATTTAAAAGGCACCCCAATTCTCTTCTATGACAACTTCAGCCATAAATCATGCTACCTATGCTCGGCTAAAGACACTACTGATCTGAATACATGCTTTCATGTAAACACACTACAAAATGCAAAAGAAACTAAATCATAGTTGATGCGTTGCTTCTGTTCAACTTCCAGCGAAAACAATCTTGAGATTATTCCTTAAAAGAAAATCTGAAAGATGAATTCAAAGCCCAGAACATGATGAATTATCAGAAGTTAAATGGAACCTCTTTCTCATCTCTACAAATCTACACAAGTGAACTTTACCACCGTAGATGAAGTTGGAACAAAACTTGTAAATTTTCATTTGTAGGTGAAAGTTTTCAAACAAGAGAAGTTACAATGTAACTGTAAAAACAAAGATGAGTAGTAGCTTGCACCTCTTGGCTGTGAAAAGGAAGAGGAAATCACCACCATTGATGAACAAGAATCCCTTTTTCTCTGAGAGAAGTAAACAACTCCAAGCACTGCCCATAAGTTTTTTCATATTTCTCAGTTCTCTGGCCAGGGCAACATCTCTGCCATCTGTTGTAATGGCACTCAAGAAACATCTCATCGATCAAAAAGATGGCTCCGGTTTCAAACAACCGTGGAATCAAATCGAACTCGGTGCCTTCCACATCCATCTTCATCACCACAAAATCGCTCTCCGACACCGTGTTTTTCAACCAGTTTGCAAAGTCAAATCCCTTGATCTTATCCATGCGACTGGGGATACTATTCGATGATTGAACCGGCTTGATTCGACCCATCCCGTTATCTCTCCCACCTTTCTCCCAAGGATCATCACCTGGGTCATGATTAATTTCGAAAAACAGTGTCTCATTCTTCACCCAGGCTGCGTATGGCAACAAATTCACTCCCTTCTTCAGCTCGTACTCGCCGTGAAAAGTTTTATCAGCTTCAATGGCATAAACTTCGAAAGTCCTATTTTGCTTTGGGTATTGCTTCTTAAACCAACTACCAATGCTAGAACCATAGCTCCTGGCTCCAACATCAACATACACATATCTGGTCTTGAAACTAATATCAACCATGGAAGGTAAATACTTTATATTCTGTATGTTCCTTTTCAAGGTAATCCAAGGTTTCAATGGCTCCTCTGTGATCAAGGGCTCAGAGTTTCGGACCAGCTCTTGCTTATAGCCTGGAACCGAACACTCAAGTATAGAATTGCAACGGGAATTTACACCTTTCATATCAACAACTCCTCCACTCTCTTTCTGCACTACAATTTCTCTTATATACGGCATAGACGAATAAAAACCCACAATTTCACGGAATCTGATAAATTTGCAAGAATTGAATAAAGCAATAAAAGAATTTAAACTATACGTATCGTTTGATTTTGTGTGGATGACCAAATACCCTTCGGGTTTGAGCGTCCGAGATATCTCGACCGCAAATTGGACGAAGCTTTTCGATCTGTCGATCCCGCCATCACCGGAGAATACAAAATCGAAGGTGTTATCGCTGAACGGCTGCCGCGAATTCTTATACGACACAACCAGCGGCTTCGATGCCTTTTTAGCAATGCCGATCGCGTCCGAAACACCGAGTTCTCTCAGAGAAAACACGTCCAGACCCATCGGCGTGTCGACGCAGAGAGACTTGGAATGAGTAGAGACAAATCCCTCGGATATCAGATCTTGGAACACCGAGGAGTAGAACTGCACGGCCTTCCGTCGCTCCATGCTGGTCCGGGAATCGAGATAACCAGATTCTCCGGAGCTTTCCCCAACACGGTCACCGGGGATCGTTTCCGAAGAAACTGTTCCGACGACGAAATTAAGATTCTCCGATAGGGAGAAGAAGCAGAAGTCTCCGAGGTCGCAAGACCCTCCGCGTATGGTGACGACGTAAGCAAATCGGAAGCAAATTACGAAAACACAAAACAAAAACGCCTTCGCCACTAAATTCCTCATGGTGCTCGGTTTCGCACATTCCATGGCGGCAGGTCAAAGTACAAAGGGTGAGAGAGATAGGAGGGCAGGGAGCGGAGAAGAGGGAAAACGGCGTTGTATTAGCGACAGCAGAAGCGAGCCGAGGTATGGTTGGCGCCGACTAGGGAACGACGAACGAGAACGTAGAAGAAGACGGAGTTGGTAGGGAAGAGCGGGACAAAATAGCGAAACATGATCTTTCTGGCATGAAAGCTGTAGGCGAAGATCAATATCATGGAATAGAATCTTGGATTGGCATGCTTTTGGACTTTCTCAGCTCACTGCGGCTTTGTGATGGTTCTTTCGGAGGAAATGGCGGCGGGGTTGAAGGAAGGGGCGGAGTACGGACCGGGAGAAGAGAGCTGAGCGCGGCGGAGCTTCTAATATTTTTTATAAAAAAATTAAAAAAAATATATTAATTTTTTTTTAAAATTAAATATAAAAAATAAAAAAATAATAACTAAAAACATTTTTTTAGATATAAAACATAGCCATTAAATTTTTCAATTCAACGATCACATCAGCGTTGTAGGGCATCATAGCCCCCCCAAATTTGTCGAGGAAGGAAGGAGGAGAGTTGACTGGAAGAAGCGTTAATAACCAATAAGATAAGCAGCCGTAGAAGGGGACCGAAAATACGTTTTTACGATTTTAAATATCTGTTTTTAAATAAATAAATATAATTTAATTAATATTAAATTTTAAAAATTAATTGAAATTAATTATTTTAAAATAATTAAATTATTATTATTAATTTAAAAATAAATTATTAAAATATAAAAAATAATCATATTTTTTTCCTAAGAGATGAACCCTTCAATCTCCAAAAGTATTGAACATTTTAATAATGACATGTATTCTTGTTTTTCTCTTTTTTTTTCATTTTTTTTAAATTTTGGACAAGAAGTCTATTTTTGTTTCAATTTTTAATAAAAATTTTATAGAAATTAACACCTCTAATTGTCAAGAAAGCATATCAAACATTTTATGTTAAAATTACCAAATATAAGATAATATATATTTAATAATTTATAAAAACAATTAAATATTATAATTTTATGTTATTATTATATTTTATCAAATAAATTATTTTTTATTTAATTTAATTTTTAACCAAAAAAAGACATTTATTTAGTTAGAGGATTTGTCCTTTTTATACCCTCATAATAAAATTATTTATCATTTATTAATAAGATTCAATAACAATCTTTCAAAAATATTGACAATTTTTAAATTTAAAATGAAGGTTATTTATTTAACTTTTATTTGTCTAATTTTGAAAGGGATGTCAATAAAATTGAATGTAAATGATGGTAACACCACACAAAAATTCTAAGTCTCATGAAGAGAGATAATAGTGGAAGGAGAAAAATTGATTTTAAATTTTTTGAGAGAAAAATATTAAATATGAATTTAGATGTATAATAATCTTTAATTTTAAATTATAAAATTTTAAATAATATGATAATTCTGATAACTCATATAAAGATTTAATATTATAAACTTATTACATTTTGTAGTTTTATCAAAATACTATTTTATTACCTAAAGTTATGTTAGAATGGTAGATTTTTTTATTGGTTGAGTGAATAATTGATATCATGATTAAAAGTTAGAATGATTTAATTTTTTTCTGATATGCTTTTCTAAGGATAATTTTGTGTGGGATGGGACTAATAACTTAATGAGTACTATAAATTAGGATTTGACTTAATAGATTTTAAATTAGATTTTGAGATCTTGATAATATAGACCATACTCATCATATATTAAAGCAAGGGAACAAATACATAATTTGCTACTCGATTTATTTTTCGATACTTAAGTTAGAATTATACTGGCCAAACTAGAAAATGAATAAAAAAAATAATGAAAGATTTTTATAGGATTTTCTCCTTCCTTTGGATATTTGTGTAAGAAGTTTGTTATTTAGAGGATAAGTTCTTAACTTTAAAGATTTTAAGCAATAGAACTTTTGATTGCCAAAGATGCATTAACAATTAGAAAGTTTATAATATGATAGTTCAAGATGTCCCTAAAAGATGCGAAACCTACTCTTAAAATGATTATGTTAGAGACATTTGTCTAATTGACATATTCCGTGATTATATATATTATTGTATCGATGTCGGGTTGTGGGTTGTCAGTTTAAAGTCGGTTCGGCCCGCCCTCCAGTCGCTTGAGCCCATTCAAAGCCTGCCCGCTCGCCATGAGCTCATTTCCCGCTCGAGCACAAAAAACAGAATGGGGGCCACTCGAGCGGAAAAAACAGTAGGGTGCCCACTCGCTGCTCGCCCTCCAGCCGCTCGAGCGCCCGCAGAGTTTCCCACGAAACCCTACGGCCGCCTGCCGCGCGCTCGAGCCCCGCTCGAGTGCCGGTGCAACGGGCAGATTTTTTGAACGCGTTTTTTGCTCCACTATAAATTCATACCTTATTTTCTTGAAACCCTAAGGATTCTGCAGAGTTGATTTGCGTGCCTCTTCGAGAAGAAAAGCCTCTCATGCTTCAAAGTTATTGTTTTTCCTCTTGAGAAAACTAACACTACAATATTGTTCTACATGTTCAAACTAGTTTTCTCACCCACCTTATTCAACCATTGAAACTTTGCCTTCTACCTTCGTTTAGAGACGTTGGTTCGTGAAGAAGGAGACTCATTCGTGATCGGTAATTCAAGTGGTTCGAGGGAAGATTGACGTGAAGACTGGAAGGAGTCCGGTTCCATTGCCGCGGGCAAATCCAAGGAGTTCCTTGGTAGGGATTACGTGACGGGAGTAAGTCGGCTAAGTTAGCGCGTCGTTACCACCCAGTCTGTAAGTTGATTTTCATAGTGCATTGCTTCCCTGACCGTTGAAGCCCGGAGTGTTTTTCTCGATACCGTGAGTATCGAGTTTTTACTTCGTCACCAAAAAATTGAGTCTTTATCTTTATTGCTTATAAGTACTTATATCGTGCATGATTGTTAAACTTGTTAGCATCTAGTATTAAATATCTTTTACGTGTATTACATATTTATTATTATTCACTGCTTCCGCTATACTTTTAACGGGGTCAAAATACGTTAGTACAAAACGTGCTTTTTCAATTGGTATCAAAGACTTACCCCGATCCGCGAACCCCGATCTAGATGTATACGAGTAGATCACTCTCCGTTCCTCCCTTCATTGATGGAAGTAACTATACCTATTGGAAGGTCCGAATGAGAGCCTTCCTAAAATCTCTAGATGAGCGTGTTTGGGCACGTACCCAAGTTGAGTGGACTCCACCCACTAGTTCCTCGGGCAATGAACCAAAAGCCCTATCTTCATGGACCAAAGAGGAACTTGATGCATGTAATTGGAATAGTAAGGGGTTACATGCTATTTTTATGACTGTGTCTCCCGATGAGTTTAAACGAATTTCAATGTGTGAGACGTCCAAAGATGCGTGGGATATTTTAGAAATCACTCATGAAGGAACTAAGCTAGTTAAAAATTTAAAATTGTAAATGCTTACCACTAGATTCGAAGAAATAAGAATGAAAGATGATGAGACATTTGATAAATTCTATGCCCAATTAAATGATATTGTAAATTCCACATTCAATTTAGGCGAACGAATCCCGAAAAATAGAGTTGTTAGAAAAGTTTTACGATCGTTGCCTGAACGATTTAGACCCAAAGTGACGGCGATTGAAGAGAGTAAAGATTTAGATAAATTAAAAATCGAAGAATTTGTAGGGTCCCTACAAACTTATGAGCACACATTGTCATAATCAAAGAAGAATAAATCTCTTGCTCTCAAATCAAGTAGGGAAGAGTAAAGCCGGGATTCCGATGAAGAATCGTGTAGTGATGACGACTTTGTCTTATTTGTTAAGAACTTCAAAAAGTTTTTGAGGAAAAATAAATCTTCATCAAACAAACAGGATGTGGACTTAAAACACTCACCAAAAATTGAGAAGAAAGACCGACGTGAACTCAATGACTACAAATCAAAATCGACTCAAGGAGTTCAATGTCATGAATGTAAAGATTTTGGCCACTATCGGGCTGAATGCCAAACCTTAAATGTCAACAAGGTCAAGCCTTCAAAGCTAATGTGACCCTAAATGATGACGAAGAAGAAGAGGGTGAAAAATGTTCTGACGATGGCCCTATCAAGTATATGGCTTTTATGACCTCCATGTGTGGTAATTCAGTAGATAATATAAATCAATCTGATGACTCTATGGCTGAGTTAGAAGCTGAATTTGATGGCCTTCAAGAGGCATATGATAAACACTTTAGGGAATGTTTAAAAGTAAAGAAATTAAATAGAACCTTAAACGGTAGGATCATAGATTTGAAAAAAGGAAACGTATCTCTACAATCCGAGTTAGATTCTAAAACTCAAGAAATTGAAAATCTAAAAATCTCACTTACTAAGCAAATAACAACTTTAGAATCTGAACTTGAGGCCTCTCGAAAAGATTTGAAACAATTCTTAAATCGGTCCACAAAATTAGACCATATGCTCGGGTTGGAAAAAATTGGTGGAAATAAACAGGGTTTGGGGTATGTTGCGAATTTTGTACAAATTGACGTGAAACCTAAAACTGTGTTTATTCCCGCGACGAAAATTCCACACAAAGATGCCTCACACCCAAAGTCATCAAGGCCGTGCCTCAACGTGTGAACAACAGATTTGGCTCAACTAATCTAGGTAATCACAAGGCTATGAACAATTCTTCCATCCCTAAATTTGTGCCTACCTGTCATGCATGTGAGAAAGTTGGTCACATTCGTCCACGGTGCTACACCATGAATCTTTTGCACAACCAAAGACCAGGGCTAAACATGAGTAAACTTGTTGATCACCTTCAATATTTGGATGCACAAATTAAAAGTTTGAATGCAATAGTATATTCAGTAAGAAAAGTTTGGGTTAAGAAAAGTGAGCTACATTACCCCTTGACCATTCGTGACAAAAAGGGGAAGACTTGATTCACCTTGATAGGGGGAGCTTAGGGGAGACCCTGCTTATTTTGGGGGAGTTTTGATTATTTTTGTTAGGGGGAGTCTTGCTGCATGTTATATTGTTGTATGTTATTTCTGCTACATCTCAGTTATTTCTGCATGTTATATTGTTATTATCTTTTGCTTTGGTGGTACTAACCTTGCTTGACCAGGAAACTGAAGTTACACAGGCAGTCAACGCAACTTATCATCACTTGCCGCAGCAGTCTTAGTATAGCTGTTTACATTTTTTTGTGTCTCTTTTATATCACTAGGCGTAGGTTTTCATGTACACGGGTTCTATCTCGGTGGTGTCTGAACCCGTGATTCACTTGTATTTACTTATTTTCTGGGTTTTGTCACGGAATTGCCAAAGGGAAAGATTGTTAGAGACATTTGTCTAATTGGCATATTCCGTGACCATATATATTATTGTATCGATGTCGGGTTGTGGGTTGTTAGTTTAAAGTCCGTTCGGTCCGCCCTCTAGTCCCTCGAGCCCATCCAAAGCCTGCCCGCTCGCCATGAGCTCGTTTCCCGCTCGAGTGCAAAAAACAGAATGGGGGCCACTCGCCTGTCGCTCGATAGCCGCTCGAGCCGAAAAAACAGTAGGGTGCCCGCTCGCTGCTTGCCCTCCAGCCGCCCGCCGCACGCTCGAGCGGGAGCGCCGGTGCAACGGACAGATTTTTTGAACGCGTTTTTGGCTCCACTATGAATTCATACCTTATTTTCTTGAAACCCGAAGCACGCCAGAGCCTCAATTGATAATTTTTGAAGTCTTCAAACTTGAGAAAAAAGCCATTCATGCATCATTGATTTAGTCTCTCTTGAGAAAATCAAAAGACACAACCTTGAGCCTCATGTTCTAAAGAGTTTCCTCATCACTTTTCTTTCACCATTGAAACTTTGTCTTCTACCTTCGTTGGAGACGTCGGTACGTTGAAGAAGGAGATCCGTTCGTGATTGGCAATTCAAGTGGCACGAGAGGGAAGATTGACGTGAAAACCAGAAGGTGTCCAGTTCCGTTGCCGCAGGCAAATCCAAGGAGTTTCTTGGTAGGGATCACGTGACGAGAGTAAGTTGGCTAGGTTAGCGCGTCGTTACCACCTGGTCTGTAAGTTGATTTTCATAGTGCATTATTTCCCTGACCGTTGAAGCCCGGAGTGTTTTTCTCAATTACCATGGGTATCGAGTTTTCACTTCGTTACCAAAAATTGGGTCTTTATCTTTATTGCTCCTATTATTTGTATCGTGCATGCTTGTTATTTCGTTATCATCTAGATTTGAATATCCTTTATATGTATTGGATTGTTCACGTTAGCACAAAACATGCTTTTTCAGATTATGTGACTATTCCCACCCTTAATAAGTTTAAATATAATTATTGAGTAATTATTCTCTAAATTACTCAGTTTAAATCGTTATCTTATTATTTTGTTAGTCTTCTTAATTATGATGTGTAAATGAAGTCTTTATAAACTACAATTATGACAATGAGCACAATTTGCCACTTCATTATAATTAGAGCTATTAAGCAGCATGTTTAGTAGATTTCTATATGGCTTATTAGCAAATATTGATAACATTAACTCTGAACAATAATAGCCATTCCGCTAGATTGTGAAAGCTATTTGCCTTCATCTCTAGGCATCTTCTTAATTGTGCAGCGTCTCATCTGATTATCCTCTAATTATTTTCCTTTTGATTATTGACCCCTCCAAGCGATGCAATTTGTTGGCCCTTTCAAGTCGTCAGTCCATTTATTCAAACAAGGTACTTTTGCGCGGGCTTGGTTTGAGAACTCATATGTTCTAACAAGGTGACCCCCATGATGACTCATATAAATTTAGATCTTTCAGCAATTGACAGTATTCTGATGACTTGGGTTTGGGTTCGAATCCATCTAACATTTTATCAGACCCATTGTAATTGAATACATCATATACTTTCTTCTAAAGTGGATAATACTTAGAATGGTAATGTGCTTGGCATACCTTCCAAATCCAAAGGGCTTAAAAGATCTTCCCCTCTACCCCAAGTTATCAAATGTTTTACATTAGTTATCGAAATATCAAGAGCATTAACGTGCCTAAAAAGGCCAACGCAGTTAACGATTTCATAAAATTTTATAATCTAAATATTTATGGCCTAGTGGAAATGAGAGGGTGGGATTATGATGCACATTCTATTCAATCTTCAATTGCTCATAGTTGATTCTAAACTATGAACTACTATTGTATCCAAAGTAATGGGATTTCTCATCCATTTTGCTCTCGAACCTCAAGATTAAAGAGCAAATCATCTGTTGTATTACTACTAATATGGTGTGGGGCACCAAATTTTGCTGCTCCATGAGGTGTGGTCTCCACTCTACTCAAGAAAAAAGAAGCCTCTAGAACTTGATAGAGGAGTTGTCCAACAAGGAAGAGGACCTACTATGGGCCCTTCTTGGCAACTTCAATGTGGTTCTTTGTAATTCAGAGACCTTGGGGCAACTCTTCATAGGAGGGATCTAGGGACCAAGCTCATTGTCTCATCTCCTCCGGTATGCATAATCTTATTTTCAATGGTTGTGCTTTCAAATGATATAAATATCATGATGGGCTAAACCGCATCTACAAAAAATTGAATAGATTTCTAGTGAATGCTACCCGATTTATTGTTTATGAGTCTTTTAGCTAGAATAGTATCTTGGACCATTCCCTGTATCTCCTCCTCCAAAGTGATTCAGATTATTATAGGATGGATTCTTTCAAATTCAATAATTTTATGACAAATGATCCCAAGTTTTCTAACATTGTAAGGTGCTCTTGGACCTGTGAGGTCAACAGTATCCCTATATTCCATGTTGTCTCCAAGCTCAAGAGAGTCAAAACGACTATGAGGAATTAAGCAAAGTTGGTGATTTTGGCCTCGCCGTGACTTTGGCCTCGAAAGCTCTTAAGGTTGCCCAAGTGTCCCTCTCTTGCTTCCAAGTTTGCCCTTTCTCCATCTCCTCAAAATCTCAAGCTCAAGTTTCTCTGTGAAAAACTTTGCACATAAAGTTGGACTTTAATAAGTAAAAAACTAAAATTAAATGGCTTAAGAACGGTGATTGTTGTATAAAAAAAATTTTTAATGCCATCAAAGAAAAATAGAATTGTAGAAGGATTATTTTACTTGTCAAAGAAGATGGCTCTTTCACGTCTTCTAATTTAGAAACTCGTGAAGTCATTATTGACTATTTCTCGAAGGCTTCCTTGGGAAGGGCGGCACGAGAAGGGATATCCTTCTACAATTTGTTTGACTCTTTATGTGCTCTTGTACTCACTATGTCAACTGATTTTGTCAATAATTGTGGATTAGTGGTTTCTTATAGGTGTGATCTAACTTAAGTAAGAACGAGTGGTTAGACTGTATTTTCTACAAAAAGTATCAATGATACATATCTAGAATTTGAATTATAATTTGAATAAATTCATATTAGATTATCGAATATTCTATTCAAAATTTATACATCATAATAGTAAATAAGAGTTTAAAGGATTTGAAATTTACTTCCTAATATATAATTTGACCCTAAAGTCAATAATTTTTTTAAAAAATCTAAATATAGGAGATATTGAAAGTAGAGAGAGATAGAGAAAGGGAGAGTGTTGGAGGACTTGACATCATATTTTGTTGAAGAACAAGCATATTAGAGGGCTAAACCTTGTTCCTTGTTTCCTAGAATTTGTTCTCCTTTCTAGAAAAAGTGAGGCATTTTTTAATCACATCACTAGTTAATAGCAAATTTTTAAAGAGGAATTACTAATCATGATCTAAGTGGTCAAATCAATTTGAGATTAATTAATTCAACCACTATTTACATATTTTGATCGTAAGATTTTTTGAAGAAGGTTAAACTAATGATGATGAATAGCCAATATTGGTTTGTGAGGAGAACGTTGTTTAGGCTAATTGTAGAGTATACAAACTAATTGCTTAGTTTAATCACCCAAATAGGTTAAGTGCTCGATTAAAGTAATCATTCGGTTTGACATTTAGATATTCAGCAACTCGAGTTTAAGACTCAATCTATTTAATAACCTTTTAACCACTCAACTATTTGATTGTCTGTCTGATCTTGATCTAATTAAAATTAGGTCAAGATTGGAATCTATATTTTTCGAACTCGAATCTAATAGTCTAGCTAATACTTTTGCCGTTTTGAACTAATCTATAGGTTTGCTTTGTTAATCAATTGGGCCAATCTAATTATTACTATAGCAACAAAGGATAAGAATTATCCCTCATAATATAACATATATTTATTTATATATTGAGCCTTATAAAGGTTCCGATTATATATATGAAGTTATTTAGAATATCAATCATTTAATTATAATTAGAAAAACCATTTAAAATGGAACATACCCATTCATCGCATCCAATTTGATGGAATGATGTACGTTTTGGTAATTTAGAATTGGTCGTAATTCCTTCTATAGATGGAAAGCAAACCCACATCAGTTGTGTGTGTGTGTGTGTGTGTATAAAAGTTATAGAAAAGAGCAATTAATCGAAGAAATGGCAAGAAATCAATTGTAATTAACCGAGTTAAAGATTCATATTTATATTTGAGAGAAGTTGTTTATATCTTTGCATAAGGTGTTAGTGATTTAAGAAATTAAAAATGGTAAAATAATATCTAATTACATAATAAAATATTAAATTTATTTTCTACAAAAAAATTGTAGGAAAAAAAAAAATCACAAACAAAGGTGGTAAATTTAGCTATCTCTTAAAATAGGGCTATGAGAAGCAACTATTATGGTGACCCAAACACAAATCCTTTGACCCGACCCGATCTGAGTTGATCACGTAAAAAATTTAAATTATAAATAATTTATATAAATATATCATAATTAAATTATTCACTACAAATATCATCTCCTTGAAAATAAAAAAATATAAATATTCATAATATCATAATTCTTGATAATATCGTCCTGATAAAATATTTAAAAACTAATAAAATAATAAAGAAGCATTATAATTTTTTTTCATTATGAAAAGTTTACACTCTAAGATTGCTCTACCTAAAATATTGACAGTAAACGTAAAATTTTCTCTGACTCACTATCAACATCTTCTACTTTGGAACCAAGAAAATAAATAGTGTGCCAAGTGTCTAATAAGTAAATAAAATTAATAATATTAAAATATAATAAAGTATCTTAAATAATAATATCAAACATATACAAAATTAATGATATGTGATAAACCAATACCTTTTTGAGATTCAACATCATGTTGAAACCACAACTCAACTATTACAAGATAATTGAATATCAAGAATATGATTATATATCCACCGAATTTGAATAATAATAAAAATATATGTTCTATCGAACCTATTTCAACATAGATACAAATTATATGAGATATCTCAATAATTTTATCGGATCTTATATATTACTGTGAACCAATGACTACATGTTCGCTACTAGCCATTGAATTATATCCATAAGGTTTTGATATTTACAAGGTTGACAAGCATATCTACTAATAAGAAATTATATGGTATTGTGATTTTTTATTACCTTTTATATAAAAGTATTGAACTCAATTCAAACAAACATATTCTTATTTTTTCTTAGGATAAGTCCAAAATATACTATGCACGTATTTCCATTGTTCAATAGAAATTTATAACTAAATGGGATACAGAATACTCAATTTTTTAACCACGTGTCAAAACACAACACTTTTCAATATGATATCTATCGATTTTCAATACATAATATTTACATGATTATAAATACTTTTTCAAATGATCTTAATCTTTTCGAGATATGAAAATCAGAATCAAATAATTATAAATTATATTACAGTATTGTAAATTTTATATTCCTTAACACCATAATATCTTTATATTTTTTTTTACTTTAATCATAAATAGCTAAGAATATTATACACACGAACTAAGTTAATGTCAAAAAATAAGTATGGAGAATATTAGAAAAAATTCAGAAATAATTATCTTACCATTCTTTAAAGTTTTGCTTGATACTTAACAATCTAACCATTATACCAATTTCATCTCTAAATACTTAAAAATATATATTCTATTTTATTATTATAGAACTAAATTCAAGAATTTAATAATTTTACTTAAACCATCTCGATTAATTATAATCGGTCTAGCAAAGATAATAAAATATTCCTAATTTCATCCATGACCTATCCATAACACAATGTAAGTTTTCCAAAAATAATAAGAATAATATAATTGGTGATTTTAGCTAATATTCAAATTGACCAAATCTCCACAACCCAACAGAAAATTTCTTGAGTATTGATATGATTTCCATGCTTCCATAATGTGTTTATCCATCAATTTCTACATCACCGGGCTAACGAAATCGCATTTTGTCTATATAATATTAAACTTTGTGTGTCATAGAGTATTATCAGTAAGGTTATAATCACGAATATATTTATTTAATATGTAAATAATTAATTTAAACATGGTTCATTATGTAACCCACAAAATTTGAAATCAAATTTTGTGATCAACAAGTTATTTCATTACTTGATTTCTACTATTTTGAAAAATTGTAATCGAGATCCGGTAATATACTATTAAATTATACAATGCACAGTTTAAGAAAAATAACCCCAAAGATTAAAAACTATCTCTGTTAATAAATTACTAAAGAATCATTAATCACCACAGCAAAAATTAAAAACATATTTCAATGCTTGCCAAAATAATTTCAATACTCAATTACTGATATCTCAAATTTTAAATCACGTTTTATCAGTGAAGGATTATACTATACATGTCATAGCAAATTAACGGCAACTTGATTGGTAACAATTTATATTTGTATAACATTATAAGGATTGGATCGGACAAAGCTAGATTAGTAGGTTTCATTGGTCATTGAAACAATTTCGACACTCTGACTATTGATACCTTAAAATTTGAAATCACGTCTCATCAATGAATAATTATATTACATAGGTCACAGTATAAATACAATAACTTAGTTTAAACGCACTTATATAACCTTATAACGACCAGCTCAAAAATAGTTTGAAACCAAGAAATTTCTCTCCCTAGTACACTGTTCATCATCTTCTCTAAATTTCCAGCATTGTTCACGCAAGAAAATTCAAGCTTGTGCAGCACACAAAATACTTTGAGACGGCTCAAAGTTTTTGTATGATAAGTTATCTCACTATATTTACATTATTTAGGCGACAATTTAATAATAAAAGGATGTATGAATTATAGAGAAATGGGTAAAATTTTACTTGCCCAGTTTTTTAGTCTTCCTCCACTCACAGCACCAGCAAAGTCAGCTTCCCTTCATGGCACAGCAGAGCAGCCATGGAACTTCTCCACTCTCTCCCTCATGAGATACACTCTCCTGTCAGAAGTTCATATGACTTTTCGCAATTTCCACTCTACTGATTCATCGCATGAGCAACCCAGAAATTGGTAAGAGGAAGGGAATGAATGTAATGGAAAAGGCAGAGAAAATGATGGGGAAGAAGGGGGTGGGTGAATTCAGTGAAAAGGGCATGCATCTGGTTTGATGAAGGGGGAGAAAAAGTGGGGGCTCAATCAAGCATGGTGGCCGAGGAAGATGGAAAATGAGAGGAGCTGTTTAATGAATTTGTTTTGTTTTGTTTTGTTTTGTTTTTTTATTTAATTAAACTAATTTAATTAACTTTGATAATAGTAATTATACTCACAAAAATTTTCAAACACATATTATTAACATAATGGGTTCTAATTATTTTTCTAAAGTGTTAGAAATAATTATTTTTTGTTTAGTGGAGATTATTAAAATATTCTTTTAATAATCCCAAAAATTTAATTGTTTGATGTCTTTATACAATTGATCTACATTCAATTGTCATAATTAGCTTATTAATTACTCTCATTAATAACTATTTCAGATCGAGAGTTAAATAAATTCAAATCAAACTATTAGAGTGTTACAATTATAATTGTGTTTTAAAAGCTCTAGGAAAACCCTAAAATACAATGTGATTGGTCCATGCTATGGGGGACTTCGCCCTATGCGTACGCTACATGCCAAATTAGTAGCTCGCTACGATCTCACGGTGTTGGTCTTATCTACCTACCTTGATAAATTTTTACTTTAAATTTATTAGATTAATTTTTATGATTGGTATATTCCGTAACCCTATATAATTTTATGTCGATATCGGGTTGTGTTTCGTCGAAGTGTTGTATCAACATATTTCCCTACATATCCGTTCCAGCTTCCAACAATACTGCACCTACCGTGAGCTCGCCACGAGCTTAAGCCGAAAATCCCAAAGCCCTGCGCTCGCCGTGAGCTCTAGCCCAAAATTCTGAAATCCTACACTTGCCATGAGCTCACCACAAGCTCGAGTACAAAATCCCGAAACCCTGCGCTAGAGCCACTCTCGAGTGCCGCAGCAACGGATAATTTTTTTGAATAGGTTTTTTGAGCTCTCTATAAATACACACCTATAATTAGCTGTCCTAACACTTGATTGATGCATTTGGAGCCATCCCACTTGAGAGAAACTTTTTATTATTACTATTACTTTATTTTTATACTCGTATTGCTCGTATCATTTAGACATAAATATTCTTTATGTGTATAAATATTTAATTTTACACTGCTTCCATAAACTTATTACGGGGTCAAAACCTTATTGTGTAATTTGGACCAAAACGGTCTTTTCAATTGATATTAGAGACTTACTCTGATCTGCGACCTCCGATCTAGATGTATACGAGTGAATCGTTCTCCGTATGTCCCTTCTTTGATGGGAGCAATCATGTCTATTGAAAGGTTCGGATGAGAGCCTTCTTCAAATGGATAAATAAGCGCGTGTGGGTTGACACCCAAATCGGGTGGACCCCATCCAAAAGTGGTGATTAGCCGAAAGCTCTATCATCATGGGTAAAAGATAAACTTAATGCATGCAATTTGAACAGTAATGGTTTACATGCTATATTTATGACTGTGTCACCCGAAAAATTTAAACGTATTTTTATGTGTAAGACATCAAAGGACGCTTGGGACATTGTTAAAATTACCCACGAAGGTACTAAATTAGTTAAAAATTTAAAATTACAAATACTTACCACAAGGTTCGAAGAAATACAAATAAAAAATGACAAGACATTTGATGAATTTTATGCGCAATTAAATAATATTGTGAATTTCACGTTTAATTTAGAAGGACGAATCCCTGAAAATAGAATTATTAGAAAAGTTCTTAGATCGCTCCCTAAACGATTTAGACCTAATGTCACTGCTATCGAAAATAGCAAAGACCTTGATAAAATGAAGATCGAATAACTTGTAGGATCCATCCAAATTTATGAACACACACTTCCACAGTTAAGGAAGCAAAAAATCAATTACCCTAAAATCCGTTAGGGAAAAGAGAGACCGTAACTCCGATGAAGAGTCAAATAGCGATAAAAATTTTACCACATTTGTTAAACATTTTAAAAAAATTTTAAAGAAAAATAAATCCTTATCTGACTCACCAAGTTTGGATTTAAAACAAATTCTAAAATCTAATAAGAAAGGCTGACGTGAATTTAAAGAATCCAAATCTAAAAATTTTCAACGTGTTCAATGCCACGAGTGTAAAGATTTTGGTCATTATCGTACTGAATGCCCAAACCTTAAACGCCAATAAGGTCAAGCCTATAAAGCTAATATGACCTTGAGCGATGACGAAAAAGAAGAGGGTAAAAAATGCTCTGAAGATGGCCCTGTTAAGTATATATGACCTTTATAACCTCAATGTGTGAAAATGATGATTACTTAGAGGCAAGTCTTAAGCTATCCGATGACTCTGGAAACGAGTCAGAATCTGATCTGTATGACCTTCAAGATACTTATGATAAATTATTTAAAGAATATCTTCAATTTAAGAAAAGAAATATGTCACTCAAACACAAACTGATTAAAATGGAAAAAAAATTAGCTCTAAAATTCGAGAATCTGATTTAAGAAGTTGAGAATCTGAAAAGTTCTTTTACTGAAAAAATCATAACTCTTGAATCTGATTTAGGGGCTACTCGAAATGACTTGAAACAATTTTCAAATAGCTCCAAAAAATTGGACCATATATTCAGTTTGGAAAAAATAAGAGGAAATAAAATCGGGTTGGGTTACTCAGAAAATCCCTTAAATGCTAATGTTGAATCTAGAACTGTATTTGTCCGACTCACTTCCATACCAAGACGAAGTAGCACTTTGTCTAGCCCTATTGATCAGTCGTCGAGAGTGTCCCCCGAAAAGTTAATCAATTTATAAAATGTTAGGAAGCAATCATATAGTTCGGACGTCGACGCTAAATATGTTCCAATATGTCATGGGTGTGGCATTATTGGCTATATCGTCCCCACTGTCCCGTATCATTACGACAAAATAAGTCTCGACAACACTCTAAGATAGAGTATCTCATTTTTCACATCCAACACCTAAATGATTAAGTGATAAATTTAAGTAATACCATAAAATGTGGTAAAAAATTATGGATCAAGAAGAGTAAGCTCCATTATCCTTTTGGTAATTCGTGATAAAAAGAAAGAGTAGATTGCTTCTTTAGGAGAGTGAGCTCCATTACCCTTTGGTAATTTATGACAAAAAGGGGGAGTAGATTTCTTTCTTAGGGGAGATGTTGAGTGGTCGACGCTCGCACAAACGATGCGTGATGGGTGTCTGCCCGAGGGGAGATTGATCCTGATAGGGGGAGATTATCTTGACAGGGGGAGATGTTATTTTTGTTAAGGGGAGATACTATTATTTTTGTTATGGGGAGTTCTTCTTGAATTTTTGTAATACTTGACTTTATATTATTTTTATGACTTTATACTATTCTTGTCGTCATATTATATCATCTTGTATTATGTTTATTTACTATTCTTGTCATCATATTATATCATCATGTATTATGTCTATCTGTACTAACCATACTTGACTAGGCAACACCACTATAGTATCAGGCACGACAGTCACAGTATTGACACAACAACCCTTGTATAGAGTTCTATGGTTACTTGAATTTTTGTTCTTTTTTCACTAAGAGTAGATTTTTATATACACGGGTTCTATCTTGGTGGTGTCTAAACCAATGCTTCACTTGTATTTTTTTACATTATATGTTTTGTCACAGAATTACCAAAGGGGGAGATTGTTAGGGTAATTTTTATGATTTGTATATTTTGTGACTTTATATAATCTTGTGTCGATATCGGGTTGTATTTCGTCGAAGTGCTGCATTAACATATTTTCGTACTTGTCCGTTCCGACTTCCAGGAATATTGCGCCTGCCGTGAGCTCACCACGAGCTTGAGCCCAAAATCCCAAAACCTTGCGCTTGCCGTGAGCTTACCATGAGCACGAGCCCAAAATCCCGAAGGCTTGCGCTCGCCGTGAGCTTGCTACGAGCTCGAGCCCAAAATCCCGAAGCCCTGTACTCGCCGTGAGCTTGCCACGAGCCAATAATTCAATTGTTATTGGATGACTTGATTCGACCTTATAATATATTCGGATATCCTTATATATTTGACAAGTTTGAGAATTATACCTAAAACCGTGGATGATAAAATATAGTGAGTAACCTTAAGTATGGGAGATAGAGTATACAGATGACCAAGCATGCTAGCCTAATTTACATTTAATATGGCCTAAAATTATAGAAAATATGTGCAACATTTTCTCAAGTTAGTCTTTAAATAATTAAAATTTAAATTTGGTTCATGATTTGTATTTCTGTGTATATTTGTATTGAATTTTGATTTAGACTTAAATTTGATATTCGTCAATTTTTACTCACAGATAGGTTTTGATATATCTAGTACAAATAATTTTAACTATACGTTTTAATTTAAACCTTTGGACTATCTGTTGCAATTCTATTTTGGCTTCTATGCATACTATTGAATTATCTAACTATTGGATTCTACCCCATATCACAAAATGATTAGGTCTTAGACTTGAATTTAGACTTGAACTTGGACTTAGACTTGGATTGGATATCAACTTATTAGAATCGATTCAGATTATTTCTATTTATGTATATTTGTATACATGTACGTCTTAATGAGGGCTATTTTTTTATTAGACATTTATGTTGAATTTGAATATTTGATTTGAGTATGAAATTACCATTAAAATTTGAATTTTAAATTTCTATTGGATTTATAATATTGATAATTTAGATTTATTCTGTTATTTAATTCGTTATTTATCTATTTGACCATCATTCTAATTTATAGACTTATTTTATTTAAATATAATACTTATTGAGTGCTATACTCAAATTTTTTATTTTATCCCTTCAGAGTAGAAAGTTCGCATTCATTGTAGGAGTATAACGAGTCTCAGAACAGTGTCATATTCTCTGGTGAGTATTAGATTTATTTAGATTGTGATGTCACCTTATGCATCGTTATATTTTATAGATGGATTTTGTTTGGACTGTCCTTGATGTTGGAGTCGACCGAACGTTAGTTTTTGGATTGTATAGTGAAAATTATTTGGTTAATTTCTTTATATGGATGAGTTGCAGTTATTATTTATTTTTTCTTTATGACTATTTATAAAACAAATCATATTTATATTATCCGGATAGTTATTTGATGAGATATTGTATGGGTTTTAATTTATCAAGTCCCGTGTAATTGGATTGTCACATTTGGGTTTGAAATTTATAAGAACAACATTTAAAATTTAATTAATTATTTAAATTGATCTATTTAAGTCGAATTCGTAATAAAAATATGTTTCCTCACTAGAAACCCCTGCGTTGTACATTTATAGTAGCTCCTACAAACAAAAGATACCAACAATGATAGAACTTCTGGAATCATATGCATTAAAAGTTTTATTTGGGGAATTGCTAAACTAGTTTCTCATGAAGAACTCTTCATGCTCCATGTGCTTCAATCTTATTTGAGACGATGAACATATAAACTACTTTGCAAACAAGTCAAATAATTTAAACTCGACTTTTACATAAGAATTAATTTGTTCTTTCATCTCCTAACCATGAACTCAACTTTTAGATCTACTAATTAAGGTTCAACTACTAGAATTACTATATATGATATGACATATATTAAATAATTTATTAAAATGATTAAAAGTTACATCTTTAAAAAATTTTATTATATTTAATTAGAGAAATTATTTTTTCAATGAGTTTGATCTTTAATAAAAAGAACAACATCTATATAATTAAGAAAATAACCGACTTTCTATCTTATAAATGACATAATAAATTATTATTTGCGGGAGATAAGAAAGATACATGTTCCTAGATCTAGACAAAGAATGCAAGATTAAAGCTCTAATAAATGAACAAATGGGGTTATTTTTGTCATTGAGATTTGAAATTATAGGGCCAAAAGCCCTACATAGATATACACCGAAGCTTATGCCTCTACTTTCTAGGACTCTTTGGCTCTCAGAGTACGAGTTTTTAGTTGAGAAAATACTCAAAATATGAATCATCTAGATTCTCTTCTTTCATTGTTCTCGGGCACACGCTCTCTACTTCTAGCATTTGATTCATGTAGGAGCCATCGGTCGGATTTTCGAACCCTGACAATCCAAAACCTTCGGAGCTCTGCATCATCTCTAGGCTTGGCACATTTTGCCCCTCCGAGTGTTGTAAACTAGACCGATCGGTTATCCCAGAGGACCTCGATGGTAACAGCACATATCGGTCATTAGGGTTGAGTGATGGCCTATTCATGTTATAGTTGTTGTTATTGCTGCTGTTACCACGAGCTGTAGGAACATCATGGTTGTGTTTCCCTTCGTAGGTGGTGATCACTGTCTTTGTATCATGGGATGCCCTCTCTATGTGTTTCCTTACTGGACAACCCTGGGTCGTACATTTATAATAACTCCTACAAACAAAAGATGCCAACATTGACAGAACTTATGAGATCATATGCATTAAAAGTTTTATTTTAGCAATTACTAAACTAGTTTCTCATAAAGAGCCCTTCATGCTCCATGTGCTTAAATCTTCTACGAGACAAACAAGTCGAATAATTTAAACTCGGCTTTTACATAAGAATTAATTTGTTATTTCATCTCCTAACCACGAACTTAACTTTTAAATCTGCTAATTAAGGTTCAACTATTAGAATTACCATATATAATGTAACATATATTAAGTAATTTATTAAAATGATTAAAAGTTACAACTTTAGAAAGTTTTATTATATTTAATTGAAGAAATTATTTTTTTAATGAGATTGATCTTCAATAAAAAAGCAACTTTATATAATTAAGAAAATAATCAACTTTTCATCTTATAAAAAACATAATAAATTATTATTTATGGTAAACAAGAAAAGTACCTTTTCTGGGTCATGATGGTGATATTTTTTTTTTTTTTTTTGAATTAGTGTATGTTATTAGCTTTCCATGAATGCTATTTTAAAAACAGCTATTCAAAAAATTGAAGACAACTCTCCACAAATATAATTTTGGAACTTCTTACTAAGGAAGAAGATAGTAGTAAAAAAAAAAAAAAAAATTGATTCCCATTGTAAAAGGAACTTTATGCTTGGACTTAGATATGTAAATATTTAATTTTACATCATAAAATTATAAAATAATATAATAATTTGATAATAAGTAAAATAATTTTAACCTTATAATGTCATACGCCGAATTCAAAATAAACCAAGGGGAAGAACAATTTCATATGGTTAAGCTTGTTTTTACCTTGGATTGGGATTTCCTTTGACTACTTTCTGGCCGTACTTTCTCCATCGAAAGCCATCGTCAAGAATATCAATCTCACTTGTTGTTTGAACCACAACTCTTGGTTCTCTCACTGTTCTGCTCCCATTGGCTGACATTACCTCTCCTTCATTATCTCCCTTCCTACACCACATCAACAATTAATTGAAGGAGAGTTATTTCAAACCAGCTCAAAATGCACACACATTATGAAAGCGTAAATTATTTTAAATTATTTGTTTACCTCACTTCATGTTTTCTGAATATATATCTTCTTTTCTTACTTTGTTTTGTCCATATTTAAATATTTGAACCATTTTAAATGTAATTTTGTTATAAGTATCGGAAGTACTTTATGTAAATAAATTTGAGGAACAAGAGCAAAACCGCCATGGTAGCTGAACTTACCATCTTTTGGCTTCAGATTCATTCTCATCTTCCTTCACTGGTCTACTAACCGCGGAGCTCTGATCAATGTCATCATCTTCGATGGAGGCTGACGACGTCTCCGGCGTTATGGCTGGCTCCATCGGTCGTAATCCAACGTCTTGGATGACAGATGGATTACGGGACTCTGAGCTCTGATTGCACGATCTTCTACTGCGCTCAGGCTTTGGATGGTTGTGATTTCCCTTGTAAACTATCTCAGTGACATGCCCATCAACAGATCTTTCCACCTTCTTCCTCATCAAGCAATTCGGATAGGAGCATTTATAGTAGCTGCGTGGATTCTCGCTTCCCTTAACTTGTTTTTGCCCATATTTTCTCCAGTTGTATCCGTCGTCCGATTTCTTCTGTGGTCTGATGAAATCAGACGGCTGAGAGTAGCTGATCTTGTGATTCTGCTGATGATGCGAGGCGTTTCCATGCATGATAATCTGAGCTGGGTTTCTGTCATTTTCTCGAGAAAAGTTCTGAATTGGTGCAAATTCGGATTTTGTGTTAGTTTTCTCGTCATCCAAGTTCCATGTTTCATGTTGCCTTTTCAATGTTCCTTCCTGCACAAAATAGTACTATAAGTGAACATTTAATCTGCAAAATCATGCGAAGGATCACTGTAATTTAATGTTACCAAATAAATGGCAAAATAAAGACATATAATACAACATGATTCGACCAATTTTACCTTTGTTTATGATCAAATGACAGAAACTTTATGAAATGAAAACTCAATTTTTTCTTCTCATCAGTACTTACAGAGCTTTACAGTGCCTTTTGTGTACCTTCTTCTGCCTCATCACGGTCTTCTCAGCCTTTGTTTTCTTTAGTTTTCTATAGATATATGTATATTTTTAAACTTTATCCTCTTCATAAGCTTTAGAAGAATGCCTCTGAAATTTCTTGGCATTGAAGAGGTGGGACTGGTGTCACTCTGACGATGTTGAAGGGTTTAAAGTTGAAATCTCATTGAAGCGACAAAATTAATGTCTAACTGGTTTTCTCTTCTCAATGTTAGAAAAAACAAAAATAAAGTTATAAACGTGTGAAAAAATGATATTTTATAAATTACTTTATATTCAGTTGGGATTTGTTTTGATTTAAGAAAATTTAAATAAAATAAAATTTATAAAAATTTAAATAAAAAATGAAAAAAATCACATTCTTTACACAAAATATTCTAATATGTATTTTTTATTATACTATTTATTGCATTTTTTATATAATTTAAATATGAAAAAAAATATTTTTCTTTAATTTTCTTCTATCATTCAAATTTTTCTTGATTCAAATAAAACCTTAATAGGAATGATAAATATAGAAATTAAAATTGCATAAAATTATGGACCCATCTAGCTTCCCCCAAATAGGTGTCCATAATTTTACATTAAAACCCACCGACGACTATATAAAACTTCGAAAACCCACTAACAATTTTAAATTTTCACAGATTGATATCGTCTAAATCTAATAAAGCACATTTCATTGGTTTTTCCAAGCTTTATTATCCACTGTTCTACAAAGTTTTTCTTCTCAGTAATTTTGATCATTTCATTTCAACCCAAACACAGCATAAAAAAAACTGAAACTTACAGCTGAGACGATGTTTTCTGCAAGCTGAAACACAGATGAAGAAGATGAAGTGCTGCTTGAAGGCCTTGCATGAGGCTGGAAGGAGAAGTCACGGCTTCTCCCTTCTTCCCCATGAGCGATCTCATCAGAACTTCCCCAGTTAAAACGCTCTCCATCGAATGCTCCAACGGTTGGTGATGGAAAATTCTGCACAGAGAACATTAACAAAGCAGCGAATTTCCAGTGTCTAAGGCTCTGTTTGGATTTCGAGAAAAAATCATGCTATTTTTTCAATTTTCCTTTTGAATTTCTCTTCCATCAAATATGAAAAAGACATCCCAATGCATGTGAACTCTTACCGTGCGGCAAGGGCAGATCCAAGATTTTTTTCACTCAGGTCAATAATTTTATAGTTTTAATTTTTAGCAGAGTAAATTTAAAATAATAATATAATTATAATTTTATAAATCATTAGTCAAACTTTAATTAATTTTATATAGATAAATGAAACACAATAATCAATAAAAAATTTTTACAAGTCAATAAAAATTTTAATTCAATTATTAATATATCTATATTTAATTAATTATTTATTTATATAAGTTTTTAAGTGTGGTCAATTGACCCTACATTTATTACCGTGGATCTGATCTTGCTATATGCGATATTTAAAAGAAAGTTTGATAATTTTAAATATATTATATATGATCTTATCTGTATCATCTAACAGGTCAATTTCATAATTTAATATCACGCCCACCTAATTATATTGTGTAACTCTTGCATTATATCTTATAATTAAGAGACATAGAAGATTAAAAACAAGCCAAAAGAGTCATAGATCTTGATATAGCATGCAAATATAAACAAAAATCAAGCACAAAATTACAAGACTTGAACCCGTGACCTGTGGCCGAGCCATTGCCTTGAACCAACAAAGCACAGGGTGTGAGTAATGGCTCGATAATCCTTTGTCTACTTCATTAAAATAATTTTAAATAATTCTTGAATGCTTTTTTTTCTAAAATATTAAAATATTTATATTTTTCAAAAAATTAAAAATATAACTATTATCATATTTTCAAAACTTATTTTTAAAAAATATCAAATTTCGGTTAGATGCTTGCAGAAGCCCCCGGATCCTTTTAGACATGCAGTATTCAAACAATATTAAATAAAGTAATATTCCAGCCATTTACTTATATCAATAAATTTATATATAAACAAATAAACATATAAGATGTTAAATTAAAATATAGAATATTTAGGGTAACCCTATATGAAACTAAGAGGCTCTATCTCTTAAAAAAATTAAGGCTATTTTTTTTTAATATGGACAAATTATTTTTAAATAAGTTATTATGATTTAATAGCTGATTTTAATTAATTTTTAATTTTTTTAAAATAATTAAATTATAATTATTTATTAAAAAATAAATAACCTAAATTAAAATAAAAGAAGGTTTTATCTATTTTCACTTGATCCAACCCTATATTAAAATACTCTTTTCTATACTTTGTGATAATTTATATAATATTTCCTCACTTATTTTACCTAAAATTGAGGAGGGGGGGGGGGGACAACAAATCTCGATTGTGCTTACATTGGAGGTTGGGAAGAGGAGAGGTGAATCGAAGAACATGGAGGGGCTGAAGCCGTGAGGACTGCCAGCAGCAGCCAAGAAGGAAGAAGGAGAAAGACTAGAGACGGGGATTGCAGGAGGTGCTTGCGACTTGAAATTCGGCATCGAACCGGCACGGTTTTGATCGATTTTCTTATCAAAATCTGCCCATGTCGAAGTTTTTGTCTCTCTGTTATCTTCATCACGACTGGCGAAGAAATCAGTGATCGGAGAAGTCATGGACTGCGATGAGGAAAGAGAGAAGGTCGATGGAGATAAGTCGTTGAAGAAATTTTCTAAGCTTGCAATTGAAGAAAACATCTGAGAGAGAGAGAGAGAGAGGAAAGTAGCTTTCTGTTGATGATGGAAGCTTGAAGGTATCAAAAATGGCGGTGATGATGAAGGCTATAACAACGGGTGGGTGGTTTGAACGTGGAAAATTTGAAAGGTTTCTGGGTGGTCAAAGAGCGTGGGCATTGACTATTTGACTGGGCTGCCGATGGCTTTTTTGTCAAAGTCAAGTGCTTTGAAAAAAAAAAAAAAAAAACCCAAACGGTGGGAGTACTTGGATCAGGGTAAATCCACCTCTTAAAAGTAAAAAAATATTTATTTTTTAAATTTAGACTGTGTAGTTTATAAAAAATAATTATAATTTACTTTTTTTTTAATTTTAAAAATAGTAAAAATTAATTATTAAATATTAACAATCTATTTAAAAATATACGATTTATAATTAAAAAATAACTTTTTTTTTATATCTTTAAAACATGAAGACCTCCTCATCTCGAAAATATTGGGAGAGAAAGAGGGAATGCAATTGTTGTGTCTTCGGATTCGAATTGCTATATGAATTATGAATTCAAATACTGCCCGAAGAGGATTCGATCTGTAATGTCTCTGACACAACCGCATGTAGATATTGTCCGCTTTGACCTATGAGAACTTCACGGTATCTTCAGCCTACAGGCCGAGGTCTGAGAGAACTTCACGGCGTCCCCAGCCTACAGGCCTCAAGGTTTTTTTTCTGGCAGACGGAGTCCACCGCCCCCAAAAGGCGTCTATAATGGGGGTGGTGTCCACGCCCTTATAAGGACGCTTCGTTCCCCTCCCCCAATCTAATGTGGGACACTACAATCCACCTTCTTTTGAGGCCCAACGTCCTCGCTGGCACACTGAATCGGGTCCGGACTCTGATACAATCTGTAACGTCCTCGGCACACCCGCATGTAGATATTGTCCACTTTGACCTGAGAGAACTTCACGGCATCTCCAACCTACAAGTCGAGGCCTAGGAGAATTTCACGGCATCCCCAACCTACAAGCCTCACCGTTTTTTTCCTTGCAGACGGAGTCCACCACCCCCAAAATGCGTTTATAAGGGGGGAGGTATCCATACCCTTATAAGGACGCTTCGTTCCCCTCTCCCAATCCAATGCGGAACACTACACGATCTCCATATGTTCAAATTTGAATCTTCTGTAACACAAAAATACAATCAAAGAATTTGTAGAACTAACTTCCAAGTACATTCTCCGACGGTCAAATTAATATCTGCCTTTTATAATGAAGAAAATAGAGAATATAAATTAAAAATTATTTTTTTGTAGAGACTTACACTTTTCTTGAAGTGTCTTAGAAAGAAAAAAATATGTTCTTTTTTCAGGAAGTCCTCATCTTTTCTGTTGAAAAGAAAATCATTTTATAATTATATCTATCAACTGTGTAGAAAACTGTCCAAAAAATCACTAAATGGAAAGAATTCTACCCATATTATGGTTCAACCGACGTTCAAAGTTGTTGAAACAAGAAAGGAAAAAGTCGCTCAACAGTTGTCTCCTATTCATAACTTATCATCGGACGGATCCTTTTATTGGGCCAAATCAAACTCTTAGAGCTCTTTGATATATGGGCTAAACTTTTAAAAGTGGGCTTTCTCATTGGTTCCAACATCGATCAGCAACATACTAATTAAAGTTATGAGATAAAATTTAATAATTTATATATGATATATAATAAATATACTTTAAATAGTATTTAAAAAAGAAAATTTATAATAATTAAAGTTATATCTAATAACCTTGGTATGACATGAAAAGTATATCTATTGATCTCAAAGTAATATGTATCGCTCTCAAACTCAGTTTTGAGGCTATATCTCTGGTAAAAATAAAATTATTTAATAAAGTAATTTTAATTGGTTATTTTAAAATAAAAGATGAAATTTATTTTTTAAAAATAATTAATTTTAACTGATTTTTATTTTATAAAAATATAATTAAGTTGTAACTATCATTCTAGAAATAAATAATTGAGATCGAAAGATAGATAGTTTACATAAAAAAAATTATTTTAATAATTTAAATTATTATAATTATAAGATTCATTTGACATATTTTATTTTATTATTATAATTTTATTGGCCTAAATTATTAAAATAATATTTTTTAGCTTAAAATATAAAATATTTGTGTTTCAATTTCTCGATGCATGAGACAAGGGATGAGGTCATACAATGCGAATGCCGTGCAACGAGGGAACTGATTAAAATAGTATTTAATAAATATACAATAAATTAATTATTATATGTTATCTTTTATTTGTTTTTTATATTTTTTTATGTATATTATAAATGCAACAATAGCCACGCAACCATCTCTCGCTTTCGGAATTTAAAATTTTAAAGTGTGAGGATAATTAACCAAAAAAATATGTAAAAGTTTTTTTTTATTATTTTGAAAATTATAAAATATGTATATTTATACTTAAAAAATAACTAATAATATTGTTGGGTCTCATGTCAAGGCCCATAAAAAGGCGGCGACGTCCACGAAGAGTGTTAGAGCTCACGAAAGACGGCGAGCCCAGCCCAACTGCAAGAGAGACGCGTGTGGCGCCTTGCTGGTGAGAAGACGACGAAAACCTTGCAGCGCATTACTGCACTGTCGAAAAATCGAAAGAAAGACGAAAAGGCTAGCCAATCGAGAAGGGCCGGGCATAGTGCCAACGGCTCGAGGCAACCGCGCTGCAGCATAAATAGCTAATCCCCGCTTAAAGGAAAACCCGCTTAAGCGTGGCGTCCGACAAGATCGAAGCTCGTCCGCCACGGCAAAACGACAGCGGACATGACCGGCGGTCCACAACAGCGACCAAAGGCAAGGAAGCCCTCGTAACTGGCATCTTGGAGCCCATAGCCCAATGGGGAGGAACTTATAAGAGCTCCCACTCCCCACAGAGAAAGGGATTCCCGATTCCGATTTCTAAAATTTGAACTCTGATCCCCCACACTCTGAACGAACTCACAATGAAGTAAAAGTTGGAACTGAGGAGTGACTCATTTTAATTTGGCACAAGCTAGCTCGCTACCGCTAACCCAAAGCCTTTTTAGGCCACGGAAAAGTCAGCCATCCGTTTCTGCGGTGCTGCACCTTCGTCAACCCGTCCAACCTCATTCATTCTCATACTAGAGCATACACGCATCTCTCACGTTTCATCAGCATTCATCCGCATACCGCCCATAGCGTGCGCCATTTTAATTTGATATTGAATTTCTTGACTTGATGATTAAATTTTTACGTATTGGGAGAAATCTTAGATTTATTTGTTCTTTATTTGTTGTTTGTATTGTTTTAAAAGGGTTTAAAATATTATTATATTATAACTCTTCTCCGACGCCACCGCGTGCCAGGAACCCAAAGGCTTCCATAATCCATAACGGCATATCAATTAAACTTTAATTTAAAATTTAAAAATATATTTATTTAAAAAATTTTTTATGATAAATTATATCTATTAAATTTTAATCTAATAATTGAACCACGTTACAAATTTTTTTTAATTGTCCAAATTAAATCAACTCAAATCATAAATAATAGTTTGACTTATGCATTTTGATTTTTTATCTAATAAATAATTTGGGTTTAATTAATAGTTTAATAAATTAAATCAAACCAAATAAATTCAAATTGTATAAGCATATAAATAAACATTTCTATCAAACTAAACAATCTAATATAAATAATGATATATTAAATATATAAATTTTGGCTTCGTAGAATTTTTAATTATCAGAAAAATGTGGTAAAATTTTTGATCAATTTAAGAGTTCATTATAAGCTTAATTATAAATGATACTTATTTATTGTAAAAATTAGTCACGATTTATGCAAATTTCAAGATATTAGAGAGAGTTTGGTATGATATTAAAATTTTTGAAGAAATCATAGAATATGATATTTATTTTTCTAATTACTATATTTTATTTATTCTAATATAAATTTTTTGATTTATAATATTTTACATTTTTTCCCATTGAAATATTGTCAACCAATTTTAAATTTGACATTGAAATCATTCTTAACTGATGATTAATTTTTTTACTTATTGTATTATCTTAGATTTATTTGTTCTTTTTTCTTTATATTTATTATGTTATTTTAAAATATATTTAAAATATTATTATTTCTTAATAATTTAAATTTTATGTATAATATTATTTCTATTAAGTACCCGCATCCCCATAACCCATAACTTACTTATATAGATTTGATAATTCAATTAGTTTTTACAAATTTCGAGAAATTTATGATATATTATTTTTTCATGGTTGAATTTCTTTTATTGAATCCTTGGCTTATTAAATTTAAAGAAAATCTACTATGCATGTTCTGAAACTTAATTATCCCATTAAAATACTTTCGAAATTTACTATAATAACTTTAAGTTACTAATCTTCTAAAAGAATGAAACTAAAATTGAGAGAAAGAGAAAGACAAAGATAGTATTTTCCAGTGTAAGAGGGAAAACTTTGAGCCTTCTTTAATATTGAAGGTGGGAATTGTCAAAATTTAAAAAGAAAGGTTTATTGTTTGCCTTAGGGTTGCTAGTTTCTGTGTTTGAAAATGAAAGAATTTTGATAAATTGTGTAGAATTTTGATGGTGAAAATTCATCATAAGTATAAATGTTTGTATTATAATTTATGCAATTGAAATTATGTAATCTTAATATGCATTAAATAGTGATTCAAGGGCTTATTAATGGTGGAGAGGATGATCTTCCCTCTTTGGAAGGAGAGATCCTCTCTGTGATCCTTAGCTGGCTTGCCTTTTGGAACAGGTACCAATTGTCAAACTGTGAAGGATAGTTTCCTTCTGAGGCAGCCAACAGCTTTCTAAACATAACGCTTTTCTTCCCTATTGGCGCTTGTTTAAAGAAAGATCATATTTCAATAGGATTTGGAAAAATCGAATTTCCTTATGTGAAAGGCCCATCTATTGTCAATATCCTTTTTGGTGTCGGTTGGGATCGTGAGAAATTCTGAAAATTTATTGTGTTGGGCCTAATGGATTACGGGCTCGAATGGACCAGGCCCAGTACGGTAGAAAAGCCTCCTTTGGGCCCAAAATGCAAAACGCGGTTAAAGTCAACGTTGAGTTGACCGTCACAGTAAAAGCGCTGACATCCGCCCCGGGCCTTTTAGTTCTTAGGCGATTTTTAAATTTAGAAAAACAATTTCCAAATGGCTTGAGCCTTTGTTCACTTTTTGGGGCTAGCCCACTGTAAAAACGTTCAGAAACCCTAGTCCTCTGAGTTGCCATGGCATCTGTCACCGATTTTGCCTTTGTCTTGAGAGAAAATGATGTCAAAGCCCTATGTGTCGAGTTCGAAATTCCAAAGGAGATTGCATGGAGGGTTCACGGGAAAGACAACAAGGCATATGCTCCACCGGAGGGGCATATTACCGTTTACGAGGCCCATCTGAGGAGCGGCCTCTGCCTGCCAATACCGGAAGAACTTGAGTCGATTATAAAGGCTCTGCGAGTACCCATTACCCAACTTCACGCCAACGCTATCCGGTATTTTTGTACTATGTGCATTTTTGCTTGAAAACTTGGCTAAAAGTTTAAGATGTTCGGTGTTAGGGTTTTGTTCAAAGTAAACCAGGGGGAGAGTGCATATCGCTCGCCTCCCGTATTGGAATAAAGATTCATAAAGCCATTCACAACTCGTTGAAGAACTGAAAGAACCGGTTCTTCTTCGTGAGCGGGAGGGCGGCCTGGCCCATCGCGAAGGAGTGGGGCCAGGTTCTGGAAGCGTATTTTGGGACGCCGTTCACGGTGGAGTGGGCGGATCCTACCATCTCGGTTAAATCAATAAAGGAGAACCCGGACGATTTTATCCGAAATTTTTTGATTTTTCCTCCAGTCCAAGAAGGTAACCTCCACCATCCCGGTTCAAAAACCAAGGCCTCAGTGGGGATGATGAATCTCAAGAATCCGGGCGTAATCATCCGTACGCGACACACTCGACCGGGGGTTTATCGCCCACTACCGAGAAGGTGCTAGAGATGCCTTCGAGCCTTCGTCGTCAGCACTATTGATTACGTCTTCCATCCTTGGGATTTGCAATGGTTCTCCATCAAGGAAGCCCTCTTAGAGTTAGGAGCATCTTAGAGTTAGGGACTCCAGAAAAGACTTAGTCGAGAGTTGGCCGGTTGAAGTAGGGAGAGTCATCTCTCTAAGCTAGGAATATTCCGTTCCAAAGCCAAGAGCACTATATCCGGAGTGGTTTCATTGTCAAGCGCCGCGTGGATGGAGTGATGGAGGGCCGGTTGTGAGAGCACTATATCTGTTCCGTCGCACTGGGTGCACAGCGGACAATTACGGAGGAGCCAAATGAGACTTAACAGCTTAAGAAAGCTCGACCCTCCACCGTAGGCGCTCATCCATAGGCTACTCAGAGGAGCCCGGCCTAATAAGTCACTAATGCTGCGAGAGGAGCCCAAACCTCCTTCCTCTTTAAGGCACCCTTTTGCCACTGCCATGGGTGAGATGATGCATTCTGGATCGCATTCTGGATGAGGCCTCTAAAATGAGGAGAGCTTGGTGCGAGAGGATGCTCCTGGTCCACCGCCATCTACGGGCACACCACCAAGCCATCCCTCAAATGCCAACTCACCCGGTGTAGAGTCCAAGCCTGAGAAGCCCTCGAGGAAGATTTACGAGGTACGATTCCTGTAATGGCCTCCTTGTACTTCTTTCTTCATTGTATTTATAACTTACACTTTGCTTTTGTCTTGTGCGAGCATCTAGGAGGTTGATCTCAGGCCTTTTTTCGGAGGTGGAGCAATGCGATCGCATCACTTTAGCGGATAGGGAATTTTTGGCCTCAGATTACGCTAAATTTAGATGCATTATATTATATTATTCCTTCCATATAGGGGATTATATATATTTAATTATAAAATTATATTTCCCAACTTTTAACTCACTCATTATTTTTAGGGCATGGAGACGGAGAACGCCGATTTAGATTAAATGAAGATTGGTTCGAAGGTTGAGGTTGTCCCTTTGAAGATTAGGAAGAATTATTTCTTTCAAGAATCTTTTCCGATGCCCAAAATTGTTACAAGCACATCTATATCCGCCAATTTAAAAAATTAGTAAAGAGATGATAAAAATAAATTTAACGAATTGGATATCCATGTTGATATACTAGAACAAACCTGCTAGGTCTGACAAAGAATTTTCCCCATCTCAAAAATGTGCTAAAATAAGGCATTTTATACACCCCGGATGTTTGAGGGTTATAAAATATGCAAAAATCATTCATCTGGAGGCCCGCTCTTAGTGGACACATAAATAAATGTATTGTTGTCTTCTACCCGATGAGTATCGATAATTTCTTCTCTCCGGGGTGGATCTATTATTATTTTCTATAATCAATAGACGTTTACTCCGTGAATGTTCTTGACATTATTTTGGCTAGGAACGTAAGGACGTTGGTGCGGATCAAAAATCTCCCCATAATACAAATATATAGTTTTTTTTTCAATTTAAAATCAATATAGAATTTTTATCAATTTATCAACAAATAAAAGAATGTGGAAATATATGCACAATATGACATGCATGAATTTAATATATAAACTTTTGAAAATCTCATAAAACGGATAATCAAATTAGCATGCATGCAAGAAAATAAACAAACATCATTTTGGTGGCAAGAAATGTTTTAAAAAAAATAGTAATAAAGGTATAAATATACTTACTTTTGATTGATTTACTAAAGAATAGCTTGAATTCCTCTAAAATTAATTTGAATCACTTTCTTCTTCATTCTCTCCTTTTTCTCTATTTTTCTCACTCTCTTGTTGAAAATAAGGCGGTGGAACTCCGCACAATGGCCCAGAGTGTGACCATGGCGCCCGAGAAGGCGTGATCTAAACTACATATATATGAGGGGTTAGCACCTTAAACATGACGATCTCTAAAACATTTTATGGATCGCTAGTTTGGGCTCTCGTATTCACCATTGTAAATCTATAATTAATTTTAATAATTTCTCAATTTGAAAGAGAGTGTTATTAAAACAAATTTTGGTTAGCTTTTGTGATTTTTGGTCATTTTCTCTTATCTTTCAATTATTATTAAAAGTTATTCCATGGCGCCTATCACGAATGGAAGATCTCGTATCCAAACTTTGATAATTTTAGGTGATCCGGTTAATGGTTAGACCGGTCCGTGAATTATAAAGAAATAATTAATCCTATATAACAAATTACACCACTAATAAATAATAGGAGGTCGTAAAAAAATGTCGGTAGAAAGTTGTCCCAAAAAACACTCCAAATTATAGTCAAAAACAATCTTCGAAAGAATGAAATTGAAATTGAGAGAAAGAGAAAGACAAAGAGAGTGTTTTTTTCAGGTGTGAGAGAGACGAGTGAGCGTTCTTGAATCTGGAAGGTGGGAGGCAGTAAGCGGCTGTGAAAGGTGCGCTTGTTTGCCTTAGGGTTGTCGGTGACTGTGTTTGCGTAGTAGAGAACATTGGCAATTATGAGAGTTTTGTTGGCAGAGAAAGTAGTTCACTGAGAATACTTTGTGTTATAGAAATTATGCAATTGAAAATCAGCGTGCATTGAATGGTGATTCAAGGGCTTATTAATGGTGGAGAGGACGATCTTCCCTCTTTGGAAGGAGAGATCCCATCTGTGATCCTTGGCTGGCTTGCCTTTTGGAGCAGGTGCTAGTTGCCAAGTATTAAAGGATAGTTTCCTTCGAAATTTTCCAAACCGATCTTTCCTTGTGCATGTTACCGTTGTAGAACCCAGGTTGGCAAGGATTTGGAAAAATCGGGCGCCTTCCTTATACATTAGGCGCCAATATTGTTAATGTCTTTTTGGTGCATCGATCGTGAGAAATGCAGAGAGCCCACCTAATGGATTACGAGCTCGAATGGACCAGGCCTAGTGCGGTAGAAAAGCCTCCTTTAGGCCCAAAGTGCAGCATGCGGATGGTCAATGTTGGAGTTGACCGTCATGCGTGTGAGCCTCTGAGGTCAACGCCAGCATTGACCGCCTCAGGTCTTTTTAGTTCTTGGGCTTTGTTTTTCCCAATCAGGCGTAAAACGTTAACCGTCCATCTTGGGACTTTGTTGACTTTTTGAGTTCAGCCTATTGTTGGTATACCAATCACAATTAAACTTTAATTTAAAATTTAAAAATAAATATTTAATCACAGGCTTAGATTTAATCAAAATGGTAACACGTGATCTTATAGCAATTATTATGAAACTATCCGATAATAAATAATCATTGAATATAGGATTAACTCATTTATTCTGATCAACTTAGACAACAAGTAAGAAAAAAATATCTCAATATGAAATCAACACAACCAACAATATTCACGATTAATTAAATTAAGATAATTAAAATTAATATTGAAAGATAATAAAATTTGACAAAAAGTCAAAATTTAACCAAATCACATCGAGCTGATGAATGCTTGACTAACATTTGACACATGCCCATGCGTGGAAGGGACAGTAAGGTCAAGCCTGATCAGCCCTGTGCGTATTTTTTAGTATGTTCGTACTCGAAACATATCTGAAGGATGCTCGAACGTACTTTTCAGAATGCTCATGCTCAATGCGCTTAAGGCGACGTTCGTGCGCTGCAATGTTTAGTAGTAGCACCTGACGTATGCTTGACCAGTTTTTAAGCACTACTACTTTCATAAATAGATGATCCAATTAATTTTTAATTATTTTCTACAGACTTTTGAGAGATGAAAGAGAAGAAGAAGAGAAGAGAGAGGAGTGAGAAAAAGTTAAAAAAGCTCAATTCAAGTAATTCCAAATTGAACTTTGGTGAGAATTAAGTTAAACCAAGTGTATCATAAGCATTCTTTCCTTTATTACTGTCATTTTCTCAATTATTTAAATATTTTTTATTTTAAATATTCATACATGATATAATTTCATAGTTAAGACGAATATGTGTAATATGCATATGAAATCCTTCTCATTTTGTTGCAAAAATATATAAAATTTAAGTTCAAGTACATATACATTACAAACTTCATTTAGTTTTTACAATATTTCTTCGTATATGTCTTAAATTTATGATATATTATTTTTTCATGTTTGAAATTTCATTTATAAAAGTTTCGGCTTATTAAATTTAAACAAAATCTATTATGCATGTTCTGAAACTTAATTAAAGTTCACTGTATATTCATTAAAAGAGATAAATTTGCTATAATAACTTTAAGTTACTAATTTTCTACACTTTTGCTGAACTTTTCTATACTATCATTCTAATTTAGTATTTTATATTTTAAAATTTATCATGGTAAAACTTTTGTAAAAAGTTTAAGTATTGTATGTTATAAATTGCCAGAATTTAAAAAGAAAACTTTATAATTATATTAAGAATTAAGGGTATTTTCTCTTGTATAGGTATTATATATACACGGATTATATATACATTCCAGCATAAATATGTATTTCTATATTTAATTATATATATTATATTAAATATTTATTAAATATGTATTCTATATGATAAAAATATATGTTATAATAAATAATATATTATATATAATATAATAAATAATATATTATATTATGTATATTGTGTAAATAATATAATAAATATATTACATATATATATATATAAGAAAAAAGAGTATCTTTTTTCTTAAATAAGAGTAAAAAAGTTATTATGATAAATTTTGATCTTATTTATCATACTATTTTATAAACTAAATACTGAAATATTAATTTTTAACTTATTTTATTCTAATAATCAAATATATGAATAATAAGTTTTAACTCTATTATCATTCTATTCAATTTTCTGAAAATAATTATTCTATTCTCATATTATTCAATTTTAATAACTAAACCTACTGTTAGTATATTTTTGTATTATTTATTAGATAAAAAGTTCAACAAATGAGAGTTGAAACATAAAAAATTCATCTAAATGATTAATTTTTTATTGGATTAAATATTTTATAATATTAATACTATAAAAATAAATATATAAGAAGTCCTATATATAATTTTTTATATATTTTTTAATCTCCACCTTTAAATTTTTATCAACGGTGGAGATTTAAAATGTACCAAATATATATTATTTGAGAGATACATAGCCTCCAAATGCCTAATTTCAACCTTAGATACATTAATGTAATTTAGTTATTTATGTATATCTTATGATTCTGCAATTTAATAATAATATGCAATGTATTTTTGGCCAAAAAGAAATTATTAGAATGCGAGATAAAAGAACAATTGCAATACAAAGAAATATCATAGTTATTATAGCTGTATTATTATTACCCTGTTTCTAAAGATTTAAGAAGTGTTTGATATAATGACCAGAGTTTTGAGTGTTCTGTTGGATTTTTTATTACTTTTTTTTGAGTAACTTAACAAATAAAAAATTATCGGAGGTTCACATGAGACTCATGCAAGGATCAAAATGTTCATCCGCACGGCGAAGGGCCAAGATCATAACTCAAGCGCTGATTCTTGATTAATGGAGGATTGTGAGCGCTTACTTCACGTTTGAGTGGTACAGAGGCATGGATTCCAAATTTGGTGCATTCGCTCCACACTTGAGCACGGAATTTAGAATCGGTGCACTCAATCCGTGCTATCGGGCGCTCAAGCGTCGGTACGCGGTATAAAACGTGACTCATATGTTTTAGGGTTATGATTCAGAAATCTTTCTCTACAGGGGCGCCACACATAGAAAGAGGAGGTAAGAATAGAGAAGAAGATGTTCGGCATTCGGTTAATGTCCAATTTGAGTTCCGTTCTTTGCTAAGGTCGAGTACATTATTTTGGAGATGGTTAGAAACGTATTTTTTGTTTGGATACTCTTTTTTTCATTGTATTTCTTTTGTGGGTATCGGGTGTATTGATAGAGGGTTACATTTAACCATTCTTCACTCATGTTCGGAGTGAAGGGATTTCGAAGGGGGTTCTTGTAACCGACACTATTTATAGTGGATTTGTTTAAAATTTATTATGTATTTTTTTCTTAGTTGAAAAGAATTTATTACGTTAAAAATCGTTATACATTATTTATTTCTTGTGTTCACAAATTTAATAATTAACGGTTGACGAAAAGATTCAAGTTTGTCCAGTTATGCCGGGGCGGGTGTACCCCAGTGATGAATTCCCAACATGGACTTCATACCAACTTGTTATGATACAGATGACCAATGCTATAGTCACTATTGTATTTAAAAAATACTTCAATGAGATTTAAATTTAAATTTTTAATAATTTTATTATCATGTTTTTTACAAGATGGTTGTATAAAAATATAAATTGACATATATAAATAAGCAAATATCTAACCTTTAGTTTGCAAAAAATATATACAAAATCAATCCATCGATCTATTTATGTCTTAAAGAACCAAAAACTGATTTTTTTTTCCCCTTATTCTTTCTTTTATCAAAATGCATTTTGTTGACATACCATAATGATATGAAAAAATTAACTTTTTATGGAGAAGACTATTTTTAAATTATTAAAATATTTTTTATTTTTTTAAATAATATATCTTAAATAGACATATATACTATTAATTAATAAATAATTAACACATCTAAATTATTAATAAAAGATTATAACTTCTATCAATTCAATAAAAAATAAAATATGTATCACATTATGTGTAACATTTTTACAGTATTAATATCCCCTACTGGGTCACCTTGATGGATCCCAATTTAGTTTCATTGTTTACTCTTCTCTACATTTTTGGCATTCCAACAAAAAAACTGTCTTTAACACTACAAAAAAGAAAATTTTGAGCAAATGCTCGAATCCTGCTTAGGATCAGATCCATTCTAAAAAATTCATGACAATATGCAACAAGTTTTAAGAAAAATTTGAGCCATCAAATAAAATTACAAAGATAAAAAATATAAGAAAGATTTGTGATGTAATTAAAATGTCTTCTTAAGTCCAAGGTCGAATAATTGCATAATATAATGAATTATGAGTATTTGATAGACCGTTAAATGTACATAAAATGTCTATTATACAAGTTGTGTATATGAATGTATATATCAAAATGCTTACTTGATCAGATATCCAAAAGGGTATGACAACAACCATTTGATTAGAGCAAAAAATAATAAATGTATGATTTCTCTTGATATCATGTGTCATAATTCTAAGGAAATGAAACTTTCCTCACAATTGCATGGCTTAATTGTTTTAACTAATCATGTTACATGTAGCATCTAAGTAATTGGTATATATAGAACATGACATGATGTAATATTTGAAAAAAATAGAGGAAAATACGGTACAATTTGCTTTTAACATTGTTTACTAAACTCATAATCCTAAGTAATTATGTGGGTCATAATTTACAGATGGATATCTCCTAGAACAAGCATCATTGTAGCCACATAATTTGCCTTGTTTAGGTCAAAATCCCCCATAATTTGAAAATTTTCTTGTGAAATTGGACTACTATAATTTTAATTTTTGATTTTATTCCTATATCAAATGATGTCTTTTTAATTTTTAGATTTGTACAAAAAGTTTCTATCTTATATAATACTAATATTGAATACTATTCTATCATTTGGGTCAGATGGTTTTTCAATCATACAAATCATATATTAAATACTATTGTATCATTTGGGTCCCTTAAGGTGTTTGAGACCAGTGTAGCTTACCACCTGTGGTATCTGTGGATGACTTCAATGTTGTGTCAGTTATCTAATGTACTAGACGGTAATCCAATAATCTCGGCTATTCAAGATTTTGCAAACTACCTAGATTCTTACGGCCTCAAATTTCTCAGCTTCAGGGTGATATTTTCACTTGGTACAACCATTGGAACACACTGGACCATATTTACAAGAAACTCGGTAAAATTCTTATGAATGGGGCTCGGATCGTTGCAGGCTAAACTATAAAGCGAGCTTCGGTCTACCCGGCATTTCGGACCACTCTTCGAGCCTCCTGTTGCCTGGAGAGAGATTGAGCATGAAGAGGGGGTGGTTCAAGTTTTACAGCCATCTTGCTGAATCCCCCAATTTTTGGACACAGTGAAGTCCTACTGGAAAGTTAATATCCCTTGTGTCCTTACATCGCAGATCGTTTTCAATCTCAAAAATGTCAAAGTAATATTTTGAGAAGTTAAATTTGAGGTGGGGGATATCAAAACTGGAGTCATGGTAACTAAGATCAGGCTGGACTTTTCTCCAGCACCCTATGCATCCCCTTACTATTGTTGTTGAGAGAGTGGCCAAGGATGAATACTTTTTAGCCATTGGTAGAGGAAGATTTCCTCAAAGCTTAAATGACTTAAAGAAGGGGACGACATTACCAGATACTTCTTTAAATCTCTCTATAAAAAACTGAACTCCGTGCACATTAGAACCCTCATGAAATCTGATGGATCTCTCACTTCCTCGGAGGATGAACAAATTGTCCACTGCTTTAAGGAATTACTTGGAAGAAGAATGCCTAAACGTGCCCTACTCCTTAACTCACTCAAGCAGTTCTCTGTCCCTGGCTCATCGATGGACTCGCTCTGGGTCTTACCCTCTGATGAGGTATTAAGAAGATTGTTTTGGGTTTTGGTGACTACAAGGCCCCTAGCCAAGATGATTCTTTGCTACTCTCTTCAAAGTGTTTTAGAACATTGTGGGTCCTATTGTGTCTGCTATTGTTGTGAATTTTTCAGAACTAGGTGGATTCTCAGGTAAATCAACAGTAGCATTCCCTACTTCATCCCAAAAATGAAGTCTCCATCGCATGAATTTGATTTCAGATTTATTTCCAACGGCAATGTCTCTTATAAGGTTATATATGAAATTCTTTTTGACCACATAAAACCTACTCTCTCGTTCCTCGTTGATATTTGCCAAACGGCCTTTGTGGAGGGTAGGTGTATTGCAGACAATATGCTCCTTGCTAAGATGCTTCTCCGTAAGTATCACCCAAATCATGGATTTGGTCATTACGTCTCCAAAGTTGATATTGTGAAAACCTTTGATTTGATTGAGTGGGATTTTATCATTGCTACTCTTGCAACAATGGGCCTCCCCAATCCTCCCCGCAATTCATTGGGTTCATCTTGCGATGCATTTCAACTACATCCTTTTCAATCTCAACTAATGGTGAACCCGTTGGCTACTTTAAAGTGTGCAGAGGATTTCGACAAAATAACTCCATGTATCCCTATTTCTTTGTCTTTAATCTGACATGCTTTTTTGGTATGATAAGATCCCGGATTGATAGTAATGAATATTGTTGGAAATACAAGAACATTAAAACTATAAGGTTTGAGTTTGAATTTTATTATAATTAGAACTAATTAAATTAAGATAATTAAGATTGAAATCAAAGAAGAAAGAATTTAGATTAAAAGTCAAAATTAGATTAGGTCACATCGAATTAATGGATGTCTGACTAATGCCAGATGCGCAACAATGCGTAGGATTTATAGAGTGATCATGCATGATAAATGCTTGATCAGAATTTAAGGGCGCATTTCAATATTCTCACGCATGAAACAAGCTTGAGGAATCAACGGAGTGCTCTTTCTAGTATGTCCGACACTCGATACCCATCATGGCGACACTCGTGCGCAGCTTAGTCTAGCCGTGGCACTGAATGTGTGCCTGACACACAGTTGAGCACTCCTCTATTATAAATATGATGCCCGATTGATTTTTAGTCATTTTTTCATTAGATTTGAGAAAGGAAAGAGAAGAATAAGAAGAAGAGAAGAAAGAGAGGAAGTTAAAAAAGTTCAATTCAAGTGATATTAAACTAAATTTTGATGTTTTTCAAATTAAGACAAGAGTATTCTAAACATTATTTTCTTTGTTACTATTCTTTTCTTAATTCTCAGAATATTTCTTATTCTAAATACTTATATATAATATAATTTTATAGCTAAAGTGTTTATATTTAACATGCATATGAAATTCTCCTCATTCTTTAGTAAAAATATATGAGATTCAAGTCAAAGTATATGTATATTGTATATTTTAGTTAGTTTTTGTAATATTTTTTTATGCATATATTGAAATTATGGTTAAATGACTCTTACATATTTTAAATTTATATATAATACTCTATATATTTTAAATTGCTAAGTATATATCTTGCATATGTTGAAAATTTATATAATCACTATGCATGTTTTGCTAATGAGATAAAATATATAAAATTTTATATTGTTACTGGTTTCTACATTTTTACTCAATATTTTTACACTATTTTGATTAATAACAGTTCTACATATTTAAGAAACTCATAATTTAGCATTTCATAATAAGAATTGACATAATTTTAAAAAAAAACTCTATAATATATTAAAAATTAGAAATTTTTTCTCCATATTAAGAAAATATTAGATTATAAAAAATTGTATAGAGTTTTCATAAGTATAAGTATTGAATTATGGTAATAATTTAACAAATAATATATTATGACATGTCTTAATATATTATAATAGTAATCAAAATTTAAACTTATCATCTATGAAAAAAGTAACGTTCAACCTTATCTACAAAGTTATATGTATGACAACTACCTACAAGTTTTAAATAGTAGCATACGACTTTTGGTTATATTTAAATAAATATAACCCGAATTTTAATTATCCACATATTTAATTAATGAAGCATTTAAATATAACCCGATTTAAACAAGAACTTACAAAGACAATTAATAAGAAGTATACATATTTTATGAAATTTCATAGAGTTAGACTAAAATTTAATGTATTATTTCGTTTGATATATTTTTAATGCAAGTTATATATTAAATTATGAAATTACATGCTTTACTAGATTTTCAGCTCACTTTTATTTTATATTTTTTTACTAATCTATTCAAATGATATGTTTAAACACTTGTAAGATGGTTTGCATTGAAGGGAGAGCAGATTGTAGAAATTGGAATTCAAATTTATGAAAATTTCTACTGTTGTATATTCTAATCGTTCAGATAGTAGTTAAATATAGTTATGTTAATATGCAATGGTTATATATGAAAAATGATATGATATTATGGATGTAGTTATGATAATTATGGTTTGTAAATTATAGATATCAATTGTTCGATATTAGACAACGGTGGATTTTAGTATCAGTTGAATTGTGTACTCTAATTTTGTTTGGTTTAGACATGTCCTTACGTATGGTTTAATGTCACAATTTGGTCGATATTGGAGTCACATAATAACATGGCAATTTGGATCCTTTGTTTAACTTATATTATTTTATTTTGGTTGGTCGTTATATCAATATGAGGTTCACGTTCAGAGTTATTGGGTTGTTAATTGGATAACTTTATTATTTATATCAATAATAATTGTAAATGACGGGATCGGCTTTTAGGACGTGACAAAAATCACTATGTTAGTTTTCGCAGATGATCTTATCCTCTTCTCTAATATTGACATTCCTTCGGTGCAAATTCTCACTGATTGCTCGTCGAACTTTGCATCTCTCTCGGGTCTTTAATTGAATCGTGCTAAAAGTGAATGTTTTATATTTTTTTAATAATCGTGATCTTGTCTAGTATATCACTACTACTATGAAATTCAAGGGAGCTTCCTTGTTAGAGAGATACTTGGGAATCACACTGATCTCTACCTGACTCTCAATCTCATATTGTTAACCATTGATTGATCGGGTATCCAAAAGGATTTTGTCCTGAAAAAATAGATAGCTCTCTCTTACCAGTAAACAATAACTTATTTCTTCAATGTCGTATAATATTAGGCCTCAATCTTCATCCTTCCACAAAGATGGCAAAGGCATGGCTATAGTTGTATGGGCTGAGGTATGCAAAACCAAAAAAGGAGGGGTTGGCATCAAAAACATATTCACTTAGGAAAAAGCTATTCTTGTCAAACAACTTTGGAGGATCATGGTCGAGGATGACTCTCGATCTGAATTAATTGGAATTGCAAATACCGTATCTGATATGGGTGTATCTTGATGACAAAACATAACACCCCAATTTTTCAATTTTGATTTATTGGGCTCTCAATACGAGATAATTATCAATAATAATAATTAATACGAATTAGTTACAATAAATTTAGACTGATTTTGCATTAAAATTGAACATATCGGATTCACAAAAGCATTTGAATGATCTTTAATAACCTCACTAACAGTTAATTATTATTTTTAAATATATTAAAATAATAATTATGATTTATTATGATAATAATAGGTATATACATATTTATATAGGTATAATTAATAAAATAAAATAAAATAAATCATTCTAACTAATATTAATTATATAAAAACGAAAAATTATTCAAAAAGCCAAATCCATCCCCCACCCCCAAAAAAGGAACTCACTAACAGCTGCACTTAGGAAAAAGCTTCTTCTTCCCTCATCACCCGGGCACTGAATCAGAATCATGCAGTGTCGCCGTCTCTCTCCCTCCTCATTCACTCAGTAGGTCACTCCCCGTCCTTCATCAAATGCCCAGCCGCCCTCATGCATGTACGTGGTGGAATTGAGATAAATGAGAGGGAAAGGGAGGGAGAAAAGGAGATTGCGCTGCCACGAGAAAAACGCTTCTGTTTCCGTCGCCGCTGCACTGTCCCATGAAGGAGGGAGTCGTTTGCTGTTGTTGTCGCTGAGGGAAGCAAGGAAAACTGAGGCAAATAATAATTACCTAATTTTTCTTTAATTTTTGTATCCTTTAATTATTAGGTTGATACCTAAACATTGCAATAATGTTAGTATAACTCTTTATATAAAAATCTTGGCCATCTTGAAGGGTTTTGTACAATGGCTGAAACCTCTGCAAATTTGATGGGTGTTCGGGTAATGTAATTGAGAAAGGATTTCCAATGTATTTTATTGATTGTTATTTTGGATTAATTATTAGTTTATCGTGACTAATACATGGATAATATTTATAATATTTTATTATCTTGGTTGGAACGGATCAGGGGATCCTATTTTTTCTTAAGAAAAGCAAGATCTTGTTTCTCCATTTATTATCATTGGACTATTTTTAATCCAATGATAATAATTTAAATGCTAAATAAAAATATTTAAATATTTATTTTTGTTAAATTTTTTTAAATATTTAACTTAATATTTACTAAATATTAATATTATAATAAAAATTTTAAAAATTAACTATATATAATATTTTTAATATGTTAAAATTTTATCCATTGGATTAAAATCTAATTGATAAAAAGAGAGAAGCAAAGAGAAGTAGGGAATGGGGAGAAGCAGGATCCCTCATTTTGGTTAGAACACCACTATAATTAATTAGGATGATTAGGATTAGATCAGAAGTTTGTGAGCTTAGTTTAATAGTGATAAAATGGGATGTATTTTTATGATATAAAAAATAACATTAGTATATCAATGAGTTAAACAAGAATCTGGTAAAATTTTAAAGTCAAATATTTAATTCATTCTTGAATTTTTTTAGTATTCTCAGTAATCATTTGTTATCCTTAACTTACTTTGTATGTGTTGTTTTTTTTTTTTTTTTGGATTATTTATGGTTAGGATAGAATAAATTATGTTAAGATTTTATAGTATCAAGAAATATAAAATTTATAGTATCCGTAATATAATATATAGTTATTCGATATTAACTTTTATATCAAAGGAATTGATATTTTTTGGATAGAGACTTATAGTCTTGTAAATAATTTACGTTAAGATATTAATATATATTGTATTGAGGGCCATTAGGTTTAACATGTAGTTAAGATTGAGTATTTTATATCTCGATTGGGCGTGAATCTCAATTAGATAACAAAAATATGTGTATGGCATATTCAAAACTTACCATAAAAAGATAATAAGAATATTGATTGTTCAGATTAAATTTGATACTTATATACTGTGGGTGGTAAAATATCAAATGACTATAGAGTTAATCATTTATCAACTTATGAATATTAGTATCTCATAAATTTTTTTCCAGCCATTAGTTGTAGACACATAGTGACTTGTTCATAATGACATTTAAGAAATTAAGAGATCATTTGAATGTCTTATTTTGTTAGAATATTTATTGAGATAAGTTTGATAAAAATCTTATTATTATTGATATTTAAATTTTGTGCAATTATAATTATATTCATGATACTCAATTGTCTTATAACCTTTAAATCGTAGTTATGATGTGACATTGAGTCTCGAAAAAGTTATTAATTTATCGTATTTTGTTATTAATTTTATATAAATTTGATATTATTATTTAAGATATTTATTATATTATAATATTATTAATTATATTAACTTGATAGGTATTTGGCTCACAATTCAAATATTTATTAGGATTGTGTTTTCATAAATTATGATGTTATAGATATTTATATTTTTCTCATTTTGTGGATGTGAAATTTATTATGAATATTTCATTTATGATATATTTATAATGAGTATTTATAATTTAAATATTTTACGTAGTTAATTTGGGTCATGTTAAGTGATTTAGATTTGAGCTGCTACGTAAAAATTCATTCTTCATCTTGGTGGAGTTTTCAAAAGATATTAAATAGAGGACATTAGACCTTTTATTAAGCATATTATCCCAAATGGGAAGAATAACTTATTATGGCTGATATCTAACACCCCATTGGCCCTCATGTACCTATCTTTATAGAATTACACTTGGAACTAGCTCCTCTTAATACAAGAGTCGAGGCTATTAGCTCTGCTTTCAAGTGGAGATGGACTCCAATTACAGTGGGCAATTTTATTCATTTGTGACCTCACTATTACTCCAAGTAGGATTTGCTGAATTATGTCTTGTGTGTGCACAAACGCTTCTCCATCATATCGGCTTGGCAAATTTTTTAGCCTATTATTTAATTATATTAGGCATATTATGTGTTGTCATATTCTATGATTGCATCTAATCATTCATTGATATATTTTTTTGTATCAAGAAGATTTATATCAGATTCACACCCAATATTTACAAATACACAATTCTCAGTATTCATACCTACCTAGCGTCTCACTCGCTCACAAGCGCCTTTTTTAATGTATCCATGTTTGATATGTGCCCAATCTGTGTACAAGTGCCTTTTCCAGAATGTCTGCACTCAAAGTACACCTCAGGCGGGCACGAAGCACAATTTCTAGTGTGCCCGTGCTCAAAGCGTGCCCAAAGCGCCCTTTCCAAATTTCACACTCTCAAGATGTACCCAAGGCACGCTTGAGCCCTAGGGCGCAAACCTTGTGCCAACTAGGCGCATGCCAAAGTGGCACTTAGGCAGTAAGGTGCACATTTCTAAATGGCGCATTTTTTGACTTAAGTTTGGAGCCTTTTTATAAATACTCACCTTCACCTTCTTATGAGATGACTTTTTGGTGATAGATTGCTCATGACAGCGCAGCTAAAAGCTCTCTCTTTAAAGTTTGTAAAAGGTTCCCATTTGAGAAAACTCATCTTCAATTATTAAGTGTCATTTCTAAAGTTTTCTTACTATATCTACTTTGTGATACACCCTTTTTTCTATCTATTAACCTTCATAAGAAATGTGCGTAGTGTGAAAATTGGGATCCAGTGGTGTATGAAAATTTTACAACTCTTGAAGCGAGATTGATAAAAAGATTGAAAGGTATTCGGTTTCGTTGCTAAAGGCAAATCCAATAAATTCCTTGATAGAGGTTACAATTTATGAGTAAATCGGCTAAATTAATATGTCTGTACCACCCGGTATGTAAGTTGACTTTCTTAATATGTTGTTATTTACTGCCTGTAAAAGTCTAAAGAATTTTATTCAATAATCATAATTATCGAAGTTTCCTATCTTCATCAAAATCTTATCTTTGCTATTGTTGTTTATTATTATTTACTATTTATATCTAGATTTAAATATATTTTACGTATATTATATATTCATGTGTAATTTTATTCCACGATTTAAAAAGGGTTGAAACGAATTAAAATTAAGGATTCCCTAGCCTATTTCAAATTGGTTGACTGGCATAAGCTTGTTTGAGGTCTGCTTATGGTTCTCTCTCACTCTTTTATTCTTTGATTTACCATTATAGGTCGTCTCTGCATGGCTGATCGGTTCCCTTCTTCCACTCATCTTCGTGCAACTTGTGCAAGAGTGACACAAAATATATTCAACATCTCTTCTTCAGATGCCTTATCTCAAAACACATCTAGAGTGTGTTATGTTAGAAGGTAGGTTATCATTTGATGTAGTCAGAAGTGGGATAAAGGCTGTAAGTGGGCTGCAATTAAATGGAAGAGTAAGAGCCATCATCTTGTTCCCTCAAGGGTGGCTCTTGAGGCTACCATGTGCCACATCTGAAGGGTAAGGAGCAACTTGATCTTTGAAGGCAACTACTCCTTCAACAATAACAAAACGATTCAAAATAGCTGGAATAATTTTGAGTGTTCCTGTGAAAGCCACAGGAACTCACTTTTGCAGGAATGCAGTCTCTCAGATGTACCATTTGTTTTGTTTTATTTTATTTTACTTTGTTTGCTTTCTTATTCCATTCACCTATGCTTGGAGGCTTTTGGCAGGGTTGTGTTTGTTTGTTTTTGGGTCCTATTTTGTAACCTGTCCTTCAATCTGATTGTACAAATAATTCATTACTCAATATACTTACTCAATTACCAAAAATAAGTTCTCTTCAAATTCATATTTTTTGTTTTTCTTTTAATGAATTTCATAGATTGAGATCATTATTTTAGATATTAATTTATATTTTTATGATTAATTTTACACTATTATTATAATTCAATAATTAATTACAAACCATCTGTCACATTAACAACCGACATATAGAGATAGCCTAACAGAAAGTCTCATTAAATGCAAGATTATATATCCATACTAATAGAATTGAAAAGACATTTATGTTATAGAGTTCTTGTAATTGTCTTATAAATAATAATCTGTTATCATTTTAATAATTAAAATTAAGTGATAAAAAATAAAAATTAACATTAAAATATATCATTAAAACACAAAATAACTCACAATCCCCTATTTTTATTCAGTCAAACTTTATTATTAGTATAATAAGAGAGCTCAATTAATAGAATAATAACAGCAGGCCCCATCAATCCTCAACTATATCTCAACACAATAATTTCCTCACCAATCACATGCTGCCACGTGTTTGACTTCCCCTCTTCAGATGCCTAAAAATCCCAAGCTCGACAAACCCTTTGTCTTGCATATCTCGATGATCAGCTATCCGTTGCCTCTCATTTCTCACTCATTCAAAACCAACATTTACTCAAATATTAGACCAATTTTCTCCCTCAGAAACACCATGGTTTGACACTTTTCCCCCTCGGGTTAGCCCGTTTAGATATAGTCAGACCCAAGTCAATAATAAAAGCATTAAAAACCCTAATCTATATAAAGGGGAAAAAAACATTAAATAACTGACCTTGAAATTGAAATCGGAGCTTTCCAATACTCTGTTTGCTTAGCTCTTCTGAAATTCACTTCAATAGCATTGTTGTTGTAGCTGCAATGAAGCTGACGATGATGAGCGATCAATAAGGCAGGGTGGGCATGATGGTGAAGTCGGGCACATGAACAACTAACTCAGTGCAGCTAATATCTTGCTTAAAGGGTATCAAACTGTATGAATTTTTGAGAAAAATAAGATAATTTAGAGATTTATTATATATATTCTTACCTTATACGACATAATATGTTCATCATGTTACATACGATTATAACTACTGTCGCCGTAAGAGTTTGATTTCAATCCTTGAAGGAAGGAAGAGGGTTTCTTTTCCCTCCCCTACAAACAAAGAAGGCTAGGAGTTTAGAATTCAGCTGATGAGAGAAGATTCAGTATTTAGGGTTTATTTTCTGCATGAGTTAGTAAAGCACGTGCCCTGCTTCTCCATCTTGCTCAGGCAACCCGCCTTCTCCGAACAAGAAGAACAGGAACAGCACCTTTGCTTTTCTTTTTCCTGGGAAAAATTGGAGAGAAAATAGGAGGGAATTGAAGGAAAGATGAGGAACTTCATCTTCTGGTTTTGGTTTGACTGTCATTTATAAAGACGATAGTTGAGGAGGAAATGGAAAATTCTTTCCTGCTTGTGGGGTCTTAGGTTTCCTTTCTTTTTCGTCATACGAAGCTTTCATAGCCTAAAAAGCCGAGCATATAGGACCACTTATCCTCTCGTCTCTCTACGACAAAACTACAGTAAAGTTCTCCCATTTTATTGGGTAAAAAAATAATTTACTAGAAAATATATATTTTTATTTTTTTTAATATTGGGAAGTGTAGGAAAATATGATATTTTCACATGGGTGGTAAAATATGTAACGCTAGCAGTTTTCCTAGCTTGATTCTTGGATTATTTGACCATGTTGACACAGATTATAGTTTTGAATAATTCATTTATAAATGTCACCGTATCAAAAAATATTGTTAACAACAGTTTATTAAGCTGAGTAAAGGTTAAAATGTAGCAACCCAAATTGTCATTTATTATAGATTGATGAAAATTTTGGTTTCTTTTAACAATCTTGTGCCGCAGGTTGTTTTGTAAAAAGGACAGTCTAATGCATGCTTGTACTTTCAAGGTGTCTGGAGAATGGTTTGACAATTTTGATATATTATATACAGTTTTACCTTATATCATATAAGAGACTATTATATACAGTCTCATCAACAAATCACAAAATGAAAACTCTATAATTATATCAAGATACTCTTTTGTGGTGGGATCCCCAATGACACCAACCAATTAGAATTGGTTAAACAATGTATACATATATAAAATGGTTGAAAATTTTGTATCTGTTATATATTATCTACCTTATATTATGCAAAATTTTTTTGTTATAGCTCGCACTTGTAACCACTAAGTCACACAACCATAACACTATAATTGTGCCAAAACTCCCCTTTTCTAGTTATCCCTTGTGACACAAATCAATACAACTCAATCTCGATTTTTTTTCTTAGCCATAGGACAATTGATTCAAAGAATTGCGATTGGTTAGCTTATATAAAGATATACATATATAAAAGAGTTGAACTATTTTATATCTATTATATGCCATTTTATTTCGTATTATACAATAAACTATCTCTATAAATTTTTCTTATGACCACCGAATCATACAATAAAATCTCTATCATTGTGATAACACTTCTGTCCTATGGTGGGACCCATGACATTAATAAGAGACTGACTAGTTAGATATATAGATACATATATACATACAAATATATATATATATATATATATATATAATTTATGAATCAATTATAAACGGTCTTATATTTTACTATATAAGACATAACTTTTACTACTCAAACTTATAACTACTGAGTCATATAGCAACGATTATACAAATATGTCAATACTCTATCAATATTTTTATTTTGCTAGTTTGGAAAAGTATTTAGGTGTTGAAAAGGACAAGAAGGAAAAAATAATAAAGTAGAAAACGTGAAAACAATAAATCCCATAACATGAAAAATGTGCTATACATATATATATATATATATTATATATTTCTCAACGTTGAATAATTGAATGTTATGGTGGCTAGAATTCAACTCAGTTGAAGTTTCTCACAATTGTGCCACGTAAAACATTTATATTTATATTTATTTCTCAACATTGAATAATTGAATGTTGTGGTGGCTGGAATTCAACTCACATGAAGTTTCTCACAATTGTGCCACACGGAAGCGTCGTTATTGAATAAGAAATACAAGTCTAAGATAATTATATCAACAACAACAAAGGAAATACCTTGTCTACTTATACGGAACATAAGATATGATATTGCAAATGTTTTTCAAATTTGATAGCTCAGATTTGTCACTAAGATGTAAGGTAAGAGTTTTAAATTTATAATTTTAATTATGATTAATTAAGTATGATAATAAAATTTTTAAGGTTAAATAAAGACTTGGGTCAAAGTCAATTTTTTGATTATATTACATCAAATTGAGCGATACCTAACTAGCACCTAACATACACATATATGTATTTTGGGTAGAAAAGATGTGCCTACGGAATGCCTAACTAACATTCATGCGTACTTTTTGCTAATTGCTTATATACGATGTATGCTTAAGAGATACTTATGTACAGTTTTGGTAGATTACCAATACCTGATGTGCACTCGAAAATGCTTGCATGCTATAGAGTTTATATCCTGACACCTAATATGCACTTGATTGACGTTGATGTGCGGTTGCAAATAACGTGCCAATTTGTTATAAAAAGAACCAATTTTGGATTATTTTGAGTTGATTCTTGATAAAAAGAGTGGAATAAAGTCGAGGAGAGGAAAATAAAGAGAAAAAAGAAGAGAGAAAAGTATGAGAAATTGAAATTAAGAAAAATCAAGCAATCTTTTAAAAAAATTAAGGTAAGTATATCCCAAATCTCTCTTTTTGTTATTATTATTATTTTAATCTCTATAGGTATTTATTGTTTCAAATATCCATGCATATTATAATTTTATCTATTAAATATTTATACTTTACATGTATAAATTATCATTTTTATTTTCTATAAGTTTCATGAAATTCATATCCTTCATTCATGTATTTTGTATTGTCAAATCAATTTTCTATACTTGCACATATTCTGAAATTTTGTTTGAATGCCCTTATATGCTTTGACCTTAACTAAGGCCCACCAATAGGTTATAAATTGTGGCTCATGGCCTTTGGTTATATAAAAATAATTATGACCCGATTTTTATTAGTCCACTCTTCTTGGTGAGATATCACCAATTATTAATTCTTATATTTTTATATAATTTTTATATATTTTATTACTATTTTAATATTTTTTGTATTTTGATTTTAGATCATTTTCATTCTTCCTTTGCAGGTTTTGTTCATTACTGTCCACATATATAAATTATATATATATATTATTAACTATTAGGTTCATTTTTACTGTCTTTTACTAATATTTTATATTAGTAGGCTTAGATATCATTTGTAGGAATTCAGAGATTAGAGAAACCTTTTGGGAGGAATAGTTTTTTGAGTATTTTATTATATTTTTGATTACTAAATTTACAATTTATTAATATTGAATTTTGGAATGTTGTATTTAGCCACAAACCTTAAGTTTATATTTCAATTTTGATTGTTGGATATTTTGGTTATCAAATTTTAGATATTTTTTCTTACTTATAGTAGTTAGTTTATCAAATAATAAGTTATTAAAATTACTTTCGAATATGACCTTTAGATTTTAAGCTTTGATGTATATGTTTATTTATTTATTGGATTGTTTATGGTATTAGTTACAAGGTTGCATCCCATTTTTGAGTTCGGTTAAGTGTAATTAATTATTTACTTTTGTATTTTAAAATCAAGGATTTGACATACTCTCACTTCAACTTTGTATTTGTGAGCAAAAGAATAACAACCTTTTTTTATAATTTTCTAATTCAAAGTTTGAATATAGGTATATGGGTGTCATTTTCGGACCATCCTCATATTCCATTAAAGAAACCATTGATCGTACTACTTATGAGCCGAGCCAAGCTAATACTCGATGACATCCCTTAGACCGCCATGATCCTTTGGTGAAAACTTCTCAAGACCTTACTCCATTTGTTCCTACCCCTTCTACTCCTAGCTCTTATCTGCCTCTTCTATTTTTCTTGACCGCCTCCTCCATTATCTTGGGTCAGCTGTCTTGAATGTTGATCAACTATCCTCATTTTTGGCTAATCAATCTTGATTCACGGCTATGTTGCCCACTCAGAGGCTTTTGTTTAGCATCTGAATGCTCACCTAGCTAACTAGGATGCATATGCAATGGGGGCTCAGACTGTATTTTTGATGAGCTACACTCAATAACAAACAACGATCACTCTGATACTATTGATACAATTATTTGAAATTAATGACAAATAAGAGTATAGTATTTTGTTGAGTTGCATTGCTTGATTTGTATCTAAAATTTTTATTCTATAAAATTGCTATATATTAATACTTCTTGATAAATTATAATATTTTTCTATTAGTTAGTGTTTATATTGTTAATATCTACTCTAACCATATCTAATAAGGGAACAACAAGTACACTCATCTTCAAAAGCTACATGTTTTACGTGTCATCATTTTTCATTTTATAGGAATAGATTTTCATACACATGTGCTCTATCTCAATAATGTCCAAACCCATAATTTATTTGTTTGTAGTTTTTGTCTTATAAGAAATTTTGTCAAGGAATTGTAACATGAAAAATTATTAAAAATATCATGTATTAATATATTTCGTAATTAGATAAAAAGTTAGTTTGAAGGATTATCAAATGATAATGAAGATGAGTATCGGACACACTCTTATTCTATATAAATATGCTCCCTTCAAGTTTTCATGCCTAATGTGCGTGTTTGTCTAGTACACCTATACCCAATGTGCACATGAGCCACACATGAGAACATTTGGTCTAATATAATCATATCTTCTATGGGCTTGTATAGTGCACATGTATTGAGGCTCTACCTCCTTGCTAATGTCATTGCAGTTGATGTGCACTCAAATAGCACATGTGTTCTCATGTGCTATTTTTTCAAAGACCACATGTTTTTTATCTAATTTTTAACCATCTCTATATATGACTATCTTCTCTTCATTGAAAAGATACATATATATAAAGAGAGAAAAAAAAAAGCTATAATCCTAAAGGTTTCATTACATAATATAAAAGAGATTCATTGCTTGAGAAAAGTAAATTATTTTTTTAAATAAATTATTAAAATTTTTTATTAAATATTTTTTTATTTTTGCATACTTGCTCTAATCTTTAAATCTTTGTCATGACATTGGTGGCATGAATATTGGAATCTAGTAGTATACAAAGATTCATTAACAAATAAAATATATTCAACAAAAAAATCAAAAGTTATCCAATTCTGTTGCTACAAACAAATTCAATAAGTTCATTGGTGAATTTACAAGTTAAATATAAATTGATTAATGTTTAATATATCTATACTATCTTAATTATAAGTTAAGTTCATATTACATTACTTTCATTTGAAAGTTTTGCTCTATAACTAATTGATTATCTAGATTTTTTTCATTATCAAAAACTGTATCTATATTTCTTTTTTATTTTAAATTTATTTTTGTAATATATATTTTTATTAAAAAATTAATTTTTTATTTTCATTTAATAGATAATAAATTTTATGTATATTATATATTTATATATTTTTTAATTTCACTATTCTTACAGGGTTTTAATGAATTGGGATCAGACATCCCCTAATCTTTTCACTATCAAATTTATCTCATGCCACCGGTTTAAATTTTTTGGTGAATTTGAAATATTTATTACCCAAGAATAAAAAAAGTAAGCTAAGTCTCACTACTCATAGAAAAATACGCTATTGGCTGAAGGTAAATTTACAAGACGAAGAAGAGTACATCAAATAGCCATAGATAAAAGTGTTTTTAATAAGGATAGAAGGAACAATTGTCGTTCATACTGTTGAATATTTTGGTCACTTTTCTATGAGTATCCTATCAAATATAAGATTATCGAAAGATTACGTGGGGTTCGTGAGGATTAGAGTGTTCACAAATGCTTTGCGTCCGCGACGAGTAGCCAGGAGGTAGCCTCGTCCAAGGCACGCCCGAGTGGCGCCTCAAGCGTGAATTTCTAGAGGGCGCCTAAATCGTGCTCAAGGCACGCTTTAGGCGTGAAATCAAAAATGTGCGACCTAATCTGTGCCCGATCGACTTTCAAGCGTTAGGTCTCACTATAAAAATGCTTCTTATGCATTTTTAGGGTTAATTCTAAAATTAGTTGACACAAAAGGTGCTACATAGTGAGATAAGAGAGAAGAAGATAGAAAAGGAAGAGGTTCATCATCCAATTATGATTCGATTTGAGTTCCGTTCTTCGCTAAAGTTAGATACGCCATTTTTGATGTGATTTCTAAAAATATATTTTTCGTTTGGTTACTCATTTCCTCATTATATTTATCTTGTGGGTTATCGGGTGTGTTGGGAGGGGTTGTATTCAACTATTCTTTACTCGAATTCGGAGTAAAGGGATTTCGATTGGGGTTCTTATAACTGGCACTATTTATAGTTGATTTATTTAGATTTGCCCATGATTTTTTCTTAGTTGAAAAAGATTTTTTATATTAAAAATTATTGTACATTATTTATTTCTTATACTTATAAATTTGATGTCGGCGATTGACAGGAGGATCAGGGTTTGTTCTGCTGCGTCGGATTGGATGTTTTGGGGTGTTGCCCAACACATATTACTCTTCTCCACAAAGATACAAACGCAATTTATATCTATATGGCATCTTCTACTATCAATTGTCCTTATTACCTTTCAGATATAAGATTAAAGAAGTATGTCGAGATGTTATTTCTTAAGATGTCGAGAGAACTATACTCTTATGAATGCAAAGCCTGATGAGCACACTAATGGGGCTAATAAGATGTAGTTAAATGTAGTTGATTGAACTTAAGGCAAGCAATTAGAGGGAAAATACATCTTATTGAGGATTATTAAGTGAAGGGATTTTAAAAGGGCGGTGTTTAATGTGCTCAAGTCTTATCCACCATAAGGAAAAGCACAATCAAAGAGTGTTGATTATGGGAGCCGGTATGATCCGATTAGTTTGATTAGCTGGATAGGGTTTCATTTTTCTTCAACTAATCATGATTGAAATAGGCCGATTTAAAATTTTATAGAATATGATTAAAGTAAATGAATATTATAGATAGATACGATCAAAAAATAAAGATGTACTGATTTTCTAATTGGACATGTTTACATGGGAAATAACTGATTCAGCGTAACCCGATCAAATTATGATATTTTGGATATATATTTATCTTAATAAATCATATTTTAACAAAGTTAATAACTTTTTATATAATTACTATTAATTTAAATAATTTTTTAAGTAATATTTTAAATTAAATAGCATTTTAATTACGAACAGGAGTGATTTTAGTTTTTTGCTTGAATAGTCGGGTCTCACTAGACAAAGTTCAAGGGTTATAATTTTTTTTTATCTAAGATCAATTTATTTTTAACATAAATTTAATTTTAATCACATTTAAATTTAAAAGCAGTCAATAATAGTTAATTTTGCATACATTAAGGAATACAACCTTATAAATCTTTTATCCAAATAATTAAATAAATAAATAAAAGTAAAAATAAAAAATCTATTTAGATCTATAGCGTGTGTGATATATCTTAATTGCTCTCCATATGTTTTCTTTTGTAGCAAACATGAACGATACATTGTACCACTTGAAAATATCAATTATCTTATTTGAAGTCTCTCCTGGCTTCGATTATATTATAATTTAATCTATACTTAAAATTTAAATTATGATTTGAATAAATTTAGATTAAATTATTAAATTTTTTTATTTAAATTTATACATCATAATAATAAATAAAAATTTTAAAGGATTCAAAAATTTACTTTTGATGTATCCTCAAATACTCAAATTAATAAATTTTTTAAAAATTTAAAACATGGGAGAGATTGAGATAATGAAAGAGAAAGAGATTGAAAATTTAGTTTCATATTTTATGGAAGAACAAATTTGTTAAAAGGTTATACTCTATCCTTATTTTTTTAGAATTCATCCCACTTTCAAGAAAAGTAAGGCCCATTTATAGTCATATCATTTGTTAAAGCTGATTTTCTAAGGAGTAATAATTGATCACAATTTAAATAGTTTGGTCAGTTAAAAGCTAATTAGTTTAATAGCTACTGTGCACGTTATGAACGTGAGTTTAATTGAAGGCAATTAACACCTACAAACTAAATTGATGGTTATAAGCAGTAACATTGATCAATTTAGAGACCTTCATTTGAACAAATTGTAGAGTATGCAAACTATTCGATTGAATGAATAGCTCAGTTGGATTTACTGTTTGATTTGATATTCGGATTTGTAATCATTCGGATATATAACCCAATTCACTTAACAACTATCCAACTATTTGGTCGTCCGTTTGATATTAATTTATTCTGATTAAAGTTAGACCAAAATCAAATTTTATGTTCTTTGAGCTTAGGTCTAATGAGCTAATCAATACTTTTATTTTTGGACTTTCTTTTCATGGGTTTATTATACTAAACAATCGGCCAATCCAATTGAGGCTATATCCAACAAAATTTTTATTTTATCAATTTATTTTCAACTACTACTTGAAAAATAAATTTGTACCCAATCAATGTTGATGTGTCCCTAGTGTCCGAGTTGTTGTACGGATTAGGAAGCCACTCGATCTTTTGCTGTGGGTCGAATTGAAGTGGGCTCGGTCTCTATCTCTATTAATCTGAAATTTGTATACTATAAACTACAAATAAGAAATCAAAGGATTGGCAGAACTCATTTCTTACTTTATCCTTCGACGCTCAAATTAAAAATCTTTATAAGGAAATAGAAAAATGTATGGAGGATCTGGAAAAATGTAGAGTTGCATTTATGTAAGGAATGTGAGAGGAGGATTGCGCTCCTATTGGTTGCATACGACCAATAGCTTACTAGGGTTACACTCAAATAGTGGCTCACTAGAATTGCACTTAGTAAGTGGCTCACTAGAGTTGCATTTGGTAAGTAGCTCGTTAAGGGTGCTCTCGGTGGGTAGCTCGCTAGGGATACATTTGGTAAGTGGCTCACTAAGAGTGCACTCGATAAGTGGCTCACTAGGAATGAAGAGAGAGAAATATTAGGGGAAGAGAGCTTGGTTCCCCCTTTATGCTCCAGGAAGTCGGGGATTTCCCCTCGGTCTAAAAGGGCTTCTGAAGGTTTGAATAGTGCTCTTCTAATGATGCGAAAAAATGGGGGAGCCACCTCGCTTTGTAACGGTGATGAGTACTTATAATACTTCATGGAGAAGGATTTGGCACCAAAGTTCGTGACAGGTGTCACCTCTAGGTTCGCTGGCCGTTGGGGCGTTAATGGAAGCCGCCTTCGTGAGTTGTTGCTTTGCAACGGTGAGGGAGCCATGAGTGGTCCTCTCGGCCAAGTCATCTAACTGTCAGGACAATGGCCTTAGATAACTCCTGTATACGCGTGCTCTGAGTGCTGCAAGTGTATATTCTGATCGCTTTACTTGCTGCCTGGTCGAGAACTTTCTCAATTGGTCTGTCCGTCTGTGTTATCGATTTGGCCATTAACATTTGTCCTCTTAGTCCTTTGCTCCCTGGGCCTCATTTTGGTTCCTATAGTGGTGATTGGATTGGATCGGATCGATCTCCTTCTTGAGGCTTTGTTCGTTACTCGTTAGGCCCATTGTTCATCCCTATGTGCTAGTGGTTAGGCCAAAAATTTGATCGGCCCATAGTACTATTAGACCCATGAAATGTTTTTAGTTAAATTTATACCATATTTTCCCCACCCCTCTCTTTAACCAAAAAAATGATAAAATTTTTAATTATATATTATAAAACTAAAAAAAATTATTAGTAACATTTCTATTCCTTATGTGTCCCACTAATTAAGTAATTTTTGTGATGCGTCTCTAAGTTCAGGTTTCTGTGCATATTAAGGAGCCTTTAGATTCAGTGTGTTGGGTTGGACCCGAACGGGTTCGGTATCCGCATCTCTCAACTTGGACACTTTGTATCACAAACTATAAATAGGATGTTAGAGAACGGCAGGAAGTATTCTCACCTGTATCCTTTGACGTTCACGTCAGAAATCTTTCTTAGAGAATGCAAAGATACGAACATGAAGTGGGATGCACAGATGTTTATATGCAAGAGGTGGGAGAGAGGGTTAGAGGAGGCTTTGGCTCCTTTTGTGCACTTTAGAGAGTGGCTCACTAAGATCGCCGGACTAAATTGGAGGTTTTAGAGGGCAGGGAGCTCATTCTTTTTTCTCACGTTTGAATTCGAACCTTATCCAGAGGTAACTCTGAGGTGCCTCGAATGCTCTTGGATGATTCCCCTCCTCCTTTCTCCTTTTTTTCTCCAATTAGGAGAAGGTATTTTTAAGCTTCGTGGATTAGACTTTGGACGCGAGAACCCATGACAAGTCTCTTGCTTGGGTTCGTCGGCCGCCGAGCGCTGGTGGTGACCAGTAGTATTAGTTATTGTCTTGTAGTGGCGCGGGAACTGTTGCTGGGTGTTGCCAGCACGGGCCTGGGCACCTTTCGCTCGATTAGCTAAGCCGCTGTAGGATGACAAGTGCCGTGGCTTGCGAGATTTGACTTCATTTACCATTGGATCACATTTCCTAGGCTAATGTTTTCTACACTGTCTGTCTGTAGCCGCCTTGGGGGGAGGATAGACGGATTGTGATTGAGGCGTGTCAGGTGATGTCTAGTGGGTCTTAACGTGCCTATTCGGCTCAAGTTCTATCTCGTGGTTCTGGGCTTCACGCAAAACCTCTGGGGCCCTCGATGCCTGGTTGGGCCTTCCTGCCGACTAAGTTTTGTTCCTGTTGGCCCATATTTATACTGGAACCATCACTAGCCTCCCATACCTAGGGACGGCTCTTTGCCGGGCCCAGGTATGTCAAATGATGGGCCCTTGATAGCTAGCCCATGCGTTCCTTCTCGAGGCACGCCAGTTGCCAACTTTCAAGGGCATCGCTCCTTCCTAATGCAAATCTATAACTTTTCAGAATGCGACGTAGAGATTCGGTGCTCCATTTGGTAAGATCCTCGGCTTGGGACTTGGCTCTGTCTTGATGCCTTTCAAGTTTTCTGATTGGCAGCTATTAGGCAGAGCGCTCCTTTACTGGGAGCTCGCTCGATCTTTTGCGCAACTATAAATTAGGGGGTTCCCACATTTTGGGACCCAAGCTTACTCCCACACTGACAAGGCAATGTGGGGATCTTTACTTATCTCATGTTCTGTAATGTTTCAAATGGGGATCGGATGGACTCGTAAGAGACTTGAAGCTCCTCTAGAAGCCTGTTGTTATGCCTTTTCTATCGGTGTTTCCTCATTGTAACAAGGGTAGCTCGGCCACTCTGCAATTGTCACGTGCTTTCTCTCCGCTTGGCTTGGACATTCAGCCACTTGAGGAGCGTCAGGAGGCCAGAATCCTGATTCTAGGTCACTAGTCTCTTGAAATGGTTTGCCTCCCACTCCTTCCATTACTGGTCATTTCCGAGGCTTGCTAGAGGAGGCAAACTCAAGGTCCCACTAAGTTTCACATCCGGTGATTTTTTGTAAGGGCCACGGCTTCATGATCAACCTTGGGGCGGAGGCCTTTCCCTTGCTGCAGCAGTGTGTTGTTCATCCTTCAACCCTTCAGTAAGGGAATGGGATTCCACTCGCGCGTCGCGGGGCACCGTCGTGGGGTAGATGCGACCATGGGGAGAGCTCTCTTCTCGGGAGTCATAACAGGATTTGAGCTGCCCAAATTTTTTCCTGGGCAACGGAATGCCATCGATCAGGTCACATCCATCAAAGCATCTTTGTGCATTTATTGCGATGGCAGCCACAGACCCATTGTGTCGTAATGATTCTTATTTGAAAAGGCACGAGGCTTTAGGGCATTGCCACGTGGAGGAGCTTCTTTGGGTAGTGAGTTGTTTTATCTTTGTCAAATGGCGCCATTTCCTTTTGGGACTTTGCCTATTTATGCACCGAGGCTCCATCCTTGTTTTTGCACCCGTTCTCCATTCCAAGGCACTTACCCTGAGTTTGTAGTTTCTCTTTTCCTTGTTCAGTTCTAATCCTTCTGATGGCTGATGGGAGGCGTGGCTACATCCCAAGGCCACTTGCATGGCCAGTGGGATCATTTTCTTCTTCTGAATCCGGGACCTCCACCGAGGAGTCAATATGGGAGGAACATGAGCAGAGAAGGCATGATAAGGTTGACTCCATCGTAGCGATGGTGGGAGGCTGCCGATTGGAGCCATCAATCCTAGAACCAATGGGGTTCTTGAGGGTGCCATCGGGTTTTGAATCTGAAGGGGCTTCCAACTCCTCTCCGCATTGTGGATATGACAATGTAGGCTAGTTTATTCTTCATGGCCAGCAGGTGACTGAGGAAGCTGAGCGTCAGGTACAAGCCGCTGTTGTAGATGTTGGACAAAGCCGAGAGAGGGCCATCTACCTCGAACAAGCCTTGTCGGAATCTGAGGTCAAGTTGTCACAACTTGCTGAAGCCAATGGTTAGGCTTGGAGTCGGATCGCGATGCTTTAGGGGGAGATTCAGCTGTATCAAGAGAGGCTTCGAGACCAAGGCAGTGTGTGGACGCAGCTGGAGTCTTAGTTGAGGTCGAGGATTCATCCGGAAGAGTTGGCCTCGAAACTAGAGAGGCGATTCTAGGACGGGATTTGCCTAAGCCGGAGGATAGCTTCGCTGGTGACGCCTAGGTTCCCTACAGGCTTCCTGGAATCTTGGAATGAGGGAGCTTCCATGTGCTTCAAACTAACTGAGTTCTCGGCTTTGGATCCCGTGGGTCCTAATACGTGTAGATAGCTTTGTTGTATTTCTAGGCCATTTGCCGGCTCTAGTTGTAAAGGAACTTCATTAATAAAATTATTTTCTAGTAAAGTAATTCTACTCGCAGTAGCATGCTGCTCCTAAACGTCTGCTGCGGCACTTCCTAGTAGGCAAGTGGATGGGTCGCCGCCGTGGCCGTCCCTAACGGCCTACATACTCACATTAATTGCTTGTTGTGATAACTGAGACTTGATAGGCGGTTGCAGCGCACATCGTAGGGCGGCGTGTAAGGTGCCATTATGGGCCGATTTGGATAGAGGTGTCATTCCTTGCTGAAGGGACGCGTGTCGGGGCCATCATTAAGGGCAACTCTTGTGTTTCCCACGTGATGATGTTTGAGGTTCCATTCCCTGGCCTATTTAAACGCTGTCTTCACCACCATTTACACTTTCGAATCCTCTTGCTCCACACTCTATCAATGAAGAAGAAGCAGTCTGCGGCACCCATGGCTCACCAGAGAGTCGGTGACATCAAGTCCGTCCTTACCTCTAGCGTCGTTGCAACCTTCCTGGCCAGGTATCTCATCCCGAACAATACGGCTCATGTCTTTCCTGGTGAGGACAATAGAGCGTGTGCGCCTCCAGAAGGCTTTATCACCATCTACGAGTCCACTTGAAGGGTGGGCTCCATTTTCCTGTGGCACTGGACCTATATAGGATTCTATCTGCGTTGGGTATCCCTGTGGCTCGACTTCATCCCAATGCTGTGCGTTACTTAGTCTCCTTGTGCGTCTTTGTTCGCCTTCACGATTGCGTGTTTAGTCATTGGTCAGTGAAAGTGATCTTTCGCTTCAACCAGGTGGAGGAATGAATTTCTATGTCTCCTCGTCCTGGCTTCCTCTTCTGTGGGGCAAACCCTGGCTCCACAAAGCATTGGAAGGACCATTTCTTTTTCTTGGAAGCTCCTCCTGAGTGAGACATTCCCAACGATTGCGGCTTCATGGGGGAGTACTTCTAGGATAAAGTGAGCCAGAAGGACACAGAGAATGAGAAGGCTTTGACGAGCCTCATCCCGGAAGCAATTGAGACATTCTGCATTAAGGGGTATTACCTAACCCCAGAGCTCTTCGCCGCAGTTAGATGGGAACCCGTAGGGGTTGTAGTGGCATCTGTCACCCAAAAGAGGAAGTTCAGTACACTGGTCATTCGAGAGCCGTCCTGCACGTCACCCGAGAGGCAGGGGTCGTCTTCTTCCTTGGAGTCCTCCTCGGGTGAGGATATGGCAGCCTTGAAGAGGTTAAGGAGAATTGAAGGCACATCGAGCAGAAGGACTCTGATTCTACCATTCGTATCGGGCCAGTCTTCTGGATCCATCTCGCCAACATCGGTTGGTGCCACTCCGGCACCGTCGAGGCTAGAATCCCTGTCACAGGAGGGATCTGCTAGGGCCTCGCCAATTCCCGTCGTCGCCTTTGCGCAGCACGGTGTGCTACTCATTGACTATCCGTCAGTTGGGGAGTCTGAGCCGGGCTCTTCGGCAAAACCCGTCGAACTCTTCGACGTGCTACTCATTACTATTCCCATGAGGATAGGTCGGTGAAACCCACCAAAAAGAAGGTCGGTGTGGATGTCGTGGGAGAGATAGCATTTGGCGTCGCTAGGTCCGTTGAGGCAGCATAGGAGGCTGTGGTTGATACAGTGGATGTCGAGCCTAATGCTGAGCCTGCGACATGCTAGAGACTATTGATGTGTCAGCCATGGGCTCTCTAGCAATTGTGGTTCTGGAACCAGTCGTGGTTCTAGGTCCATCCAAGGAGGATGACGCGAGGCCCCTAGCATGCGAGGCATGTGAGGGCGAAAGGGAGGAGGATATTGCACATTCGGAGCCCCTAGTTATGCCCATTCTTGGGATCGTGGGGATCCATCCAATGTTGTAGAGGAGTCTTTCCTCGAGGTATGAGTTCTTCGCTTGCCAAGCCCTGCTTGTGTTTGTTGATTTTCTTCGCACATCGAGCCTCCGCTTATCCGGTCTCATGAGCTTTCTTTCTCTTTTCTCTCTTTGTAGAGCATGGCTTTGGTCCTTCTCATCCAGACTAGTCTCTTTAGCCAGGATGACCTCATTTGTCAAGCCCAAGAAGAGGCCACGCAAGCAACAGCGCAAAGCCAAGAGGATGAGATAGCCATTCTGAGGCAGGAACTGTCCACCACGAGAGAGGAGAGGACCCGGGCCTTGGAGGAGATCGAGCTACTGAAGAGTGAGTTGCAAGTGGCCCACAGCCACATCTCGAGCTACAGACAAGAAGCGCCCGCACCGAAACCAACCTGTGATCCTGGTTCGCTCCGGAGGAGTTGGACGATTGCTAGACACTAGGTTCTAGGACGGCATTGCCTGTGTCGTCAGATAGGATCTGTGATGATTCTTGATGTCTTTGGAGGGATTTTTGACCCAAGGAATGACGGCGTCCATGATTGGTCTCGCCTGACTGGCTTCTCAAAGGAAGCAGGGCCTCACATACTTAGGGTAAATGAAAACGTTGTACTTTTTCCCTTTTGTAGTTTGACAGGTGGCTTTGTAATCCTCGACTTGCATAATGAACGAGATACATGCTTTTCGCGTGCTCGTGTTGTCATCTATCGTCATTTCTGTCTGTTGCTATTTCTTTTGCTGTGTCAGTAAGCACTTGTGCTATCGTTGTCGTGGCTTGCTTTGGGAGCCATTTGCGTTGTACTTATCCTTGGTTGAAGACATCGTCATACCGTATGCTGGTGGGGTGCTCTATCCAGTCAATTGGACGTCGTTGCACTCCCAAGGTAGAGTTTCACAAGGGCTAGCCGGGTTTTGAGGCCACAACAGCCAAACTCTGACGTGGTCTTAGGCCGTCGAACATACAATGTCTTATCGATGCTTGACCCAGCTCGGGGCATCATAACTCATGCACGTATTGTCCTAACCCGCCGACCATTGTTGACTAAGGGTGCTCTCTTCCTCAAAGGGAGATTGTTACACGCCTGCTGTTTAGGCCTCCTAAGGTTTTAATGGCCATTTTATCGAGAGCTTTCGGAGCCCATGGCCTCAGTGTTCAGCCGTGCGTGGGCCGCTTAGCACTGGGCAAGGTTCCTTAGCCGCTGAAGGGTCTTTTGGAGTAGAGCCAAAGTTCAGAGTTTGATCGCGTGTGGGCTGCTTTGCACGGGGCCAAGGTTCTTTGGCTATTGAAGGGCCTTTCTACAGGTGGACGAGAGTCCTCCTGACTTAAGGGCAATCTAGATCGCTTTTGTTTATGAAATGTCAAGCGTACATGCACCCATATGAACAATTAGACGGAAAAAATAAAAATAATGATTTTTCTTAACAGAAATGTGTTACATGTACAAGCATTGTGAATGATGTATTCAAACCTTACCTGGGCGTGTCCGAGGGCTATCGATAATACTTCTAGAGGTGGGTGGCATTCCTCGTTCGAGGGACCGATTTGCCATCCTGGGTGCACAGCTTGTATGTCCCTTTCCGAAGGATCACTGAGACAAGGAACGACCTCTTCTAGTTTGGAGAAAGTTTGTTCCTATAAGCAGTCTTGTCCATCACTCTACACTTTGTAAGACCAAATCCCCGACCTCGAGCGGACGAGATTTCACCCGCTTGTTGTAATACCGAGCAATATGCTGCTGATAGGCAACCGTCCTTAAGCATGCTGCATTGCGGGTCTCACGGAGTAGGTCCAAGTGCTCTCTGGGTCTCTGAGAATTGTTGACTAAGTTGAAACATTCGATCTGAAGGCTAGATAACCTGACCTCGACAAGGACGACAGCTTCAGCCCGTAGTAGAGGCTAAAGGGTGTCTTCCACATCGGCTCCCACAGTGTCGTCCGATATGACCAGAGTATGGATAGGAACTTGTTTGCCTAGAAGCCTCTGCATCTTCCAGCTTAGTCTTCAACCTGTGCAACAGTGTTTAGTTTGTCACTTCGACTTGGTCGTTTGCTTGCAAATATGCTACAGACATGTAGACCAATCTATTGTGTAAGATTGTACAGTATTTAGTGAATCGTTTATCGTCGTGTTTTGCTCGGTTATACGTGCCAGAAGAGTGGGTTCTACCCACTTGGTAAAGTAGTTGATGAAGATAGTAAGAAATTTTCTCTATTTAGATGCTAAGGGCATGGGCTCAAGGATGTCGAGCCCCCATTGCATGAACGGCTATGGTGATTGCAGGCTCTGTAACTCTGTGTGCGGCTGATGGCTTATGGATTCGTAGACTTAGAAGCTCTCGCATCTTTTGACGAAGTCTGGCGTCACGTTTCATCGTGAGCCAGTACAGACCTTGTCGGATGATTTTGAACGCGAGATTCCTGCCTCCAATGTGTTTGTCGAAGACGCCGAGGTGCACTTCGCCTAGTGCGTATTCGGCTTCTCCAAGTGTGAGACATTTTAGGTAAGGGGTCGAGTATCCCCATCGGTTCAATTTTTCGTCGATGATCGCATACCAACCTGCCATGCTCTTTATGCGTTTAGCTTCCTTTGGGTTTCCATCGTGATTTCGAGCTCGACTTATCTCTGAATGGTCACTAGTTCATTATCCAGATCTTACAGAGGGCCCTCAACTGCTCTCATCTTATTTTTTTTAATTCCAAGTTAGAAAAATGTATCAAGATACAGCAAATTTCAAAAGTTTTCATTATCGATGAAAACTCGTTTCAGTTGGTAGTCTAACGTATCATCTGAAACGATGACAGATACAACAAAAGAGTTAGAATGGGGAATGTTACATGCGTCATATCGTCGTTGCTAAAACTAATGACATCAGTCCTAACCCCTACCCTCGATCTCTTGCTACTCAATGTGGCCTCAAGGCGATCTTAGGCGCCACTCATGGTCGGCCTGCTTGAAATCACGTTGATAACGCTAGTGGCTACACGGTTCCTCTGTTGCTCCCTGGCTTCGTCTCTTACTACCCTGGTTGCCTGCCTCGGGCTTTATAAGAACCGTGTGAGGTGTCATTGATGAATCAAGTCTTCGGTCTCCTTCTCTAGGGTTCGACAGTCTTCCGTAGTGTGTCCCAAAGACTTGTGGAAATGACAATACTTGGTATGGTCTTTGGCCTCTGGGTTTTTGGGTACCTTGGGCTACTTTAGGAACTTCTCATTCTGGATCTGTATCAAAATGTTCAAGCGGTTGTTGTTCAAGGGCATCAAAGTCAAGGGCCTGTACTCCTTTTAGGTCCGCGACTGTTTTCGAGGTCCTCGGTGGCAACCATCGTCTCCTTTTCTCTTCTTCTCCACAGCCAAACTTTCATGTTGCCGATCCACGTGTTTGGGATACTTTGCTTCGTTGGTTTCCTTGGCCGCTACATAGGCCCGAGCAATGACCTCTGCTTCCCGAAAGATCTGGGGGTGTTGATGCACCAGACACTTGAAGAACTCCCTAGCCGCCAACATGGTGATGAAAGCACTCGGTTTTATCTCATCAGAGAGTTGTCGGATTCAGCAGGCCTCCACGATGAAGCGGTTGCGGAACTGCTTCAGACTCTCTTCAAGTTTTTTGAGGAGGCGAATAAGGTGCTAGGGCTACTTCTCCTGCCTTCGGTTAGAGGCGAACTAGTACAGAAAATAGTCAGTGAGCTCATTGAATGATCGGATGGAGTTTTGTTGGAGGCTGTGAAACCAAAGTCTGGCGTCTCCCTTGAGTGCCAGGGGAAAGCACTGGCACATGGTGCCCTCACTCACCTTGTGGAAAGTCAGAAGCATCTAGAAGTAGTCCAGGTAATCCATCAGATCCGTACTTTCATTGTATGCATCCAGTACTGGAATTTTAAACTTGAGGGGCAACGACTGCGTCCTGATATCTATAGTGAACAGCAACCTCCTCAAGTCGAGCGTTTGTCGGCTAGCCTCCCCTTGAACGCATGTTGCCATATTTTTTCACTCTTTCCTTCATCCGATATGAGGATCCGCTCCTCTTAGCTTTGATGAAGTTTCTGAGCTCAGAGTTCTCCAGGGGACTTTGCAGGTCATGGTAGCCACCCGCATGGGGCAGCCGCGTACTGCTTGAGCCCTCCCCTCTAGTTGCGGGTCTCCAGTCGCTGTGGGAGTTGCAGGGATTCCACTGCTCCTGGCATTCCTCTGGTGCTTCTCTGCCTTGGAGGCTCCGCGTTGATGTCTGAGCCCTGCTGTCTAGGCCCCGTCGTCGTCAAGCCTTATTGTTCTTGCTACGAGGAGCCTCGGCCCATGGTCCCCTTGTCTTGAGGTTGAAGTTTGGGGGCTCGTGGGAGGAGCTCCATCTATTGCGCACCAGTCCAAGCGCATACTATTTGAAGCATCTGCTTCATGTCGCCCACGTCATTGGCCTGCTTGCAGATGTTAGGCTCGGGTTGTTTGCCGGCATGACTACCCACAGTGGGATGGTCACCATGGGTGGCTGTGTCACTTGCTGGCACGCTAGCTTGCGCTCTGGTGTTAATAATTTTTCACTTTTGAGAGTGGATGTGGTGACAAGTGGTTAGACTTTATTGTCATTTTCACAGATGGCACCAATGATGTGTTTCTAGGTCCAAGTTTTCGTTCAAATTAGAGAGCCTTCAGATTCCTCGTGTCAGGTTGGGTTCAAGAGAGTCCAGTTTTTGCGTCTTTCAATTTGGGACCTGCACACCACAAATTACAAACAGTAAGTCAAAGGGCGGCGGGAAATGTTCTCACCGTATATCTTCTTATGCTCAAATCAGAAATCTTTTTCAAAAAATGGAAAGATAAGAGCGTAAAGGTAAGCGTGATGTGGAATACATGAATGTTTATATGCAAGAGGTGGGAGAGAGTGTTAGAGGAAGCTTTAGCTCTTTTTGTACACTTCGGAGAATGGCTCACTAAAATCGCCAAACTAGAGCGGCGGTTTCGGAGGGAAGGGAGGGGCTTCTTTCTACTCGCATTTGGGTTTTAAGCTTATCCTGAGATAACTCTAAGATGCCTTGAATGCTCTTGGATGATTCCCCTCCTCCTCTCTCTCCTTTTTTTTCCAGTGTAAGGGAAGGTATTTGTAAGCTCCGTGGAGGAGACTTTGGGCACAGGAACCTGTGACAGGAGTCTTGCTTGAGTTTGCTGGCCGCTGAGCGCTGGCAGTGGCTAGCGGTGCCAGTTGTTGTCTATGGTGGTGCGAAAACCGTCGTCAAGTATTGCCAGCACAAGCCTGGACCCCATTTGCTTGGATTGCCTAAACCGCTATAAGGTGGTGAGTACCACGACTTGCCAGAGTTGACTTTATTCGCCATTAACTGACATTTCCTGGGTTGACGTTTTCTAGATTGTCAGTCAGCAGCCACCTTGGAGGAAGGACACACAGATTGTGATTAGGCGCTTATCAAGTGATGTTTAGTCGGCCTCGACGTGGCCTATCTGGCCCAAGTTCTATCTTGGGGTATTGAGTTTCGCACGAAGCCTTTGGTCCCCCGACGCCTAGTTGGGCTTTCCTACCGGTCGGGTCTCATTCCTACTGACCCATATTTATACTAAACCCATCATTTTGTATGAGAAACGGGACAGACTATTTTGTTAGGAACATGTACTAGTCAATAAAAAAATCTGTCTGAAAAAATATTATTAAAATTTTTTTTAAAAAAATTATAATAACTTATAAATATATAGACCTAAATATTATATTATTTAATTTATATATAAGTCAATATTTTAATAATAAAGAAATATCACCACCGTGACATTGGCAAAGGCCCGCTGTAGTAGGGTGTCAAGAACGTCGGTGGACAGTGCTCCAGGAGGGGAACGATTCTCCAGGCACCATTAATGCTATTTTCTAAAGTCTAAAATTAAATAAACTAAGTTAGTTATCTATATATTTTGGTAATAAGTAATTTTCATAATAAAATTCTTATACAAAAAAAATCATCTAAATAATATAATGAGTAGTCTTTAGTTCTTAATAACCTCTACTATATATTTAAATGATATTATAAGGCTATTATTAAGATACCCTTTAAATGTTTTATATATTTATTTTTATTATATGAGTTTATTAATATATATGATGAGTCCAATATTACAAGTCGGCCCAGAGTTCAAATTGTAACAAATGGACAACTTATTAGAGATACATCCAATCCCAGTGCAAGGCCTCTAGAGGCCCAAGTAGCACAACCTTGAGTTGCTTGAAAGGTTATGGGTTAAAAGGTTATGGGCTGAATGGGTAAGGCACTGGATAGGCCCATAGTGCAGCCTAACAGCTCCAACCCAACTAATTTTCTTAAAATAGTTTACCTAAAATCCCATATCGCCTTACCTAGTAAGGACGACTCTGGGAATCATACCATAAAAGTAGTTGTCACAGTAGACTCCTACAAGCTCCGAAAGGTTCAGCAAAATCCACAATCACAGCCAGTCAACTACTCTCTTACGAGTGTATCTTCATAAGCAGCCCCTGGTCAGGCACACTATTGGAGCCCAACTCTCCACCTCATAAGCCATCCCCTAGTCGAGCTCACCCACGGAGCTCAATCCTCCACTTCGTAAACTACCCCTAGTCTGACACAACCCTAAAGTTTAGTTCTCCATCTCATAAGCCGCCTCTTGAATGGACGTACCCCTGGAACTCAGTCCCCCACCTCATAAGCCCCCCCTTGTCATGTGTATCCTCGGAGCTTAATCCTCCATCTCGTGAGTTACCCTCTGGCGGGGCGCACTCCGAAGCTTAATCCTCCACTTCATTAGCCGCCCCCGGTCGGGTGCACCCCGGAATTCAATCCTCCATCTTAAGCCGTCTACTGATCGGGTGTACCATTAAAACTCAATCCTCCATCTCATAAGCCGCCCCCTCGTTGGATGTACCCTACAGCTTAGTCCTCCATTTCGTAAACCACCATCTGATTGGGCGCGCCCTCAAAACTCAATTTTTCATTTTATAAACCGCCCCTAGGTTGGGTGTAACTCAATCCTCCATCTCATAAGTCGCCCCCTAGTCAAGTACAACCTCGAAACTCAATTCTTTATCTCATTAGTCTCCCCCTGGTTGGGGGCACCCCAAAGCTCGATACTCCACATCATAAGTTGTACCCTAGTTGGGTGCACCCCCGAAACTCAACCATCCATCTCGTAAGCCACCCCCTTGTTAGGCACACCTCGGAGCTTAACCTTCCATCTTACAAGTTGCACCTCAACCAAGTATACCTCTAAGTCACTCCAATCGGATGCTCCTAAACACTCGATCCCCTATCACATATGTCAATACATTTTCTTACATCATCGTATCTTTTCATTTATTGAGAAAGATTTCTAATTTAAGTGTTGGAGGATAGATCGAAGAGTTAGTTCCACTAATCCTCTTGTCTTTTGTTTATTCATTATGTTACACAGGATTCAGGTTTAAAGTGACGGGGACCGGACTGGCTCCAATTCGACCTGCCGTGGAGAAATCGGGCAACTCCCTAACTCGTAAAACAATCCAAATTTGGAGATGCATCAATATATAAGCTGATAAATATACATGTTATTTAAATTCTCTATGTGTTTTTCATATATTATATACTTCAACGTATAGTATAGGCAATTTCTTACCTTACTCTAAGCAAAATGGCAATCATGTATACGAACATGTTAGAATACTAACACACCTATATAAGAGTCATATAAGTTTATTTCTCTTATTTTAAATTATTTTATATAATGTAACACATATTTAGTAATTTAATAAAATAGTAAAAATTAAAATCCAAAATAATTTTATTTTATTTTATTAAAAAAGTTATTTTTATAATAAATTTAATCTTTTATTAAAAAAATATTTTTAATAAATTAAGAAATCAGTTATTTTTTTACCTTATAAATAATATAATTATCCATTATATATTATTAATAATAATTCATGAGTGTTTTTTTTTTTTTTTTTATGAACAAAGATGGAAGATTCCAGATTTGGTTAAAAAAAAAGTTCGTTAACTTTCTATGACTCTTTTAAAATTTTAGGAGTATTTTGAAATATAATATATATATATATATACAATCATTAGATAAAATTTCTAAAACACTCATTAAAAAAGGGACTAATAATAAAAAGAGATAAATCGATTTCAAAATTAAAAAAAAATCTATATATAAATTCAGATATGTTGTCAATGTTTAATTACATATTATTTAGTTATGAAATAACATAATAATTAGTAGATTTATTAATTATCTCATAAAGTATTATAATATCTTTCATAAAGATAAAATCATTATATTTCTCAATCAAATTATCTATTCAAAAATAAAATATTATAATATAATTATTTTAAAATTATTGATATTTACTTTTTAATTTGCTTAAAAAATAGTTCCATTATAGCCATCCTTTCATATCAACTGTATAGATTTAACGATATAAGAGCTCCAAATGTAGCTCTTGTATTCTGCTCGAGAGTTTTGCAGATTGATTTTTAAAAGGAGAAGGCGCCCAACTGTTAAATTTTTTGTCACTTCATTGTAGACCCTACACCAATTATTTCTGTTAATTTGTAAATATGACACAAGTAGAAAATTTTACATATTTATCAGTAATATAAATGAACAGTACCAATTACACATCTGATATACACGTGTGTAAGGGTTGGACAAATGACCATGCTTGATGCCTTTATAAAGGACATATGGACACTACATAAATTTTTAGAGAGTTTTTTCCCTTCATATTCGAATGTTAGATATGTTTTTTTAATTTGTTTTCTTCATTTTGAAACGATTAATATGAGTTATTTTAAAATATCATCTAAGTAATTAACTATAAGAGAAAATAGGAAAATGATGGGGAGATTTTTCAATTATTGGGCTTCTAATATTATTCAAAATATATAATATATATATTGTTCTGATTATTGTATAAAATATTTCATTGTCAGTAATTATGTTTCATTTACTCTCTTACTTTTATTACTCAATTTATCTAAATTTGTAATAAATTTAAAAATAATTTTAAAAAATTTATTATAACTGGACTCACATATAATGAACATATTTAGATGAAAGGTCTTATAATTTTTTCTTAGTTAAAAAAAATTTCACTTAAAATCTGTATCTTTAATTTTATACATAATTTCTCACCTATAAATGTTTATGCTAATGTCTAACATTGCTCATGAATTTAAACAAATAATTTGGTAGTCTATTTTGCTAGAAATTTATTCTAAACTTTATAATAAAGTTTGGGTAGACCAATCGGAATAAATAGCATTAGATATTTCAAATTATTTGTATTTATATTAGATTGAATTAATGAGTGATTTAAACATTATAATTTGCTTGAACGGTTAAAATTTAAATCTGAAAAATAATAAATTTTTGAGTAGAAATATTTTTATAGTTATAAAAATTATTTTTTAAAAAAAGAAAAGTATTTTAATACTGAGTTAAATGTTTGATAAAGATAATTTTTTTAAAAAAAGTTTATCTTTATTTTTTTAATCTTATATTTATCATTATTAAATTTTATTCCAAAAATGCCAAAAGAAAAAATTAGGCATGCTTCCTTGAAGAGGCGGCCCCCCCCGGTTTTGCTGCTCGAGCAAAGTTTCCAAGGACACGTGGGGCAGCGCACCAGACAGGACTTAGCTCACGTTTGGCGTTTCCTTCCTATTGTAAAAAGTACAACCACAACAACAACAACAATAATAATAATACATTCTAAAAATTTAAATTATTATATAAATTAAAAAATTAAAATTTTTCTCTTAAAGATGGATCCATTCTTCGTTTTTACAAATCTTTATTCTATATACTACAATAAATCGAATAAGAAGTAAAAAGTATATGAGACTCACTCTTTAATATATCTTTCGACGTTTAAATTAGTAAAATTTTTTATTAAACAGAAAGATATATAAAAAAAATTAATGTTAAAATAAAGAGAGGATAGCAATGATTATGAGTATGAATTGGAAGGATTTTACTCTGTTTGGGTGCATTTCACTACTTAAGTGTCTTTTTTCTCTCTTTTGATCTCATTTCTTTTGGTCTGGGATGAGTTGTATTTATAGTCCAGGTTCTTTTTCGTCCGGCTAGTCTTTGAAATCGTTACTTATATTTACGGGTATTTCAAGAAAACTGTTGAGAAATATTATTCATAATATGTAATCGCCGTTCAAATTTAATAAAAAAATTATCTGTATATTAATTGTGAGAATTATTTCAACCGTTTTTTAATCAAATTATTTATTAACTTATTATTATTCTTCGATTTTTGATAACCCAATGTCAAGATTAAACATCCCATTGTTATCTTAATTTGCTTCATATTTTCTCCTGTGGGCTGCTAAGGCTTGTAAATTGATTCTGATTTAAATTAAGCTAATTTATTCGGGGCCGTGCCTAACAAATAATAATAATAATAATTTTTTTCAGTCAAAAGCTTTTTTTTAATATTTATAGAAAAAAATTAAATTTGAATTTTTTTGGAAAAAGAATTTCAACAAATTTTTCTCTCAATTTTTTTAAAATATCTGATTTCTTTTTTTTTTTTATAAAAAAAAAGCTTTTTCAAAAACAATGATTGAGTATTCTCCTGGTGTTGACGATCCGAATAACCGAACCTTTTATAATTTTCGACCCGAATTGATTTAAGCGAGTTATCAGCTTTTTTTTTTTTAATAAATCCAATTAAAACCATTTAAATAACCTATATTTTGTATTTTTAAAAATATAAAATATATATTTACTTATCAAGTTAAATAACTTCATATCAGTAGAAAGTGATTAATCATTATTTGTCCTTCGTCTTCATTTCCACTCATCAAATGCTATCAAACCAAAACCTAAAAAATTATAACACACTGGGCTAAAACCAAATTATTGGGTTCGGTTATCGTATTTTTCGTGTTAGCAAGTTATCCATAATGAAATTATAATCTTAATAAGACATACTTCTATATTTTGAAAAATAATATATATGTAGTAAATTATCGGGCATGACTATCAGACCAAAACTCATGGGAGTTCGATCCGAATACACACAATTCGATACAGCGGAATAAAATCTAGCCATCTGTCACACGTCAACCACCAAACTCATAACTATAAAAATATATAATACACAATATTTTTAATGTGAAAAATTTTTTCAATAAAAAAAAAATTACTTGATAAATTTTGAATAAATTCATTATAATAATAATAGTGTTGGTGATAAATAATCCATTTCGAAATCCCTTCACTATGATCTTAAGTAAATAATGGTTGATTACAACTCTCTCAACACACCTAACAACCCACAAAAACAGTACAATAAACAATAAGAGTAACCAAATGAAATACGTTCTAAAAAAGCACTCTAGAATAACGTACTCGACTTTAACGAATAATAGAATTTAAATCAAATGTCGAACTCTTTTTTTTTCTCTCTGTGTGATACTCTTTGTGTGAAATTTGATTTCAGAATATCCAAAAAATACATCATACGTGCTTGATAGCGCTCGAATCCCTATCAAGCACGATTCAAGTGTGGGCACTATTAGAATCGATGCTCAATGGCCCATCGGGCACGGGAGCCCTTGGGTTCGGCACGAATCCTAACATGATTTCTCACATGAATAGTATAATCTTTACACGAATATCACACAATCCTCCGATGACTATCAATTTATCATGGCACCCACAAGTGAACGATCAAAACCTAACAAAAAACATAACCAAAACCCAAAAACAAACTACAATAATATGAACCAAAACTAGACCATCCGTCTTAGTTATCTTATTTTTGGATCAATTTATTTTCGTTCAATTTAGATCAATGGGTTTCATGTTTCCTCTTTGGCATTTCTATTTAGTGGCACCCAGCAGGGGTGGATCTAGATTTCTTTTTACAGTTGACTCAATAATATTATGACTATAATTTTTTTAGCTGAATAACTTTGAAATAATTATATTACTTTTTAAAAAAATTAGCTATAATTCAACTATTTTTATAAAAATAAGTAGGTCATAGTAACTAGTAAACAAATTCTACATAGTTAATTTAAATATTTAATAAAGTCAATATAAAGTTTTAGTTTGATTATTAATATATCTATATCTAATTTTTTTGTTTAGATAAAAAAATTTAAATGAGGTTAATTGACATCACACCCACAAAGGCAGGTCCGTCCTTATCGCCGAACCTTTTGTTAACTTGTTCGTTTTATCTTCTTTCTTTTCCTGTGTTAAAGGTGGAGATAAGTATGATCCGAAAAAAAAAAAAAATCATTTATATAAGTATCTTTAATCATTTTTAAAATATTTTTAAATAATATAACGTTATTCGTATTCTATTTTTATTGGTCCCTTAATATGAGTAGACTGATAAGGCACCATATTATTAAGTATATCTTAAAAATAATTAAAAGATGTCAAACGGGACCCAAAAATCTATTTAAAAAATTAATGCACTCCTTTCATTTTCCAAGTGCACTAATTTTAACATTATGTAAAGCTCATAAGATGCTTCTCTTGTCTCAATGCTTGCGATAGTGAAAGACAAATTAATATTTTCTATGGCCCCTCTAATCCACAACTTTGTTTGTGTTTATCACTTAAATTTTTGGTAACTATAATCATCACTTTAATTATAGATCAAGAGGACTCTATCTTTTAAAGAAATGGAGAGAGTTATACTCTAAATTTAAATCGTTTATTTTTTAAATGAATGATTATAATTTAATTATATCTAAAATATTTAAAAATCAGTTAATCATAGCTATTTATTTAAAAATAAATGATCTAAATTTAAAGAATAATCTTATCTATCTTTTTAAGAGATAAAAACCTCATTGTCCCCTTTAATTATTTGCCATGTTTTGTTTGATGTAGCATTGTTATTAATTCTTCTTCGCAATCAATCATTGAATTGAAAAAAAAAAAAAACACCTTATTTCAAGGTGAAAGAGATCTCTCACCTTGTAAGCAAATTTATAATCCAATCTATACTGAAAAAATATTTGGAGAATAAAGGATGATATATGTAAATATTTTTATTCCATATCTAAAAAAATAAGATGTATGAATAATATTTAAAGTAATTTGAGCACTTAAAATATAAATTAAGTAAAATATTTGTGGAAAAAATATGAGCTAATATTAGTTGAAAGCAAAAGGGAAAAAATTGTTAAATGCATGAAAATATATAACCATGTAATAAAATTAATTTAAAATAACTTATTCATTTGACCCTTTTTTTCTGTTTGATCTCCACTTTCATATATTTAGACAGATATTTAGATATTTTAATCCTTTCAGTAACACAAGCTATAGCAAAACTTAGCAAAAAATTATAAATTATAAGCAGATAAGTAAAATATAAAAGTAAATAAAATAAAAATGATGACTCGGGTAAAGACATTAATATTGCATTAAAAAATAAATAATTAAAGATATTTTTTAAACACTATTAAATGATATAGTATTTTATTTATCTATTTATATTATCAAATATATATAAAAATAGATAAATAAATGAGATACTGTAATATAAGAGGTGGCTAAAAAATAGCTATAAAATCATCATGTAATATAACTAATAAATATAATAAAAAAACTAAAGGTTATTGAATATTTCACAAATAGGACAATATTCAATGCCACTACTAAAGTTTTTATTTCCTTTTTAATGTATCAGATTCATTGCTTTGTTTTATTCTCTTTTTTATAAAGAAGAATGATTAGACAGCACTAGTTAAAACATGTAAAAATAGCCTAAGTAATAGCTAGATTTGTAGTCAAGAAATTATATAATATAAATTTCAAATTATAACATATAATTTATGCAATTTATGGAAAACAAATCCTAGGCATTACCGAATAAGTGTAAGAAAAGGGAGCATATAGGTTCCAGTAGTATCAATATCAAAAAAATAATAATTTTATAAAGTTTATTTTAAAAAATTAATATTTTTATAATTTTATTATTTTAACATAATAAAATTATTATTATTATTATTATTATTATTTTGTAAAAAAATTAGTGAACAATGAATATTAGAAATAACTGCATCTTTTATTATATATGTAGCAAATATTAATTTATCTATTATATTAACAGACTGATATATATATGAAAAAAATAGGATAATTTTTTAAAATTAATATCTAAAAGATCTCTAAAAGGTAAATTATGTAACATTATTCTCTTAATATGTGTAATTTTTGGGCATGGTAGGCCAAGCCCTTGCCAAGTTTCACTTTACAAAATAATTATGTTACAACTCAATCATGGGCCAAGATAAAAGGCATCAAAAGGAACAAATTTTGGGTGTTGAGCCTATGGGTATCACATGCAACAAGGATTTTCAATCATTGTTTGCCAGATTGATTTAATTTTAAAAAATAAATATTATATTTTTCTGTTATATTTTGAATAACTCTTTTTCTATCATCTTTATTATCATATTATGATAGATATTCTTATAATAGTAAAGATAATCATTGCTAAATAAAATATAGAATTATTAATACTTAACTTATTAAGAATAACTGTAACTATAATAGTAGTCTACAACTATCAATGAATGCCATATCCAATTGCTAGAAGAAAAAGAGTCGGTCTTCGATTCATAGTCAATTATTGATCATTAGGGGCTATCTATCCATTTATGAAATCTGGTCAATAGTTCTCATTGTCGTGTGCCAGCTGATCAATGAATGCCATATCCAATTGCTAGAAGCAAAAGAGTTGGTCGTCGATTCACAATCGATTATTGATCACAAGGGGCCATCTATCCATTTACCAAATCAGGTCAATAGTTCTCATTGTCGTGCACTAGTGATCAATCCTCACTATTAGCCATCGGCCATTAGAATTCAAGTAGTGATCTCAACAACATTGCCGAGGGTGGTAAGTAGTTCGTTAGTTTTTGGAGTCTCGTGGTCTAATCTTCATATATTTCAATAGATCATTGCAATGGCCTTCGGAAGCTATCAACCACACATCAATAAAATCTAAAAAATAATCACTATGATTAATTAATAAACTTATCTCAAATATAAAATATCAAATAATATAATAATTGCTCCTACAATACTTATACCATATTTAATTTTTAAAGACAGTTACTTCATGTGAAGTTCATTCATTTTTGATAATTGAACAATCGTTAAAATTTATCTGCTAAAATAATGATTTAGGGTTAATTAGAAATTCGAAAGCGATAATTCTTTTGCGAATCACCCCACACAATGGTAGGCGTTTTCAAATCTTTAACTTTATTGAAGTCAAGATACCGTTTAGAAGTGGGAATGCTTTGTATTGTGCAAGACATAATCATGAAGTCATGCTCCCAACGTAAAAGGAACTAAAGCTAATAGAGAAGCCTAAGGTTTATCTTAAAAATGGAAATGTGCCCTTTTTATTAGGGTTGATATTTACGATTTTGTTTAGTAGGAAAAATACATTAAGATGGGTTTAATATATTAAAAAATTAAATTACAAAAAAAAAAAAGGCTAGGGAAGGGATTTATTATGTATTTAGATGATCATAAAATTAAAAGGGAAAAAAACTTATATAAAAAATATATGTAAAATTATCCATTTTACCAAATTTTACTATTAACTTAAAACAATTTTTCCTAATTTGTTTTTATTTTTTCTGATATTTATTTAGATCCAAACAAACTAAAATTATATTTATTTGAATATCACGAAAAAAATAATACTTCTATAGTTTTATTTCCTTCTATTAGAGTAAATTTAAAGCAATTATATTATAATTCTTTAATAAAAATGTGAAAAATCAATTATTCTTGAAGAGAAAAATAAGTCACAATAATTAATAAATAAATTATAATAAAATAAGTTTATTGACATTGATAAAAAATTTTAGCCCAATTAATAATACATTTGTAGTTAATATATTTTATGTATAAATATGTTCGGAGGGAGTTAACTGGCCCGGATATGCATTCTTTTTACCGATAGTGCTATTACATGCTAACACTCAGTGGCGTTGGCACGTCACCTTGCTGATTGGCTTACTCCAGCTGTAAAAAAATACTTTTAAATTAAATATATATATCTGAACAATACAAAACAAAAATATTTACTAATCATAAGATCCGATCAAACACCTCATCATATGAAAGGCAGTACCATCTCTCGTGAGTCCTAAGTTTGGATCAAGACGATCATTGAATTTGGATCCGTCTATACTGAGTGTGAATCCTCCACACCACTACAACAAACAAGAGGTTAGGTGCCAGCAAGATATTATCCTATCGAAAATATTTCAACGCTGAAATCAATAAATAGCATTCCAAGAATAAGAATGTTGGGGCAAAATAATAATAATAATAATAAGAAACACAGAGAGTGTTTGTGGTTGGGGTTTCGCTCTCTTCGTGAGAGGCTTTCTGTGACTCACAAGGAGCTCTGGCTTCTAGTATTGTATTTGCAAGGAATGTAGTGACAGAGAGGGTTGTTCACCGAAAGCGTGAGAGCTTTGCCGTAGAGAGAGAACTCAATGATGAAGGTGAATGCTAATATTAAGAGCGTTTATATCTGAGGTTAAAAGCGTCTCCTCGAGTGAGGTCTCCATGCACTTTTGTAGATAAAATGCTAAGATGGCTTCTTTTCTTGGCATGGAGCTTTGATGGTGGTAACGACTCCTTGAGTGGATTACCTTCCTTCTACATTTTGTAACTGCTAAGGTTTATTGCAAACAAGGAAGAGAATCTAACACTTTTCTTGTGGGATGTGCATTAAATCTATTAGTAACCGTGATAATAGAGATTGCCTTTTGGGAGAGCACGAAATTAGAGGAGAAGATCGTTACTGGTCGTGGACCGAAGTGTGTACCAAACTGGGCTTAGCCCACATGGGACATGCTTTATGGCTGGTCTACTACGACGCTTCCAATTAACAAAAATATTGATCGTCTCATTGAACCAGTTGTCCGCTCTACTGCCAAGCATGACTAATCTCCTTAGCCTTTTGTTCGATCAGCAGTTTGCGTTGACCATCCAGGCGTACATATGGACCTTCGTAGATTTGGGTCGTCTCTTTTTTTAGCCTTGCCACTATGGGCATACCCATCAATCTCGCTTTTTAATTTATATCGAATCAAACCACAAACTTTTCTCTCATGTTGATGTTTTTATTTATCTGTCACAAGATTTTAGGGTAAGAGATGCCATAATGGTCCCAAAGTTGGTGGGAAATCGATTTCCCATTAAAAGTATAGGCATGAGAGAGGGATCAAGGGTCACTGTGCGTGTTAGGTGTCGTAGCACAGCGATTCTTTCTCATTCATTGAATCAGAGAAATCTAACAGATGAAATTTTGACATTAAAAACGCTCCTTTTAAACAGTATTTTTTTAATTTAATTTAAAATTTATATTTAATAGATGCTAATATTTTAAAAAAATAAAAAAATAACCATATTAAGGATATTTCCTTGATAAAATATCCACCATTGGATTTATGTATAGGTTTTTCTTAAACTTATGTATAGGTTAAATTTTAATTTTTTACATGTTTTTCTGTAAAAAATCATAACTAAATCAATTACAATGGGGAAATAAATAAATTAATTAATTAATTAATAAAAAATTATGGGGGATATAGGCTGGATCAACTGTCAAGATGGGCCTGAAATGGGCCTCAAAAAGCCACAGAAAAGAAACCCCGAGATTGACTAGCTACCTAGATGGGCCATCAAGGGGCCCATTTTCCTAGCTCATGCTATGGGAATTACTTTATTCAAATATTTTTAACTCAAATATTTTCAACTTAAAAATACGAAATTTATGATATTTCGAATTTCACGAATTACTATTTATTTTTTTAATATTTATTATGTTATATTAGAATATATTGTTTTATAATTTGATATATATATATATATATATAATAATTTTTGAAATAATGAATTTAATATTATAAATTGTATAAATCATTTGAACTAAATCAATGAAACATTGATGGTTTGAATAATTTATCTTAACTAATAATTTATTATAATTTGATAAAAATTTAATTATAATTTATAATATAATTATAAATTATTTTCTAATTTATGTCAAATGGACCTATATTGAATATATAAAAGAATTAAATGACCTGAATTTTCTCCAAATCTCTGAAAAAATTAGAAAAAGTCCCATCAAGCATGGAAAATGAGAATTTTATCTAAAAAAAATAGAATCCTATTTTTTTAAAAAAAAAAACTATTAAATTAAAATTTAATAGCTAATTTAAAAAATTAAAAATAATAAAAAAATTATGTTTTTAATTTTTTATAATATTAATATTTATCAAATATTAAATTTAATATATTAAAAATTAATAAAAATAATTATTTATATTTTAACTGTTTAATTTTTTAATATAAATAAATTTCTGCTTTCTCCTACACCCTGAAGCCAAGTACGGAAACAATGATTTTGGAGTATGGAAGAATTGAAAGAACTATGGCGCGAACACCATAAACTAAAGCAGAGCATTAATTTTGTGTTGGGGTTTAATCTAAACATTCATAATTTGATACAGTAGAATAAAATTTAAATTATTTTATTAAATATAAATAATTAAATTTGTAAATATAAAAAATATAATAACATATAATATTTTTAATATAAAAAATTTTTTCAGCCAAAGAAAAAAGTCACAGAATAAATTTTAGACAAAATTATTATAATAATAGTACCGGTTATAAATAATCATCTCTAAAATCTCTTTACTATAACCTCGAATGAAAAATAGTTAGTTACAATGCCTTCAACGCACCTAACAACTCAAACAAAATACGTTCTAAAAATCTATTCTAAAATAATATACCCAAACTTGGCGAAGAACGAAACTCAAATTGGATATCAACTAAATATCGAACCACTTCCTCTTCTCATTTCTTCTCTTTTTTCTCTGTGCGACACTTCTTGTATAAAAAATAATTTTAAAATTTTCTAAAATCATATCAGATATAATTTTATCTTATAAGCCACGTGGAGCATATCTTGAAATCTAGAGGGCAGAACGAAGAGGAGAAGAATGTCTGAGGCACCTGTTAGTGGAAGGATGGTGCATCAAAGGGTTAGTGGAGGTGAAGTAATAGATAGTGACACAGGGAGAGAGATAGAGGGAAACAAAATGGGAAGTAGAAAATTTGAGAGAAAGAGGAAAATATCCCTACATTTACGGTAGCAATTCTTGTAATAAATAGAAGAGATCCAACTAATTCAGTTGGAAAGAAACTGAACAGAGTAACAACCAAACATTGCCATAATAGAGTAACAAACCAGGGAAAAAATATATTTAACTAAACGGAAAAAATGTAATTAATTATAGTGTAAGCCCTATAATATATTTAACTAATTATAGTGTAAGTCCTATAATATATTTAACTAAATGTAATCCCAAAAGTTGCATGGCAACTGGGCTTTTCAAGTACTTTGTCTTATTATAAGTGAAATTGAAGATATTTCAACCATTGCATCAATAAGGCCCGTAATATTACTGTCTTAATCAAAATATACCTTTTCTTCAATGTTAAATGAGGAAAAATCCTAACAAAATTCAGCTATAGTCTCCCAAGTAGCATCCTCCAGGGGTTGAGACTGCCACTGCACCAACACTTGAGGGGTAATTTGTCCATTGAGAATTGTCTTCTGGAAACCCAGCAACTGATGAGGGAATAGCAGTGGCTAGGATCCCTAGGCCTCGGTAGGCAGTACCGTGAGCAGAGGAGAAGAATCACCATGGTATTTTTTAAGTATGGAAACATGGAACGCATTATTAATTTTGAAATAAGCTGGCAAATCCAATCAATATACTACCGGCCCAATTTATTCTATGACCAGGAAAGGCCCATAATAATGCTTGACTAATTTGTAGATTGCCAGTGTTCCACGAAAGTTTGCCTGTATGGTTATAGTTTGACATAAACCAAATCACCCACTTGAAATATCTTATTAATTCAGTGAGCATCGAACTCATTCTTCATATGAGTTGAGTGCGTTGAAAGTTGGATTTAAGATAATTGAGGATGTTGGAATGGTTAGTCAGCAATTCATCTACGGATGCTACAGGTGAAGACCCCGAAACATAGTCAAGTAATGATGAAAGGGGCTTGCCATACATGACCTCGAAGGGACTCATCTTTATAAAGGAATACTAAGCTATATTATAACTCCATTCAACACATGGCAAATATTTAACCCACGTAGAAGGTTGTCCAACAACAAAACACTGTAAGTAATCTTTTAGACAGCGATTAACTACTTCTATTTAGCCATCCATTTGTGGATGATACGAGCTGCTGGTGGATAATATGGTGCCTTGGAATTTGAACAGCTCTTTCTAGAAATTGCTCATAAAAATAGGGTCCTGATCCATGACAATATCAACTAGAAAACCATGTAATGGCATATGTCCTTGATAAATACTACAGCAATAGTAACAGCCATGTAGTGAGTGCTTAAAGGTGAAAAATGAGTATACTTGGACAATCTATCAACCACTACAAAGATGATTGTCTTCACATTAGAGGAAGGCATGTTAGTAATAAAATCCATAGAGAGAGATTCTCAAACCTGTGCTGGAATTGGAAGTGGTTGAATTAACCCTTGTGGTGAGGCATTGTGGGATTTAACATGTTGGCAGGTTACACAAGTAGAAACATAGTCATGGATTTCCTTATGCATTTGAGGCCAATAGAAGGTTGCAGCTATTCTAGCATAAGTATGCTGAATTCCAACATGCCCTCCAAGAGAGAAATTATGGTACTATTGTAATATCAAGTCTTATAGTGCCGATTCAGGGGAACCATATTTCGGTTTTTTTAGAAGATTAAGTCATCCCGTCAAAAAAGAATTATCATGATCACTCGGCTGGTCCTGGAGAGACTTGGCAAACTAGACAGATGGGTGGTGATGTGGATAAAATTTGTGTAGTGATGAAAGTAAGGTGGTGACTGGTTGAGATATGGCCTAGAGAGCATGGCAAAAGGCTTTAGGTACTCGGGACAATACATAGGCAGGATCATTCTCTCTTCCTGCTTGGTATATAATGTCAAAATCATACCCCATTAACTTTGTGATCCAGTGTTACTGATCCGGAATATGAATAGTTTGATTCAGCAAGGCTTTAATAGGTTAATAATTAGTCTGAATGGTAAACTTAGTACTCAGGAAATACTAGCGCCACTTCTTGATAGCCTGAGTGACGGCACAGAGTTCCTTGATATAAGTTGAGGTAGCCTACAACTTGGGGCAAAGTTGTTTGTTGAAGAAGGCTATAGGATGGTCGACTTGAAGGACGACAACTCCAATTCCATTGCTCGATGTATCAGTTTGTACTATAAAAGGCTTGGAGAAATCCAGTATGGCCAGGATGGGGGTGGTAGTGAGTGTCGCCTTGAGGGAGTTGAAAGCGGTCTCAGCTTCACAGGTCTACATAAAGGCATTCTTCCGCAATCGTTGTGTGAGTGGTGCTAAGATTTGAGCATATCGTGTAACAAATTAGCGATAATTACCGGCCAACCCTTGTAAGCCACGTAGTTGTCTAACAGTAGTAGGTGTAGGCCAGTGTTGGACGGCCTCAATTTTAGCCAGGTCCGCTGCCACCCCCACTGCCGAAACAGTGTGACCCAAATAAGATAACGTGGAATGGCCAAATTCACACTTCGATTGCTTGGCAAAAAAGAATTTAGTGCACAAGATTTGTAGCGTTTGAGAAAGGTGATGAAAATGCTGTTCCCAAGAGGAATTATAGACCAGTATGTCATCAAAAAAACCAATACGGACCTTCGTAATATTGAACAAAAAATAGCATTCATTTCAGATTGGAATGAAGAGGAGGCATTAGAAAATTCGAAAGGCATGACCAGAAATTCATAATACCTCTCATGAGTTCGGAAAGCTATCTTATGGACATTCTCAGCATGGACGCGCATTTGGTGGTATCCCGCGTGCAAATTTAGCTTAGAGAAAATCTAATATCTAGTAATTCATCCACTGTTAGGATTGGAAAGCTATCTTTGACCGTGATGGCATTGAGTGTCCGCTAATCAACACAGAACCATCAACTTCCGTCATTCTTCTTGACAAGTAAAACCAGTGAAGAGAAAGGACTGGTGTTGGGCCGTAAAATTCCCTCATTGAACATCTCTCGTATTAGTCTCTCCATTTCGATTTTTTGGAAATGAGGATAACGGTAATGTTTGACATTCACTTGGAAAGTATTTGGTTTCTAGGGAATGCAATGATCCGTTGTGTGGTGTGGGGGTAGACTATGGAGAATATTGAAGACATTATTAAAAGTGGAAAGAATATTGCCGAGAGCTGATGTTATGGCAGGATTGACCTCAGAATATGAATAAGGTTGAGGAGATGATAGAGCCGAGTTATCTTCCAGTACCGGGGGTTAGCTGAAAATAAGTCACGGCAAAGTGATTCACGCCATTATGTTTCAACTAACCCAAGGTCATGGTAGACATGGAAGCCTTCGGTAGACCGTGGAGGCTAAGGTGAATACCCTCATGATCAAAGCTCATCTATAAGGCCTTGTAATCAAATACTACAGAGCTAATGGAAGCCAGCCACTATACTCCAAAGACAACATCCGCCCGAAATATTGGTAATAAATAGAGTTCCATGCAGAATTTGGATTGACCTAATGTAATGAGGACATTGGAGCACAGGTCCTCACACTATAGAGAATCCTTGTTGCCTGCGGCGATATTGAGATGTTGAAAAGGTGCTTTGGAATAACCCAGATATTTAGCCAAATATAACTGTTAAAAGTTATGAGTGGAATCATTATCCACTAGTACAACCACTGGATAGCCTAACACCTTCCCCTGTAGCTTCAATGTGAATGGAACAAAGTGACCTTTCAACACTTGAAGAGAAATTGTGGGAGTAACTTCTGACTCAGTAGGCAACAACTTAGCTCCTTGGGGGGGGGTTCTGTTGGCAGGTCCTAAACGATTAATCCTTCCTCTGAAATTTGTGGCCCCTTTTGGATATTGTCGTCGTCCTCCATAGTCATACATAGGAATTGCGGGGTTTACACTGATGGCCTAGGATGAAGCATTCATCACAGTTAAAACATAAGCCATTCTCACGATGAGCTGCCATCTCCACAGGGGTGAGCCTCCTTACGGGCAATTTAGGAGAGGGGTTTGAAGGGGAAGAAGATTTTGGCAATACTGCTAGATTATTAGCTGGTTTCTTAGGGAGCAATGGACACTGAGAATTAGAACGCCCTATGTCAAGTTTTTCCTCCACCAGTTTAACCATGCCAATGGCTTCAGGCAGCAAAAAAGGTTTTGACAGTAACAGCTCGCGCTGTACATCATTACGGAGACCTGAGATAAAGTAGTTTAAAAGATTAATAGTAGTGAGACCTGAAGTACGGGTGGAAAGAGTCTTGAACTCCATCATGTAAGTACGTGGATGACCAGAATTAAAGCTCCAAATCTTGAAAAAAAAATTTCCCAGTTTAATAGTTGCTGAGTTATATGTATCCACAAATATCATTGGAAGGCAATGCCTCTCATATAGAATGCCGCAATGGTTAATTTTTACTCTAGTGGAGTGCCGTGGTACATAAAGAATCGATTGATCTGGAATAACTAACCTAGCACATTTTCGTTAGAGAAAAAGGAAATTTTGAGCTTAGGCACGCGATGGTGGTTAGCGATGTTGGCATCTGGTTGTGCGTGTGGTAAGAGGGTTGGGTTTTGAGGGGCTTCAAGCAACATCGAGGTTGTAGAAGCCGTAAATGAAGAGGGAGTAGGATGTAAGGGTGGTAGCGAGGGCTGTTTCTCGATGCGGCTTAAAGAATAAAGGATTTCAATGAGGGATTGTTGCATGTGTTTTGTGGTGGTGGTATTAATAGTAATATTGTTAGCATGTTGTTGAACAGTAGCCATGACCTCCTTCAGTTCCTTCGAAAGTCCCGCAATAGAGTCCTTCAAAGTTTTGTAGCGAGTCGTCATTTTCTCTACCGTATATCAATGAGATCACCAAATAATGCGTACCTTTGTTCACCAGGAAGAAGAAGAACATATTTTGAAATCTAGAGGACAAAATGAAGAGGAGAAGAACGTTTGAGGCGTCCGTCAGTTAAAAGATGGTGCATTAGAGGGTTAGTGGAGGTGAAGTAACAAAAAGTAACAGAGGGAGAGAGATAAAGGAAAACAATATGAGAAATAGAAAATTCGAGAAAAAGAGGAAAATATCCCTACATTCATTGTAGCAATCCCGTTACAAATAGTAGAGATCTAATTAATTCAGTTGGAAACAAATTGAGTAGAGTAACAATCGAACAAGACCACAATAGAGTAACAAACCGGGAAAAAAATATATTTAACTAAATGAGAGAAATGTGACTAATTGTACTGTAAGCCATATAATATATTTAACTAATTATAGTGTAAATCTTATAATATGTTTAACTAAATGTAATCCTGAAATTTATACGGCGGCTAGACTTTTCGGGTACTTCATTTTATTATCGGTGGTATTGGAGATACTTCAACCACTTTATGGATAGTTATGCAGGCGAGTAATATCACTTTTAAAAAATATATTACACAAGCACGAACATTGTTATTTGGAACCCGCATATTACCGGCGGGAATGAAGCCAAATCCCTAATCAATTTTTGGCTATTAAATATTATAAGAATATAATAAACAAAAATAGGTAATGATTTAAAAAAATTTCTCAACTAATAAAATAATGACAATAAAATATCTAAAAATCCACTAAGTATTTGGTTATAAACATTGTCTCATCCGAAACCTATCCATAATAACCTTGTGAAAGATCGCTTGAATATAATCGAATATTTCTAATAACTCATAAAAAAAGAATATATATATAAAAAAAAAGAGCAATTAAATGGTAATATGTATTAATAAGAAGATTAAAGCAACATATTTAAATTTAAAGAAACTCAAATTGAATCTTAACCAGATATCAATTATCTTCTTTTTCTCTCTTTTCTCACTTCTCTCTTTTACGTGTGACATCCTTCTATTAAATGGTTTTAGTTATTGTCCTAAAATCACAGCAATGTTTTTTATATCAGCGTCAATACATGAGTACCCTTTGAGTGCGTATTAAGTATATACCTTACATATATGTGCCTTTTAGGTGTGCCTAAACTCAGCAAATTTTTCTATTAGTGAATGAGCGGTGCATTAGACGCTATTTTCTGACACCACTTCGATCATTCTCTCATGCAAGTCTTGGCACCAAATTCGAGTGAAGTTTTTAGATAATCCATTCATTACGAGATATACAAGTAAAAAAATAACTCAAAATCAAACATTGAACAAAATTGGTTATAGAATTCACAATTCAACAGAGAAAACAATAAATTCTAATAACGTTAAATTAATTTCTAAAAAAAATGTTGAGAATTAGACACTCGGATATACCTGATCCGGCGTAACGGAATAGACCCGAACTCCTATGAACCGTTAGTCACTAGATTTGTGAGTACAAGAAATAAATAATATACAATAATTTTTAATGTGAAAAATCTTTCTCAACTAAGAAAAAAATCACGTAATAAATTCTAAATAAATCTACTATAAATATATTAGCTACAAGAATCCTCTCCAAAATCCCTTCACTCTGAAGCCGAATAATGAATGGTTGAATATTACCCCATTTCAACACACTCGACAGTCCATAAGAAAAGTATAATGGGAAAAAGAGCAATCAAATGAAAGTACGTTTCAAAAATCACCTCCAAAACGACATACCCGACATTGGCGAAGAACGAAACTCAAATTGGATATCAATTGGATGCCGAATATCTTTCTCTTATCTCCTTTTTCTATGGGAAGTGCCTCTTGTGAAAAAAAGATTTCAGAATCATTACCCTAAAATACATAAGCCGCATTTTATACCGCATACCGGCACTCAAGTGCCCGATGAGAATGGATCGAGTGCAACGGGTCCTGAATTTCACGCTTCAGCGCTCGTTGAGCATGGAGTGAGCACACTAAATCTGGAATCCGCGCCTTTGTACTGCTCGAGCGTAAGGAGAACACGAACAATCCTCCATCAATCTAGAATCGGCGCTTAAACGGAAGTGCTTGATTTGATCTTACCTTTTGACCCCTTATTTTACGCACGCGAACAGTCCGATCTTTACATGAATTTCATATGAACCTCCGATAACTTTTCATTTGTTAAGCTACACAGAGAAGAATGACTAAAATCCCAATAAAAAAAAATTAAACTAACCGAAATTCTCGGAATATCATAACAGACATATAGAAGAACAGTGAATTTTGCACCACGAATACAGAAATTGGTTGTGGTCGTGGAGTGAAAATCAAACAAAGAATACGATAAATTCTGAGAGATTTAAAATCTATCGGATCAAATAAAAAAGGCAAGAGAAACTGTCCAATACATAATCACGCTGGTTAATTTCATTATGATAATTTGTAAGATTATAGTATTAAACTTAGTAGCATTAAATAATTTGTTCAAATATCAATTTCAGATCTGAGTCTAAATCAAGTTGCTCGACAGCCAATCCGTGACCTTAGGAGAAAAAAAAAATAGAATAAATTGGCATGTGCATTTGACTTAGGATATATTATTCCGATGAATATCAGATCTATCGGACCATATAATAACTGGGTCAAGGATATTAATTGACCTGTGATCAGATGAAACTCAGTATCTTACATTCACCATCAATTCAGTTAACATTGGCTATTTTAGTTTATTTTACAGAGAGATTGAAATATCTGCCTCATTGATCCGTCCTCTTTGATCATTTAATTATCTGCTCGTGTTCCATCACTTACTTATATATAATTATTTTAACCAATCATTCGCAAATTTATTGACTCTTTTATAACATATTTTGATCTGTTCAGATCAAATCATCTGGCTATATAACTTCACTCTCCTCCTGCCCTATCTTCACCATCTCTCTCTCTCTCTCTCTCTCTCTCTCTCTCTCTCTCTCTCTCACTAGGGCAGGCTAGTTAACGCCATTAATGGCTTCTTCATCGGCAAAAATCTCTGCTGCTTATTATCTGAAGGTTGAGCTGCTCCTTGTTTGGTCGGTGTTATTGGCTGCGGCCGGGGCAACGGAGCTAACATCAACTTACTATAATAGCACTTGTCCGGATGCACTATCCACCATTAAAGCTGGGGTGGAGTCCGCCATAGCCGCGGCGGTTGACATAGGTCCCGCCCTGCTGCGTCTGCACTTCCATGACTGCTTCGTTAATGCAAGTTCAATTCGTTGAGCTTCTTCTCACCCTCTTTTCACTTTGATTATTCTACTTTTTTTTTTTTTTTTGCTGTTATTTTTGTTAATTTGCATGTACTAATGAAATAAGCTTAGTAAATGTGGTAGGCATGGGTTTTCTAGGGTTCGGGGATGCACTATCACACCCCCTAACTATTGTGTGATAGATGCACAATGATTTTTTGAATATTTTAGATTTAATGATCCACACTTTATATTTAGAAGAAATTTTAAAAAAATATGTTAATAGTTATTTTTTATTATTTTTATTATAATATTTAAATATTAAAATACTCATATTATAAAAAAAAAATAATACAAAAAATGTAACTATTTATACATATATTCTTTTATTTTTGAAATATATGAGTTTATATATTATATATATGAGGTTATTTCATGATCAAAATGGTTATAATACATCCTCACCACATATGAATGAGGGAAACCGCACCTTAATCTGGGGTGTAGCAAATATACCTCATCATATCGACTATTAGATATAAAATTAACAACTTAGAAGTAATGTTTAAAAAAATTCAAATCAAATTTTTTTAGAATATGAAAATAAAAAATATTTTTTCATTTAACGTGTAAATTTTATACTTTTTTATAAGTATAATTTATAAATAGAAAAAAATTTTTAATTCCATTTTATAAATATTGTTCAAATTTTTATTGTTATGGTAAATGTAAGCCCTTTAATCTGAAATTTGACTTATAACATAGAAGTTATAAATATTAAACTTTGTCATAAGACCTTTTTTTTTTTTTTTTAAAAAAAAAAAAAGTAACAGCCCTTTATCTAAAAAATTGGAAAAAAAATATGTCTTCATAATATCTCTTTTCAGATATTAATTCAGTCTAACTCCAAAAATTAGGCCAAGCTATGCAGGCTTAATACTAGTTAAATTTCAAAGATGGGTAGAGTAAAATTAAAGGAGACGAAGGGACTTCAATTTTTTAAAGAAATGGAGGGGGTTATATTTTAGATTTAGATCATCCAATTTTAAATAAATTATTATAATTTAATAACTAATTTTAATTAATTTTTTTAAAAAAATTATTAAATCACAATATTTATTTAAAAATAGACAGTCAAAATCTAGAGAATAGCCGACTCCATTTCTTTGAAAAACAGAGCTCCATTAATCAAAAATTAAAGATCACCCTAACTATATCTGACATAGTGTTATCTTGCAGGGATGTGATGCTTCAGTTTTATTAGACGATACATCAAATTTCACAGGAGAAAAGACTGCAACATCAAACTTGAACTCCCTACGGGGATTTGATGTCATTGACACCATTAAATCTGATTTGGAGGACTTGTGCCCTAATACTGTCTCTTGTGCTGATATTTTAGCCGTTGTTGCCAAAGATGCTGTTGTTACGGTAAGAAAAATGTATATATATATATATATACTCATATTTTCTGTTTTTATTTTTTTCCCTAAACCCAATTACTTGATGTTAACAGATTGTCACTATCATAAACCTATCCCTAAAATATGTTGAAGTTGCAAAGAATGTGAACTTTAATAATTTTAATCCTATTTGTGACAGCTATCATAGAGTAGAATTTAAAGTTCAATAATGTATAATACAATGATCAACTACTAATTTTGATTTCTTAAGCTTGATAATCTAGTACAAAGCTATATGTTAGTTTTGAGAATAAAACTCATTGGCTTCTAAAGAATTTTTTACAATTCAATAGTACAGATCAAGATATTAGATAATTAAATAAAAAATATATATATAATATTGTATGGATAATAAGAATACTAAAATGAATGCTTGAAGTTATAGTAAGAGATAAACTAATAAATGATAAAATCTATAAACTTTTATAATTTATATCAATAAAAGATAAGATAAAAAATAATGTTTATGATAATTTAGACAGTTAAAATATAAATTATATGAAGTATATGTAAAAAAATATAGGCTAATAGAAATGAGGAAGAAGACCAAGTAAAACCTACAATAACATGATAAAAAATTATACAAATCTATTCTTATTTTTGGATTATATAAGTAGTGCGATAAAAATTAATTTATTAATCGAGCCCATTTAATCGAACTTAAGAATTTTTTTGATATCTAAATCTTAAATTTGTAAATTTTTATGGTTAAATTTTCAGCTTGGAGGTCCGAGTTGGACAGTGCTACTGGGAAGAAGAGACTCAACAACGGCAAATAAGACAGCGGCTAATTTTTATCTCCCATTAGCAAATATGAGTCTCTCTGCTCTCGGCACCAATTTTGAAAATGTTGGCCTGAATTCTACCGATTTGGTCACTCTCTCAGGCATGCCTTCTCTCTCCTCAATCTCATGTGTGTGTTTGTATATATGCATCTATTCATATTTGGACTGTCAGATTGGTTTAGTCTTATTGATCGAAAATTTTATATGATATAAATATGATATATAAGTCTAATAGATAGGCACCACGGTTTAAAAATTAAGACTGATTAATTTTTAAATTTGGTACTGTATTGGGTAAAATGACTAATTTTTTAGGGTTGGTTTGAATTATGAATTTTTTGTAATTATAATTTTTATATAAATATTATTTTTAAAAAATTTGCTGGGATTTGATCTAGACAGATACAACTCGGCATAGCGGAACAAGTCCCCCCATTAAATGTCAACTATCAAATTTGTGAGTATAAATTACACAATATTGTATAACGTTTTTAACGTAAAAAACTCTTTTCAACTAAGAAAGAAAATTACATGATAAATTTCGAAGAAATTCACTATAATAATAATGTTAGTTACAAATAACCTACTCTAAAATCTCTTAACTACAATTTCAAGTAAAGAATAGTTGATTATAAACCTCTTAACACACCTAACAACTCAAAAGAAAAAGTACATTGAGAAATAAAAGTAACCAAATAAAATACATCAAAGAAATCTATTCTAGAATAATATATTTGACCTTAGCGAAGAACAGAATTCAAATTAGATATCAATCGGATGTTGAACATCTTCCGCTTCTCTCTTTTTCTCTTCTCTCTCACTGTGCGGTGCTTATTGTGTGAGAAATAATTTTGAATGTTCTAAAATCATATCAAGCTTGATTTTATATCAAGAACGATGCTTGAGCGCTCGGATGTTAGGCACATGTCGCATCCGAGCTCATTGTAATCGGCGTATAAGAGCCCCCTTGTGCATGCATCAGGCAACCTCATTCTGCCAGTGTGCATATGTGTGCCTCTTAGGCGCCCGTCGTACCCCTTTAATCTGGAATTGGTGCTTATACGTGCATCAGACGTCTGCCATGTACCACTCTACAACCTTTAATTGATCCTCGGCCGTCCCTTACATGAATATCACGCGTCCTTTGATAACTGTCCATTTGTTGTGGTACCTATAATGAAGTGACCGAAACCTAACAAAATTCTCCTTATGACCATGTGGAAAATCCTTTACCTTTACCGATGACCATCGACACTTTCCCTTTAACAACTTCTCCTCTAGTGGGATCTTAATATTGGCATTCGTAAACTTGAATGATACCCTCTTCCTCTCCACTAAACCTGAAGTATTTTCACTTTCCTTCGGCTCCTTCTTTATGGCATAGTCACTCCTCCTTACAATCCTTCTCACCCTCCTCTTCTTGCCACCTTATTTAATTTTGATAAAGAACGAAACTCCAATTAAATATCAATCGGATACCAAATATCTTTTTCTTGTTTTAATTTGTGTGGCGCTCCTCATATAAGAAATAATTTTGATACCCAGAAATCGCGTCAAGCATGATTTTTTATTAGCAACGGCGCTTAAGCACCCATTTGGCACATATTGTGCACAAGCTCAATGTAATCGAAATACGAAAGCCCCCCCGGCCGAGCATCAGATGACCCTATTCTGTCAGTGTAAGCATGTGTGCCTATTAGGTGTCTCTCGAGAGCCCCTAATCTAGAATTGGCGCTCATGCATGTATTAGCTGCCTATTGTGTGCCACTCGACTGACCTTCAACGAATCCTTAGCCAACCTTTGTACAAATATCACGCATCATTTTGATAATTATCTGTTTATTGTGGTACCCATAAGGGAGTGACTAAATCCAATAAAATCATCTCAATGAATTTTAATTTTGTGTAACTAATACTTCTGTGTGAAAAGTTTTTTTCATATTTTGAAACTTTAGGTCATATTTTTATCCAAATATACTTTTAGTATCCTTTTATTAATATAAATTATTAAATAAAATATAAAAAATAAATATTCATATACCAGTTTAAATAGAACTAATTTGACCACCAAAGAATACAGTTTTAATTTTTTTTTTTATCTAAGTAACTGAGCTGAACCATACCTGCCCCATTTGACAGTCCTGGACTTTATCTAAACCCAACCCATACCCTATTTTGATACGAACTATTAAAAATAACAATAATTCTTCATTTTTAAAATTTTATAGATAATTTTTATAAATTTCTTATAAATAAATCATTTTATTTGAATAATCATATACGAAATAAAAATTAACCCGGTATCATAGGGACTAGTCTCCAAGTTACATGTCTCACACACCCAATCGAATCCAATGATCAAACCTCAAATAGTCATGTAAATTGTATTCAATAGTGCCAATTTTGGAGGTGAAGGAAATAGATCTTGAGTGAATATTCAACTTTTGGGATAAATTAAATAATTACATTTTATTGATTTTATCACCTATTTTAGTTATAAAAATAATAAATTTTCAGTAAATATCAGGAAAAAAAATTATTGAGTGGCGTTAGAGTAGCCTTTTTATTTTCTTTTAGAACCTTTTGGTTATAACAATTAAATTCTAAATTTTGAAATTAAAATTTAAGTTTTAAACAAAATTTTAATTTATTATTTGGCGCCGGATAGAATTAGAGTTCTAATTCTATGCTTTATATTTTTAGAAATAAAAAATATTATAGGATAATTATTTATAACTTTTAAGAATAGAGTAAATAATTATAATTCTAAAGTTAAAAATTATCTGTCAATAAGATATAATAAAATTAAATAATACGAGATATATTAGATAAAATATTTTAGATTATTTGAATCGAATTAATATAGATTAATTATAATTTTATTTTTTAATTTATTATTTTATAAAATTATATAAAAATATTATTTAAGAACTTAAATATTAATATTTTAAAAATAAGTGTTATCTAAAATATATGTACCTAAAAATAAGATTTTGTATAATTATATTATATTAAATTTTATGTATTAAAATATTTATAATTTATATTAGGTTCCTTATTTGTTTAATTTTATGTATGACTTAAAAAAACTATCCATACATTAAATTTATATTTTTAGTATTTTAAATTATAACTTTTTATACAATTCAAATAACAGAAGTTGAATTATACCAATTCCAATTCCTTTGAATTGAAATTAGACTTAAACTTATATTTTTAAATTATAATTTCAAATTTATAATTCAAAGATATCCTTAAGACATTCTAAATGATGCATGTCTCATCTATGCATATCCTAATTAACTCTATAAAAATAAATAAATAAATAAATAAATAATTGTATAATAACAGAGAATGTTTTAAATTTGTCCAAATGCTATTCCTAAAATTTCTCAATATTGTTTTGGAAAGCAATGGCGGATTATTTCTTCCCAAAATTTTATTTTTTACTATTGGATCAAAATCTTATAGTGCTAGCTTTGAAATAAAAAATTAATAAGAAATATTTTTTATTTTTTAAAATATTAAAATTTATTAAATATTTAATCAATATAAAAAACTATTCAGACAATTTTTTTTAAGTTTATATATTACCCATTACATTTTTTTAATCTAAAGGACGAGTTGGGCATCAAACCTAAATTCCTTTTAAAAATATGCTTAAACTATATTCAGATGATATAATATTTTTTTAATTTATAAATTTATTAATATAAATAAATAATTAAAGCATAAAACAGTATTATTTTTGAAATGCATGGACTTATAATCTGCATGCAAATTGCAGGCGGTCACACCATAGGGCAAGCAAGGTGCGTTAATTTCAGGTCTCGTATTTATAACGACACCAACATAAACTCGACCTACGCCGATTCATTAAAGTCGAACTGCCCCACCAGCGGCGACGGCAACAACACAGCCCCGTTGAAGCCTGGCAACTACACCAACTTCGATAACGGCTACTACGAGTACCTCTTGCTGGAGGAGGGTCTTCTTCACTCCGACCAAGAGCTCTTCAATGGCGGCGGCACCGATGCACAGGTCGCCATTTATGCCAAAGATTCCGACGAATTTTTTGCCGATTTCGGGAATGCGATGATTAAAATGGGTAATATTAGCCCACTTACTGGATCAAGTGGAGAGATAAGGACCAATTGTAGGAAGGTCAATTCTGTTTCTGCAATGTAGGAAGGTCACTTGACTTCTTCGAATTTTCAGGCTAGTTTTTCTAGGCTTCGTTGCCTCTTTTCTTTGTTTTGTTTTTAAAATAAGCAACGAATTACAATAATTTGTATTATCGGAAGATATTACACTAAATCGAGTTAAATAAATGAAATAAATTTGTATAACCGACCACATTTTATGGAATATAAGATTTTATTCTCATGGTTCGTTTGTTTTTAGTTAGAGTGTTATTATATTGACACATTTTAGCAACAATTAAGATACCGATCGTAATGTGATATCTCATTCATTTGTCTATGTTAACAGATTTTGATGCATTTTGGATTTGAATTTTTGATGGATTCAAGTTTAATTGGTCGATGGGTTTGTGCTAACGCGAGTCCCGGTCTTCGTGCTGCGTGGCTTAAACCCTACACACCACAATAAAAGACAATAAATCAGAGAAAAACAGTGAGACTCCCTCCCCGATTTATTATCCGATACTTAAGTCAATTATCTTTCTTCTGAAATGATGAAGGTAAAAACAGAATTTTGCTAAAGATGACGTTGGGAAGGGAATTCGTAAGTCTGACTTGAAGGTGTACTCGTCATAGAGTTGCTCTGGGTTGTAATGCGCTTGTGGAGAGCGGCAATTTATGGTGCGCTCGTAGAGGTGGCTTTTCTGGCCCCTGGGTTCGCAGAGAGCGAGTAGTGGGAAGGACAATAGTACTTGCTCGAAGATTGGATTACTAGCGCAAGTTTGAGAACCGGAAAGAGCGTGCCTTTGGGGTATATTCCCATGGCTTTTTATAGCCGTCTGATCTCGTCATCTTTCCTTAGGCAGTAAGGTTGATTGCCAGCTGCCTGATAGGATCCTTTCCATCCTTCGAGGAGATGCCGCGCCATTTCAAGCCCACGATGATCGGAAGGAAGGATTCCTTCCTCCTCTGTGAAGATGCTACGTGCCGTGAATACGGGGCTTCCATGGCAGGCTATGCACTGATTTTGGGGCTCCCCTTGTGAGATGTGTGCTGATTTGGGGGCTTTCGTTTTATAGGAGGTCGTGATTAGGGCAGAAAACCTGCTGCGCGTGAAAAAGAATTTGTGGGCCACATCTAGTTTGGGCCACCTTCGGCTGTTTGAAAGTAATATTCGGTCAATTGGGGTGTTGATCGTCCTTTGGGCCAACATGCTGCAATTCCCCGGGGCTAATCCCCCTTGGGCCAGCCCATTTTAGTAGTCTCCATTACTAGCCCTCCATGCCAAGAGTCCGAATTTTCGGCCTCCGATATGTTCACAATAGGACGCGACAGGCTGTATTGTCCTTTTAGGTTTGACCCAGATTCCCCTTTTCACTATTTTCGGCATGACTCCTCTGTTCCCCGATTCTCTGTAGATTCGCTAGGTTGGTGGTCATTTGGCGTTTGGTGACCCGTTTGTTTCCCCATGTGCTATAAATTTGGAGCTTGCGGTGTTTCTTTGCACCATCTCCCTCCCTAATTGGTGAAATGGTGTGGGAGCTTGACATTACTACAAGGCTTGTAGTTCCAACCACCGGCTCTGAGCTTAGACCATTCGTGTTCTCTGGTGGCATTGTCTTAGGACATGATATTGGTTTGCTTTGGTCGCCCCTTTTCGAGCGGGTAGCCTCTTTGGTCGCCCCTGTTCATGCAAGTAGTCACATTGGTCGCCTCTTTTCGTGTAGGTGGCCACCGACATGCTTTGTATCCGCATTGGTGCATTGTTCTTTCCCCAAGAGTTTGCTCAAATGGAGAAAGGCCTTCGGGTCGAGCTACTTTCTTATGTATTTCTCCCTTCCCCCTTTTCATTACCATTGTTTCATTGTACATTGGCCTTCGAGGGTTGTGTAACTTGTAAAGGAAAGATTAATGAGAAAAACTAATAGATATTTATGTGAACAATTCTTTCTCCATCTCTTGCTGCTGTGCACATTTGTATTTGTGTGCTTGAATGGCGGAATGGCTGGGTGGTTAAGCCGGTGGAACGGCCGAAACCTGAAGTGAAAATGGTCCGATCAAAGAAGGCGGAGTAGATAGTTGACTGGCTTTGTAGAACAAACCACTAGGATCCAAAAAGTGGGGCAGAGCCGGAATGGTAGTTGACTGGCTTCGTTGACCAAACCGTTGGAAGCTAAAGAGCAGGGCGGAGCTGGGATGACTGTCAACCGGCTCCGTTGACCAAGGCGGCTAGGAAGTCATGCATCGTGGCATAGGAACTCATGCATTTCTACCATCAGCAGTCGCTTTTTGCCATGTGTCACTTGCCGAGAGCAGATTTATCTTCGCAATAAATGAGATGGGTGGTTCGACTTAACTGCGTGCTCTCTAGTTTCAACACGTGTTAGGCCATGATTGCCGTGCCTTTTCGAGACGCTACTCCATTTTATTGACGATGACATTTATAAAAGAAGACAGCTAATTCAAATTTTCTTCTACTTTCTTTTTTGTGTTCCTTTGAATCCCTTTGTCTGCCCTCCTTTTCTTCTACTTGGTTTCATGGCTCCCACTGTCAATGCTATTCCTTCTGTGTTTGCCTCCAGGGATATCAAAGCCCTATATATGTAGTATAACATTCTAACATCAATTTTGTTTGCTGTTCCAAGGGAACACGACAGGGCTTGCTCTCTACCGGCAGGATACATTACTGTCTACGAGGCTCACTTGTGGAGATTCTTGAGGAGCTACTCAACATTTTTCAGGCCCTTGGCGTCCCGATTGCGAGGCTCCATCTGAATTGCGTGCGTTACTTGTGTTCCTTGTGCATATTCTTCCTCCTCCATTCGAGGATGATGTCTACAACGATAGTGAGAGTTATTTTTCGGTTTACACAGAGTGAGGACTAGATCTCACTCTCCCCCAGGGAGCTATGCATCGGCCAGGCCATCTATGAGTCCATCCAGAATTAGAAAGGCTCGTTCTTCTTTGTGAGGGTATCTGATGATTGGCCCTTGTCCAGAGATTGGGACAACGTGCCAAAAATCTTCACCGGGAGGCCTTCGCAAAAGTAGGTGGAGACCATCGAGCCACTAGTGGCGTTGGTTCGGGGGCATTCGGATGAGTTCGAGAGGGACCACCTCATGTCTGCTGAAGAGGTCGTGCAAGCCGATTGGGGCTTGCGCTCACCGACTCAAAAGGTAAAGGCTGCTCCTCCAGCACCATCTAGGCCTAAGAGGAAGGCTGGGACTCTATTCATTGGGGATCCTTCTAGCAGCCCTTCTTGGCAGCGGGCTACACCGGCTCCATCTTCCTCGTCTTCTACCTCCACCGACTTTCGCATGGTTGGACATTTGGGGGGTATCGGCGAGCCGTCCTGGGTAGAGACTCCCATTACTTATTTGGATTTGGGCTCTACGGGAGTCACCACGAAGGGGCCTATTGCCGGGTTGCCGCCATCAAGTTTATTTATTATACCAGCCTATAGTCGAAGAGTAGGCGGGGCCGGTTGCTATAGAACCTACAAAACCAGCAGTCGAAGAGCCAACAAAACCTATAGCAGCAGCACCGACGGGCCGACGAATGTGGATGACATCATCTTTTCTGCTGCCCTTATGCCTATGGTGACAAGCCTCTTGGATGCCGCTGCTAAGGAGGTCCATGCAGAGGAAGCTCATGGTGCTGATGAAATGATGGCACAGTGGAGATAGTCCCGGATGCTATCGCGCCTATCCTTCCTGTGGGCCCGGTGGAGGCCCTTCCACATCTCGGCCCTAAGGCGCCTGATACAGCTAGAAAGAGAAAGTCTGGGCACAAATTCATCTCGATACACATTTGAAGAGGAGTTCCTCTTTCCTTTCTACTTTGCCAAAGTGGTTTGACCTTTCTCATCTTTTTGTTTTTTGGAATAAAAGGACCAGAAGATGGTAGGTGCCTTAACAAAGTGCTTGCGCCAACGGGCAGAGATCATAGATGAGTGCAAGGAGAAAATCCTCCGACTAGAGGAGCTCCTAAGCCAGTCAAGTGCCACTGCCACGCAAGCCCAACAAGACCGCGAGGAGGTTGCTGCCCTTAGGTTGGAGTTGGCTGCGCTAAGGGAGAGGTTGTAGATGCTAGAGACTCGAGCCATCACCGCCAAAAATTTGGCGAACAAGTTTCAAGTAAAGAACACCAAGCTTGAGGGCAAGATAACTTCCTGTTTGTGCCCAAAGGAGGTGAGCCATGCACTGAATGCTAAACTTTGGGAAGGCAATCACCTTTGCAGATGGATTGTCACCATGGTGGTCCCAGACTTCTCGGTTGGCTTCTTCGATCCCATGAACCACATGGCCCAGTTGGTTGACTTCTCCCAAGGTGGAAGGGAGCCCTCTTTGCGTCCTCCTAGAAGCCCCCTGCCTTAGTCAAGATACTTTTTGTATTTTTGGATTTTGTTTTTTTTGTATCAACCTCCTGTATAGTACAATTCCTTAATGAAAAGAAAGTCATTTCATAAAGGTATTAATTTCTCTTTTTGCGCGTTGACTTATTTTTCCGCCATAGCCGGCTAGCTGCGCATGCACATTTTTGTTTCCGGGACCCATGTAGCATTAGGGTTGTCGCATCGCAGGGTTGGTTGTGACCTCGTCCTTGACTGTCACAAACAGATGGCATGCTATTCAATGACGTGACATGATGTTTGTCATTATGGTGCTGTAAGTGGATTCAACTGGGTGAGGACACACGTCACTTCGCACAGAAGTGACGCGACCATTCAATGTCTACTGCGACGTCGTTTTAGGTTGAAGGTTTTGCCTATTTAAGATTGGTGTCTCCTGCCGTTCTATTCATCATTCGTCCCCATAGGTTCTCTACTTCCACATGGCTGATGGAGATATGATTGATATCCCTACTTTGCTTGCTTTGGCACGGGGAGTCCTCTTCACGTCCTCCTAGAAGCCCCCTTCCTTAGCCAGATACTTTTTGTATTTTTGGATTTTGTTTTTTTGTATCAACCTCTTGTACAGTACAATTCCTTAATGAAAAGAAAGTCATTTCATAAAGGTATTAATTTCTCTTTTTACACACTGACTTGTAGGACCAGGTTTCCCACCTTAAACAATCGTGTATTTATTTTTTTTGTTATAATATGTTTGTCATTATGGTGCTGTAAGTGGATTCAACTGGTGAGGACACACATCACTTAGTAGGCAACCATTCAATGTCCACTGTGCATCTTTTTAGGTCAAGGTTTCCCGTGCTTCTTCCACTCTATTCAACATTTGTCCCCAAGTGCTCTACTTCCACATGAATAGTTGAGAGTTCTTCGAACCTCATCCGAAGGTCAAATGCCTCGACCCCGAGAATGACAAAGGGGACTCCATGAGTGATCTTGATTGGGATTACTCGACCCTACAAATGGTTCAAGGGTTCCTCCAGCCTTGAATTGAAAAGTGTTTTGTCTATCAACTTTTTAGGATGTTATGCAGTATGACCATAACACGAAAGATGAAATTGCAATTGCGTCCACCCAAGAGATGGAACTCAACGTCCTCTAACTTAGTCTTGATGCATGCGGCTGGGTTGAGTTCGATTCCAGTTGATAACCTCCACCTATCCATTTGCTGGCAAGCTGAGATAAGACTTCACCAAGTGTGGACCAACCCCATTTCAAAGACACTCAAATTGGTGCAATACTTGGTAAAACTTTTGCCAGTGAATTGGGTTCCATCTTCGGTCACAATGACCTCGAGAATCCCAAACTTGCAGATTATATTCTTGTACACACGGGCCTTGAATGACCCTAAAAGCATGGCATTTTTGATACTCGTGCGTTATTTTTGCGAATATAAACGAGGCGGCATCTTTGACTCATAATGTTGTTTCATACGAAGTAGTCAATGCCCACCTTGAGAACGAACTTCCTTCACGCTTAACTCCGATCTATTGACCATTGCCGACGAATCTTCAGAGATGAGGCCTAGAATGTTGTGGAAGCCCTCGTTTTTTGTTAGACAAACATGGGATCAAGGGTTCCTAAAGGGTTCTCGGATTTAATCCGTTATAGGGTGGCTAATGGTGAAGGTTGCCATGGACTTTAGATTGTCGAATTCTCAATACCACTATTCATGAAAAGAAAAAGAATATAAACCATGACATCCTTTTTTTATTAAATGTGATATAACATTACATGGTGACCTACCTAGGCCTAGTGAGAACCTTATTGATAATATTTTTTTCGATGGATGGTATCCATACTTGGCGGAACTTGCTTGTCGCTCTAAGTTTGAAAGTTGTAGGTTTTTACCGCTAATGTGTGACCCAATTCGAGAGATTCCAAGGTAGACCTCTTTGCTTTGTAGGATCAGGTTTGTCGTCCTTACTTTTTTGTTATAATATAGGGCGATAAGACATGAATGTATGGTGTTGAGTACCCACGGTGGTATAGCTTTCCATCCACGATGGTATATCTTGATTGGGATTATCTTCATTATGCGCTTGAAAAGTGTCGTTTTTTTAGAATTTTCGGGACCAGGGATCCGTCCACCTAAGAACCCCTCTTGGTACCTCGGTAAGAGGGTTCAAATGATAACCTCTTCCATTCTACCGTTCAAGACAACATCCACCTATCCATTTTCTCCGTCGGAGACCTACATCGCTTCTCACTCTTTGATGCTTAGAGAATCCCAAACCAAAATTTATTCTACGCATATCTTTTACTAAATTCGTCTTGTTTTGAATTCTCTAGTCAATGCCCACCTCACCCTTATAAGTTTGTCGACCTTCCAATTTTCAGCCCTAGGGATGTGAACCATGTTGAGCTTGAACTCCATGACATCCTTTTGGGTCATGCTTTTTACCGCTTGCCTTAGCCAAGTATTTGGCTAGTTGTCATCCTTCGCCAAAGATAAGACACGGATGCTTTGAAATTTCCTTGGATCTAGTTGACGAACCATTATCGCTAAATTTTCGTTGTCCGATGAGGTACCTCCGTCATTTCTCGGTGTCTAGATGAGCATTTCTTGAAAGCCTATTTTGAAACCCTCCATATAAGTTTGGGTTTCCAATTTTCAGCCCTTGGGATATGAACCATGTTATTGGTAGGGTCATGCTCCTTGCCTTATCCAAGCTTTGGCCAGAGTATCTTACTTTAAACCCTTGGATCTAGAGTTTCCTCAAGATATCCAGTGTGTCCCAGCATTCCTTGGAAAGCCCAAACTGAATTTGTTTCAAAGCACTCCACGTAAAGAATCCAATTTGGCATTTTGATATCCAGTGGCCACTGCCGTTTGTTGACGCCATAAAGAATCCAATTTGGCATTTTGGTCGGGGTAGAGGTCGTGGTCACGATAATGAAGTCGGTCAGTGCCTACCCTTTGATAGTCAACCTAGGCCTGAACTTTATATCAAACTCGCACAATTCGATGATTCACTTAACTAGCAATCCTAACACAACCAACTTTTATAAGATACCCTTTAACAGCTAGTCGGTCAGGATAACTATCTGGTGTGCTTGAAAGTAAGGAGACAGCTTTCTTGCTGAAAAGATGAGTGCCAGTGCAATCTTCTCAACGTGGGGATACCATGTCTTGGCGCCAGTCAGTGTTTTGATAACGTAGTAAACTGGCTGATGCACGTTAAATTCCTCACGAATCAAGATGGAACTTAGTGATGCCTCTGAAACAGTTAAGTACAAGTACAGCTCCTCACCCTCTCTTGGCGACGTCAAGAGAGGAGGGTTGGCCAGATGCTCCTTCAGTTCGTCGAAAGCGACCTGACATTCTGTCATCCATTGAAATCCGTTCATCTTAGTACCACTCAAGGCCTTGAAGAAATAAAGGCATTTGTCTCCAGACTTGGCCAGGAAGTGGGAGAGCGCTTCCAATCTCTTGGTTAACCTCTAGACATCCTTCATATTTCATGATGGGGTCATGTCCATGATGGCTCTTATTTTCTCAAGATCCATCTTTGATGCCCCACTAAGATATGATGAAACCCAAGAATTTTCCAAAGGATACCCTGAAGACACACTTAAAGTGGTTCAGCTTCATTTGTTATGCCCGAAGTTCCTCGAAGGTTTTGGTGGATCGTAAATATAGTCGTCAGTGGTCTTACTTTTGACGAACATGTCATCTACATACACCTCCATATTTCAGCCAATTTGCTTTTCGAACATTTTGTTCATGAGCCTTTAATAGGTGGCACCTGCATTCTTCATACCGAATGACATGACCTTGTAGTAGTAGGTTCCCTAGTCGGTCATGAAGGAAGTGTACTCTTTGTCTTTCGAGCTCATTCAGATCTGATTGTAACCCGAGTAAGTATCTATAAAATTTAGTAGTTCGTGCCCAGATGTGAAGTCCCCCAGCAAGTCATAACTAGGTAGCGGAAAGCTATCTTTCGGGCAGGCTTTATTGATATCGGTGAAGTCAACGTACATCCGCCACTTCCTGTTACTCTTTTTTATGAGAACCACGTTAGAGAGTCACCCAGTACTGGACTTTCCTTATGAATCCGGCATCTAGCAATTTCTTTACTTCCGGATGGCTATTAGTTTCTCGATGGAGTGGTTTCTCCACTTCTACCTGATGGGCTTTCGGTCAGGATCGAAACCCAACTTGTGGATAATTATTTCGACCGGGATCTCAGGCACGTTAGCGAGCGTCCATGCGAAGATATCTGCGTTATCTCTTAAGAAGCCGATCAACTAGTCACGTAGGGGTCCGGCGTGCGAGCCCCCTATCTATACACGTTTCTCTAGGTTGTCTAGATCCAAGGATATGAGGTCGATGGCTTCACCGGACTGTGCTTGCTGCAGAGTTGCTTCATCATGATGGTCTAGGTCTTCTGCCGGCCAGTCAACATTGCTCTGGTCGACTTGGGACAAATAATATGTTCAACCATTCACTTGGTCGCCCAGCACTTTGTCGATATCGCATACTGTTGAAAATTTTATTTTTAAATGGGGTATTGATGTTACGGCCCCGAATTCCGCCAAGCATAGTGGGCCAAGTATAATATTGTACATAGAAGGCAGGTCGACAACCAAGAATGTGAGCGTGCAAGACACTATCTTCGGGTATGTGTTTAATGTGGCCTCTAGCCGGAGTATCCCTTGAACGACCATTGGTTCATTGTCCAATACATATAATGGCCATTCGGTCCGTTTCATTTAGCTCTTTTTTAAACCTAGTTTGAAATAAGTATCAAGTTAATTCTTTCAGTTAACTCATTATCGATAAAAACTCATTTCAGTTGATAGTCTATAATACCATTTGAAACGAGGGCGGATATAACTAGAGGGTCAATATGGGGAGATTACATGTACCATATCATTTTTACTAAAACTAATGATATCATCTACTACCCTCTGCTTCTTGTTCCCAATCAGCCTCTCTTGGCTATCCAAATTATGAGTCTTGGGTGACTTGGTGGTCACCATGTTGACCACCCTAGTCGCAACTTAGTTCCTTGGCTGTTGCTGCTCAAGCTTGCCTTCGCCCGCCGAACTAGGATTCTGACCCAGGTTCCTTAGAAACATGGTGAGGTGACCCCTACGAATAAGCTCCTCGATCTCCCTCTGCAAAAGTCTGTCAATCCTCTGTGCTATGGCCCAGAGATCAATGGAAGTCACAGTACTTCGTCTAATCTCCTTCCTTTATGTGCTTCACCTGCTTTGGTCACTTTAAGAATTTTTTCTTCCTAATTTGCATGAGAATGTTTGCTCGGGAGTCATTTAGGGATGTTAGGTGAATGGGCCTAAACTCCCTCTGTATAGGCAGCTCAGTCCTGGGTTGCTCCTAGCGGGAGTTGTTATGGCCCCCGATCTTCCTTTTCCCTTTTGCTGGCATGGGGCACGGTTGGTCAGCTCATTCCAATTGCTTCACCTTGTTAGCTTTCTCGGCCATGATGTAGGCTTGAGCAATGGATTCAGTCTCCTAAAATGTATGCGGGCCCTTGTGGGCTAGATGCTTAAAACGTCACCCGTACCCAAAGCAGAAATGAAGCTACTGAGCTTCACCTCATCGGTGAGCTTGGTTTTTTTCCGAGCCTTGTGGTAAATCGCCCTAAGAACTTTCTCATGTTCTTACTTAGCCTTTGCTTGATGTGGACGAGGTGCCAAGGCTGCTTCTCTCCACGGAAGCTAGAGGTGTACTGCGCCAGGAAGGTATCGGCCGGGTCCCAAAAACTCCTAATTGAATTTTTCAGCAGCCAATAGAACCAAATGCGAGCATCTCTCTTCAAAGTAAGGGGAAAACACTGACACATAGCAACCTCCTCTAGGCCTTGGAAGCTGAGTAGGATACAAAAGTGATCGAGAAAATCTATGGGATTCGTGCTTTAGTTATAGGGTTCCAGGGTCAGCATCTTAAATTTCGGTGGAAGCGGTTGCATCCGGATCTCCATGGTGAAGGGAGACCTCTTCAGATCGGCCGAGGGTTCACACTTTTCTCCCTTGAACACGCACCTCCATATCTTTTCAACTTGATCCTCCACCCGTGAGGATGTTGTGAACCATTTTTTTTATTGTGGTAGGCCCTCAACTCAAAGTGCCCGACTGAGCAGAGTGGAGCCGATCGGCTACTGCCACTAGCTGGTCGAGTAATTTGAGAGGCTCATTCTTGGACTAGTAGCCTCTGCTTATCGTGGGAGTAGCGCGGATTCCTTTGTTCCAGACTCTTCTCCGGGGTCCTGCGGCTCAACTGTCCTTTTGACCTGGAACGATTTTTTGTATTTGAGGCTGCCAAGGCACTGGAGTTACCCAGGCGTACGACCATCTTGGCTAGCTTCTTCTTTCTCTGGCCTCCACGCCTGGAGGTCGGAGTGTGGGATGAAAAGGAGGGAGCCCCTATCTCTATTTACCTTGGCGCATACAGAGCGCCTGGAGCAGTTGAGACATTTTGTTCATTTGCTCCGCCATCGCTAGAATGATCGAAGCTGATTACTTTCCTGCCTGGCTACTAGCAGAGTGGTCGTCATTAGGGGAGGTGAATTCTTTGGCCGGAACGCTAACTTGTACTCTTGTATTCACCATATTTGTTAATGAAATAGATGTTGATGAAATAGTGGTCAGGCCTTTCATTTGGCTTCCCACATATGATTCCAATAATGTGTTCTGGATCCGTGTCTTTGACGGATTCGGATTCAACTAGTCCACGGTTCGTGCTGATGCGGGTCTTGATCTCCGTGTTGCGTGGTTTGGATCCTGCACACCCCATAAAAGACGAGAAGTCAGAGAAGAACGACGGAACTCACTCCCCGATTTATCCTTTGATACTTAAGTAAGTTATAATTCTTTTAAAATGAAGAAAGTAAAGACAAAATTTTGCCAAAGATAATGTTCAGGAGGGAATTCGTGAGTCTGACTCGGAGGTGCATTCGTCGTAAAGTGGCTTTGGGTTGTAATGCACTCATGGAGAGTGACTTTCTATGGTAAGCTCATGGAGAGTGGCTTTTCTGGCTACTGGATTCACAAAGAGCGAGTAGTGGGAAGCAGAGTGGTGCTTGCTTGAGGATTAGATTGCTAGCGCAAGTTTGAGGAATGGAGGAAGCATACCTTTGGGGTGTATTCCCAGTGCTTTTTATAGCTATTTGACATTGCCATCCTTACTTAGGCGACAAGGCTGATTGCCAACTACCTAATGGGATCCTTTTCATCTATCGAGGGAATGCCAATGCCATTTAGGGCAACAATGATCAGAAGGATTCCTTCTTCGTCCGTGGAGATGCCGTGTGCTGTGAATACGTGGCTTCCATGGTGAGCGATGCTATGATTTGGGGGCTTCCCTTGTGAGATGTGCATTGATTTGGGGGCCTCCGTTTCTGAGGAGGTCGCGATTAGGGAAGATCTTCTACATTGCATCCAGTTAAGGCAGACAACCTGTTGCTCGTGGAAAATGGTTCGTAGGCCACATCCGATTTGGGCCACTTCCAGCTGTCTGAAAATCATTTCCAGTCAATTGGAGCATTGATCGCCCTTTGGGCCAACAGGCCGCAATTCTCTTGAGCTGATCGCCTCCTTGGGCAAGCCCATTTCAACCATTCCCATCAGATTTATATAAAAATTGAAGAATTAATTAACACCACTAATGCATATCTTGGAATCAATTCAATCTAGACCCTTTAGCAATATGCATCTGATGATTTGAAATCTTAAATCAGTTTTTTATTTATCACAATTAAAATAAAACCCTGTTAAGGGCTCTAGATTTTTTCCAAGAGAACCCTTCAATACTCAAATTAGTATGCGCTTAATTTATTACTTTAATTAGTTACCATGTCAAGACAATTATTAATATCCGAAGACTTGAGCCAATATATTTAGATTAGATCCTACAGATTGAATTTACATATATTATTTTAAATTAGGCTACTGACTATGACTTTTTTATCTCGTTAGTTTGTGCTAACTGGTTGTATAAGGAACCAACAAACGGGTCAGTAAAAAATATTTCAAGTATAGTTACAATATGTCTTCAAACATTACCCTTTTAATAATTGCTATCTCAAAGGTTACTATATGGTATTATTTTTGTAAAATGTATTGGAAGACATATTCAAATGATATGGTGTCAATTTATCTATATGTTTTTGTGAAGGCAGGGGAGTAGATATTGATGAAGAACCGCTGTGTCTCATCATGGTGTCCAAAGATTATCTCCCTGGTACCAACCATATACGTTTTTCTCTCTATTCATTTTATAATTTGGGCTTCTTTAACCCTAGAAAAAAAATAAAAGAAATTAAAACATGCCGAGGAATATATTTTATAATATTTGGTTATAAATAAAATTATAAAAAAAATAATATTATGATAATTTTAAATAAAAATAGCTACATTTTTCTTATTATCATATATTCATATCTTATTTCTGGCCATAATATTATTTTATGTATTTTTGACAGCTAAATAGGTAAAATACTTTACTTAAAATTTCATTTATATCTAGATTGAGATTTAACTCAAAATAGAGACAATGCAAGGAGAAGCATATTCAAAAAAGATGATTCCTCGGTTCTATAACCTGCTCACAAAAGAGAGAGAGAGAGAAGGGGTCGGGGTTGTGTTTCCATATGGACTTCTCTAATACCTAAATTAATACAAGTTTAAGTTAAAAAGTACAAATAGAATTACCTATCCTTATTTTAGAATAAAAAAAAAAAAGATTGACGATGACATAGTTAATAAGGGCTAACCTATCGGATAAAGCTTAAGTGAGAGATGAAGCCATTATGACATTGATTTCTTTTTGCTAGTAGATAGTGAAGATTTCGTGTGTCATTTTAGAAGGAAACTATGGAACTCCAAATGTGATGAAAGAATTTTATGTATGAGTGGTCTAAATAAGAAGGATAAAATATGCTTATCAAGAGAGGAACCCAATCCAAAAATGATTGTAATTTGTCTAAAGGTTGAGTGTGTTAGAATTTCTCATGAATAATGGTTCATTTCTCTCACATTTTAGACCCCTTTCTCGATGGTGAAAAGTAGCTGAAAGAGTTGTTGGGACATGTAAATGCCACCATATTGGTCTCATACTCGGGCAATGGGGGAAAGTGTGGAAATTCATAGTCCTGTCTCGACATTGCGAGGCCAACCGATCAATGCTCGCCCTTCTAGATGGCTTTGCGAGGATGCGGTGGTCATTGGTGTGTAGCACCGATAGCCAGCGTGCAAGGTGTGCTGATATCTCTATGGGTCAGTGCAAACATTCCCTTTATCTCGTTGTGGCTTCTTTGGTTAAAGCCATTGCCCTGATGACCAGAGCAATGCTTACCCTTCAGCTTTGATTTTTGGTGCTCAATAGATGGGTCGGTGGTAGGGAAGAGGGTCGAAATATTGGCAGGCACTTTCCTCCAAACTGATACACACATGGGTTGGTTTGATCTGCAAAGATACCCTGGCCAACTATAATTCACACAAGTCTAAGGTGACCTCTAAAGCAGCCTCAAAGGTCCTTGATAATTGTATTTTCTGATTGTATTATTCTTGGTAAGAGCTTTTACATCGATGCTAAGATAAAGTCTATTATTTAAGGTAACTGGTAGAGATGGCAGCCTCAAACTTTGCTAATAGCGAGGTTCTTCATTGGGTCTTAGCCATCATACATTTCCGATCCTTCACCATGGATTCTAATTGATGGGACCTTGAGACCAACAATGTCAAGACCCTAGTCAAGCATTAAAATTGATCGTAGTATATATCCCATATATTTAAAATTGGAATATTGCACAAAATTTCACTAGTAACTTTCAAAATTTTGTATAAAAAGATAATCATTCTATGAATCGATCAAATTTACTTCAACTTGACCACCAAATATTGCACTTGCTTGATATATATGTATATATCATGCCATAATTAAATCCTACAATCGACAATGCAAAACAACTGGTAGATTGTATAATTATCTCAACAATTCAAAACTAAATTTTACATGCCAAAATATTCAAAGTATAGAAATTATTTTTTGATATTCTTTTTGAAAAACATAATCACATCTTCACTAAAGATCCTTTGTGAAGAGCATCCAAAGTTGTTATGGCTTAGAGGCTCTACAAAACAGAAAACAAGAGTAAAAGAGAAAAAGTCTGTATTTTTTTAACTTAGAGGCTCTCCAATGATTCTGGTAAAATGCCCTAACGGCGGAAAATATTGATTTAAGTATTTGGAAAAAGAAATGGTAAAACTTTCCTTGTAATAAATGAAAAAAAAAAAAATTATCGTTGGTACACTTGAAATTGCAAAAATCATAATAAAGTGGATATTATAATGGATGAAATTCTTAAAGTTGATGTAATAGTATTTTAAGATTTAAGAATAGAATTATATAAAAATCTGTTATAAGGTAACAGATATATTTAAGAGATATATTTTAATTATTATTAAAATATTTATAAAGATGTGTTATTTATTAATATATTCTTATATTAATTTACTAATATAGATGGATGATGATATGCCATAATACCAAGAGTGGATACTAGCAATCAAACTACACACACATATATATGATGGGACACCACTTGGATGGATCAAGGGGATCCATCCATTAAAGAAATGGAAAAGATCATTATTCAAATTTAGATTGTTTAATTTTAAATTAAATAGTTATAATTTAATTATTTTAAAAAAATTAAAAAGTCTGTTAAATTTGGTTATTAAACTATTTGGACATGCTTATTAACATGACATTGTATTCACTCGCGTGTGTGTTATTTAAAAATATTTAAAAATTAATTAAAGGATATTGTAAAACATTACTTAAATATTTTACCTCAATGAATTTTTTTTTTTTAAATTGTGAAGCATATTTCTATAAAAAAAAAAAAAATACTCTAATGCTTTTAATATTATAATTTATTAATGATACTATAGTTTATATGGCAAGAATATATTTTCTATGTACTCTTCTGAAATGTCAACCATAGCTTATTTAATACAAAAATTTAAAGGAGCCTCACAAATCTCAAGATGGTTGACTTTGAAGGGGGGGGATTAAAGCCCATAATAATTCTAATAAAAAGGACATAAATTAACAAAAAAAGGGAACACATTTCCATTTTATTATAAGAAATTATTAAATTCATACAATATATCTTAGTTATTCATTTTTAATATGACCATCAAGAACTTCTCCAGCATTAATAACCATATTAATAAGTATCTTCATATGTATGCTAATTTCCATCAACTTTAATTGTGTAGTTCGATCATGCAACTTTTCGATAACATTTTCACACTGGAGCTCTGCTTCATTTGCTAGCATCCCATGCATAACTAAACTTCTAAATTCCTTAGCCTTCAAAATCTTAGGGCCCTCCTTCAAAGCTTGCTTAATAAAAGAATAGTTGTGTGTACAAACCCTTAGAATATGATAACTTGTCCCTTTGTCGATTTTGCTCTTAATGTAAGCCAAGTTTTTGGATGCAACCTTTGTTGATTGTTCAACTGGTATATAAGCCAGCTCCATTGTAGTATGTGGTTTGCTTTTAACAAAAATGGACTCACAAGAATGTGGATATGTATTTTTACTGCAGATTATTTTGATAAAATCTTCAATATGTGAGTCTGAGATAGGATTTACGGATAATGATGTACGAGGCATGAAGAAAAGCACGATCAATATGGAAGAAGTAAGCATGCAATTATAAAAAGCAGAAGAAGCCATTTCTTGCTCTCTTATGGGGTAAAGAACAAGGGGGATGCCCTATTTATAGGAATGACCTAATTATAAAGTGATCATTTTTTATCTACTTTATATGGTATAATTTTAATATCAAATCCCCACGGGTTCTCTATATTAATTTCCCTGAGAAATTTTGCATGAAATTATTAAGTAGATTGTGTAATGATTTCTATAAATCCAACAAATTAGATTTGACATTAATGGAGGAAAAAAACAGATGCCTTCCTTAGCATGAACATAGAAAAAATAATGAATTAATCATCGATATAACTATCTACTAATATACAAGAAAGAGTATCTGCATGGATTATTGTTTTTTTTTTTTTTTTTGCATAAGATTTTTATAGTAGTTTAATTTAAATATCATATGGGTTAATTAAAATAAGTTGGGGGTGGGGTAAGGAATATCGTTTGGATGCCTTGTTAATTATTATCACATAAGGTCCTCATGTTAGATTAAATAACAAAAAATCTACTAAAAATTATTAAAGATATTTTCTTCATTTTAAATTTTATTCTCAATTTTTATTTGATATAAATTTTATACTATACAAATTTAAGAAAAAAAAATAAAACCGCATTGTACTCTAGGAACATTTTAATATAATAAATTTGGTCAAATTTTATACATGGTATAAATTTGTGTTAAAAAATCTAAAAAATTGAGAATTGGCCTGTCATGTTTTCTTTTTTTATCATATAATGTTGCATTGAGCTTGATTTTTTATTCCATTTTATTTTATTTATTTTTAAACAAACATGCATATATAATTTATATCAAATCGAAAAACTTTATAATAAATATTTTAAATTTTTTTTCTAACAAAAAAGTATAACATTTTTACTTTAGAGAAATACAAACAAAAAAATTTTCACCTAATAAAAAATACAAATATCAAAATGATAATAGAATAAAATTTGATCTGAATTACATACATAGAATATTATATGCAAGGCCTATATACTAGTTTTTATGATTTTTTTCATTGTAAATATTATATTTATAAAATTTTAACATTTTAAAATATTTATCCATTTTATTTAAACTCATAAATTTTTTAAATATTTAGTAAAATCAAATAAAATTTTAAAGCATTTGGTAAAACTATATATCTATGCACATATATTCAAAGTGGCTTAAGTGGAAGAGGACATGCATACATAATAAAATCATCAAATATAAGTAAAATTAAAAGAAAATAAGAATACATCAAATATTATGTTTAAATATACTTACTTTTAATCTCTAATATAATATATTGACAAACAAATATTCCAAATCACCCTTCTTCTATTCATCTCTCTTCATTCCCTTCTCTTACTCTTTTCTTTGTCTTTTTTTCTCATGAAAATACCTAAAAATAGTGCCAGGCGTGATTTTATATACCAATCGGCATAGAGTGCCAGTCAGGCATATATCAAACGCTGCATCAGACTCTAATCGTGTACAAGTGTCGCATCAGACGCATGTAATCTGCCAATTTTACACACAAAAGCCACAGAGGTGCGTTTAGATGCCCTATAATTTGCCCAAATTATACTCAGGTACTCAAAAGTGCTCTTTGAGCACATCCAATTTGCTAAAATTATGTGTGAGTGCATGTCATGTGTACCTCAGACGTCAAATATATATTCTTATATATTTTGAAAATACATATTCAAGTTCCAATGAATCTTTATTGGAACTCAGACGTCAAATCTGCTTTCATTTTTAAATTTTTATTTAAAATTTTGTTACTAAATTTGTGTAATCTCAGACGTTAAATCTGCTTTCATTCTTTAAATTTTTATTCAAATTTTTATTACATAATTATTTCTAATGAACCCAAAATAAAGTGATAATATTAAAATAATTTAAGTGGGAACTGGGTATTATATATAAAGTGTTTATACCTTACATGCTTGTGATTCAACTTTCACATTATGTAATTTTTATAAAATGTATGCAACAGATCGTATCATAATCAACTAATGACCTCCTTTAATAAACTTACTCAACTCAATCAAACTAATATACAATTAATTTAAAATATTAAATTTTGTAGAAAATCGGGTAGAGTTTCCTCTAAAAGTGAAAAACAATCATACATGAAAATCTATTTAATCAACCTGTACAACCATATAAATATCTAGATTTCAATATTCAACCACAACACATACACAGGACCAAAAAAATTATATCATTCATGGTTCTAACACAGCACTCCTAAAGTACTACGTTGAATCTAAAAAGAGATGTCATTTAGGCCTAAACAAATCCAAACATCCGAAAGAATGCGGATGCAGAACTAGATTCATAAACAACCTATGGAAGCATAACAATAATCCACAATAACAAATATCATACCACAATAAATACATAATATTAATCTAATTTGACTATTTACATTTCATTACGTCAATCACAATCTAAGATTCTAGGTCTTCGAAGTCTGATAAGTCTCCTCTAGCAAAATTCTTCTCGTTACTCTATCTAATCGGGTGTCAACTCGTGACTCTCATCTAAAAGGAAAAAGAAGAAAGAGTGAGCTAATTGCCCAGTAAGGTACATATACAAATCAAAGGACATACAATTTTTATTTTCAAACATAATAATTTGTATATAAAAAAACAAGAATGCACATGAGATTGCAAGACACGATTCAGGAGGGAATACTTCCATTGATTGTTTCAGATTTCCTTAGTTCTTTTTCTTTTGTCTTGTTTTAGTCATCGATTTATACCCAAAGCGTATTTCGTTTGGAGGCCAAGATTAGTAGGCCTCATTTACCAAGGATCGGACTGTTGTAATTTGAATTGTGTTTACTCCTACACAATCCAAAATCATCTCCTCTTATTAAAAACTCAGATGTGGGTCATCTATATACTCATCCCTATAGACGGGGCCAATCAGCTATGACGGTCCAAGTGCAAGTTGTTTCAGAACAAACTATAACATTCAGTTACAACATACTAAGGCATGCCAAGGAACTTCACCCATTACATAACACAGCTAGGATATGCGGCCAAAGTAATCCTAAAATTTTTCTAGCATGCCAAAATTTCTTATTCATAATTCTTGGTCCGAATTCTGAGGTCCTTATTTCATTAGGAAATTTTGTTCTTAAACGTTAAAACAAATTCCTTTGTTCTTACTCTATTGGAGAACATTTCATAATTCAGTCAATTTATAGGTCCATCACTTAATTACAAAATTTTCTCCATCATTAGATTTCTTTCCATAAGTAAATTTTCATATCCTTCATAAGTGTGAAACCTTACGTGTTTATAATTCATACATAATATTTATTGGAGCTTAGAAGGATTAAGAAATCCCTTTTTAGATTATACCAAATAGAATTCTTAAAAGTTTTCAATCGTTAATTCTTTCGTAAATAATTCATGGCCTGATTTTTTGAACTTTCAAATCATTGTATTCATAATACGTGTATAATTCATCATATGATTGGAATAATCAGAAAATTCTTACCAGAATGAGCCTATCATGACTTTGGAGCTTTTGGATGACAATTCCTTCACAATTACATGCATTATAAATTTCAAAACGGAAATCTTGCATAATTATGATTGATTCGGACTAAATTCAAGAGGGTATGGATTAGGGTTCCAATGAGCATAAAATCCAACAAAACTATCAATTTGGACACTCAAATGATAAATTAGCTTACTCATGGTGTAGGTAATAACATCCTTGAGCCAATTCATCCATAAATCTCGATTTAATCGGTTTATTTCTCCAGGCCGTGGGTTTACGGTTCCTTGTCCGGAGACAGGTCAAAACTATAAATTCGGGCATACACAATCACTTACCCAAGTCATGGGTATCAATCATCTAAGGCGAATTCATACTTTAAACCCAATATAATTGATCAAACGTGGTCCGGATGCACCATAGGGTTCCAACGAACGGGTTTTCACCTAAAATCACCCAATCGGATATCCAATCGATAAATTAACTTGTACTAGACATAAGTAATGATATTCTAATCCCAATTTATACAAAAGTCCCAAATATTCATGGGTAAAAGGTCCTGAGCGTGGGGTTAGGGTTTCAATGTCCAAAAATCGACTAAATCTACAAATTTGGGCATGGAATTTACATATATACATGCTTAAATCTTGGGACTAACAAATATAAACTTAAACGAGTATCGGAACGAGAATATACGAAGAAAACAAGACAAAGTGTAAGAAAATAAAAGATGAGGATATGAGTGTACTTGTCTCGTCCTGATCTATCATTTTTTAATTAGCTCACGGACGGATTCGGACTTGTGGGCCTCCATCTTCTCCTTCTCTTTCTAGCTCCTCGTGCTCTCTCTCTCTAAACCCAAAATGGACGGAAAATAACACGCTGGAAGCCTCATGTGATATTTATATCGCGTCATGCGCCCGGCAGGCACAGGGCATTCTGTTTTAGGTGCCCGGCAGGCCCAAAAAATTTTATTTTTGGCACCGGCTGCCACGCTCGAGCACACGGCAAGCGCCATACTGCTAACAGCACACTAACAAGTAGCAGCCCACTTTCGTCCGATTTTTACTTCTGCATACATTAAGCCTAGTCTTAATCATTATAATATTAATTACTTCCTAATTATCATATTTTGAAAATCGGGACCTCACAATTCTCCCTACTATAGTACTTTTTTTCTCGAAATTCAACAAACCTTGAATTCCCATAATCGGAGGTAATCTTATAGATTATTTTGACGTTTCCAAATCACCTCCTTAATTAAACGATTATCTTAGAGAACTTTAAGCATTTGAATCATTCTAATCCCTATTACTCAATGCATTCTATCAAAGTTTCAAATCTATCAAGTTTGAAGGAAATTTAAACTTATTAACTTCTTTCCCGACTTAGCTTGAAATCTCAAATGATTGAAAATTCTTACTTCAGTCTACTCCAAGCCTCAAAAGGGACTATTGTTTCTAAACCTTAGACTGAACCTTAACATATGTGGATTTGCCATATTTTCGCTACGCTACTCTAATTAATTATCTAATTACAAATCATTCAATTGTAATTCATTACCATATCTAATTTAACTCGATGTCTATAGTTCTCTAATCAAGTTGACTAAGATTTTGATAGAAATCTTAAACCACAATCCAACCTCAAAGTCATATACTTTATATTCATGTTATTTCATTGGTAAGTTGAGAAGCCAACATATCTCCAAGTTATATAATCCATATCGAACACTTGGAGTATACGGCAGTCGTGATTATAACATATCCTAAATATCCATACCATAAAGACATAACTCACAAATCCTCAAATCGCAATCATCTAAGAAATATAACTGAAACATTTATCCAAAATTTTCATTACAACCTCAAGTTACCATTAAAACCTCAAAACTCACACATTTGGTAGCTTATCCTCTTATTTGCATACCAACAATCCAAATTGCTCAATTCCAATCATATTGCCCAAATTTGCGATAAATGGATCGTCCTTGAAAACTAATCCATAATTATTCAAACACTCAAAGTCTTTATCACCCTAACAACCTCAAAGCAAAACTTTAGCTGCAACGCTAAACCACAACTAGGGTAATTTCAATCATGAGTTTCTCTCCTACTATAATTCAAGGGTGACCACCCTATATAATGCAGAAGGGCACAAGTCCTGAACTTTCTTCAAAGGTACTACATTCAACTGCAACATACTTGATTCACTAAGGCCAACCCAAATGACACGGTCGTCATTTTATCCTTAAATCTTTGAATGCCATTCTTATCTGATTCACTCTGACGGATACCATTCGCTACTAAGTCACGCGCCCGAGAACATTATAAAATTTCTCGATGGGCACTTAACGGATATCTTATCATATTAAATTGTGACCAAGAAAACTGCATACCCACGTTACACTATTCAGTCCTTCCTAAACCATATCATAGTCTTCAAACGAAGTTTACACTTCCTATGATTCCTTGAACTTGACAATAGGGTCTTCACAATAATATCCTGAGCATGGTTGGAAGATTCAACCTATAATATTCACATGTATGCCAATAAATCTATAAACCCAAGTAGTATTGTCCGGACTTACAACGACTATTTTTAAATTTCTGAATGCTGCTACTGCTACTGACACAACCCCTATTTATCCTTAATCGATGACATTTTGCTACAAACTGGCCCTCGAAAACTCCACACCTCAGTAAAAGGTCAAGTGATTCATCTATTCGTATCAGCATGATAATTTATCAATCAAACACCACCAAAATCAAACCAAGGTTCAGTACCACAAAGTAATCCCAATCAACCCAACCAATCACACCTACGGACACAAAAAAAAATTCCATAGGCACCAACAGGACTAATATCAAATCTAAATCCTTCAAATATATACTCAAAATTCCAAAACAATACTTCCATTAAAATGTCTAAATTTGAAAATCCTTTCTTCCACCATGGTAAGCGACTCCTCAATACCAGTGCCATTACCACAGAACCTTGTTCCAATGCACTAAACCACACCTCTATCCGACCCGTGGGATGTAGACAATCCCTAATCATATGGTCGAATTGTCCCTAAATTGAGACATGCTCTCAAAACTCCCATCGAAACAACATATTCATCCATAGAGCATTCCCAACATCTCACACGTTATCTCTTATCCTCGATGCCCATAATTCTTTACACGCTAACCACCCGAGGTTAACTTCACCTCCCATCTGACATGGGTCGACATTACCTTATCTTTTTTCAAACACTGGATCACTGTTATCGCCATCTCAATCCACAAGATTCATACCGTAATCTCTATAGGATCTGAACTACACCAAAAGTTTAGGTACTTAATTATTACTAAGTTGATTATAAATTGACATTTTTTTATTTGCTATACCAGAATTAACTCTAAGTTATCACAACCTCGAGCCATTAATTCTACCTCATCCATCATACTTGCTAGGTTGATCGGGTATCCCTTCTCAATGAATTACCAGTCAGAGGACTTCAACCAAGAACTGATCAAGCCTAAATTTTGAACCCAAAGCCAGTTAACCTGGACCTCAAATCTATGCCTATCAACTCAAATACCAAATCGGTACCAATTAAATTTGAACCTCAAAGCACCTCTCTACAGCTCCTCTCGACCTCACGGTCGACCACCACCACAAATAGACCTTCGCCTAGGAGCTATAGCGGCTACTAATATCCTATCTGAAGGCAACATCGTGGTTAAACTATTTTTAAGACATTATTCAAGACGCAAGAGCTTGATTACCAAACTCATCCTCTATTTCTAACTTAGTTCAAGCCTAAACTAGCCAATCGGAATAACTAGGACTATCCATTCTGACTTAACTTATCCTCCGCCTACATCTACTTATCTGATCATCTTAATTGATCTTAACTTTCGCATATGATTCAAATCAAATCTAAAGTATTTCTTTTCTCTGATACCAACTGTGACGGACCGGATCATAATCCACTAATGATCTTCGTTAATAAACGTACTCAACCCAATCAGACCAATTTGCAATTAATTTAAAACATTAAATTCTATAAAAAAATCGGGTAGAATTTTATCTAAAAATGGACAAAAACTATACATGAAAACCTGATTAATTAACCCGTACAAGTATGTAAATATTCTGACTTTAATATTCAATCACAATACATATACAGGACCAACAAAAGCCATATGATCCATGGATCCAATACAATACTCCTTAACTATTACGTTGGATCTAAATAGAGATGTCATCTAAATCTAATCAAATCCAAACATCCAAAAGAATACGGAAGCAGAACTAGATCCGTAAACAACCTGTGAAGGTATAATAATAATCCACAATAATAAATATTATGCCACAATGAATACATAGTATTAATCTAACTTGACTATTTACATTTTATTACATCAATCACATCTAAGATTCTAAGTCTTAAAAGTTCGATAAGTCTCCTCTAGCAAAATTCTTTTCGTTGCTCTATCTAATCGGGTGTCAACTCATGTCTCTTATCTGGAAGGAAGAAAATGTAAGAGTGAGCAAATAACCTATCAAGGCACATATACAAATCAAAGGACATACAATTTTCATATTCAAACATAATAATGTGTATATAAAGGAACAGGAATGCACATGAGATTGCAAGACATGATTCCGGAGGGAATACTTCCATTGATCGTTTTAGATTTCCTTAGTTCTTTTCCTTTTGTCTTGTCTTAGTTGTCGATTTATGTCAAAGGCTTATTTCGTTTGGGGGCGAAGATTAGTAAGTCTCAATGACTAAGGAGTGGATGGTCGTAACCTGGATTGTGTTTGCTCCGACACAATCCAAAGCCATCTCCTCTTACTAAAGGCCTAGAAGCAAGTCGTCTACATACTCATCCTTATAGACGGGCTAATCAGCCGCGGACGCCAAGCTGCAAGCGATTTCAGAATAGATTATGACTTTCCGTTACAACATACTAAGGCATGCAAAGGAACTTGACCCATTATATAACACAGCCAAGATACGTGGACAAAGTAATCCTAGAGTTTCCACTGTAATTTTCCAGACATTCCGAAATTTTTTTTTCATAATTCTTGATCCGAGTTCTTAGTTCCTTATTTCATTAGAAAATTCTGCTCTTAAGCGCCAAAGTAAATTCCTTTGTTCTCACTCTACTGAGAACGTTTTATAATTCTATCAGTTTGTAGGTCCATCACTTAATTATAGAATTTTTTCTATTCTCAGATTCGTTTCCAAAAGCATATTTTCGTATCCTTCGTGAGCGTGAAATCTCAAGTGTTCATAGTTCATATATAATATTTTTGAAACTTAGAAGGATTAAAAAATCTCTTTTTAAATTATACCAAACAGAATTCTTAAAGGCTTTCAATCATTAACTCTTTCGTAGACGATTCATGGCCTAATTCTTTGAACTTTCAAATCAATGTGTTCATAATATATGCATAATTCATCATATGATTGGAACAATTAGAAAATTCTTACCATAATAAGCCTATCATGTCTTGGGAGCTTCTGGATGACAATTCCTTCACAATTGTATGTATTATAATTTTTGAAATTTAAATCTTGCACAATTATGATTGATTCAAACTAAGTTCAAGAGGTCATGGGTTAGGGTTCCGAGGAGTATAAAACCCTACAAAACTACCAATTCGACATCCAAATAATAAATTAACCTACTCATGGTGTGGGCAATAACATCATCGAGCCAATTCACCCATAAATCCCAATTTAATCAGTTAATTTCTCTGGACCGCTGGGTTTAGGGTTCCCTGTCCGGAGACAGGTCAAAACTATAAATTCAGGCATAACATTTACACAATCACTTGCCCAAGCCATGAGTATCGATCATCTAAGGCCAATTCATACTTTAAACCTAATATAATTGATCAAACGTGGTTCGGATGTACCCATGGGTTCCGACGAACGAGTTTTTCTAAAATCACCCAATCGAATATTCAATTGATAAATTAACTTATACTAGACATGAGTAATGATATTTTAATCCCAATTTATATAAAAATTTTAAAAATTTGTGGGTAAAAGGTTGCAAGTGCTGGATTAGGGTTTTAGTGTCTAAAAATCGACTAAGTCTATAAATTTGGGTATGAAATTTATATATATGCATACTTGAAACTTGGGAACTACAAAATATAAATTTAAATGAGTATCGGAATGAGGATATCTGAAAAAATAAGATAAAAGTGTAAGAAAATAAAAGATAAGGGTATGAGTATACTTGTCTCTTCCCGATCTATCTCCTTTTTAACTAGCTCTCAGACAGATTCGGACTCATGAGCCTCCATCTCCACCTTCTCTCTCTAGCACTCGTTCTCTCTCTCTCTCTCAACCCAAAATGGACAAAAAATAACGCGCTGGAACACTCACGCGATATTTATATCGTGGTGTGCGCCTGACGAGCGTAGGGCATTCTATTTTGGGTACCCTATAGGCCCAAGATATTATATTTTTGGCACCACCTACCGCGCTCAAGCGCGCGATAGGTGCCATGCTACTGGCAGTGCACCAACAAGCAGCATGCCAGCAGCCCGCTTTCGTCCGATTTTTACTTTCAATACATATTCGTTTGCATACATTAAGCCTAATCTTGATCATTATAATATTAATTACTTCCTAATTATCGTGTTTTGAAAATTGGGACCTCACAATATATGTATTAAATTCCTGTACATTATATTTAAGTAATGAGTTTCTATCATATTATACTTGCATGTCTTAAATATCTAAATATATATTTCTATATGTTTTAAATTTTTATAAAATTATACATGTAGACTTTATAACTGAAAAAAAGTGATAAAATTATATTAAGTACACTAAATTTTTGTAATTTCAGTAATTGATACTCCTACATATGCTACTATTCCTATATATTTTTAAAATACAAATTCAAGTTCCAATGAATCTTATGATTTACTACATACCATATATTTGAAGAAATTAGAAAAAAACTTTACATAAATTTGATAATGAGTATATTTTCTTTCATATAAAAAAATTTTAAAATATATTCTTATTTGATTAAAGTTTTCAATTCTATTATGTATGAACCATTGTAGAATATATTTAAATATGTCTCAATAAATTATAAATAAATTGAAGGTCGCACCTATCATCTGTGAGTTAAAAAAGCGGTATTATGTAAACGACCTGCCTACGTATTTTTAATAGCAGCGTATGACCTTTGGTCATATAAAATTAATCATAACACAATATTCAATATTTACTATTTATTTGTAAGATTATCACCAATCCTTACTCTCTTATATTTTTGTATGATTTGAACATTTTTTAGATATTTGTAAAGTTTTGTCAAAATTGACCATCAGTTTTAGATTATATATGATAAGTTTATAAAATAATATTATTAGTTTTTATTATATGTCATCGATATATATACAATTATATATGTTTATTTATAAAACTTTATATGCCTTATTAAGTAATTTTCTCACTCTTAATTCGTTAATCTTTTAGACTAGAAAGCTTGGTGTGACGGATCGGGTTATTTTTCTTTTCAATAACCCCTCAGTCAATAAATCAATATATAAGTATCATAATTTCAGCATATCACAGGATCCAAAAGCCACATAAAATTCGTTGCTCTAGTATGGTATATTTAAATACCACGTTAGTTCAAGAGAGATGCCACAAGTTCTCTATATACCCAAATGAAATGCGGAAGCAAAACTAAACTTAGTTACCTGCGGAAGCTTAACAGGGATGTAACCAATCTCCAGGCTTTTGCCATTCGACTTTGCTTAAGCAGATCCTTTTTCTTTTCTTGTTCTACTTATTCAGGGGCCATTTTAACACTATCACCTGGGAGGAGAAAATAGCAAGCGTGAGCGTACAACTCAACAAGTGAAATCATACGTCACTATCAAATTGTGAAGAACCATGAAATACAATGAGACTTGAGTGGATCATTTGGAGGTATCGATTTGCCACTCATCATGTTTTGGAACCTTTAGTTACCATTTGGATATGCTTAATCAATTTACTTTAATCTTTGCGGACCAGGGCCAATAGGTCGTACTAGCAAACGATGCGAAAGAACGAGGAAACGATCATGATACTCCACATGATCTAAGGCCGTGAGGGATTATCTTTTACGACCCATCCGGGGGGTCGTGCACATCGTGCCATAAATCGCCCCATTCCCCCGGGGTACCAGGGCAGTCATCGTTCTTCCACAGTAGTATCCTAAGGCGTGACATGGACACCACCCGCTTACACTTAAGCGACCAGAATACGTGGCCTAAGTATTCTTCGGGTTTCCACCGTGATGGACGTGTCAAGCCAGAGAATACTTTCCATCTAACAGTCCATGGTCCTAGTTTCATGATTCTATTTTCATATTCATTTGAGGAAAAGTCCACCGTATCTCATGTATCGTATCTCCCGCCATTTGGGAGGTTTCCTCATTCACATATCATCACATATCACATTATGGACTTCCCTCCATTTGCTCATTCGTTTCTCATTTCACTTGGGCATTCGTTTTCCATCTTGCTTGGGAACTTACACATGTCATGTGGATTTCATTTGATTGCTTATACGATTCTTATTCGTCTTTGAACTTATTCCTTTTCACGATTCAATTTGAATTCACGAGAGAGTTTTAGCATTTCTCTTCTCATTGAGTCAATATCATTTTGGAGTCCTCCGGTGCTCATTTCATTGTAAGCGATGCACATAGATTATTAATCATGGGCTATACGATTCTTATGATTTGGATGGATATTAAAACGATAATACTTGATAGAGAACGAGTAAGAATCACAAATTGACTATAGTGAGTATGAGAACACTTGCCTGGGATGCTCATGAAGTCCTCATGTTTGGCTTGGAAATCTTCTTCCTCCTTCTCTTTCCTTCGCCTCTCCCTCCTCTTCTTCTTCCTTCTCTTTGGCTCGTCGCTCCCCCTGCTCCTCCTTCCAATCCCCTCATCAGTATTTATAGGCGGTGGGATAAGAAGGTTGGGGCAGGAATCTTCCAGAGAATTCCAGGGATCTTTGGCGTCGTTTCTTCCCGAGATTTCGGGAATGTTCCGGAGTCGTTCTTTCCCAAAGATTCTGGAGGTTTCCGGAGTTCCTGTGATTATTCCGGAGTTAATCTCCTACTCCGGCTCCCGTTCTTCTCTTCCAGTCAACTTCAGTTGACCGGATTTGGGCTTCTTTCAGGCTTAAATCAACTCCGGCTAAATCACTCCGGCTTTTAAGGCGTAAATCTACTCCGTCCGTTATGTCACTCCGTCCCATTTTCTTAAAAAGCACTCCGGCTTCCGTGAGTAATTCACTCCGTCCCTTATGTCACTCTGTCTCAAAAAGCACTCCGTCCATTATGTCACTCCGTCCCTTATGTCACTCCGTCTTAAAAAGTACTCCGTCCCTTATGTCACTTCGTTTTAAAAAGCACTCCGTCCTTCAGAGTCACAAGGCTACTCCGTCCTTCGTCAAAGCCCGCACGTGTCTTTATTGGTAAGGAGCTTTGGGTCTTATATATGCTTCAATGGTTTCTTCTTATTTCGATGTGGGACTTCTTTCACTCCGGCCTGCTCTTTTACTCCGTCCTGCAAGGCTAGTCCGATTTTCTTCAAACGTGAGGCTTCTCCGGCTTTTACGCTTTTCTCAATTTCCTCCTGCCTGCAAGGCCAATCCGATTTTTCATTAAACGTAAGACCACTCCGTCCTGAATTCTCTAAATTCACTCCGGTCTGTTAAATCACTTCGTCCTGAACTCTCCTTTCAATTTACTCTGTCATGAATTCTCTTCGTCCTACCAATCTACTCCGGCCTTAGGGCCACTCCGTCCTCTCAATCCACTTCGGCCTTAAGGCCGCTCCGCCCTCTCAATCTACTCCAGCCGTAAGGCCACTCCGATTTTTCCGCCCCTTTTTCGCTCAAGCACTTCTTGGGCGCCCAGCAGGCGCCACTTGGAGCCTTACATTATTCGTTTCATAGGCCTACTAAGCACCTCATTATCAAGTTTTTAGATCCGAAACCTCACACTTGGTGCTTACTTGCAGGTGGTTTGGTCTAAGGATTCGCTGTTCAAGGATAGAATTAGAATTATAAAATCAATTTTTATTCTATTATTTAAAAAGAACAGTAGTTTATATTATTAGTTTTGTTTATTTGAATTTTAGCTATATTCAGTTTATAATGATGTTTGGTGTTGACTTTAAGTTTAATTGCATTTTTATAACAGCTTGGTTAAATTATGATTTTTAATTATTCTAATTTAGTATGGATATTTTTTCATACGACATATAATTTGAAGTCATATATTGTCAGTATTTAAATCACTTTTAAGTATAACATTTTAAATCTTATAATTTAACTTATAGTTTTCAAATTGTTTGTTAGTGATTGATTTCTCAAATTCATGTCTCGATATTATTTTTTATTTTAATTAGTAAAATAAATAATTATATTTTGAATTATTAAGGACAAAACTCAAATTTAGGCTAGTAATATAAATTTAGGCTGAAATTTTATTTAGTATACTTATATGTCAATAAATTTTAAATATATATTTATATATATCTTTATTATGATGTAATTATTTATGCATGTTTTATATTTGAAAGAAATTATATAAACTATATAAATTTTTGAAATCCTAAATTTAATATTTTGCATATTTCTAATTATACATTAAAGTGTCTTCCTGTCTATATTATATATTAAATCTTTTGCATGTCTATAGTTTTTACTTAATTATTCTGCATAACATATATTTAAAGAAATATGAAGAAAAACTTTACATTTACTTTGATATAAACATTATTTTATCCAGTACGAGAAAAATAAAAAAGTATTCTTATTTGAGAATAATTTTTAGTTTAATTAAATATGAACTATTATAAAGAATTAACAAAATATGTATAGATATTTTTTTAATATATTATTAGTAAATTAAATATCAAACCTATCATCCACGAGTCAAAAAATTAACATTTAGCCCCAATTGTAAGGATTATTTGGAGTCGGCTCACCAATAGACCGTTAGTAGTAACATATGACTTTTAACTATGTAAAAATAATTATAAATCTAATTTTGATATTTACCATTTATTGGTAAAATAATCACTGATCCTTGGACATTTATATATTAGCATAATTAGGACATGATTTATGTATTTTGCATAGTTTTAGCATGGTTAATCATAAATATATGGATTTGGCATGATTTATATATTGGTACATATTTTGACTTAAATGATCATCAGTATTTGACTTTTACATAATTTATCAAAAAATAATATTATTGATATTTTAAAATTTTGACCATTTTATTATTTTAGCATGTTTCATTGATATATATTCACAAATAAATATATATAACTTACTAAGCTTGGACTCATTATTACATTTGTTTTTGCTAACCCTCTAGATTTGTCACGATTTTGGACAAAAGTAGGTCTTAATAATAATTCTTAATAATTAAAATTTTTAAAATATAACTCCAAATAACGATATCCAAATACAAAATTAAAATTTAGGTGTATATGATAAAATATCCACACAATACCAATAGTAACAGCAATCATAGGATCATTTCGAACTATCCATTTGAATAAAAAAATAATCACGACCTACTCAAATATCCAAAAGAAATAGTGACAAACTGATGATATAGATCACATCACCAATCAAATATAGATCATACGCCACAATGACCAAATGTCTTCATTACAATACAATAAACCAGCCTTAATCTAATATATCATGTCCTCGATACCAAAATGTATTTGATACAATTACTGTCCAACTATAGAACTAAATACTAATAAATTATGAACAAAGTCTTTACCAACAACTATGTTTGAGCTCTCTACAGTGTATTTGTAGCTCACTCATTTGAAAAGATTAGAATAATAAAAACATAAATTAAATACTCAACAAGTATCAATATATAATATATATAAAACATGTGAGTCCATAATCAGAACAAATATTGATAAAGCATGTACAAAATTCATAAAAGCCAAAATCTAAATATCCGTTATATCAAATTAACGAATATCCAAATATAGTCTTATACGCACCAATGATCCAAAAGTATGAAACAAACTCAATCTGATGTCCAAATCCAACTAGTGATCAAAACATGCGAATCTCAAATAATGTTTAAAGTATTCAAATTACATACAGATAAAACATATTATAAATTTAAAATATGCTCAAATTAAAGAATCAAAGACTAAAAGATTGATTTTGAGGAAGAATTACAGATATTCTTGATAACTTTATGCTATAAGTTACTATTTAGATCTGTAGATGAGCTGTCTACATATTCTTCCTTATAGACGAGAACAAATGTCACTTTATTTTACTAACCGTGGATAATAGATACAATCCTTAAGTCTATTTAAATATATTAGGATATTCGAATATATATTAATTTCATTCAATTTTTTACGATGGTTTTTATAAAAGTACAAATCAATGAGGATCTCTATGTTAAAATCCAAAACTTTTCCTATCCGATGAAAAAAATATAAAAGCTTCCACTTAAAAATGTCAAATATAAAACTTTTCACCGAGAACTAAAGTATACATATCAAATAGAATATACAAAGACAAAGCTCGACCTGAAACCAGTGTATGAATACCACATGTGAGGCTCATATGTATATTTTCTTGACTTTTTTTTATTAATATTCTTATACATAAACAAAATATCTCATAACATATTCCCATTTTTTGCTAAACAAACCATACCCTTAAATATTAGCAAAATCAAAATAAAACATCAAATCCTCCAATAAATCTACATGCATGCATGGATAGACAAAATGGGATAAGTAAAAATGTCATGCATGTATACTAAAATTACCAAATGTTAGCAAAATTAAACAAAAACTAAAATATATCAAATATAGGGTATAGGATGTCACAACCTGGAGTTAAGCAGGTTTGGATAATTATTACTCATAAAGTTAAAAATCTCAAATAATTACAGTAATAAATACTAAATTCTAAAAATTTGGGTATAACTAACCCAAAATATGAGACCAGACAATCTCACCCGCAGAGAACCTTATCGGACAATCATCCAGACAAAATATATGTGATCTACCCTATGAACAACTGTAAGGGAAACAACCAAATCAAACCCCGAACCAAGAAATCAAACATGACCGACTCCATCTGAATCGTGTGGATAAATACTCACCAAAAATATGGTGACACATCAAATCTTGCCTAACTCCTATAATAGATCCAAGCCTTTTACTCTAAATGAAAAAAAATAAAAAATGTGAATAAAAAATTCAACAAGTATCGTCATACATATATATAAAACAACGTATATAAATCAAAGGGATAGCTCTAATTCTCCAATCGCACTGCCCTGCCAAAACATATTTAGAACAAATTGCTCTTTGATTCTCCACCACAAATATCAAAACCATTGTACACCCATAGTAGATGCAAATCAAAATTCGAATTTGTACATCATAACGACTACGTTTTAGGCCAACAACTTTAGGCCATCACATATAATCGGCATCCAACTATATTTTAGACCTACCACTTTCGACCACATTTTCATCAGTATCAGTTATAGTTTAGGTATTAACTCTCGACCATCTCATATTATTGAATCTCAATTACATTTTAGGCTTATAATTTTCTGCTATCACATATCATTGGTTCCATTAGCCCACCTATATTTTACGCCTGTAACTCTCAATCATCACATTTCAACCCACTACAACTTTGGACCACCAAGATCCCACACATATATTGACTCACAAGAGTCTTGAACTCCCCTATCCCCATACACATATCGACCCACGAGGAGCCACCATGGTCTTGCATACATATCGACCCATCAGGTCTTTAACTCTGCACATTTTTATACAAACATACTAATACAAAAATATACAACCTCAAATACTTATATTGGTCTTCATAAAATTATAAAAAACTCCCAAAACACATACAAAATATATTAGATATTAAATCAGACCAAAGATGAGGATTATAGATACTTATCTCGATCTTGTACTAAATAGATCTGAGGAAAGAATATTCTAATGTATTCTAATGATTCTCCTCTCTCTCTCCTACCATGTGCGCCACTTGCGCCTCTACCTTCTCTCTCTCTTGGCCGCGAGCCTCCACTTCCTTGCGCAAACTCTTCTTATTGCTGCGCGCGCCACCGCTCCCTTTTCCTCCTCGCCTCCTCTTCTCCTTCTCTTCCTTCTTCTTCTCCTTCCTAATGCAAAACTCTTTTCTCTCTTGCGCTCTCTGTCTTTTTCTTTCTTTCTTCCTTTCTTTCCTCTGCCCTGCCCCTGAAATCCCTCCTTTTATTTCTCTTTCCCCTTCCCCTTTCCAGCCGCGATTTTTGCCAACAGTTTTCTTTCTTTTTTTGTTTACACCAAATATATGTAATGTCTTACTGGTACTTAGGCACCTCTTTGGTGCGCTTTGGACGCAATGCCACAATTTTGATTTTTTTTAATTTTATAATATTTAATTAATTTTTATTACATCCAAATCATCTAAAATTATAATTAATATTAAAGCAATCTAAATGAGAATGTGGGACATTACAAATGATACTTGCCTCAACCTCTACTTGACAAATCTAACTAAATAATGTTTCAAAATTTTTTCTTTTTCTCTTTTTCTTTCATTCTCTTTCTCTCTTATCTCTTCCTTCTCATGCAAGATGACCAAAAACACTGCGTGTATTCCTTATATAATCGAATCGACAAATGAGCGCTGCCTCAAGTGTACGTTAGACACAACGTCTAATCCCAACCGGGTATAAGCGCCGCCTGAGGCACTCCTTAAGCATGAACATTCTACCAACCCACGCTCAAGCTCTATTTCAAGTGTGCATCAGATGCGCACCAATCTTCCCAAACTTCACTTAAGCAATCGAAAGGTGCTCATCGGGCACGTTTAATCTGCTAAAATGCGAGAAGTGTCCGTCGGGCGTGCCTTAGATGTCAAAACTGCTTTTTCGCTTTGAATTTTTTTAAATTTATATTGCACAATTATTTTTAATATATCAAAAATAAACCAAAAATAAACTGATAATACTAAATTAATCAAATGGAGAATTGAGTATTACATAATTAGTGAGTTTAAATTAGAAACCCTACAGTCGACAATGTATATATATATTAGGACTAAATATATATATATATATATATATCATGATAAATCTCTTGATCATGATAAATCTCTTGCCAATTTTCTATATATATACTCAATGTATATATATTAGTTTTTAGTGCTTCAAATATTTTGATAAGTAAAATGTAGTCCTAATTTATTAAATAGCCTTACAATCTACTAGTTTTCATGCATTGTCGTGTATTTGCCCGTTGGTTTCTCCGGTAATCAGAAACCCTAGCTCTCTTCTAGATCTTTGAGTGCAGGTATTATTTTATGGGCGCAATTTTTTAGCGAGGACGAGCGATCCAATGTTGTGGATTTCGCGTTCTTTGGGTTGAAAGTATGTATCTAATTTGGATTTTTGGCTTTTGACGTTTTGGGTTGTCATATCATCTTCGAATGATTTGGGTGTAGTTTTTATTCCGACAAAATTTGTCTCGGACGGAAGATTTGTTATCTTCGGAGGTGGTGAAGGGAATTGAGAGCTGGCGAAAAGACTGAGAGAAAGAAAGGAGGAGAGAGAGAGGGAAAGAAAGACGATGGCTTCAAAGAAGGCGGTCCTTCGACCTAGCACTCCGGAGAGATCCATACTGTTGGCGCAGAAACGTGGAAGGACACAGTGACCGGTCGGACAGAATCGCTCAGACGTCTGAGAGGAGGACCACTCGGATGGACAGACGTAATTGGAGATAGTGAGATTAGAAGAACACACACGGGATTTAAGTGTGGAAAAGCCCCTTCTTAATCAGAGGAAAAACCACAAAGAATACACTATAACAAATGATTGTTTACAAGAGTGTTAGCTACACAAGTTCAAACATAAAGATAAAATAATCAAAGTGTATAACCCTCAATCTCCCACTAAAGTGTGTTTTTATCTTTCTTTCTCACAACAAAGCTTGCCCTTTTGATCACTCACAATGCACACCCCAAATGAAGCACAGCTGCTCACCAACCTCCTTTTTCTCTCTCTATTTCTCTAGCTCATTGAATGAGCTCTCCCATATATATATATATACAAATATACAACCACCCTAGGAAGGCTAGCTAGCCACCCTAGCGATGAGGGTGGCGAGAGCACGCCGCTTTGCCCAGCGCACAAGCTGGCATGTCTGCAACACCTTGGAAGTTGTAGTCGCCACCAACTTCCAATCAGATTACGTCATCAGTCGGCCCGCATTAATTGCTGCCACAGAATAAGTCAACGCCCGGCATGTCTTGAGTCCTCGTCCATGTCCACCATTCGGACATGACGCTAATAGGTCTCGTCCAATTTTCAAAGTTCTCGGACTTCACAAGAGTCCTCGTCCACCAAGGAGTGACCCCAACAAAAACTTCCCCTCACGGCCAGGGTGGGAGCGAAGTCGATTAAGCGGCGATGCCTGACAAGTTTCCAACTTTCCTTTGGAAAAACTTTGGTTAACATGTCAGAGCCATTGTCATCTAAAGCGGACTTTATCAATTGATAGTTGCTCATCATTAAGAACATCTCTTACCCAATGATAACGCACATCAATGTGCTTTGACCTTAAATGGAGCAGAGGCGTTCTTACATAAATGAATGGCACTTTGACTATCACGAAGACCTTGTGCGTCTCTTGCCTTAAACCCAATTCTTGGATGAACCTCTTCATCCAGAGCATTTCCTTACAAGCCTCGGTCATGGTAATAAACTCAGCCTCCGTTGTTGACAAGGAAACACACTTCTATAACTTGGGTGCGGAGGCGGCCCTCCTCCGTAAATTTCACCAAGTGCTCGGGCTTTGATTTAGAGAATCAACGTCCCTCGCCATATCCGCGTGCTCGTATGCAATCGGTGAGGCTTCTCCTTCAAACTGCAAACCCGTCTTGGAGGTCCCGGAGATATCCCCGAAGATCCACTTTCTACTGGACCAATGTTCCATACCTCGGTTTGAAAGAAATCTGCTCACAAGGCCAACCGAGGCGTGTCGAAGGCGTACATCAAGCTGCTAACCGCCGAGGAGTAAGGACTCTTACTCATAAGCTTCTTCGGTGTCAGGGACGGACACTGGCTTATCTTTCGGCCTGAAATGATTTGCCCGGTGGGGCAGCGACAGGCTTGGAGGTTCCCGTGTTAAACCATTGAAGCACCTTTTCTAACATAGCCCTCCACAGGACGCCCCAGCTTCTGTCCCCTGGTCGCGAAAAATTCTTATCCCTAGAATCTGCTTCGCCGTAGGCCGAGGTCCTTCATGGCAAAAGACTGCCCAATTGCTCTTTCAGTTCATCGATTCGAGCACTGTTCTGTCCGACAACCAACATATCGTCCACATAAAGGAGGAGGATGACGAAATCATTTTCCGAGAACCTCTGAACAAAGACACAGTGGTCGGAAGTAGTCTTATGGTAGCCGCGTCCGACTATGATAGACTCAAACTTCTGGTACCACTGCCTTGGAGCTTGCTTCAAACCGTATAAGCTCTTCTTCATATGACAGACTAGTCCTTCCTTCCCCTTGGCTGCGAATCCTTCAGGTTGCTCTATGTAGATTTCTTCCTCCATATCACCATGAAGGAAGGCTGTCCGGACATCCAGTTGCTCAACCTCTAAATCCAAAGCCGCTGCCAGTCCGAGTACCACACGGATGGAGGACATTTTTACAACTGGTGCGAAAATCTCATCAAAGTCAACACCCTTCTGTTGACCAAAGCCTTTCACCACAAGCCGTGCCTTGTATCTTGGCTTGCTAGTGTCCTCGGTCGCCTTCAGCCAGAAGACCCATTTGTTCTTCAGGGCCTTCTTCCCCTTGGGCAATTTAGCCAGTTCAAAAGTATGATTTTCATAAAGAGAGACCATCTCTTCCTTCATGACCTCATACCATTTATTCTTTTGAGCGCTACACATGGCCTCATTAAAATCTTCGGTTCTCGGCCTCGATGAGCATGACGTACTCACTTGCTGCTAGACGGGACCAGGCGTCTCGCCTAGTCAGCCCGTCTCACGGGGCTCCTCGGCCAATGAGGAGCCAAAACTCCATCCATCAATTTGAGGAGTTGGAATTCCCACATTATTTTTGGCCTGCCACTCCCCGTTGCCCCATCGAACTTAGGAGATCTTTGGATGGACATCATCAACTAGAACTTTGTCCGTCACAGAAGTGCTTTGGATTGAGTCTTCTACTCCTTTCAAATGTCCTTGATGGTCTCATTCTCAATAAAGACTACATCACGGGATCTGACCAACTTCTTTTCCATTGGGTCATAAAATCGGTACCCAAGCTCATCCTCACCATAGCCCAGAAAGACACATTCCTTCGTCTTTGGCTCCAATTTAGTCCTCTCATCTCTCGGAACATGAACAAAAGCCTTACAGCTAAATGTCCGAAGATGGTTAAAAGATAGCTCTCTACCGGTCCAAATCCTTTCTGGGACTTCCCCATCCAAAGGCTTACTTGGCGACCGATTGATCACATGGCGGCCGTCTTCAATGCCTCGCCCAAAAAGATCCCGGCAACCTAGCCTCGGACAGCGGGCACCTAACCCTTTCCATCGGGTCCGATTCATCCTCTCGGCCATCTTTGTTTAGTTTGGCGTCTTGGGTGGAGTCTTCGATGTACGATGCCATGAGCTTTGCATTAGACATCAAAAACTCAAATATACTCTCTCTTTTATTATTCTAACGAGCGACCTTGACTTCCTCCGGTCTCACGCTCTACGAGGACAAGGAACTACTCAAAGATTCGACACTAATCCTTTGTCTTGGCGGGAATACCCTGGCTTCCTCGAGCAATCGTCAATGAAGGACACAAAGTATTGTGCTCCTCTAAGAGACTTCTCACAGGAGGGGACCACACACATCTGTGTGGGCAGGCTCGAATCTCGGACTTCTTGTCGAGATCGTCTCCTTGAAAGGAGACTTCAAGGCTTCTTCCGCCATGCGGTGAGGGCAAGTCCTCAATCCTGTCTCCATCCATTTGCGAGATGAAACCCTTCTTCGCGGATGACTCATGCCATGCTCACTCATGTGTTCGAGCCTTTTGTGCCACAAGACCCAGGGACTCCACACTTCATGTAGCATTCACCTCTCTGCCACCTCGGCTGAGGTTTTGGTGTGTAAAGACCTCGGTCTTTACTCCTCGATAATAACCATGGAGCCCTTTTGTCGACTTGTAGAATCGCCGTCAAGAAAAGACTGCTGATAGCCTTCATCATCCAATTTCTGTAGATAATGTTCATTCGGATATCGGGATGTGTCGGACGTCCTCAATATCGGTCGGGCTCCATTGTTCATCGGCAGCGAGACGTCCCTCGCCAATAATCTCGGACGTCTCCATGTACCCATCCTCAACTCTCCTGGGCGCACGGAGTGTAAGTGAGAACAACTCTCTCACAGGACGTGACGTAGATGGATGCGCCAGAGTCCACCACCCAGTCGGAAGCCTGCTCTGCCACATTTATAGAGTCTTTAGACTCGCAGGTTAAAAGGAGATCACCTCCTGTAACAACAGAAACCGAGGACTCTTCCTCGTCTTGTCTCTTCTCCCCCTTCTGCTTGGTAGCGTTTTCACGCTTTCACTTGTAACAAAACTTCTTGATGTGGCCTTTCTTGCCACAATGGTGACACTCTATGTCTTGATACCGAGAACGTGACTTACTCCGTCCTTTGTTTTCAAACTTTGGGCCACATCCTCGGCTTCTTCCCCTCGACTCGATAACAAGGACTTCGGAGTGCTAAGAGGTAGACGTGCTTTGAGAACGCCGTCGCACTTCCTCGTTTAGCACAACTCCTTTGGCCATCTCTAAAAGTCACCACACCGTTAGGCCGGTGTTGGCAATGGTGATCCTCATAACCTCCCATGGTCACGGGAGGGTTGCTAGCACCATAGTCCCAGGACTTCATCCTCGGCGAACTTGTCCCACACCCGGTCACTGTCCCACGCATCCCCCGAAAACTCATTCGGGTGGTGGCAACGGATGAGCTATCCTTATCTTAGGACTTGCATTAGCCTCATCAAGTGATAAATTTTGTTATTTCCGAATTTGAGGCAAGAGCTTTTCCACTTCTCCCAGAGAGTCTTGGCATTCGTCTCTCTGTGAACGTGATTGTACACGTTGTCATCCACGAATCGAAATGAGGCCACACACTTACTTGTGCTCCAATGTCCCTTTGCTCGTCCCGTTTTGCCGTCGATTTTTCTCGTGGCAAAAACGGGATCATGCATGGACTTTTTACTGAGCGGTCGGACATCTTGCTTTGCCCGGAGTGTCATAGTTTGATCCGTTCAAGCAAATCATTTTGCTTCCAACCTCCATCGCGACCCGCGTAACAAGTCAACTTTCAAAGAACCAAGATCTCGAGATACCAATTGTTGCGGCGCGAAACGTGGAAGTACACAGTGACCGGTCGGACAGAATCGCTCAGACGTCTAAGAGGAGGACCACTCGGATGAACAGATGTAATTGGAGATAGCGAGATTAGAAGAACACACATGGGATTTAAGTGTGGAAAAACCCCTTCTTAATCGATAAAAAAATCACAAAGAATACACTATAACAAATGATTGTTTACAAGAGTGTTAGCTACACAAGTTTAAACATAAAGAGAAAACAATCAAAGTGTATAACCCTCAATCTCCTCACTAAAGTGTGTTTTTATCTTTCTTTCTCACAACAAAGCTTGCCCTTTTGATCACTCACAATGCACACCCCAAGTGAAGCACAGCTGCTCACCAACCTCCTTTTTCTCTCTCTATTTCTCTAGCTCATTGAATGAGCTCTCCCATATATATATATACAAATATACAACCACCCTAGTAAGGCTAGCCAGCCACCCTAGCGATGGGGTGGTAGCCGCCTCGCAAGCGCACGCCTGGCGTGCTGCGACTTGAAAGTTGTAGTCACAACCAACTTCCAATCGTTGCGTCGTGATCGGCGCACGTTAATTGCTGGGCGAGAATAAGTCAACGCCCGACGGCAAGTCCTCATCCATGTCCACCATTCGGACATGACGCCTTTAATAGGTCCTCGTCAATTTCCAAAGTTCTCGGACTTCACAAGAGTCCTCGTCCACCAAGGGAGTGACCCCAACACATACGAGTTTTGTCGGTGACCAGGGACTCACAGTCAAAAAAATTAAGGCGCATCTAGGAAACTTGCTCTCAAGTGAGTTATATAATTTCAATTTTTAATTTGCATTTTTTACCTTCATGCGATTGTTTTGCATTTGCTTTTTGGTTCTTGTTCATGCTTTCATTTTATGGGATTTATGTATCTTTTTTGTTTTTTTCATTTTTATATTCGAGAAGGTCAATTTCATCTTTGAGTTGTGCTTGCAACAAATTCTGTCAAGCAAGCACTCCTTGCGACACGACCTCAAAGATGAAATTGACCTTCTCGAATATAAAAATGAAAAAAACAAAAAAGATACATAAATCCCATAAAATGAAAGCATGAACAAGAACCAAAAAGCAAATGCAAAACAATCGCATGAAGGTAAAAAATGCAAATTAAAAATTGAAATTATATAACTCACTTGAGAGCAAGTTTCCGGTATGCAGTCTTAATTTCCTGATCAGTGGAGTCCCTGGTCACTGACAAAACCTCGTATGGATCTCACCGGAGAGCTGGGGCCGAAGGACCGCCCGTCTTCGAAGCCATCGTCTTTCTTTCCCTCTCTCTCTCCTCCTTTCTTTCTCTCAGTCTCTTCGCCAGCTCTCAATTCCCTTCACCACCTCCGAAGATAACAAATCTTCCGTCCGACACAAATTCCGTCGGAAAAAAAACTACACCCAAATCATTCGAAGATGATATGACAACCCAAAACGTCAAAAGCCAAAAATCCAAATTAGATACATACTTTCAACCCAAAGAACGCGAAATCCACAACATTGGATCGCTCGTCCTCGCTAAAAAATTGCGCCCATAAAATAATACCGGCGCTCAAAGATCTAGAAGAGAGCTAGGGTTTCTAATTACCGGAGAAACGAACGAGCAAATACACATTACAGAAAGCAAGAGATTTATATATACATTGAGTATTACACACACACACACACACACACACGTATATATATATATATATCATGCCATAATCAAATCCTACGGTCGACAATATTAGAAAATATCTCATAAATATATTATATTATATTTTAGGTAGCATTTTGTATTTTGAAAATATTAGTATTTTTTGTATTTTAGGATGGTGTATATTTTATTTTTGGTATTCTTTGTTTACCGTTGTATTGTTTTGTGTATATATATTGGCTGTATAATCCTCCTTGATGGGCGTGCAAGTATGCAGACGGTCGTTCAACGCTTTAATGCATTGTCAGTTTCTTTTCATTTTCCAACACAACACTCGATTTCTTTTGTTCTTAATGCCCATCTTCCTCCTTCGTCTTCCTCTTTTGTCTTGGTACATGTCCAAAGGCGTTTCCTTACATGGTGTCAGAGAGAGAGAGAGAGACGATGGCACACCACACCGCGCCAAGGAGTGACCCCAACACATACGAGTTTTGTCGGTGACCGGGGACTCCATGAGTCAATTAAGGCGCATGCCGGAAACTTACTCTCAAGTGAGTTATATAATTTCAATTTTTAATTTGCATTTTTTACCTTCATGCGATTGTTTTGCATTTGCTTTTTGGTTCTTGTTCATGCTTTCATTTTATGGGATTTATGTATCTTTTTTGTTTTTTTCATTTTTATATTCGAGAAGGTCAATTTCATCTTTGAGGTCATGTCGCAAGGAGTGCTTGCTTGACAGAATTTGTTGCAAGCACAACAATCTGAAAAATTTTATTCCATTACATCCAATCGATTATGCTTTCCAGATGATCCCGCGACAAGAGTCTGACAAGTTAACCGTTCAAAGAGGAAAAACAAATTCTGTCAAGCAAGCACTCCTTGCGACATGACCTCAAAGATGAAATTGACCTTCTCGAATATAAAAATGAAAAAAACAAAAAAGATACATAAATCCCATAAAATGAAAGCATGAACAAGAACCAAAAAGCAAATGCAAAACAATCGCATGAAGGTAAAAATGCAAATTAAAAATTGAAATTATATAACTCACTTGAGAGCAAGTTTCCGGTATGCAGTCTTAATTTCCTGATCTGTGGAGTCCCTGGTCACTGACAAAACCTCGTATGGATCTCACCGGAGAGCTGGGGCCGAAGGACCGCCCGTCTTCGAAGCCATCGTCTTTCTTTCCCTCTCTCTCTCCTCCTTTCTTTCTCTCAGTCTCTTCGCCAGCTCTCAATTCCCTTCACCACCTCCGAAGATAACAAATCTTCCGTCGGAGACAAATTCTGTCGGAAAAAAAACTACACCCAAATCATTCGAAGATTGTATGACAACCCAAAACGTCAAAAGCCAAAAATCCAAATTAGATACATACTTTCAACCCAAAGAACGCGAAATCCACAACATTGGATCGCTCGTCCTCGCTAAAAAATTGCACCCATAAAATAATACCGGCGCTCAAAGATCTAGAAGAGAGCTCGGGTTTCTGATTACCGGAGAAACGAACGGGCAAATACACATTACAGAAAGCAAGAGATTTATATATACATTGAGTATTACACACACACACACGTATATATATATATATCATGCCATAATCAAATCCTACAGTTGACAATATTAGAAAATATCTCATAAATATATTATATTATATTTTAGGTAGCATTTTGTATTTTGGGAATATTAGTATTTTTGTATTTTAGGATGATGTATATTTTATTTTTGATATTCTTTGTTTACCGTTGTATTGTTTTGTGTATATATATTGGCTGTATACGTCCTCCTTGATGGGCGTGCAAGTATGCGAGGCAGTACATTCGGCTTGACTTTTAATCTCGTTGTCAGTTCTTTTCATTTTCCAACGAAACACTGATTTCTTTTGTTCTTCGTCTTCGTCTTTCTCCTTCGTCTTCCTCTTTTGTCTTGGTACATGCGAAGGCGTTTCTTGTGTTATCGGAGAGAAAGAGACGATGGCACACCACACCTTGAATCGGCACACCAAACCCGCTGCCAGACACACATCGAGCACCAACAATGACAGCCCCGGATCGGCGTCCACCCAAAACGGTCTGAGTATCCCACCTAAAATTTTCTTCGCTTCCAAAATCTTTGGATCCATACAGCTTCTTCGATTGGAAGCCGGCGGCGATCCGTGCGTTACTCTGGTGATCGATTTGCTCACTTCATCGATAGTGTCGACTTGGTCCGTTACCATGCGCGAGCATTGAGCGAAGAACAAACTTCCCTTTATGAAGTACGATTCCCAAACCCTACGACTCCACCGATCCCCTTTTTGAGGCATGGGGATGGTGTAGCGACATGGTGGTGTCTTGGATACAAAACTCCATCAGTCCATCCATTAAATCCGAGTGTGATTTTCGTGGATGATGCTTGAAATTTGGAAGGAGTTGCGTGATCGATTCTGTGACAAAGCGAGTCGTATTTTTCGACTTAAGCTTTGGCGAATCTCTTGCAAGAGCAAGATTCGGTTAGTATGTATTACGGAAAAGCTAGAAAACAATGGGATGAACTCCTTGTGTATGATCTTCTCCCAGGATTGTAAGCTGCTGATGAAAGCTCAGTGCTCGTCGGCGGTATCAAAGGGATTGTGTTATACAATTCTTAATGGGTCTCAATGATTCCTATACTAATGTGAGAGACCCCAGTTATGCTAATGGATCCTTTCTGGAGTACGTAAACAAGTCTTCTTCATTATACAGCAACGAACTGACAACACCAAATGTTGTGCATTTGCTCATCCTTCAGCGATGGCCTTGTTTACAAAACGGGTCTTTAATCCTCTAAAGGTATTGTAAAAATAACCCGAGTGTCTAAGAAAGATCGCCCTTCTCGCCTTCACCGCCGCGGCGTTTCGACACAACCTCTGCCAGCTGCTTAAGGCAAGCAGAAATGCCGAAATGCCGCTTTGTACGAATATTGTTTATAAATCGCATGTTGTCATAAATGTTATCAAATGTACGGCTTCCCTCCAAATCATAAATTGCATGGTAAGAATGGTTCTACAACTTTTCGGCCAATCATTGAGAGTTCCTCTGCTGGTTGCGAGAACAATGAAGAAGATCACTTGTTTTAACCAAAAGCATTCAAGCAGCGGCGACTTTGATCCAACGAAGGACACGGCTTCCCTCTGCTCACACGGTATCAGATCTCCTCCTTGCGTAACCCCCTCGGTGATCAATCAACGGGTAACATGAGTAGTACATAAATTACGTTACGTCCTTATACTTGTGACAAAAATAATGTTTGGATATTGGATACCGGAGCCCTGGTTACATGATACGCTGACCCCTCTTTGTATTAGAGCGAGAAAATCCCCATTTCGATTCGGTAAGCGCCGGATGGCGAAAAGTTCTGTATCCCACATTGGTGATGTAAGGTGACTAAGGATAACACTTAAAAGCGTTTTATGTGTTCCATCCTTCATTTAATTTAATTGATAAAAAGCTCTTCTTGATTACGTTATTCTTTGCATTTCTTCTTTGATATTTGCTTGATTGAGTTACCTCCCCGAACCACGATTGAGATGGGCAAATTAATGGTTTATATTATCACGAACAAGAATGTTCCTCGAACACCTTGGTAGCCTTCTCTCAAAATGTTGCTATGGCTAGCTTTGATTAATTTTGTTTCGTTGCCAATTAATTTATGGCATTACAGTTAGGTCACATTTCACATTCTAGAATTCAATTTATATAAGATCCATTGTAAAAGAAGCATTACATTCCTTAATAATAATCCATGTTCCATTTGGGTTACACGTGTTAAACAACGTCAGCCTTCCTTCGCTCCCAAAGAACCACAAGTCACACACTTTTTGCAAAGGGTGTATCAGAACTGCGGGGACCCTTCCTTAAGCATCTTACGATGGGTATAAGTATTTCTTGACCATCGCATGCATCTTTCAAGACGCCATCTATCTTCTCGAGATAAAAATCGACACAAAATCAGGCTTAGAAGCCTTTTATAATCTTGTTACAACACAGAATTTAACGTCCACATTAAAATTATTCGCTTCTGGAGCATGAGTCCAAATTCGGCCTCTGGGAGACTTCTACAGAACGGATGTTATCTATCAACGTTAGCCAGGTGAAACACCACAAAAGAATCGCGTTGTTGAACGAATACCAACAATTATTAAATGTGGCTGTGAGTAATTAGATTTCGTTAGGCCTTCCTTTAAAATTCGAGGATCGTGATTCTCGACCGCTACCTACATTATTAATAGAACACCAACTCCCGTGCTGCAAAATAAAACGCCTACATTATTAATAGAACACCCACTCCCGTGCTGCAAAATAAAACACCATATGAAGTCCTCTTTGGAGTCAAACCTAGTTATGATCATCTCCGTGTATTTCATTGTTTGTGTTTCGCTTCCACGCTTTCTCACGGACGAAAGAAATTTGATTCTAAAAGTAGAACCTGTGTATTTTTAGGCTATCCCTTTGGTGTCAAAGGTTACAAACTCTTGGACTTAGACAACCATACTACCTTTAATTCTAAGGATGTTATCTTCCATGAAACTACCTTCCCATTCCAACAAGATAACACCAAAACCGTCCCCAACGTGTCATCTGATGAACAATCTCCTGACATTGCCCAATATGACTGCATGCATCCAACAACTATTGATACAAACTACTTAATCCTATAACAACGAAGAACCTAATTCGACTTCATTCAGAACCACTCTGACACTACACAAGAAAATCATAATGATGATCCACAATCCAATGTTTCCTAAATCAATCAACAACTCCCAATCTCCGCCAAAGACAAACTCCCATTCACAACCAAGAGAACTAGAAAAGCCCTCAATATCTAAAGATTTCCAATTGTCATCACGCATCTCACATCAAGGATCGCCTAACCAATGCTGCCACATACTCTCGGGCAACCCTATCCCTTGAGCATTACATATCATATCAAAAATTGTCCCCACTCTATAGTAATTTTTCATCATCCATCTCCTCCCAAATCAACCACAAACTTATGCTCAAGCCTTTGATCCAAATCACGCGCAGTTATAAATGAAGAGTTACGCGCTGGAATCAAACAAGACCTCGGATTGTTACCGACTCGCCCGTGGAAGAAAGCTATCGGGTGTCGCTATGTCTTCAAATTAAAACTCACTTGATGATGGGAGCATCGAAAGATATAAATGCGGTTAGTTGTAAAAGAATACATGACGGGAAGGAGTGGATTACCATGAAACCTTCTCTCCGTTACCAAACTTACCAATTTATTAATCGCCTATTAGCGGTTGCACAATAAAAGGATGGCATTTATATCCCTTCAAGGCAATAATGCTTAAACGGAACCTTAAATGAAGAAATCTATATGAAAACTACCTCCTGCTACACCACAACAAAACCCAACCATGTTTGTAAATTGTCAAAGAGTATTTACGGTCTTAAACTAGCTTCTAGACAATGGTATTCAAAACTATCCAGCCTCCCCGATCCTCTTTGGCTTCACTCAATCAGTATGTCGACATGCTCATTCACTAAGCAAGCATAATAAATCTTTTACAACCCTTTTACAACCCTTGAGCATTACATATCATATCAAAATTGTCCCCACCTATAGTAATTTTTCATCATCCATCTCCTCCCAAATGAACCACAAACTTATGCTCAAGCCTTTTTTGATCCAAATTACGCAAGCTATAAATGAAGAGTTACGCCACTGGAATCAAACAAGACCTGGATTGTTACCGACCTGCCTCCAGGGAAGAAAGCTATCGGGTGTCGCTATGTCTTCAAATTAAAACTCAACAGTGATGGGAGCATCGAAAGATATAAATGCCGGTTAGTTGTAAAAGAATACACGCAACGGGAAGGAGTGGATTACCATGAAACCTTCTCTCCGGTTACCAAACTTACCACCGTACACTGTCTATTAGCGGTTGCAGCAATAAAAGGATGGCATTTATATCCCTTTGATGTTAATAATGCTTTTCTAAACGGAACCTTAAATGAAGAAATCTATATGAAACCACCTCCTGGCTACACCACAACAAAACCCAACCAGGTTTGTAAATTGTCAAAGAGTATTTACGGTCTTAAACTAGCTTCTAGACAATGGTATTCAAAACTATCCAGTTCCCTGATCCTCTTTGGCTTCACTCAATCAAAGGCCGATTACAGCTTATTCACTAAGCAAGACAATAAATCTTTTACAACCCTTTTACAACCCTTGAGCATTACATATCATATCAAAAATTGTCCCCAGCCTATAGTAATTTTTCATCATCCATCTCCTCCCAAATTGAACCACAAACTTATGCTCAAGCCTTTTTTGATCCAAATTGGCGCAAAGCTATAAATGAAGAGTTATGCGCCCTGGAATCAAACAAGACCTGGATTGTTACCGACCTTCCTCCAGGGAGGAAAGCTATCGGGTGTCGCTATGCCTTCAAATTAAAACTCAACAGTGATGGGAGCATCGAAAGATATAAATGCCGTTAGTTGCAAAAGGATACATGCAACAGGAAGGAGTGGATTACCATGAAACCTTCTCTCCGGTTGCCAAACTTACCACCGTACGCTGCCTCTTAGTGGTTGCAGCAATAAAAGGATGGCATTTATATCACTTTGATGTTAATAATGCTTTCCTAAACGGAACCTTAAATGAAGAAATCTATATGAAACCACCTTTTGGCTACACCACAACAAAACCCAACCAGATTTGTAAATTGTCAAAGAGTATTTACGGTCTTAAACAAGCTTCTAGATAATGGTATTCAAAACTATCCAGTTCCCTAATCCTCTTTGGCTTCACTCAATCAAAGGCCGATTACAGCTTATTCACTAAGCAAGACAATAAATCTTTTACAACCCTCCTCGTGTATGTTGATGACATCCTCGTGGCTAGTAATTGCTTGGATACGCTAGCTTCTATCAAAACTTTTCTTAATCACACCTTCAAAATCAAAGACTTAGGTATTCTCCGATACTTCCTAGGAATAGAAGTTGCTCGATCCCAACAAGGCATCCACATCTGTCATAGAAAGTACACGCTCGATATTTTGGCTGACTCTGGCACCATCGGTTGCAAACCTCAGAAATTACCCACGGATCAAAACTTGAAATTAAGTAAGCAAACCGGAGTTGCCTTAACAGACCCTAGTGTGTATCGATGTCTCATTAGTCGCCTCCTTTATCTCACCGTTACTCGATCAGATATCGCCTATGCAGTACAAATTTTAAGCCAACTTATGAATCAACCTACCTCGAATCATTTAAATGCAGCACACCAAGTTTTGCGATACTTAAAACTTAATCCTGGATAAGGCATATTGCTCTCTTCAACATCTACCGTTCAACTACGAGCCTTCTGCGATGCAGATTGGGCGTCTTGTCCAGACACACGTAGATCACTCACCGGTTATTGTGCCTTTCTTGGATACTCCCTTATTTCTTGGAAATGCAAGAAACAATCCGTTGTTTCCCGCTCATCTGCTGAAGCAGAATATCGTTCCATGGCTACGACTTGTTGTGAATTATCTTGGCTTCGTTATATTTTAACTGATTTGCAGGTTTCACATCCTCAGGCAGTATTGTTATATTGTGATAATCAAGCAGCTCTCCACATTGCCGCGAATCCAGTCTTCCATGAACGTACCAAACATATCGAGTTGGACTGTCATCTCATTCGTGACAAAATACAAGAAGGACATGTTCGCCCTCATCAAGTGACCATTCACAATCAGCTTGCAAACATTTTCACCAAGCCACTGCCGTCACATCGTTTGAACTTTCACTTATCCAAGATGGGCATTATCAATATATATGCTCCATCTTGCGGGGGACTATTAGAAAATATCTCATAAATATATTATATTATATTTTAGGTAGCATTTTGTATTTTGAAAATATTAGTATTTTTGTATTTTAGGATGGTGTTTATTTTATTTTTGGTATTCTTTGTTTACCGTTGTATTGTTTTGTGTATATATATTGGTTGTATACGTCCTCCTTGATGGGCGTGCAAGTATGCAGACGGCTGTTCAGCCGCTTTAATGCATTGTCAGTTTCTTTTTCATTTTCCAACACAACACTCGATTTCTTTTGTTCTTCGTCTTCTTCTTTCGCCTTGGGCTGTCTGAAAGGCGTTTCCTTACAGACAATGCATGAAAACTAGTAGATTGTAAGGCTATTTAATAAATTAGGACTAAATTTTACTTATCAAAATATTTGAAGCACAGAAATTATTTTTCGATAATCCTTCCAAAATATATAATTATATCTTCACTAAAGATCCTTTGGGAAGGGCATCCAACGTATTGGGAAACTAGAGCAAAAAAAAAAAAACTTCTTCGATTTTTGGCTCAAAGGCTCTCCAATGATTCCGGTGAAATGCCCAAACGGCAGAAGATGTTGATATAATTATTTGGAAAATGAAATAGTAAAACTTTGCTTCTAATAAATCAAAAATAAATTATGGTCGGTACACTGAAAGTATAAAATCATAATATAGTGGACATTATTATGGATGAAATTCTTAAAGTTGATGTAATAGTATTTTAAAATTTAAGAATAGAATTATACAAAAATTTGTTGTAATGTAATAGAAAAATTTAGAAGACACATTTTTGTTATTATTAAAATATATATAGAAATGTATTGGTTATTAATCTGTTCTCATTTTGGTTCACTGATATAGATAGATGATAATATGTCATATTATCAAGAGCAGATACTTGTCATTAAAATAAGTATGTATATACATACATATAGAGAGAGAGAGAGAGAGAGAGAGAGAGGGACACTATTTGGATGAATTAAGGAGGCTTCATTTCTTAAAAAGGTGGAGAAGGTTATTTTTTAAATTTGAATCTTTTATTTTAAATAGATAATTATAATTTATCTAATTGCAAAAAATTAAAAAAATTAGTTAAAATTATGTATTAAATTATAACTATCTATTTAAAATTAATAATCTCAATCTAAAAAATAACTCTATCTATCTCTTTAAGAAATGAAGGCTACCTCATCCCCCATTTGGACACCCTCAATAACATGGCATTATATTCACCTGTATATATTAATAGACAAACATAATAATAAATGGACAGATAAATGCCATGTTATTTAAAAAAATCCCAAAAATAATCAAAGGATACCCTAAAACAAGGATATTGTTTTTTTATCCAAATTGTAAAGCATAACTCTATAGAAAAAAAATACTTCAATACTTTTGATATCATAATTTATTAATGGCATAGTAGTTTATATAGTAAGAATGTTTTTACTATATACTCTTCTAGAATGTCAACTATAGCTTATTTAATTAAAAAAAAAAACTCAAAATAGCCTCACAAAATATTATTATTCAACAAACCTCAAGATGATTGACTTTGAAAGGGGCATTAAAGCCCTTAGTAATTCTATTAAAAGGGACATAAATTAACTGAAAAGAAAACACATTTTTATTTTATTGTAAGAAATTATTAAATTCATACAATATACCTTAGTTATTCATTTTTAAGATGGCCATCAAAAACCTCTCCGGTACTTATAACCATATTAATAAGTATCTTCATATGTATGCTAATTTTCATCAACTTTAATTGCATAGTTCGATCTTGCAATTTTTCGATAACATTCTCACACTCGATCTCCGCTTCATTTGCTATCATCCCATGCATAACTAAGCTTTTGAAATCCTTCGCCTTCAGAATCTTAGATGCCTCTTTGAAAGATCGCTTAATAAGATAATAGTTGTGTACACAAACCCTTAAAATCTGGTGACTTTTTCCTTTGTCGATCTTGCTCTTAATGTAAGCCAAGTTTTCGGATGCAATTTTTGTCGATTGCTCAACCGGTATATAAGCCAACTCTGTTTTGGTGTGTGGTTTGCTTTTAATAAAAATGGATTCGCAAGTGTGTCGGTATGTATTTTTGCTACAAATTGTTTTGATAAGATCTTTAATATGTGGATCTGGGATGAAATCTAAGATTGGAGTTATAGATAATGACAGATGGGGCATGAAGAAAAGAACGATCAATATGGAAGAAGCAAGCATGCGATGATCAAAAGAAAAAGAAGCCATTTCTTGTTTTCACTTATGGGGTAAAGAACAAAATGGGGGATGCCCTATTTATAAGACTAATTTAGCTACTTAGTTATTATTTCTGATCTACTTTGTATAGTATGGTTTAATATCGAATCGTCAAGGATTTTCTATATTAATTTTTTTGAGAAATTTTGCATGAGTTTATCAAGTAGATTGTGTATCGATTTGTGTAAGTCCAAGCAGTTTGATTTGATATTGATGAAGAAAAAAAAGAAAAGATGGGTACCTTAGCTTATTTTTGGAGGAAAGAAATCCACATTTAATATTAGAATCATAATTTTATATATAAATAAAGAAAAAAAATGATGAAATGATCATCGATACAATCAGCTACTAATATACAAGGAAGCATATCTGCACGGATTTTTATTTTTTTATAAGAGTTTTATAATAGTTTAATTTAAATATCATATGAGTTAATTAATTAAGTTGGGGGTGGGGGTAAGGAAGATCGTTTAGATGCCTTGTTATAATCACATAAGGTCCTCACGTTAGATTAAATAATAGAAAAACTATTAAAATTTATTAAAAATATTTTCTTCCTTTTAAATTTTATTCTCAATTTTTATTTTATATAAATGTTGTATTATTTGAATCTAAGAAAAAAATATAAACGCATTGTACTCGAGGAACATTTTAATATAATAAATTTGGTCAAATTTTGTGCATGGTATAAATTTGTATAAAAAAATTAAAAACATTGAGAATAGGTCTGACATGTTTTTATTTTTTTTATTTTTTATCATATGATGTTGCATTGACCTTGAGTTTTTATCCCATATAATTATTATTATTTAACCAGACAGGTATATATAATTTATAATATTTTATAAACCATATATTATGCTATAAATCAGTTTACTAACTTGGAGATTGAACTAAAATTAAGTCATTGTTCAGCCCAACAACAATTTGTACAAAAATTAAGTACCATGGATATGAGAATGATAATATCAATAAGTTGAGTCAAATTAAATATTAATATAGGAAATAATTATACATATAGAAGTATTTAAAAATTATATCTATAGTAGTTAAGATTAAAAAAAACATTTAAACAGTACAAATACTTATAATATAGCCCAGATAATTAAAAAAACTACAAGAATATGCGAGTTATTATAGTTGGAGAAGAAAAAAAAGGGCAGACCAATAAAAACTTGAATTGGTGTGATAAAAAATAATATAAAATTATTATACTCTCAAAATATATTTACCTAAATAGAGCATAGTAAAAAAATTAAATTTATATAACGTATCCCAATTTATATAACATATATTATAGCTTATTTACTGAAATCATCATAGACTATTAATATAAGCTTTCTATTGTTACATAAATATTGTTTATGATACTGTATGATTAGGCTCTAGACTAGTTGGTGGTAGATATTAAATAATCTGTACAATAAAAATTACTTTACACTTTTTTATTCAAATCAAACATTTGGTTCTTTAAGATGTGTGAATTTACTGATAATATTTTATAAATAAAATAATTAATATAAATATATTAATAATTAAACTATATTTTTTGTTAATCCTATTGAATTTTATTGACCATGATATCTATGTGACTAGTCGATTTTTCATGGCTTTTTACGCAAAGATAGTAACATTATAAGGTTTTAGATTTATTCATTGACAAGAATGAAATTAGAAAAATATTAATTTTTTATGATAACTTTTATAAATTCACTTGAGGTAAGATTTGAGCTTTCGATCAAGTATATTTTATCTATTTGTGTGGGTACATGAAGACACATTTGAGCATCATGGACACAATGTGTTTGGTATCTTCCCATTAATGCCTAAAAGTTTGCACATTTCTATGAAATTGAATTATTTTAGATGGATTATTATCATCAAAGAGGAAATTATAGAAATTATTGATGTAATTCACCACGCTATAGCTTTTACTATTTTTCTCATTAAATGTTTAATCAAACACAACAAAAGTGTTTACCAATCTATATATGATGGGTACGATCAGTTATAAGCTAATTCAATGTATAAGTGAATAAAAGGTTCAAACGCCAACAACTCAACAAAAGACGTCTTAGAGTCCATCAGGCGCCAAAACATATGAACTAAAATATATGACCTGAACAATTGGATATTAAAGAGCCATAATAAGCCACTTTGTGATAAAATATAGACGCCGGCTAAATCGATCTAATAAATAGTAGTTAGGCAATCAAGCTATTGAATTGAAGTAGTCGTTATATACGCAAGTAACTCTCCTAATATGAAGTGTCGTCATATCCACACATTGATTTAAATGTCTGCCAACCAAATGGTACCTCCAACTATAAATAAATCCTCTCTCTTAAAGAAAAGGGAGAAGTCAAATGAGAACACAAAACAAAAGACACTACCAAACGAGTGCACAAATACCAAAGATACTCCACCAAACTAGTACATAAATACAAAATCACTCAACCAAACAAGTACACAAAAAGAAATTTTGGCATCTATACAAGCTCTCATCTTATCCTTTCTATATTTTCGTATTCATTTTTTTACATCTTTCACATTCAAATAGGTAGATTACTTACTTAATTGTCAGAGAATATACTAGAGAGCGGCTTAGTTATACTTCTACCTATTATTTGTTCTGCTGTAGTGTATAGGATTTATATTCAGAATTATAAAAATTATGCCCATTTTTCTTCAAACGTTTAGTCGTAGTAAGGTGACTTTCTAATTCGTACAATAATTTTAGTTCTCGTAACACATCAATATATACTAACACCCTCCTGCAAAATAAACAGATAATAAGTATCATATTATTTGAGAATATTTTAAATGTACTTAAAGAGCATCTACTAAGTATTTTTCTTTTTCCAAATTCTCTATAAATGATAGAGGAATAATAAAATTTGAAAATTTTGCTTTTATTATGAAAAAGTAAGGCACTACTTCTTTAATCTGAGCCTTTGGATTGAAAAAGTCTCCATAAAAAATCTAATATTTAGAAAAAGTAAGACCTTATTTTTCTCATATGAGCTTTTAGATTTTTTAACTGAAATTTAAATATTGAATGGTCTCGTTAAAGAATTAAGGTCTTACTTTTCTCCTATTTTTTGAAATAAATAAAGGATAATTAATATATCTTTAATAATTTCGTGGATGGCTTATCATTCATATCAAACGGTCATATGGAATTAGGTATGTACTTACATAGGCACCACTAGCAGGTGGGAATTAAATGGTATCTCGTAAGAGTTGGCATAGAAGCATTCACTCAAACTCAATGCTCTCATCCTCCAGCAATCACCTAACCATAATTAAATTAAATTGCATTTATATATATATATATTGGTAATTAAATTGCATTTGTGTGCCAATTTATTGAAAAAATCGTATTCCTTTTTAATCCATTGTTGAAAGAGAGTTTAAGTATTATTACAATCTGACCAAAAGCCATGTACCCTTTCACATTTAATACTTATAAAATAATTTATAAAAAGATTTACAATCTGGGCCAAATCAAATTGAGTCGGTTGTTTTTATTTATAATTGTACATTTTTTAAAAATTAATAGACTCTTTTAAATCGTATCTAACTATAATATTGATATATCATAATTAAATTCTATAAAATTTTAGATCAGTAAAACTAAAATGATCCAATAACTCAATTTTTTCATATCTATTCAAATATTTTAATATATATTGAAATATTTTTTTTAGGTATAGATAAAATGGTCATTTTATATTAATTTTTTGATTATTTCTCCTACTATTATTATATAATTAAATATAAAAAATAATTTTTAATTTAATTTTATATATTTTAAGTGATTAATAAAATAATAAAATATTAATTATAAACACTATTTTTATCTTATTCTATTTCATAAGAATAATTATTCTATTCCTATCTTATTCTATTTTAACAACCGAATATAACATAAATTACCCAAAAATTATATAATTAGTTGAAAGTATCAAATTATTTTGTAGTATAATCAATTACTAAATGATATAATTGTTTTTAAAATATAAGCTGAATTTGACAATTATTAAATATGTAATAGTTATACATTTAAAATGATTGGTTGGTATACCACTTGATGTATTTGCAATTTTTTGACTGACTTATCATATTATATTGTCATCTAATCAATTATTAAACGATATAATTAGTTTTAAAATATAATCTAAATTCAATAATTACTAAATATTTAGTAGTTATATTTTAAAATGATTGGTCAGTATACCACTTGATGTATTATTATGTTATCTCTTGAAGACTTAATTACTTAGTTTCTTAGCATTTTTTTTTTTTTTTTTGTGAAATAATAATGAAAGTAATCCACTTCTGCTTCCTACCGAGCCAGCAGACATCACTTCGATTTGATACACTGCCAACCAACTGAGCGAAATTTAATGATAATTATTAAAAAAATAATTTTAAAGAGACACCATTTTATTTTGATGTGATATATAATCTATCTATTTATTATTATATTAATTAATTAATATAAATAAATAAATAAAATATTATATTATCTAAAGATATATAAAAAATGTCTAAAAAATATTATTTAATATTTCTCCTAATATAAACATATAAAAAAATTGATACATTCTAAATTAACTATAGTATAGATTCTAATATAATGTGGAATTCAAATATTTGATACACATAAATTATAAATAGTTTTAGATGTTGTAAGTACAAAATAATCTAACACATACATTGTTGCAAGCACAATCCTGTAAGGAGAGTTCATCACAAAAGATTGGCCCAATAAGAGAGAGCCTACGGGGTTATAAGCCATCCCACTTTTGACAGGCTTCCCAATGTGAAAATCGCAACATTCCTCCCCTCTTTTGAAAACGTCAACCTTGGTGGCTTCGCTTTGTAGCACTTCTTTTTTTTTTTTACTCGTTGGTGCTTTACTTCGACATATTGGCCGGGTCAACCCCTCTGACAGTCAGCTCCTCTGCAAGCAGCTTTCTTTTGGTGGTGACCCTTCCCCTAGCGCCAGATATTGCGAGCACAATTTCTTAGGAAGAGCTCATCTCACAAGACCGGCCCAATAAGAGAGAAAGCCACCCAGGATTATAAGCCATCCCACTTTGGACAAGCTTTTCAATATGAAACTTGCAACGTATACCATCACTAATATTAATAACAAAAGTGATATGAAAAGAAAAATATAAATATTGGTGACGATGAGAATGTTATAAAATTAAATAATTCTTGTAAAAAATTTCTAAGTTTTTAAACGAATCAAAATAAATCCATTATAAATGTTGACTTATAGTTCAAATAATATAAACGCATTAATTCATAAGTGACTCACTTTTGACTAGTAATCCATACAGAGTAACTCTTCAAATTTGCTCCTAATAATATGATCAAATACATGTCAATTTTCTTACAAACTTTGCTTTGATGCATTGCAAATATTTATTACTATTGAAACACCAATATTCATGTCACCTATAAACTCTGAAGGCTCACCAGTTAAGGTAGATGTTTAAGGGGTTTTGGCACAACAAAACCTCTCTCTCAAAATAATGAGGTTCTCTATTTCAAACAACTCTACTCTCAAAATCCTTGGCTTCAAGAATAATAGAAGTGATATGTATACTTGTGCTAAAAAACATGGTTTAAAATATGAATAAACACATTCTGGGGGATTTGTGCAGTGGGCATTTGGTGTTAATCTAATGTCATACGAGAGCACGCGTGCCATTCATACTGCAATGAATTCTATCTATTTTAAATATATGAGCCATCATGCCCACATTAAGTGCTAATTTTTGTCCATTCTAAACATGTATATTTATAATATTCTATTTTAAGTCTCATTAGAGTCCTAAATAGATAAAAAAATTTAAGTATAACTTGATTCGGACTGTCTTTTTATTTTAAAATTTTACAAATATAAATGATATAACAATATATACATATTAGGTAGAATATATGAATTATTGGATACACAAATTATATGGATTTGGAAGATGGAAACATTAATGCCTGGAGAACTTCTCCTTAAATGCTTGCAATGAAGGAGCAACTAACATTCAACTTGTCCTTCTATTATAGTCAGCAGTTCTTCCTTGCAAAAAGGGCATCCATTTCAGTGAATGCAACAACTCGTTAGAATTTCTATTGTGTTTTTGAATTGCTTTGATCATCCTAATGCAAAATTCACATACTTGGAATTGTTTAAAACAAGGTTTACCTACTTACCTGAAAATTTAATGGTCAATGGGTGAAACTTCAACTTGTGCTTTCAATTTGATTATATCTACTAGATCTTACATATTTCTATCAATCTTTACGTTATATGTGAGTGTTTCATATGAAGCTCAACTGAATACAAATGCCATGCCATCTACAGGTTTTACCATTGTTATTCATTTATGGTATTAAGGAAGGGCAAACCTTAAAGCACTTCATCCTTCAGCTTTACAATACACTTAAGCTGTAATGGTGCTTGTGAGGAAGAAAGCAAGCCCGCCTGCATCTCATATTCATAGAAATTTTTTTTTTTTTGGGTGAGTAATTAGTTGTATTAAGAAAAGATTAAGGACATACAAGAGCGATACTCTATCCTTCCGCTGAGGCATTCCAAGACCAACAAAGGGAGCCAAACAAACAAGACAAGGCCGAACCCAATGAAGGGAAAACATAATTCAAGAAACAATAGATTTTATGAGTAATTATGCTGCTGGTGGCACCGATAACTGATCCAGCGCATTGATACCACTTTCCAATGCTATGATAGAATTGATATTGCTAATCACCAAAGAAACAAGAGCATTAGTTCATGAACATTAATATCCCACCAACCAAACAACCAGAAAGAAAGAAAATATCAGTTAAAAAGGGTAGAGTTTATTGAAAAACATTGACAACTTCCAATGCCTTACTAGATTTTATGCATTAAGGGTAGCCAAGATGTCTACCCTAACCAAACAGCCCCCCCCCCCCAACAAAAAAACATACACTCTTGTACAAATCAGTCATGAAGCAATCTATGGAAGATCCATGAACACCACAATACAAAGGCGTACAACCATGGCACAGCACATGAACCCAAAGGCAACTTTTCCTCCCATCTTCTTCACATCTTAAACTTAAAGCACAAAGTTGGTGGTGAAGAGCTTAAATCTTCAATATCCACCGCATGATCAAACGACATCGACCGAACCGTTGAAGATCGTCCCCTTCCGAAAACCCTAGATGGAGTGCACATCGACATCGACATTGATGAAGACGACTCCGATGATAATGAGCGTGTCGAGGAAGAAAAAGAAGACGAGACGTCAAACGAATTCAGGTGGGATTTCTTCTGCATAATTCTTGGTAATAAATGGAGAAACAAGCTAGATTTTGACCTCCTTTTTATGGGTTTTCTAGCATGAGTTTGGTAAGACGGAGGAGGAGTAAGAGGAGGAAGAGGAGTCTCATAAGATGAAGACTTTGGAGTTCCTGGCTTAGATTCCCACATGAAAGGAACGGAGCTTGAAACTCCACAATAATAGACTCTAAAAGAAGGATTCGCCATTGATGTTTCCTTGGATAATAGCCTTGAGAAGAACTTGTCATTCTGCTTGATTTGCAGCGCGGATTCTTGGCTGCTGCTGCTGTAAGTGTTGAGCATCTTGGCTTCTGGTTTTGGAAGTAGATTGGAAGGGAAACGTAAGGGGAGGGAAGAGCTTTTAGCCAAAGCTTTTTTCCAATTAAAAAAACGGAGACTTTAAAATATTTGAGAGACACCATTTATACACCCTCTAGAATAATGTAATACTTTATACGTGTATCTCTACTAGAGGAACCCACGTAAGAATAAACGAGTAGGTGCGTATCATGTTAATATTTCTTATAGAGATAGGGTCATTCCATCTCTAAGTCTCCACCGTCTATTTAAAAATGGACAGTATTGATTTACTCATTTTAAAATAATTAATTTAAACTTATTTTTTAATTTTTTAAAAATTTATTTAAATCATAACCATCCATTCTTATTAGATTGTTGAGATTCATAGATGAAGGGTTCGGGTTCAACTTCTATAAGAGATATTGTCACGATTGTGACAACCAATTTGACATAAATAAATAATATATCATATTAGACCGACATTTGAGGATACATTTCTTATATATGTAAAATCCTTCTATTTTTAAATAAACGGTTGCAATTCAATTATTTTAAAATAATTAATTTTAATCAAATTTTAGTTTTTAAAATAATTAAATTATAATTATTTATTTTTAAATAAATAATTAAAATTTAAAGACAAAAGAGATTTAATCTTTACAAAGAAAAGTATAACTCGAAGCCAGTATTAAAAGTGTCTCAATAATAGACACTATAACAACAGCATTTTTTTAAATGATACCAAACAGAAGAAGGCATCTATGGCTGCAATTTTAATGCATCTGACTATGCTTAAAATAAAAGCTAAGTAAACATGATCATTAATTGCTTTGATCTTGACTTATGGGGAAAACCTTGCATGTGCTCCTTGGTAAAATCAAGAACCCTACTAAATAATTAATTAAAAAAATGGTGATATTGGTCTGTAAAAAAAAAAAAAATTAATTAAAAATATTCATTTTCTTAATTTTTGTTATTACTTTTTATTTTTAATACAAATTTTATTAAAAAAAAAAAAAAAGCTTGGAAGTTCATTTACATTGGTGATGAACAAGGAAGTGTAAGGCCGATTACAGAGACAATAGAATTCTTGTAGAATTTATATAATCAATCAATCTATTGGTTTCGGAGCTTTAATCTGTCTATTTGAATTTGTGATCGTTTATTTTGCACATAATTCATGATCTAATGCTTAAAAGATAGACTTTTATTCATCAAATTATATATATATATATATATATTGATATCGATATCGGCTTTTAATATTGATATTTTTAATATTGTATTAAAATTATGATATATTAACTGATATTATAGATGAGATTTGTTTGCGGCTAATGATTCTTAAAATATTTTTTAGTTTTAATATATCAAATAATGATATATAATTAGATATTGATATAGTGTTGATTATTATGGATATTGGTATTTTTTATTTTTGGATTAGTGATATATTTGGGATGAGATTAAAAGAAGTATTTGTTACTAAATAAACCAAAATTTCCAAAAAAATGTTATTTAGGAAAATATGTTAAAATAAATCAAATATATTTTATAGAATTGAATATAAAATGCCATATGTGCATATCTTTGACCAATTATTTAATTAGATTCCATATGTAAATTATAATGAGAAAATATTTAAGTTTTGGTTTATATTAATTATTTTCAATTTAAATTTTAATTTAATTAACACAAAATAGTAAATAATATTTTATTTATTTTTTTAATGAGAGAAAATAAATGTGTATAAATATAACACGGGAGACCTCATTTCTTAATTCACACATAAATTCTTTTCTCTTAATAAAAATAAGTGAGTATTATATATTTTTTTTTATTATATTATAATTATTTTAAATAATTATTAAAAATTGCATAAATTAATATAAGTATCGATACTTAATTTTATTGATCATATACTCATAAACCTATAGGATAGTTCAATAATATATTTGACAATTCAATCATATATCTTTTAAACATTTTTAAAATATCCTTAATTATCTTTTCTATTTATTTATATTAATAATTCTATAAATAATAAACAAATAAAAAAACACTAATCAAAATAAATGTTTGAATGATATTTAATTAAATATTAACCCTATATTATTACTATTTAAATTTACCAGAAGCATGCCTTGTTACATGTCACACATCCCACGTAATGGAGGACTATATTAAAAAATTAAATATGTATATTAATAATCAAACTAAATTTTTTATTATAAACGTCAAATTTTCTCAATTGACTTTATAAAATTTATTAAATTAATTTAATTTTAACTATTTTATATAGAATAATAATATAATTATTTTAAATTTATTATCAAAAATATTTAAAAATTATAAATTATTAATTTGAATAAAAAAATCATACTTCTACACCAACTATTAGTAAATTAATCCGCATTATATGCATTATTGCCGTGGTCCATAACAACACGTCCGTCCCCCATCCGCTACGTAGGTACTTGTCACCCATGCTGGGCTGCCCACAGTAGCCCCCACCATGTAACGCTGTATGGAGGGATAATAACAATAATTTAAAGTAACCAAAATAATTTATAAAATTTCGTATTAAGAGTCTAATAATTTTATATTAATTAAATGAAAAATATAACGTCGGTTTGATGTGCCTATCAAGCACCGATTATTTGAATGTCTTGTTAAGCATATCTGATGGTTATCTGCAAATAAAATAATTATCTATATTTGTTTGATAACTGAGATAGAATAATCTCTGTAATGTATGAAGTATTCGTCAAATATAACTGTTGTATCTGTTTTAATTACTGCTATTTATTTTATCTGAAAGAATTATAATAGATTTATGTTTGACAATACAATCTGATACATCTAATTCAAAACTTCCCGCGTCACTAGAAAATCTCTAAATTTCTTTTGTTAGGTACTATTATTTTAGAATTTTTTTTAAAATTTCTTTTTAGTTTTTCTATTCTTGTTCAATTATTTGGCCTATTTTTCAACACAAATAATTATTTAGAAAAGTCGGTCCGACCTTAACACTAAATACTTGTACCAATTTGTGAGATTTTGGCCGGTGGTTGAATAATAATGTGTGTATTAATCCCTCTCATGAAATTTGTATTGGTCCTTGTGAAAACTATGGTCCACCTTAAGATAGGGAAGATATTGAAATTAATTTGAAATTTTAGTTTTAATTGGGTTAATTTTATTTTTATGTTTCATTAAAAATATGGTTGTTTTATACCCTTAAAATTAGGTCAATTTTAATTTATATGATACATTATTATAGTAATTTAGTATAATAGTTATCTATTAATTTTTTTATAAATTTATTAATATAAATATTATATTATATTATATAAATTATTTTAAAAAATATATTTAAAAAAGGGTCAACAAAGCATAGGACACCAGGTACTACATATTGCATTAACTTTCCTCTATTAATTCATTGTTAGTGTTACGTGGGGTACAGTGTCATGGTCCCTAGAAAGCCAGGAAATTTGTGAGTGCCGTGAGTTTTCTCAGGGTCATTTTAATAGGGAAATTATATGTTTATTTAGTCATTAAAATAAATAAATAAATAAATAATAAAGATTATATTAAATAATATAAATAATTATTTAATTTTTATAATTTATCAATTTAACTTATAATTTTAACTATTTAATGGATTTATGAATATTCCTATTCAAAAAATTATAACTGTTACGTTATCGGATCCTTACTCTAATATGGACGAGGATTCAATAGCAACACCAATTAGTGCTCGTGCGAAGAGGAAAGAGATTGAGTACGATGGCTGATTCACAGAGAGTTTTTACGTAGAAAACATTTTCTTAAATAAAAAGGAAAAACTACGGGACTTAGATCTTAGAACTACTTCTACTATCTTGTGTTTGATTACAGATAGATTATAGAATACGCTCAAGTACAAAAGGTTGAGGACTAAGTATATGGAAACTCTTAGGAGTTACTTTTACAACCGAGCCCTTTCTTTTTCTCTCCTCTTTCCCTATTATGGCTAACAAGAGTAAATGTTGGGATCATTTATTTGGTAAATAATTAATGTATTTATAGTGGTTAAACTTCCTATTGAGAGGAGTCCACGTGGGGTTGGCATGTGTATAGGATTTTGCCACCAACTCTGCAAATCCCTTTTGTCGTGTCAGGATGGTTGCGTGCACGTCCCTGGTGTGACGTTTCCTCCACAGTGTTGCGTACTCTGTTAGCCATTATTCCTTTTGCAATCTGACAAGATCAGCCACAAAATCTCTAGCACGCCGATTGTGCAGGCAGGGCGGCGTCTAAGGCCTATCTTGAGTCCATGGATCTAAGTGGACTTTGAATCCATTATGCCACGTGGGCCAACTCTGACACCTGGACCTCTTGGGCCTTTTGAGCCTGCTGGGTCTCTATGGTATTAGGGCCTAACTCTAGGAAAATGAATATTAAAGTGAGCATTGGGTATCGATACCCATCACTAGCCCTCCACGCCAAATGATCCAAGTACCTTGGCCTTTTGGTATATCCAATGACAGCGAACGAGTCTTGTGTGAAGGTTCTCGCTATGGAAAATCCGCTCGCGCCCTTGCTTCTTACAAATGTCCACATATATGATTTGAACCAAAAGCCCGGCGACACATGACCAAAATATTCGAGAGGCTGCTGGAGCTTGCACTTTGCCTAAAACGTCCGGGGAATTTCTAGCTCCACAACCTGACCAAAACGTTCGAGAACCTTTTGGATTTTAGGCACTGCTGGGCATTCATAGATGATCGCCGTCTTCGCATATTCGCCTAAGATCCAAAGATGTCCTCGGGTTACATAGGCTTTTCGAGTTCACGTCCAAGTACCATAAAGCACGTTCGAGTACGAGAATTCCCTTATTGTCCCAGAGCTTGGCCTACATTGCCATTTATGCCATCAAAGCGCAACAAATGCGCAATTAATGAGATGGACGTTGCCTTAGAAATGTGAAACCCATTACCTCTACTAGCGTACGGGTGATTGACGCATGGCAAGGGTAATGATGAGTGCGCCTTTCAGCCGTTTTCAAATATGATTTCAGCCTTCATTTTCTTCTACGCAACCCTAAAGCTTTCTCTCTCGAACCTTTGGTTGTCGTTTTCTCAAGCATTCTTCCTCTCGTTTCTTTCGTGCTTCTTCTCTAATTTTTATGGCTCTTGGAGTTAAAAAATCGCGTTTTTCCTATCCTTGTCCAGTCTCGATGCCATCCACACGAAGTATGATATCCCTGATTCAATGGCGATGGTTGTCCCTGAGTCCAATGATAGGGCGTGTAGCCCACTTGATTGGTTCATTACAGTATACGAAGTCTACCTCATGGATGGGCTTCACTTTCCTATTTCAATAGAACTGTATGTTATTATGAGGGCACTTGGGGTACCTTGCGAGGTTGCAACCCAACACCATCAGGTATCTTGTTTCCTTCTATGATTATGCACACTGCTATCATAAAGTGTTTGAATTTGTCATGGTGAAAGTAATGTTTCACTTTACTAATAATTTGGACTGGATTATTATGACTCCACATCCTGAGTTTGCTATTATGAGTGGTGAAAATCCCGATTCTACCAAGAGGTAGAAAGAAAAACTTTTCTTTTTATTGGTCTAAGAGAATTGGGCCGTTGATAACACTTGGGAAAACGTGGTTGAGTAGCACTGCTCGGATGCCTCCAAAGAAGAGAGAGAGGCTGCCAAGGAGGTCATAAATTTAGTAATGGCCAACCTTGGCATGTTCAATAAGAATAAGAAGAACATTTGGCTGAGACCCGAGAACTTGGAGAAAGCCAAGTGAGGGTCTTCGGGCGAAGATTCTGGCATTGTTGCGGTTGCTTATCAGAAGAATAAGAAGAAGTTGAGGAAAAATGAGGGGACTCTGAGGATTGATGAGCCGTCCGAGCTGTCAAAGAAGAGTTACCAGACTAAAGCCTCAAAGCATTTGGTGACCATTGTCATGAGCTCCTTGTTTGATGATGACGATGTCGTGATAGCACCTCACTTCAAGCGGTTGAGACCTCCTCAGGTGGCCTTCGTCCAAGACGCTGCTGGTCTCAGACTTTCAGCCTCTACTGAGTCATCCAAGTAGCCTTCTGAGCCCGTGTACCGGCTCGCGGACCTACCTGTCACCCAACCTATCCCTAACAATCCCATTCCTGACATCCCTTCTGGATTCTCTCGTAAAATCTCGGATTGGATAGATAATCCATAGGAGGACACCATCGTGGAGTAGGCTGCGAGGGAGGTTGAGTTGACGTGAACCGATGAAGCAGTGATGTTGACGACAACGATAACTGCTGATGCCGTTGAGGTCGAGGAGAGTTAGGCCGTTGAGCTGCCTACTGTAGAGTCTACCGAGGTCCCTTGCTTAGCGATCCAAATCTATAGTCCAATGATGATGTCATCCGCGGCCTCTGAGGATACTCTAGTCGAGGACTGTTATGAAGCGGCTATGCCCCTAGTCTTGGGTGACACCGCCTCTGTGCCCGAGACCAGAGTTGAGGTTTCTATGGTGTAAGAGGCCGCGACCACAAAACCTATGGAGCCGGAAGCTCCTGGTAGGTAGAGCACTTCTGAAAGTTCCTTTGTGACCAAGGTATTCATCTATTCCCTTTCTAGCTTTGTCCTCATTTTGTTGATATTCTACTGGCGTGTATTACATTTGCAGTTTTAGGATATGGCCGGCGGCCTTGGTGCAATAATCAGTGAGGCTACTCGGCTTACATAGAGTTCAAAACTTCCAGGTCCTTGGGGGAATGCGTCTAGAATTTAGAGTTCAAGCTTGTCGAAACTAAGAGGCACATTTTCACCCTGGGAGGTCCAGTGAAGGAGCAGGAGAGGTTGCACATTGTCCTTTGAGGGAGAAATCCCTTGTTGGAATAGGAGCTCAAGACTTCAATGAAACCTAATGACAGTGCTCCGGCCCTCAAGCGTAAGTACTAGGACACCATTGATATGTGCCGCCGGATTATGAAGCCTTTGGTCCCGACGTTTCCCACTGCCCTTTTTGACTCGAGGGACTCCAATGCCTAGCGCAAAGATGACTTGATTGGTCTCCCACTACACTAGAGGTCTCTTGAGTCTTCGCCAGTGGGGTCATTTGGCCGGCTAGAATCCTCCACATAGCTAGGATCCTCGAGGTAGGTGGGACCTTCAGCTCCTTAGTATGTCTTGTTGTACAAAAAAAAATTTTTTATGTTTATGTACACTGTTGTACACATATCGATTTTATGAATAAAGTTCAAATCGTTTAAGTGTAAATGTCTCATTTGTCTTTGTAGTTCTTTCTTAGACTTAGACTCTTAGGAAATTTTGTCCTTTTTGAGCAAAACGTCTGAACCCCTTGACCATTGTTGACTGAAAGTGCAACCTCGGGTCTTTGCACACTTGCTATTTCCAAGGCCTATAAGTTTTAGTTCAATCTCTTGAGGGTTGCTTGGCACTACCAAGTTTCAGGTCCAACCTCTGGGGCTGCTCGTCCTTAGACGAGTTTTAATACGACCTCTTGGGCCGCTCGGTATATCACCGTGTTTTAGTCAGACCTCCTGGGCTATTCGAACACAGCTGACTTTTTTGTACAACCTCTTGAGCCATTCGGATATAGCCGAGTTTTAGGACAAGTGAAAGGAATCTAGTCCACTTGACTTAGGGGCAGCCTAGGCCTTGTTGCTTTATGAGATGGTGTGTGATCACTCAGTGGGATGCAAAATAATAAGTTAAACAAAAATTGTCACTTTATTAATGAAGTGTGATACAAGCACGTAATGCAAACAATATACCTATGTGTTTTACAAGCTTATTAATAATATTTCTTGAGGTGAGTAGCATTCCATGTTTGCGGGACAAGCCTTCTCTCCTAGGTGCGTAGCTTGTATGCCCCATTTTATAGGATGGCCGAGACCAGGAATGACCCTTCTTAATTTAGGGAGAGTTTGTTTCAACCAATATTTTTTTCAGTGGCCTCAATGGTTCTCAACACCAAGTCCCCTACCTCAAATTGGCGTGCTTTCACCTTCTTATTATAATATCGGGCGACCCTTTATTGGTACATTGCAGTTCACAGTCTTGCTGCGTCTCAAACTTTTTCAAGAAGGTTAATGTTCTCCCGGAGTCTCTGTACATTGTTGATTGGATTGAAGCTTTCCACGCGGAGGCTTAGCAGCCTAACTACCACTATGATGACCGCCTCGACCTCGTAAAATAGGATAAAAGGAGTTTCTCACATTGGCTCCCTTAGAGTTGTCCTGTAATACTATAGCACTGACGGCAGTTCTTCGATCCATGAGCTCCCAGCGTACTCCAACTTCGTTTTTAGTTCATGTAGTATTGTGCAGTTCGTGACCTCCATGTGACCGTTGGATTACGGATACATGACCGATGTATGTAGTAGCCTTATCCTTAGGTTGGTGCAATACTTGGTAACACTTTTCCGGAGAATTGGGTCCCATTATCAATCACAATATATTCTGGAATCCCGAACCTACACACGATGCTTTGTCGGATGAAGTCTGTCGCATTCCACTCGATTATACGAGCCAATGGCGTGGCCTTCACCCATTTCGTAAAGTAGTTGATTCCGATGATTAAGAACTTCCTTTGTTCGGACGCTATCGGTAGCGGCCCAAGTATGTCCAGCCCCCATTACGCGAAGGGACAAGGCGATTGTAGATCTTTGAGTTCTATATGCGACTAGTGGGAAAGGTTGCCGTAGACTTGACAGTTCTCACATTTTCATACGAAATCTATGACGTCATGTTTCATGGTTGGCCAGTAATATCTCTACTTTATCAGTTTGAATGTAAGGTTCTTATCCCCAATGTGGGATCCACAAATCCTGAGATATATCTCTCTGAGGGCGTAATAAGCCTCTTCTCAAGTTAGGCACCTCGGGTAGGGGATAGAGAGTTCTCGGTGATACAGTCGGCCGTCCATGATAGTATACCATCCTGCCGTCTTCTTCACCTTCTTGGCCTCTTCTGCGTCCTCAGGTAGTGTCTTATCAGACAATTACCTTAGGTACGGGGTCATCTAATTGTTGGCCTCGGATATCTACATCACTTCTGTCTCGAAATCTTCCACACTGGGTTTGTTGAGGACCTCATATATTTCTCGGGTATATTACTTTGGGTCTCTCGAGGCTGCCGCTTTTACAAGCTGGTCAGCCTTTATGTTCTATTCGTACGGGATGTAGACCATTTATACCCTCTCAAAGGCTGACATGAGTTCTTGGATCTTTGAGAAGTATTCGGATAGTTGTGCACTGTTGGCTTCTAAATTTCTGTGGACTTGATTGACGACCAGCTTAGAGTCACTGTAGGCAATCGGGTGTGACGGACCGGCCACATTCCACCGTATGCGGCCACCCGTCGGTCGTAACCGATCATAACTCTGGTTAAAAAGGGTGGACTCAAAAATTTTTCTTTCTTTTATATAAATTTTACATCACGTGCACAGGATCGCATAAGGCCCAACTTCATGAGTAGGCGGCCAAGGGTCGTGGTTTCTCTCTTGACCGGCCAAGACGAGGTTGGTCGGTCATGAAGGTCCCGAGGACAAACTGAGATGCCATTAGGAATCACAAATTATTCAAACCATAATATCATACGGAAACATACTGATATTTATTAACGTTCAACAAAAAGGTAATTTACAATCTCTTCCCAAAACATCAAAAACGATGGCATCAATTTTGCTTCGCTGCTTAATACTCCGGCCAGATATCCTACTTATCTAGTCCCTCAAATTTCATTCTTTTTCATCAGGCATAAACTCATCATCATCGTCATCTGAAAATATAAGGGGTGAGCTACAAGGCCCAACAAGGTACTCTCATGCAGAAATCATGCATAGTCATAAACCGTGAGGCAAATAGGCATAATGTAATAGAGGCATATATACGTGCAGTTTCATAAAACATGGCCGGAAAACAGATTCCAAAGTCATTTTCATGCAAATTTTACTTCCAAAAAACATGCTTCTCTTTTCAATTTATTTCCGTCAAAAACCGTCTACATTTAAGGTCTGCAGCTACTCGACCATAACGCTACATTTAAGGTCCGTAGTCATTACCAAATCAAACAGCTACATTTAAGGCCTGCAGCTACTCGGCCCTCTGAATCAAATAACGCTACATTTAAGGTCCGTAGTCATGACCCAATCAAATGGCTACATTTAAAGCCTGCAGCTACTCGACCATCATATCTCAATAACGGCTACATTTAAGGCCTGCAGCTACTCGGCCATCAAACACTTAGATCCGCAAATCATGCTTTTCCAAAAACCACAGTCAAATATGCAATTAGCCGGAGGTTTTTTTAACAAAGCCGGAGTTGTTTTTCTCAAAAATCCGGAGTTCAAAAAGTCGGTGTTAAATGCAGAAAGCCGAGTTCAATTGTACACAAATGCCGAGTTCATTTAACATACTGGAAGCCGAGTTCATTTTTCATATAGGAAACCGAATTTAGTTTTCATTTTGTAATGCAGAAGGTCGATGTTCAATGCAAAATGCAGGAACTTTAAAACAAAGTACACTTACAGTAAAACATGAACCTTAAAATAGAGCATGAATTTCAAAACAGAGTACACTTACAGTCTTCTTAAAAACAGAATTTAAAGAGCAGTGTCCGATGTAACTTACATTTCAAACATGAGCTTTAAAAACATGGAGTACACTTGTAGTATTCTTAAAAACAGAATTCAAAGAGTAGCATCCGATGTAACTTGCATTTCAAACATGAGCTTTAAAAACAGGGAGTATACTTGCAGTATTCTTAAAAATAGAATTCAAAGAGCAGCGTCCGATGTAACTTGCATTTCAAACATGAGCTTTAAAAACAGGGAGTATACTTGCAGTATTCTAAAAAACAGAATTCAAAGAGCAGCGTCCGATGTAACTTACATTTCAAACATGAGCTTAAAAAACAAGGAGTACACTTGCCTGGATTGGATCTATGAACCCCTTACTTGATTTTGGCTCGGAATTCTTAACGCCTTCACCTGGTCGTTTGCTTAGCTTCCTATCGCAACTCATGGGGAGGGTCATTACTTATAGACGTTGGGGTTGGTGGTAATAGGTAGGGTAGGTCAATTACTTATACTTCTTTGCTTGTTCCCCTTGCCTTTCTAGAAGGTCAGCGGAACGGTTGGGAGTAGGTTACCTACTCAGCATGGTCATCCAGACTTTAATTTAGTCATCTCCAATCAGTCGGGTGGTCAACACTTTCTAGATTTCTCTACACATTTTTCGGTCTCCTTCTCACCTCCATGTTTTCCTTCATCCTTTCCGGTCAACATGCGTTGACCAGATTACGCTTCTCTCCTCACTCCGGCCATTATTCTTTCTCTAACTACTCCGTCCATCATGCCTTGGCCATTAATCATCAACTTCGGCTTCCATTTCTTTATCAATTTCGGATTTCTTCTCCCTACACCCACAATTCTACTCCGGCCTCACCATCACACAAAGTCACTCCGGCCTTCAAGGCCACTTCGGCCTCATTTCACACAATGCACTTCGGCCTCCTCATTATTTTTGGTCAACTGACGTTGACCGGTTATGTCTTATTTTTCCCTTCACGCATTCCGGTCTCCTTTTTCCCTTCATGCTTTTCGGTCAACATGTGTTGACCGGATTTTGCCTCCTCATGCTTTTCGGTCAACATGCGTTGACCGGATTACATTTTTCCTTCATGCTTTCGGTCAACATGCGTTGACCGGGTAACCTTCGATTCCCCTTGACTCATTGATTGGGATTTTCTATGTCTTAGAATCTGGGCCGTTACAATCTTTGATAGAGCACTCCTTTGCTAACTGCAGTCCTGCAAGCAGGGCCTCGTACTCCGTGACGTTGTTGGTTGTTGGAAATCCGAGGGCCGTCAAATACTTTATCTTTGATCCTTCGGGCATCCTCAATACAATGCCAACTCCACAACCATCCTTCATTGACGAGCCATTCACATATAGAGTCCACGTCACCGGACTGTGTAATTTCTTGGCATCACAAGTATCCGAGGAGTCTTGAGTTACTGTCGTGATTTCGAGAATAAAGTCTGCAAAGACTTGACCTTTTAAGGCAGGCCTCGGATGGAACTCTATGCCGAACACACCCAACTTAATGGCCCATTTGACCAACCGTCTCGACGTTTCTAGCTTTTGCATAATCGCTCTCAAGCGCTGGTCGATCAAGATGACTACTTTGTGTGCCTAGAAATATGGTCTTAATTTTCGAGCAGAATGTACAAGCGCCGAGCCATCTTTTCTGCGTGGGAATATATTATCTCAGCGTCAGCCAAAATTTTGCTAATGTGGTACATGGGCTGCTGCCTCCCGTTCTGTTGACTGACCAAGGCTGAGCTCAAGGCTCTATTTGAAATCAAAAGGTACAGGTACAACTTCTAGCCTGTTTGGGGAGAAGTCAACAGATGTGGGTTTGATAGGTACTCCTTAAGTTCTTGGATGGCTTCTTCGTAGTCGGCCGTCCATTGGAAGCCGTTATCCTTTGTCTCTTGCAGGGTCTTGAAGAATGACAAGTACTTCTTGGCCGACTAGATCAAAACGTAACAGTGTTGCTAACCTTCCAGTGAGCTTCTGGACTTTTTTCACGGTCCAGGGGATTTCATATCAAGGATGGCCTTGATCTTTTTTGGATTTGCTTCAATCCCTTGGCACAAAATAATGTAGGCCAAGAATTTTTCAGACGTCACACTAAACATACACTTGGTCGGATTGAATTTCATCTGGTACTTAGGATACTTGAGGTTTCGTCCAGATCTTGGATATGGTGATCGGTGATTTTGCTTTTGACGAGCATGTCGTCCACAAAGACATCCACGTTCCTTCCAATCTACACTTCAAAAATTTTATTTTCTAGTTTCTGATAAGTAGCACCAGCTATTCTTGAGGTTGAAGGGTATGATTTTATAACAATATGCCCCTTGGTTTATCATGAATGATATATACTCCTTATCTTCGGGACTTATCCTTATTTTATTGTAACGCAAGTACGCGTTCATGAAACTTAGAAACTTGTGTCCGAACGTCGAGTCTACAAGTGAATCAATCGTCGAGAGTGGGAAGTTGTCCTTTGGGCACACTTTATTGACATTCGTAAAGTCCATGCACATCCTCCACTTTTTGTTATTCTTTTTTACCATCACAACGTTAGATAGCCAGTTTAGGTAGTGTACCTTCCTTATGAATCCCACATCCAAAAGTTTTTTTACCTCCTCTTGGATTGCTACAAGCTTTTCCACCGAATACTTTCTCCTCTTTTTCCTCATGGGCTTATGACTAGGATTTAGGCTCAACTTATGGACTATTACTCTAGTCGACATCCCTAGCATATCACTTGGAGTCCAAGAAAAGATGTCACTTCATATATGGACAGCCTTTTTTGGATCTCTAAAATCCAAAGGGACCCGATCGATGGTTTTTTCAAACTCGACTTGTTGTAATGTCGTCTTATCATGAAAGTCTAAGTCTTCCATTGGCTAAGAAAGAGGAGTATGTGTGATTTGAGACAGATTTTATCTTTAAATGTGGGATCGAGATCACTACCCCGAAGGTAGCCAGGAAACGGCATCCAATGATCGTGTTATAGACCGAGGGAAGGTCTACTACCATGAAGGAAATAGTCTTTGACGATGTCCTTGGATGGGTCTCTAACGTGACCTCAAATTGGATGACTCTCTACACCGACACTAACTCGTTATCCAACCCATAGAGGGATTTTTTGGTTATGGTCATCTGGCTTCTTTTGAGCCCTAATTTAAAAAAAAAGTATCGAGATAGAGAATATTGCGTGAGTTTTCATTATTAATAAATACTCATTTTATCTTGTAGTTTAAGCCACCATCTGGTAGGTCTCGAATGCTTGAGGCAAAGAACTTCATATCTGGACGCCCTTTTCTGGATCTCTAGAATCCATAAGGACTCAGTCGATGGTTTTTCCAAACTCGAATTATTGTAATGTCGTTTCATCACGAAAATCTAAGTCTTCCTTGGGTTAAGAAAGAGGAGTCTGGGTGATTTGGGACAGGTAGCACGTCTGTCCGATAATTTGATCCCCGAGGACCTCCCCAATCCCGTATGGTGTCGAAAACTTCGGCTTTAAATGTGGGATTGAGGTCACTGCCCAAAGGTGGCCATGTAAGGGCAACCGAAGATCGTGTTATAGACCGAGGGCAGGTCGACTACCAGGAAGGAAGCAGTCTTTGACGATGTCCTCGATGGGTATCTGACGTGACCTCAAATTGGATGACTCCCTGCACCAGCATTAACTCGTTGTCCAGCTCATAGAGGGGTCTTTCAGTTGCGATCATTTGACTTCTTTTGAAACCTAATTTAAAGAAAGTATTGAGATAGAGAATATTGCGCGAATTTTTATTATCAATAAATACTCATTTCATCTTATAGTTTAAGGCAGAAATGAGTGCTGTTACAACCATGGTGTCAGAATGGGGGATACTATATGGGCCATATCTTTGTTATAAAAACTAATAACCTCATCCCTAAATTCAACCCTAGGTTTCTTATTTTTTGACGCTAGATCCTCCCGAGCGCTACCTCTGACCAAGTGGGTGGAAATCATGTTGAACACCCCCGTGGCCACTATACCTCTTTGCTAGTCAGCCTCTCTTACTTCCGCTATTCCAGACGATTGTTCGAGTATTTATAGGAAGCGGTTGAGGTGACCTCTTTTTATCAGCTCCTCAATTTCCTTCTAAATGTCCTGCAATCCTCTGTACTATGGCCACCACAACGGTGGTGGTGACAGTATTTAGACTGGTCACGACCTTCTGGGTTCTTCAACTCCTTGGGCCATTTTAGAGACTTCTCATCCCGAATTTATATCAGGATGTTGGTACGCGAGTCATTCAAGGGAGTAAGGTTGATGGGCCTGTACTCCTTGTGGACGTTTTGCTCGAACTTATAGTGCTTCTTGGGAGCCCGGGATCCTTATCGGTCTTTGTGCCTCCTTTTCCCGCCTATTGTCCTCGGAAGGAGGCTCTCTACCTGGACAGGCCTCTTTGTATCGTTCGCTTCTTCAACCTCAATGTAAGCCCTTGCTATGCTCTTAGCCTCCGTGAATGTTTGCGGACCCTTATGTCCAAGGTGTTTGAAGAAGTTACCTCCCTCCAGTGTGGACAAAAAAGCTATCAGCTTGACCCCATTGGTCAGCTTTGGGATCTGCTTGACCTCGGATATGACACAGGACAGAAAATTTTTCAAATTCTCCCTGGCCTTTTACTTCACGTGAGTAAGGTGCCATGATTACTTCTTAATCTTCTGACTGGAAGCAAATTGGGAGAGGAAAGTCTTTGCTAGCTTGTTAAATGAATGGATGGAGTCCACGGGCAGCCCATAAAACCAGATCCTTGCATCATCCTTGAGAGTGAAGGGAAAGTACTAACACATTGTCATCTTATTCAAACCATGGAAGCTTAGATGCTCACAAATGATTCAAGTGGTCCATTGGATTTGCTCTGTCATTGTAGGTGTTGAGATTCGGTATTTTGAATTTTGGGGGAAGCGGCCTCGTTCTTATCTCCGTTGTGAGCGGAGATTTGTGGAGGTCAGCAGCTGCTCCCTTAGCATCGCCAAAACTCTGCAAAATACCTTCTCGAACTTTTCCTCCACCTGAGGCGATGCCGTTATCTTTTTTCATAGATGTAAATCCTCAACTCGTAGAGGTCTTGCGCAACTTGCTGTCCCGAACGGCTTCTAGTCATCGAGAGGACTTCTTCGAGTGGGGCCGCATCACAAGCGGCGCACTCCTGGCCCTCGCGGACACAGTGAGGATTTCGCCTCTTTGGTCTTTCTTCCTGTATCCGAGGGCCTAAGTGCCCTTGAAGACGCGGCGGAGCTCGGCTACTCAAGGTGACCTACGTCTGAGGGGCCTCGTGCTAAGTAGCTTGTTTGTTGGGGTGTTTCTTCCCCTTTCCCTTCCTTTGGGACATTGCGGTTTGAGAGGCCTTGGATGGCGCCTCCTTCATCCGCGCGTCCATCTTTGTACAAAGGTTCTGGACGGTCTTGGACATATCGTCCATCCTCAGCACCAACGCTTGCACATATGGATCAGGATGATCCTCCACTCTGGAACAAGGTTCAAGGCCATTACCGCCTGAGCATGTTTCTTGGATAGGAGTATTGGTCTGTCCTCCGATGTTCACCATTTTTTGAGTTTCTTGAGGAATACACTAAACTGACTTTCCGTAATGATTCCCATAGACGGTGCCAAATATTGCGTCTTCAGATCCTTACTTTGATAGAGATGAGGATCCGACAGTAATACCAATTAGTGCTCGAATGAAGAGGAAAGAGATTGAGTACGATGATTGATACACAAAGAGTTTTTACGTGAAAAATATTCTCTTGAATGAGAAGAAAAAATCATGGAACTTGGGTCCGATAACTACTTTCACTAGTTTATATTTGGTTACAGAGAGGTTACAGAATACGCTCAAGTATAAGAGATTGAGGACTAAGTGTATGAAAACTCCTAGGAGTTACTCTTACAATAAGAGCCTTCTCTTTTTCTCTCTTCTCTTTCTCTATTATGACTAACAAGAGTAAATGTTGGGATCTTTTATTTGATAAACAGTTAATATATTTATAGTGGTTAAGCTTCCTATTGAGAGGAGTCCACGTGGAATTGGCGTGTGCAGGGGATTCTGTCACCAACTCTGTAAATCCCCTTTGTCGTGTCAGGAGGGTTGCGTATATGCCCGCTTGGTGTGACGCTTCCTCCACAGGGTCGCATGCTCTGTTGGCCATTATTCCTTTTACAGTCTGACAGGATCAGCCATCAAATCTTTGGCACGCCAACTTTGCAGGCGGGACAACATTCGAGACCTATCTTTAGTCCACGGGTCTAAGTGGACTTTGAGTCCATTGTGTCACGTGGGTCGGCTCAACTCTAGAGAAATGGATTTTAATGTGGGCCTTGAGTATTATTACCCATCAATTGCAATGGTACACTTCTACCCACCATTACCAAATTTTATTTAGTCCTTATAAATATCGGACTTATTTATTTTTCAATAATTGAGATATATTCTTATAATTTGAAATAATAATTAGAATATTGTTTCTATGTATATTTTATATTAATTTCAACGATTGTAAAAATAAGAGACTAAAATGTTAAAAAAAACCCGAAACATAACCCACCATGCCAAACCTTTCTAATCGAGTACTTGTTCGGGTCGAACCAAAGCGGAATCTTCAGCAAATGAGCAAAAACGGTTATAGCTCGGGTCATTGACTTGGACCCTAAGCTTTTGTCCATTTCCCAACTTTCATGTATTATATCAGTTTGTTAAAATAGATATTTATTTGATTTTTGAAATCTTATGAAATTAAATATTATTGTAATTTTCACAAAAATTACTAATTTGTTTATAAAACCTTATGATATTTGACATATATATACTTATAAATTATCTTGTCTTCCTATTTATATAAAATATCCAATGAAAGGTATTCCTATCATTATTAATTAACATATAATGATTATTATTAGTTTATCTTGCATGTCTCTCTTAAAATTATTAAACAATTTAAAAGTTTTACATAACTCTATATTACTTTAACTTATTAAATAAACTCATAATCAATTTTAAAATATATGTTGAATTTAATGAATTGTATATATATATATATATATATATATATAATAATTAATTTGTAACATTATATCTCTGTTATGATGTAATGGTTGAGATTATTTTAAAAGTGATGAAAATTGAGAATTAAAATAATATTATAATATATTATTTTAATTTTAATCTTTTATACTGATATATTATATAAATTTTTAAGATTGTAGTGTGCAAGAAGGATGCTTGGATTGAATTAAAAGAAATATCAAAACATTATAAAATCATAAATTATCCAACTACTAGCATAAAGAAGTGATTTCCATTTTGCCAAGCAGCAGGAAAATTAAAAATATCAAGAAATTGTAACCCATAAAATAAAATTAAAAAAAAAAAAAAACTCCCAAAAAAAAAAAAAAAAAGCCCAAAAATTTGCATTGAATAGGAAGGCCAGCATGATGCATACGTTCCATCCACCCCTACGGCTTGTTCATAAATTTCCTTTCATTTTATGGCATCTGTCATGCCACAATTATTGGGTTTATTCAAGAATAATCATAATTATCCTTTGAATAATTAATTATATAAATAAAATTTTAAAAATATATAATATATTAAAATTATAATATTACCTCGTAAAATTACTTACTATTAAACATATACATTTATTTAATAGATTTAGTTGATTATTAAGATATTTAATGGCCACGTATTTTACACTAAACGGTTTATATAACACAATAACAGTGTAATATGTAATTTTTTAAAATTATTTTTAGTCAAATAATACAAATCTCTAAGCTTTTTTTTATTTTTTTTTTTTTTATTTTTGGTGATTAAGTCATAAAGACACCATAAAAGATATTGTTTAATTAATTAATTCTTTTTAGTAAGTAATTAATCAACATTCTTATGGAGATATGCTTTGGATTTGACAAGTCGATTTCGTACGTGTCATTTTCTTATTGAAATGAATTATGAGAACTCAAATCCTTAACCTTCTGAATTGACTCTGTCGAGCACTTTTATTTTTGGCAAGTTTATTCGATAATTAATTAATAATATTTTTCATTAAGAGTATTATAATATCATATTAAAAGAAATTGTTAGGGCTTGGATTTCAAAATTCAATTATTGAATTCTTAGTCTTTAATTAATTTGAATTAGATTTTTTGTTAATGAATTATTCAAAGTTTAATTTTTTATTCTACCAGTACAAATTTTAAAAAATATCAGGTTACAAATATAAAAATTAAACAATGATAAATCTTTCAAAAATATTAAATCAAATTATTGGATCTAAAAAGATATCAGGTTATGAATCTAAAAATTAAACAGTGATAAATTTTTAAAAAATATTAAATTAAATTATAGGACCTAAAATATCATACCCAAAAGTGATTTCAAATATGGATAATCCATAACATCAAAATACATATAAGGATGAGTATTTATATTGAATTAGAGTAATATAACTCAATCGTACTACTGGATAAAATTAAAATTAAACTTAATTGCCAACATTATATATCATAATTAACTGAGTACACCTGAAATCCAAATAAACTAAATTATCAATATAAATTCTTATTCTTTTCTAAAAAAATAATACATAAAAACTGAATCCATAATCCTAATCTATCTTCGAATAACTATCTTTCTAATCGATCATCTGTATGTAATTATCGAACCATCTAATTTGAAAGATTAGCCAAATAAAAATAATAGTAAGCTAATTACCTAATAAGGAATATAAATTTTCATAAATAAACTTATATATATATATAAATATCAAAGGTATGTTGGAATATAACTTGATCAAATTTATAGAAAATTAATAACATTATTTCATAAATTTATCACAAATAATCTAAATTGATGATCAATTTTAATAAGCTGTACAAATATTTGAAATATATTTAAATCATACAAAAATATAGGAGGACCAAAGATTGGTAATAATTTTACTAATAAAAGATGAATATCAAAATTTATGTTATGATTACATTCACATAATTAAAAGTTATACTATATTTAAAATCTGTAAGTAGGTTATCTACATATAACCCTATAAACGATATTGAATATCATTTTTTTGATCCATGAATAATCGGTTAGGCTTTTAATTTACTTATAATATATTATAGTGTATTCAAATATATCTTATCAATTTTTTATAATGGTCAATGTATAATCAAAATGAAGACTCTACTAAAATATAAATATACTATTAAATTTTCTCATATAAGAAAAAATATATATATTATTAAACTTATATAAAATTTACATCCTTATTTTTTTAAATATATGATATGTATTATTAAAATCATAATATGCAGGCACTTAAAATGTAATTTGAAAATATATAGGGACTACAATATATAATTTAGAAATAATTTATCATCTTAATATGTTTATTTAAAGGCATATAGAGGTTTCATTACAAAAATGTTAGGAATTAGTACAGTTTATATAAGTTTTTAACACATTCTTGCAGATGGAAAATATGCAAAAGTATATGTGTAAGAATTCAAAGCATGTAGAAAATTTGTACAAAGGATTTGAATCAAGGACAACATTCCAAAATATTGGCACTTAACATAATATACATAGATTTCAAAACATATGCTTTATAAAAATGTATGAAATGAGAATGAAAATACATGCATAAAAAATAATAATATTTTATGCATGAAAATATTATATGTATAAATATTTAAAATAATAAATACTAAAAATTGTAAGCAAAGATCACCAATAAAGAAAATAGGATTTAAATATACTTATCTTATATTTAAAATTAACAAAGTTTCTTGAATTTTTTAAAAAATTTCCATCTACAATGTTTTTTTCTCTTTTATTTTCTCTCTTCTTATGTTCTCTTTCAATCTCTTGTATCTGAAAATCATAGAAAATGACTGAGAAATCGGTTAATGAGATCTTATATAGAAAATTGACGAATGTGCATTTATCATGTACGAATCAGGTGCCATGAATAATCTGTACGAGGTACGAACATCCCTTAGGTGTGCATAGGATACTGATACATTCCTTGAGTGTATATTGGACGCAGCTAATCTAACTAAAATATGTATGAGTGCCATGAAAACGTCTTTGATGCCTAGCTTTACTATCCAAAATACGCATATACGTTGGTCAGACATTAATTAATTATTATTTGATCTAACTTATTCTGATTAGAAAATTAATTTTGATTAAAAACTTTAATTATTCTTAATATTTTTATTAATTTAATTTAATTAATCATTATTAAAAATATAATTTAATATTATATCTTATAAGAACACTATATCCTAATAATATATGAAACTAGGATAAAAATGTAAGAATGATTTTTAAAGGTTCATCATTAGAATTTGTTCCTATCTATATATATATATTCTTTAGTGAAATACAATCCCTTCATTAAATATAGTAACTTGATCTGATTGAATTTTTGAAATATGTAAAGATTTTCTAGCTCAATTGCAATGTTTGTAATCTTGTATATTTTTGTGAGATATATTTTTTTATAAGTGTTTCAGATTAGGGTTTGAAATATTTTTAATATATTCTGTTTTTTATGTAACATAAAAATTCCATTAAAAGTATGAGGTTTTTTTATAATTCAACTCAGGTTGTTGAGTCCCATAGTTATGTTTGATTTTTTTGAGGTATTGTTCATTTTTAGAGTAGATGTGGGACATATTAGTTTCTAATCTTGTCCCATATAATTTTGTCATTTTTAGAAGGTGTATTTTTAAAACAAATATATAATAATTGTCTCATATAGTGTAATATATATTTAGTAATTTATTAAGATAATTAAAAGTTATGATTAAGCACATTTTTGTTATATTTTATTAAAAAATCATTCATTTAATTTGTCTAATTTTTTTATAAAAAGAATAATATTTATATAATTAAAAGATAGTTATTTTTTTATTATAAATGATAAAATCATCTATAAAAGATAAAGATGAGTGGCTTTTTTAGATAATGAAATGACAATTTTTCAAATTGGAATTTGAAGAAGGTTTAAAAACTTTCCTATGATTACTGAATTGATAGAGCCTGCTAGAAAACTACATACAAATAAATTTGTAACATCTAAGTAGTTATTTATATTATATAACGTTAGGATTTATTATAATAAGAAATTTTTTTAGAATAATTTTGATTTGAAAGAAAAGAAGTCAATAAATTAAGAAAATAGGGTTCACACCGAACCCACGTTTATATAGGCTCATGTGTAATTTAATAGAATGGGTCACACTTATGTGTGATAGAGGGGTGTCTGTGTGTGATTTAACAGAATAATTAGCACTTGTATGCTATGTGAGAGGCGCTTATCATACATGTAATATTGTTTTGTGTTTGATTAATGTTAATATGTCAATTTGTATATATAAGTAATTATTTGTGATTTTTTGGTCATTTTTTCTATGGTTTTGAGAAAAGAGAAAAGAGAAGAGGAAGAAAGAAGACAGTGAAAAGGAGAGGAAACGTGAATGAAAGTGATTTTGTGGTAATTTTAGGCTAAATTTGGATAATAATCAATAGAAGGCAAATATAATTGAGCTTATCTTTATTTATTATTGAAATTTTTTAATTTTTCTTGTAATTTTTGTTTGAATATACATGTATGTGATCATTCATCTTTCTTATTTTTTATGGTAATACTTGATTTTTTAATTTATATTTTTGATATCATTATTTTTATGCATTGAATTAATATAAAAATAATTATATAATAAAAAATTAAAAATATTATATTTTTAAGGAGTTAGATTTAGCGATTGATAGTGCTAGAGGCATACCCCGTGCGTATTTTAAGCAAAAACTCCATACCTAATGTAAATATAATGAGCACTTGTCTGTGAATTTGATAATAAAAGTAATACTTTGTGTAGTTTTGATAGAGTAGGATGTATCTGAAATGCATCTAATGTAATGCTTGTACATGCATAAGGATGAGCATGGCATCTAACTGGTGCTCATGTGCAGTTTGAATATAAAAGCTTCTTTGCCTAATTTTGGTCATTTGCATGGAAAAAATGGAGATAAGAGAGAAAAGGGGATAGGATTAAAAGAAGAGAGATGAAAGAAAATGAGAAGAAAAGAAATTTTGAGACTATTTTATGTCAAATTTGATAAATCTTTAAATTAAGATAAGTATATTCAAACCACTCTTTAGTTTAATTTTTTATTATTTTAATTTTTTTTTCTAATATTTGTTTAAATATATATACTTGTTACTCATTACACCCCATTTTTAAATATTGTTGCATGTATACTTATCTTAACAAATAAACTAAAATTTTGCTACATTTTTATCAAATAGTTAAAAATTTTATTTGTTTTTACTGAATATTAGAATAGTTTGAAGGATTGTGTTCTTGTATTGAAATATTATAAAAAATTATAACACATTTGAATATTTGACTTTCATTAGAAAACACATAATATATTTTTATTTTGTCAATATTGTATTTTAGGTAGTTGTATTTTTTGGACATATTGTATTTTAGGATATTGTATAATGTATTTTAGGATGATGTATATTTTAATTTTGGTATATACTTTATATTATAAATTCACCCCTCCCTCGAGCTCTAGGTAGTGCATGGTGTGTAATCAAAATTGCAGCATTAATTTACTTTGCAGAGTTTCGCCATTTTCCCATGTCAGCAATTGAGTTTCTTTTGTCCTTCGTCGTCTTCTTCCTTTTTCTTCGTCTTCTCCACTTCACTCTCGATTTCTTACATAGTATCAAAAACTATCGAGCCACACCGCAATCCTTTAGATAATATGTCAAACACCGATAACCAAACTTTTGATTTCACCCAAAATCTCTTGCACTTTCAAAATCTTTTGGATCTTATAAATATGTTTCAATTGGAGGCCGGTGATAGTCCCTCCTTTACTCTGATCGCCGATTTTCTCACTATAGACAACTATTTTATTTGGTCCAGAACCATATGTCGAGTTTTGAGGGCTAAAAACAAGCTCCAGTTCATTGATAGCACTATTTCTAAACCCATCGACTCCAACGATCCCCTCTTTGAAACTTGGGGACGATGTAATGACATGGTAGTATCTTGGATACAAAACTCCATCAGCCCCTCCATCAAAATTAGTGTTGTTTTTGTTGATGATGCACTCAAAATCTGGAAGAAACTGCACGACTATTTTACTTAACAAAATGGGCCACACATTTTTCAACTAAAAAAATCATTGGCTTGTCTATTGCAATAGAAAGATTCGATAAGTTTATACTATGGTAAAATGAAAATAATCTGGGATGAACTCCTCATATATGACCCTCTCCCAGATTGTGACTGTGGTAAATTAAAGGTGCTCATCGAGCGCTATCAGAGGGATTGTGTTATATAATTTTTAATGGGTTTAAATGATTCATATACTAATGTTTGAGATCAAATTATGTTAATGGATCCCCTTCCATCCATCAACAGAGTCTTCTCTGTTATATAGCAACAAAAAAGACAATATCAGATATTGTCCACTGTTCATCCCGAACCAATGGCTTTATGGGTTATTAATAACTCTAAAAAATTTATAAAAAAACAACCATGTGTAAAAGAAAGATAGGCCTTTTTGTATTCATTGTTGTATCTCATGATACACTGTTCAACAATGCTTTAAGGTTGGGAATGCTAAGATGCCTGTTTGTACTCACTGTAATAAACCTGAACATATTGTTGATAAGTGTTATCAGCTTCACGGTTTTTCTCCCAATCACAAGCTGTATGGTAAATTTGGAACTACAGCTTTTTCAGCCAACCATTTGAGTTTCACCACCATTTCTAATCACGAGGGCAATGAGGATGACAAAGTTGTGTTGACCAAAGCCCAGTTCAAGCAACTCATGAATCTGATTCAATCAAAAGACCCAACTGCATCTGCTCAAACGACTAAACAGCTTTCTTCTCCTTTTGATCCCATTAGTGATCAATCCAAAGCAGGTAACATGATTGGTACTTATTTCTGCTCCGTTCCTTTTACTTATAATAGAAAAGATGTTTGGATACTGGATACCGGGGCCACAGACCACATGATCTACGACCCTTCTCTATATCTTCATAAGAAGATACGTATCTCCAGTTCTGTGAAATTGCTTGATGGAAATAAAGTGCTTGTTTCCCAGATTGGTGATGCTAAACTGACCATGAAGATAATACTTGAAAATATTTTGTGTGTTCTCTCTTTCACATTTAATTTAATTTCAATGAAGAACCTTACTAATTCTCTTGGCTGCTACACGTTTTTCTTCTCTGACATTTGCTTGATTCAAGACCTTGCCTCCTGGACCATGATTGGGATGGGTGGAGAGAAAAATGGTTTATACTATCTTATAAATAATGAAGTTCATCCAAACACTTTGGCCGACCTCTCCAAATTTTCAAATCGTGTCGCGAAACCTTCTGCTAATTTTATTTCATTGCCAATTGACTTATGGCATTACATATTAGGTCAAATTTCACATTTTAAGATATAATTGATACATGATCCTATTGTAAAAAAGCATTGCATTCTAGTAATTATAATCCCTATTTCATTTGTCACATGGCTAAACAATAGGGCCTTCCTTTCACTCCCAACACCCATAAGTCACACACATTATTTGCTGTGATGCATTGTGACCTATGAGGACCTTTCTCAAAAGTATCTTATCATGGATATAAGAATTTCTTTACTATCATTGATGATCTTTCAAGAAATACTTGAATTTATCTTCTAAAACAGAAATCTAACACAAAATTGTGCTTAGAAGCTTTTTACAATCTCATTGCAGAACAATTCAATGTCAACATTAAAGTTATTCACACTAATAATGGGTCTGAATTTAGTCTGAGAGATTTTCACAGTAAAATGGGTATTATCTATTAATGCAGCTGTATGGAAACATCATAGTAAAATGGTGTTGTTGAACGCAAATACCAATATTTATTAAATATAGCTAGAACAATTAGATTTCAATTAGAACTTTCCTTAAAATTATGGAGTGATTGTATTCTACTGTTATCTATATTATAAATAGAATTCTACTCCTATGCTGGACAATAAGACTCCATATGCAATTCTATTTGAAATCAAACCAAGTTATGACCATTTTTGAATATTTGGTTGTTTATGTTTCGCTTACCACCCTTTCTCATAGTCGGGAAAAATTTGATTCTAAAAGTAGAATTTGTATATTTTTAAGTAATCCTTTTGGTGTTAATGGTTAAAAACTATTTGATTTACATAGCCACATCACATTTAACTCTAGGGATGTCATATTTTTTTTCCCTTCCAAAATATTTTTTTCAATCTGATTCCGTAAAAAATTATGATCTTCTTTTCCTAAATCAACAACCTCTTACTGTCCCTAACTTCGTTATGAATCCGGCCACTATTTCTACAATAGATAAAGACCAACCAACCACTTAACCCCACAACAATGAAGAGCAACCTAATTTCTCCCTGTCTAGGGACCATTGGAAAATAATCGTGAAGTTTTGAATAACCATCCACAACACAGTATCTTACTAATCCTATCACAAACTTACATTCTCCTATAAAAGATAAAACTCCTATCCGCGAACCACTAGAGCTAGGAAAGCTCCGTAATATCTGAAAGATTTTCACTGTCATCAAACATCTCAAACTACATCTACCAAATCAACAGCACAAAGTATTTATGGTAAACCTTATTCTCTTAGAAAATTACATATCATACCATAAATTGTCTCCAGCTCACAATTACTTTTCATCCTCCGTCTCATCTTAAATTGAATTTCAAATTTATGCTCAAGCTATTTGTGATCTCAATTGACGCAAAGCCATAAAAGATGAGTTAAGTGCCCTAGAATCCAACAAAACCTAGATAATTACTGACTTATCTCTAGAAAAGAAAGCTATCGGATGTCAATATGTCTTCTTAAAACTCAATAGTAATTGAAGTATTGAAAGATACAAATGTCGATTAGTGGCAAATGGATATACATAACAGGAAGGGGTGAATTATCACGAAATATTTTCTCCAATTACTAAACTTACAACTGTATGATGCCTCTTAGTTACAGCTTCCATAAAAGGATGGCACTTGTATCACTTTAATGTCAATAATGCCTTTCTAAATGAAACATTAAATTGAAGAAATATATATGAAACCACTTGTCGGTTATACCAACAAAAAATCACATCAAGTATGCAAATTGTTAAAAAGTATATATAGTCTTAAACAAGTTTCCAAACAATGGTATTCAAAACTATTCAATTCACTGGTCATTTGTGACTTTGTTCAATCCAAGGCAGATTATAGTTTGTTCACTAAATAAGATAATAAATTATTTACAGTCCTTCTTTTATATGTTGATGATATCATTATTACAAGTAATTACTTGGATTCAATTGCTTCTATTGAATCCTTTCTAAATTTGGTTTTTAAGATTAAAGACCTGGGTGTTTTATGATACTTTCTTGGTATTGAAGTCGCCTAATCACAAAAAGGTATACACATTTGTCAAATAAATACACACTTGATATTTTAACCGACTCTGGCACCATTGGTTCTAAACCTCACAAATTACCAATTGACCAAAACTTGAAATTAAGTAAACAAATAGGAGTAGTCTAGAAGACCCGATTGTGTATAGAAGGCTCATTGGCCTCCTTCTTTACCTTACTATCACGAAACCAGACATAGCTTATGTAATATAAATTTTAAGTCAATTTATAAATCTACCTACCTCGAGTTATTTGAATGCTGCCTACTAAGTTTTGCGATATTTAAAACTAAATCCTGGATAAGGCACGTTACTTTCTTCTACATCTAACATTCAACTAAAAGCTTTTTGTAATGCAGATTGGGCTTCCTGTCAAGACACACATAAATTCATTACTGGTTATTGTATTTTTATTGAAAATTTTCTTATTTCTTGAAAATATAATAAACAATCAGTAATCTCTCGCACCTCTACAGAAGCAGAATATAGATCAATGGATACAACTTGTTGTGCATTATCTTGATTACGCTACATTTTGACTGATTTGCATGTTTTACATCCCAATGCATTACTTTTTTATTATGACAATCAAGTCGCTCTTCACATTGTAGCGAATCCCGCCTTTCATGAACGCACCAAATATATCGAGCTGGACTGTCATCTTATTCATGATAAAATTTAAGAAAAAAGCATTCGCACATATCATGTCACCACTCATAATCAGCTGGCAAATATATTCACCAAGATTTTACCCTCTCATCGTTTAAATTTTTATTTGTCTAAGATGGGCATTATCAATATATATGCTCCATCTTGTGGGAGTGCATTAGAAAATACATAATATATTTTTATTTTGTCAATATTGTATTTTATGTAATTGTATCTTTTGGACATATTGTATTTTAGGATATTGTATTTTAGGATGTCGTAGAATGTATTTTAGGATTGTGTATATTTTAATTTTGGTATATACTTTATATTATAAATTCACCCCTTCCTCGAGCTCTGGGCAGTGCGTGGCATGTAATCAAAACTACAGTATTAATTTACTAGGCAAAGTTTTTCCATTTTCCCATATCAGCAATTGAGTTTGTCTTGTCCGTTGTCGTCTTCTTCTTTCTTCTTCGTCTTCTCCACTCCACTTTGGATTTCTTACAACTTTATATAGTATTTTTAAAAAACATTTGATGATGACTTTATTTTATGATAAGAATAGAAATTGTGCTTTTTTTTTAATTTGAAGAAATTTTGTATGTGTCGTAGAGTTTTTTGTTTAACAAAATAAAGACTATTACATTTTAGGTATTTTATATTTGGATATATCCTAATATATATTATGTGTATTTAAAAACATACTTATTATCCATGGATAAAAAAATAGTGTTTAATTTCGCCTATAAGATAACATAGATGGCCAATCTATAGGGTTTATATAGCAATGTATTTGTTTAAGGTTATCAGAAATATGAAAAACCTGCTCTTTAAAGTTGCCATTTGATTTGTTGGCATGCAAGTTGTCAATTCTTGATTCTTATATTTTACATATTTTGATTTTTGTAAGTTTTTGCATGTTTTCGATACAATCATTCGGTCTTCATATTTGTAGAGATATATTACATATTTTGATCTTTTGATATTTTTTATACAATTCATATACTTTGAATATTTGTAATATATATGTATATGATTCAGCAATTTGTATACAATTATGGTTTGAAATGTATTTAATCAAAAATAGACATTTGATATTTTTGTAACGTATGATTTTTTATCTATTTTAAATACGCCTATTTGTATGTCATATATACATATATTTTAATGAGCATTATGCTCATATTTATAAATATTTTTAGAATACTTCTAGATTAGTGGGTAGTATAGTCTTATAGGATTTAGATGGAAGATTATTGAAGGCATTTTGTTAAATTTGTATTTGTTGTATTGTGGATTATTTATATAATATATATTGTATTGTATGTATATTTTTAAACTTCTCACTTTAGATTTTGGGTTGGTATGTCTAATGAAATTATGTACAAATTTTCGCTTTGATATATTTGATAGTTTGGTTGAATATTTTTTTGTATAATGATATATAAATTGAGTAAATATAATATTATTATGACCCTAATATAAGCAAATAAAAAAAATAATGATATTAATAATGATAACACATAAATGAATAAAACCTAAATAATCCAAGGCAAAGTCAAAATTATCATACCCAAAACCAAAATCGTATGATATCCATAGATAACAATTGTTACAGAATTTGGCCAAACTAAATCCCATCCAGCCTCCGAATGAAAAAGTAACTTGCTCAATCCAAATTTATCCATAAGGAAAATCATCTAATTGATATGTCAACTATCATAATATAAAATTTGTAATGAAATCTATTTAATACAATATTTTAAAATTATACAAACTGTGATAATCAAAACATATAATAAATCCCAACCTAAGTCCCTAATACAAATTTAAATACAACATTTTAAAATTATACAAACTGTGATAACGAAAATACACAATAAATCCCAACCTAAGTCCCTAATACAAATTTAAATACAAAAATAAGTAAACAAAAATCTTCAAATGACTTCCATCCGAATCTTGTTACTAATTTATAACCCTTTAATTTGAAAGGATTGGAAAACATAACAAATTATAAGCTAAAATTTTAACAAGTACACATATACAATATGAAATTATATAGATCCATAAAATAGCACAAAGGACAAAAAACCATAAACACATTTGAAAACTGATATATCGAATATTTTAAATTTATAGTCAAAAACATGATTTGATACACAAAATTTATAACAAGTAAAATAATACAGATTGTATGAAATAATCCAAAGTCCAAACCATTTAATTTTAAAAGCTATAAATGTCCAAAGTCAAATAAATCTAACTGTTATGATGAAACCTATAATTCTCAAAAGGTTGAATTACTTTAAAATATAAAATATAATATAAGTCAAAATTTAAAATCAAATCATGCTAAAATCTAATAACCAGGAATTAAAAGGCTAATTTTAATGAAGTATTATGCATATTTTTATTAATTTTAGGCAAAATATTACTATTTAGATTTATAAACGGGCCGTGTATAAATTATTTTCTATAAACGAGGTCAAATATTAATTTTTTTACTATCTATAGATGATAGGTATAGTCATTAAATGTGCATGATATATTAGGACACTCAAATATAGTTTTGTCAATTCCTCACGATAGTTCTCAATAGGATAACAAATGAAAATTTTATAACAAATATCAAAATTTTTGTACTGTTATGAAAAAAGTACAAATGCGAAAACTTCATACTTTTAGAAAATATAAATATACAACTTTTAACCATGAGAGAAAATATAAACTCATATTAAATATCAAAATAAAATATTGTTTGAATAGTTATATGGACTATCAACATATAAGTAAAATATAAATTTTATAACTTTTCTTCTTAAATATTTTTATATATAAATATAATTTTAAAATATTTACTTGTTTTGTGAAAACAGACCAAATATTTAAATATTTGATAAAATTATATAAAATTTCAAAATATCTGATAAAAAATATATACATGTAATAATATTTAAATAATGATATAAAAAGATAATATGTATGTATAATAAAATAAGAATTATAAATAAAATCAATGGATTTTAAAAATATATTAAAAATGGGTTTAAATATATTTGCTTTAAAATTTTTAATTTGACAGATTTGATTCAAAAACATTTTAAAATCTTATTCATTCTTCTTTTCTCTCATTTTTTTTTCTTTTTTTTTTTTCTATATCTCTCTCATCTTTCTTTTCCCAAAATAAATAACTGACAAATGGCGCAAGGTCATTAAATATCCAAATTAGTACATGAGTACCAAATAAACGTGTATCAGGTATCACAAATTAGTATAGGCATGCACAAGTGCTAATTAGGTGTTGACATATTACCTAATCCGCAAATAAGCGCCACAACAGGTGCTACCTATTTTGTCATAAATGTGTATGATAGAGTAGCTCCTAGGTGTCTATCAAGCGTATCCTTATTTCGTCAAATATGCAAGAATGTGGAGACAAGTGCTAGTCGGGCATTGAGCCTAAATCTCATGTAATTTGATTCTTTAAAATTTTATTATATAATTATTTTTTAAATTAATTCAATACACATAATAATAATATCATAAATTGTAATGAAAATATCAAGCCTTACAATTATTGATTTTGAGGTGGGATGAGAACAATTTGACTAGTCTTATGACAAGTATAATTTATATTTATTTATATTACTTATGGTGTTATCATTTAATCTTTGATTGGGTTTTAATTATTGGACTATGATTGCTTATGGGTAAGTTTTATAATTGATATCATTTTTATTACCTACTCATGATAGGATTGTGACAATTTTTATTTTGTAAGCATGTCTAGTTTATTTAAAGATCTTAAAATTTTAAAAGTTTGTACCTAATTTTATTTAATTTGTCAAGAAATCTTTTAGATTTCTGACCTTATCTGATAAGAATTTCACTTCAAAATTTGAAATGACTATTTATTTTTTTAATTTAGAAAAATTTTTATATTTATTATTTGTTATATAATTTCTCATTCTAACTAAATAAAAATTATTTTAGAGAATTAATAAAATATATTTAGACCTATTTAAGTATATTATTTGTTAATTGAAGATTAAACCTAACATCCACTAATATGAACAATGGCATTTAACCTTATATATAAGAAATAATATGTCATTGGCCACATATGAGTATTAAATATTAACAAATAGTCTAGTGTTATCATGAAAGAGCATAGTCTAATCTTTTGATATACAACATTTATTAGTGAAGTTTTCACTAATACATAGTTTTTATATTTTGATATTTTTATTGATATTTTGACATTTTAACAATTTCACATTTGATCATCATTATTTTCATTTCACAAATTTTATTCATATATATTCATAAATATAAATTATACATACTTTATTGAATATTAGGATTACTCTTAATATAATTTATAACTTTTTAGATTAGTAAGATTAGATGACCTTGCAAGATTCTTAGTTTAAGGACCTTCTTTTAGTTGTTTTAAGTTAATTTTTTTTATAATTTGCATTGGATTTGTAGCCGATTACTTGTACTTTAAATAGTTGATCAATTTTTGGATTATTTGTATTTATGGTTGAGGGCCTTTGAATCATGTATTATTATGTCATTGTGGTCTATATTTTGAGTAGATATATTTCCTTACTTATTTGGATTAATATTGAGTAGATAAATTAATTTAAGGGTAACTTTAAGATTTTGGTTATTTGTTCCTGAAATTTTGTTTATTTTATTGAATGTATTTATCAATATTTATTATTAGATCATGTCCCGATAGTTAATTAAGCTTTGCTTATGTCATTATTAATTGATTTGGAACCGTGGTTGTGACAAAATCTTTCTTCTCGTAAATTTTATATCCTCTCATAATAAAAAAGAAATAAAGATAAAATGAGAGAGTTTGGTTCCAAGTCCCGAGATAAAAAAATTTTAAGTATGAATTTATATATATTTATTATATTTATTTTCATAAATCCATAAAATAAAATTATAACCATTTGCTTAAACATTTTAATATTATAAAGTTTTTTTCTTGTAAAAAAAAGTCTTCCTACCTATAAAAATGGGGCCATGTATTCATTGAATCAATGTCGAGAAATCTGCCCTCACGACATACATAAGCTTGTGTGAAATTATGGTCATGCTACTATGTCATAAGTCAAACTTATTTTTATTTGAGGTATTATTTACTTTAAAATGCGCCTAAGATGCATTAGTATCTAATCTCATCCCATAAAATTTAGTTTTTAAAAGAATTTTTAGAAGAAAGAGTTTTTCCTCTTATAATACATTTAATTATTAGAATGGAATAAGGTAAAAATAGAATAATTATTTTCAGGAAATAAAATAGGATGTGAATAGAATTAAAATTATTATTTTTATATTTAGTTATTATAATAAAATAAGATAAAAATTAATATTTTATTATTTAATTTGTAAAATAATATAAAAAATAAGATAAAAAAAAAATAATAATAGTTTTAATGTGAAGCAAGAATATTAATTTTCAGTAAATTGAGAATAAATAATATCAAAGTGGTAGATGATAATATATATTCTTTTGAGATTAGGAATAAATATTCCCGAGAATAGTTATTCTTTATTAAATTATAAACCAAATAAAGAAATTGTTATTTTGAAAGAATAAGGTGAAAATAAAAATTTTATTACTACCAATCAAACGCGACCTTAAGATTGCCTTTTGACTAAGCCATTATTAAATAATTTATCCCAATGACTGAATTTATTTCAAATGTTTTTGAATTAGGGTTTGGGAATATCAAAGACATTTGATATTTCTGGTAACAAAAAAAAAAAAAACCATTAAAAATTTGAGTTTTTTTAGTATTATTATCATTATTTCTTCATAATAAAAAACTATCAAAACTTTATTCTCTCTTTTTGATGAATTTTCTTCTGATGTGAGTATAATAAATAGACAGTAATAATTAAAATATATAATTAAAATACAAAATAATTTTTTTTATTTTTATTTTTTATCATTTAATTTTTTTATCATTAAAATTATAATAAAGTTTAAATAATATTACAATTTTAACAGGTCCCTTCCTACCTACCCATCATTACTCAACCATCCCTACACTGCCACCCCGCAACCCTGCCCTCGATCAAATTCAAATACTAAATTGCAAATAAAAAATAAAAATAAAAATAAATACTTTTAAAATAACAGTAATTTATTTATATTGGTTAATGAATATAAAAAATATAGATAAATATAAAATTATTTCATAATAAATATACAAAAAATAATATTATAATATTACCTCGTAATTCTAGTAAGGAACTAAAGAGTAAATGCGTATACAGCTAGCGACAGTCCAAAGGGCCCCGGCGTTATCATTATCATGATTCGTGCTGAGTAAATGCGTTCGTGTAGGGACAGCAAGGCTCAAGACTTTCTAGGGTTGCCCTCAATTAATAGCCTCTTTTTTTTGGGGAGGGGGTAGATTGTCTTTTTCATTTTTTTAGTAATTATCTCTGTGAAAATGTTTGATTATTTAATTAAAAATATTATAATATAATTAATATTAATTATAAATAAGATAAAAATAATAATTAGGGATATCTAAAAATAAATAATACTGATAGGAGTATCAATTCTAGTGCCACCGCACTTAGAAGGTAATAGGTGATTCTCCGTAGCATTTGGAGACTACTTTTTAAATAAAAGATGGTACCTTAACAATGCCAATAATACTGATAAAATTTTTATTTTTAATATTTGAAGAAAATATTATAATGACATTGTTTCGTTATTTTATAAAAATATCAAAAAGACATTGCTTTGATAATGAGTAACTCCTTTTGAATTGAAATCCTATCGACTTTCAACTCATTTTTATATATTGATTTGTATTTTTTCTCAAATATGAAAAAAATATATCTTTTTATTGGCAATACTATCAGATTAGATGATATCAAAGAATCGGGACTGATCCCTCATAGGATCAAACTGATAGCATGATAATTTTTTAGTCCCACTTATGTATTAGTACCAGTGCCAATCCCACTAGTACCTCCTCACACCCTAAATATTATATTATTTGATTTGTGTGAGAAATAACTATATTTCTACCACATTCTCACCCCCAAAATCGAATTTACTTATTTTATAATATTTAACTATCTTAAAATTAGACTTTAAATTAAGGATCAAAAAGTCAATTCTTTAATTTAACAGACTTGAACCCAAACTGAATATACCAAGACTTAAACGTTCAACCAACACCATTAAATGATCTAAATGGTAAAATAATAATCAAATATAGGATTTAGAAATCATATCTAAAAATAGCTCCTAAACTCAATAATTTATTTATTTTGAATTATAATTAATTAAAAAATATCTCAACCAAAAATTAAATTTTCAACTGCAAGCTTCGAATAACTCTACTAATTTATTAAGTATCATTATTATCATTAGCCGATGATCATACACAAATGTTAATAAAAATTTAAAATTTTAAAGCAGCAAGTCTGAACCATTAAGTTACATTACAAAATCAAAAAAAAAAAAAATCTAAATATCCTAAAAGCTAACCTCCAAAAGTCTTTCCTAATCTCGCTAATCCACAAATAAATTCAAACTAATTAATATGAAAAGTTAGCAAACAAAAGGCAAGAATAATTATAATGATCAATAAAGTATATATAATTTTATATGTGAATAAATCAAATAAAATATATTGAGAAAAATGTCATAATTAAAATTCTGAAATGTTGATAATCTCAATTTTTGATAAAGCATGAGAAATTCATACACTTAATTGATGATGCCAAAAGCTAATACAAATGTAGAATCATGCACAAAATATTATAATATGTATGAAAATATGATATATACAAAAGTCATACTAATATATAAAAGATTAAGAATTGATGATTACCTCACTAATAAAGAGTGAATATTAAATTTTAAATTATAATTATTTTTACATAATTAAAAGTCATTGGCTACAATTCATGACTCGTGAATAGGCTAACTATATATTATTTTCAATAATAGGAGTCAAATATAACTTTTATAACTTTTACTCAAATATGAACATATCATTTATATTTTTTCATATCAAAAGAATATCATTATTCTTTATTTATATAGAGCTTTTCTTAATCTTTTCTTCAAATTTATAATATGTAAAAATAAATGAATATGTAGTAACATTTGTAAACATTTTTAAGAATATGCAAGAACAACTAAATGAGATTTTAAGGCATAAAAAGTTAGATACTTTAAAGAATTATGACATATATGCATAATATTATAGAATTTATAGAAAATCAGTATAATTTGTATAATTTTAACAATTTATTTTAAGAATAAGATATGTAAGAATATATATCTAAAACTCAAGACATGTATATTTAAATATAATTTAAAGGCACATGTTAACATAATTGCAGAAAATTAATTTTTTTACACATATTGTATATGAATTAAAAGTATATATTTTATAAAAAATTTTACAAAATGGAAATAAGATAACATGTATATAAAATATAAACTATTAACTATTAAAATATCATATGTATTAGTATTTAAAATAATAAACATTCATAGAGATAAAAGAAAATTGTACTAATAAGAGAAAGAAGAGTTTAAATATATTTATCTTAAGTTTAAAATTTTCCAAAATCTTTTAAATCTTATTTGGACTCTCATTCTTTAGCTTTTTCTCTTTGTCTTTCTCTTCATCTCTTTTCTTTCTTTCTTTTCTTTCTAAATTTTGTAGAAAATGACTAACATCAGCTAAAGGGAGCCTTTTATAGAAATTGGTGCATATGTGTCTATTAGGCCCATGTTAGTCACCAAAATAAAAATTGTAAGATGTATGAACATCTATCAGGCACGTATAAGGCATTTTTGCCTCAAACAAACATGTCTATCCCTCAAATATACTTCAAATGTGACTAATTTGCCGCTCTAGAGGGGTCCTTCAGGAACAATTTTATTGTCTGAAATACATATATGCGTGTATCAGACACTGATCAGGCATCACTTGGTGTAAAGTTTTAGTTTAAAGTTTATTATAATTATAATTAATTAAATTAATATAATTATAATTAAGATCAAATGAGAAAAAAATTTATGTCAAAATCTAAATTGGAACGAATCGTATCAAATTGAAAGATGCTTGACCAGTGCCTAACATGCTCTCATGTATGTTTTGGGTAGGAAGGTTGCACTTGACTATCACCTAATTGGAGTTCAAATGTGCTTTCCAAATTAGCTTGCACTTGATGCATGCTCGAGAGATTCCCGAGCGCATAGAGGAAGAATGACAGTGCCTGATGTATGCCCAATACAATACTTGTGCATCACTGAGTTTGGCTATGGTGCTTAACTCGTGCTTGATGCGCGCTTGAGTATTACTCTAATATATATATTTTGTCCGATTGATTTTTGATTATTATTTACTAAATTTTAAGAGAGAAGAGAAAATGAGAAGAAGAGAAAGAGAGAAAGAGAAAAAGAGAGTTAGAGAAACCCAATTCAAGTAAATCCAAGTAACATTTTTAATAATTTAGAGTTAAGGTAAGTACATCCCAAACCTTTCCTTACTTTATTATTGATTTATTCTACTTTTTTGAGCATTTATTATTCTAAATACTTATATATGACATGTTTTCGTAGCTATGATAATGATTTTTCGTATGCATAAACTTTCACTCCTATTCTTTATACTTTTTACAAAAATCATGTCCTTAATTTATATACTTTAGGTTATTAAATTATTTTTTTGTAATTGTTTTACATGCGTGTATTAATTTATAATTATATGACTCTTGTAAGTTTTAATTTTGAATTTAATATTCTTGTATATTTAAAATTACTAAGTTTATGTCTTGTATATTCTAAAAATTTAATAATTTATCCCTATATGCACGTTATTTGAAATGAAATGTTAAAATTTTAAAATGCTACTGATTTTTCTTTAATTTTGTTTGAAAAACTTATAACGTAGCCTTTATATGTTCAAAAACTTGCAAATTTAAATTTCTATAGAATTGTTATGTACTGTATGATAATTATTTAAAAATATTATGAAGAAAATTCTATAATTTATTAAAAAACTAAAAAATTTTTATTTGAATTGAAAAAATATAAAATTTATAGAAAATTGTGCAAAATTTTTATATGTGTAAGCATTAGACCATTAAAATAAGTTCAACATGTGATATATTATGACACTATTTAGTATATTATAGTGGTAATCGAGATTCAAACTTATCATTCGCGGGTTAAAATGACATTCGGTTTCATTTATAGGGTTACATGTATTACTGCCTGTATATGGATCTTAAATAGTCTCATAAGGTTTTTAGCTGTGTAAAAATAAATATAACTCATATTTTGATTATCCGCTCATTTAGTCCGTTAAACCTTATTGGCAATTAGACCCTAAAAATTTATATAATTGAGTATGAATTTTATGGTACAATTTGAATAAGAATATGAAAAGAAAATTTAATAAGATGTGTATATTTATCATGAAAATTTATAACATTCTATTGAATTTATTTCATTAATCATTTTTACATATTTTTATGTAAATTATATATTTAATTATGAATGTATATGACTTACTAAATTTTTAACTTACGCTTCTTTTTATTTTTCACTAACCTATTCAAATTATCGATTCGGGTACTTACAGGATGAATAGGATTGAATGAAGAGATTAAGGCAAAGATTAAAATTAGATATATTGGTTATTTGATATTATATTTAGTTCCGATCAATAGCTTATTATATTTTCATTATTCAAACTATGGCTTGTAAATAAATGAATGAATATTGATTTATCTAATATCAGTCCATTGTAAATATAGTTTACTCTAATTTATATTATTTAGACGTATTTTTTTACATATATTTTGACATCATAGTATTTTTGGTATTTTAGAGCTACTATCAAGTATGACATTATTTGGAGCCTATTATTAGACTTAATATATATATATATTTGGGTCGGTTGTAATATCGATGTAAAACTCACATCCATTACTAATTTAGACTTATTATTTATTAATAAAATGATCGCGTTAATTATTATAAGACAATTGGATATTTGGATGTGATAGGGTAAAGTAGTATTAGAGAAGTCGTAAGGAGAATGCTTTATTTAATTTGAGAATCTAATTTGGTTAATTATTCTATGATAGGATTGTAAGATGTCTTCAAGATAAGGAGATGATATTCGACCAAGCTCTCGCCTTGACTGGGAAGAAGAGTACTTGGCTATTATTGCCAAGATGGCTAATGTGATGGAGTTTATGGCTCGATGATCTCGGAACCCGGAGTCACTAACAGTTAACCCAGCAATATCTACATTCGATCGATTTACAAATGAGAGGGTGCTAAAATTTATGCGCAATTTGGACCCTACTAAAGCTGAAATTTGGATCAGACGGATTAAGAAGTTTTTTGAAGTAATTTGCTATCTAGAGGAGGACAATGTTGTTTTTGTCTCACACAAGCCGGAAGAGAGGCAAACCATTGGTGGTCGATGAAGAAGCGTGTCTTGGGATTGAAGAATGAGCAGATTTCCTAGGATATGTTTGTAAAAGTCTTTATAGATAAATATTTTTTGATGAGCTCGAGGGAATAGATGGAGGATAAATTCTCCTACTTGAATCAAGGAAATCGAACGGTGATGGAGTATGATGCCAAGTTTACCAAACTGTTTTGATAGCTCCCCACATTGTCCATGACAAGGCAAGGAGAATAAGAAAATTTCTACAATGTTTGAATAATACTATCCAAAAATAGCTTGTGACATCGAAGTTCAAAACCTATGAAAAAGTGTTGGATCGAGCTCTTCTGTTTGAAAAAGAGTTAGAAAGGGAGACGTTTTTTGAGAAGAAGTCGGCCAATTGAGAAGGTCAGAGTTTGGGATTGAGAGGATCCCATAAAAGATCAAAGTCAATGGACAAGGGGAAGAAACGAGATAGACTCGAAGGTGCGCCAGGCCCTTAACAAATAAAGCTCGAATGCCCTCATTGCAGAAAGTCTCATGCAGGTGGACCCCATTATAAGGTCTTGAGAGCATGCTTTATTTACAGCCAATCCAGTTACATGATCAAGGACTGCCCATATCCCTTAAGGCAAACGGTGAGAAAGCTAAGAGCTTTCACAGTAACTGCTAATGATGCAGATGTATTGCCTACGGTGGTGGAAGGTAAACTCAGGGTTTTTAAAATTTTAACTTATGTACTTTTGGATTTAGGATTAACACATTTATTATTTATTGTGTCAACACCAATGGGATCATTTATTTATTATGCACTTTAACATCTCTTGCTTAAATTTGTTTGTTATTTATTATCACCCCCGAGAATTATGAATTTTTTATTAATAGTGTCAACGCTAATGAGTATACCCTAGATGCATTATTTGGGTTAATAGGTTGGGTTAGTCATATATTTAATTTTGTTCAACATGCATAATTTTGATGTAATTTTTTAGGCATGGATTGGTTAGCTAATTATCATGTTAGCGTAGAATATTTTCATAAGAGGGTACTTTTTTTGATTCTGGGATGTGAACCATTTTATTTTCAAGAAATAATATAAAAACAATCATCATATGTGATTTCGATGTTACATGCTTGTCATTTGATGAGAACTGGATGTTAATCATATTTGACTTATGTGATCAAAATTAGGAGTCATAGTGTGCCAATGAAGGATATACCGGTGGTATGTAATTTTGAGAATGTTTTTTCAAAAGACCTTACAGGATAATCGCCAAACTGAGAAATTGAGTTTGAAATTGAGATTGTCCCTAGAGTGGCGCCTATATCAAAGACTTTTTATAAAATTGCACCATTGGAACTTAAGAAATTGAAATAACAATTATAAGAGCTATTGAAGAAGGGTTTTAATTAACCAAGTGTATTCTCATGGGGTGTTCCAATACTATTTATACATAAGAAAGATGGGTGTATGCGGTTTCGTGTAGATTATCGAGAGGTGAACAATATCACTATCATGAATAACTATCCATTATCAAGAATTGATGAGTTGTTTGACCAATTGTAAGAGGTCTAAGTATTTTCTAAGATTGATATTCGTTCATATTATCATCAATTGAGAATTAAGAAGGAAGACGTAGCAAAGACAGCTTTCCAAATGATGTATGGGCATTATAAGTTTATGTTATTTATTTTGGGTTGACTAATATCCATACAACTTTTATGAACATGATGAATCGGATATTCTAACTCTATCTTGACAAGTTCATGGTGATGTTCATTGATGACATTTTAATAGACTCGAGGAGTTATAAAGAGCATGAATCGTACTTAAGGATTGCACTCCAAATGATTTGGGAAGATGTCATATTTTTGAGTCATGTCATTTCAAACAGAGATATTTTGATCAATCCCAAGAAAATTGAAGCAGTGAATAATTGGAACCGACTATTAACGATGATAAAAGTCAGAAGCTTTTTAGGAATTGTGAGGTATTATTGAATATTTATGGATAGCTTTTTCAGAATTAATATACCCCTAACCGTGTTGACATGGAAGGAAGTCCAATTCAATTGAACAGAGGATTGTGAAAGGAGTTTTCAGAAATTAAAATACCATTTGATAACAATCCTAATTTTGACAATTCTCAAAGGATTCGAAGGATTTGTGATTTATTGTGATGCATTTAAGATTAGATTAGGATATGTCCTAATGTAATATGGAAAACTAATTGTGTATAGATCGTGGCAATTGAAGATACATGAAAGGAAATATCTGACGCACAATTTAAAATTGGCAACGGTGATTTTTGCACTGAAAATTAAGAAACATTATTTATATATAGCGAAATTTTTGGTATATTTTGATCATAAGAGTTTAAATAATTATTTTTTTAAAAAAATTAAATATGAGATAAAGAAGATGGATGGGCCTACTTAAATATTATAATTGTGAAATTCAGTATTAATGAAAAAAGGCTAACTTAGTGGTGGATGCTTTGAGCCATCGAATGATAAATTTTGTGACTCATCTATGGAACAAGAAGTTGGAGATGTTGGACTGTATGAAGCAATGTGACATTAAAAGGTACTTCTAAGGTACTTGGATGATATTGTTATGTTTTTATGTGCAATTTGAGATTCTGGATAAAATTAAGGGAGCTTAAATGGATAATTTATTCTTGGTGGATATTGCCGATGATTTGAATAAAGAATCAAGGGCGGATTTCAATATACGGGCTGATGGAGTCTTGAGGTTTCTACAATGGATATATGTGACGAATATTTGAGAATTGAAAGAATAAATAATGAATAAGGTTTATCGATCAAAGTATACTATTCACTCAAAAATTAACAAAATGTATCAAGATTTGAAGAAAATATTTTAGTTACGTAACATGAAAAAGAAATTGTGGCCTATGAGGAAAAGTGCTTGATATGTTAACAATTAAAGGTCGAGCACAAGTAGTGACCTACCCTATTACATCCTATGCCAACTCCTAACTGAAAATGGGAGGATATAATAATAAATTTTGTAATAGGTTTGTCAAAAACGCCAAAGAATTATGATACTATTTGAGTAATTGTAGATTGGTTTACTAAGTTAGCTCATTTTATTGGCATTCGAATAACGTTTTCTAGAGATCTCTTGGCGAGATTGTACATTAATGAGATTGTTAGATTACATGGTGTTCCAGCTTTTATTATGTCAGATCGAGACTTGAAGTTTATCTCAAAATTTTAGAAAACCTTACATTGAGAGTTGGAAACTAATATGAAATTCAGTATAGTTATCATCCTCAAACATATAGATAATTAGAGTGAATGATTCAAATTTTGGAAGACATGTTGAGAGCTTCAATTTTAAAAATGAAAGACAGTTGGGATGACTATCTAACATTGGTCGAATTCGTATACAATAATAGTTATTAAACAAGTATCGGTATGGCTCCATTTAAAGTTTTATATTAAAGAAAATGTCATTTCTCGATTCATTGGGAGGATACTGAAGATAGTAAACTTTTGGGACCAAAAGTTTTTTAAGAGACGTCTGAGAAGATTCATTTGATCCATAAATGGTTGAAAGTTGTCTAAAGTTTATAGAAAAGTTATGCTGATCAAAGGAGATTGGAGTTGAGTTTTAATGCTGGGGACCATGTATTTTTAAAGATATCTCCGTCGAAGAAAATTTTTTAGATTTGGGATTAAAGAAAAAATTGTAGTAGAGATTTATTGGACCATTTGAAATTCTAGAGAAAATTAGTGAAGTAGCTTACGGATTGACTTTACCAACGAATTTAAAAGATATTCACAATGTGTTCTATGTGTCAATACTTTGAAAATAATGTTCATGGCCCATCGCACATTATTGAGTACGGACCGTTAAGGATAAATAAAATGTTGACGTGCATTAAGGAACCAATTCAAATTTTGGGTAGAAGTGATCAAGTATTTTGGACAAAAATAATTTCTTTAGTTAAGGTCTTGTGGAGAAACCACTTGTATGAAGAAGCGACATGGGAAAGAGAATATAATATTTAAAAAAGTATCCATATTTGTTTCTTCGATGAGGTATGCTAAATTTTGAGGATAAATTTTTATAAGAATTGAAGAAATGTAATGTTTGAGTTTGAATTTTATTTTAGTTATAATTAATTAAATTAAGATAATTAAAATTGAGATCAAAGGTGGAAGAAATTTGGTCAAAGTTTAAATTGGACCGCATCATCAAGTTGGAGGATACTTGACTAGTACCCGATGCACGCCCATACATGTTCTAGGCAAGGAAGTTACGCCTGACTAGTATCTTGATTGGAGTTCAAATGTGCTTTCCAAATTAGCTCATACTCGATGCACCTCCGAGGGATGTTCAAGTACATTGAGGCAGAATGCCAGTACACACATGCACCAAATGCAGCACTCGTATGCCTTTGAGTTTAGCTGTGGCGCCTGACACACTCTCGAGCGTCACTTTACTATACATAACATATTTGAATAATTTGTGGTCATTTTTTCCTGGATTTTGAGAGAGAAGAGTTAAGGAGAAAAGGAGAAGAGAGAGAAATAGTGAAAGAAAGTTAGAAAAACCTAATTTAAGTGAATCCAAACAAGATTTTTAATAATTTGAAGTTAAGGCAAGTGTATTGCAAGCCTTCATTTCTTTGTTACTAATTTATTTTACTTTTTTAAATATTTATTATTTTAAATACTCATATATGATATATTTTTATAACTAAGATAATAGTACTTTTAAATGCATGAATTTTCACTCCCATTCTTTATAATTTTTATAAAATTAATGTTCTTTAATTTACATACTTTGAGTTATTAAGTTATTTTTTTATAATTTTCTTACAAGTATGTATTGAATTTGTGGTTAGATAACTCTTGTAAGTTTTAATTTCATATTTAATGTTCTTGCATGCTTAAAATTACTAAATTTATATTTTACATGTTCTAAAAATTTAGTAATTTGCCCCAACATACATGTTATTTGATATAAAATGTAGAAATTATAAAATACTATTGATTTTTCTATAATTTTATTTGAAAAACTTATAATGTAGCATTTGTATGTTCAAAAACTTGCATGTTTAAATTGTTGTAAAATTTTTATATACTGTGTGATAATTATTATGAAGGAATTATGTTAAATGAGTAAGAATATTTTCTTTGGATTGAAAAAAATATAAAAATTATGTGAAATTATATAGAGTTTTTATAAATTTAAGTATTGGACAATTGTAATAATTACAACAGGTGGTATATCATGATATGCCTTAATATATTATAATAATAATCGAGATTTGAAACTATCATCCGCGAGTAAAAGAGGCTTTCGGTATTGTCTATAGGATTATATGTATGATGGCCTTACCTACGAGTCTTTAAAAGTAATTTAAGGTCTTTGGTTATGTGAACATAAATATAATTTAAGTTTCGATTATTCGTTTATTTAGTCGGTAAGGCCCTAATAGCTTATGGTCCTTAAGAATTTGCATAATTAAATATGGATTTTATGACACGATTTGAATAATAATATAAAAAAATTAATTAGTTATATACGTTTGTCATGAAAATTTATAACATTCCACTAAACTTGATTCATTATTCATTTTGGCATATTTTTATACAAATTATATATTTAATTATTATATATCTTATTAAGTTTTTGATTTATTCTTTTATTTTTTGTTAATCCTTTCATATTAGCAGTTTAGGCACTTGCAGGATGAGTAAGATCAAAAGAAGAGATTAAGGCAGAGACTAGAATTAGAAATATTAGTTATTTGATATTATATTTAGTTCCAATCAGTAGCTTATTATGTTTCTATTATTCGAGTTATGGTCTGTAAATAAACGAATTTGTGTTGGTTTATTTAGTATTAATCTATTGTGAATGTAGTTTATTTTGATTTATATTGTTTAGATATATTCCTTATGTATATTTTAACATCCTTGTAATTTTGGTGTTTTGAAGCCACTATCGGGTATAACATTATTTGATTACTATGATTAGACTTATATATATGTATATATATATTTGGGTTAGTTGTAATATCGACGTGAAACTCACATTATTCGTTAATTTGGACTTATTATCTATTAATAGAATGATTATGTTAATTATTATAAAACAATTGGGTATTGGGACATGACACTTAGTTTAATGTAATTTGATTAGAAAATTAATTTTTACTTATAATCTTATTTAACCTCTCTATCTTCTTTAACTTAATAAATCAATATTAAAATATATAATTCAAGATTCATACTTTACAGGCTCAATTGTCATTATGCTCTCGCATTCACCATTTTTATTTCATTAAGGAGGTGAGAAGCTTTCATACAGTGCGATTTTAATCAGATAAGAACAAATAGCTTAATCATATTTTTCATAGATGTATTATAATTGCTTTTCATCTAAGTCAATTATTTTCAACTCCCTTTGATTTTTTCGATTTTATGTTCACCATTCCTTCTCGTCCCCTTATTTAATCTATTTTCTTCATCCTATTATGTATTATTTTTATGATTAGATGTGATCAAAATCAAGCTGTATTTTATTTAACCAGTTTATAATTTTATAATATATAGTTTTAATATATGAATATTATGAGCGAATACGATCACATAATAACTTTATAGACATATAAAAAATTTAAATTTTGAAAATTAATTTTGTAGTATCAATTGATTAATTAAAAATATATTGTCATATTTAAAATTGATGAAAAAGAATTTTAACTCATCGTCCAAATGTCAAAGAGTTAAGCCTATTAATATTTATTAATAATTTAATATAATACATAATTTTATTAATATAGAATTTTCTATTGGGTCAATTTTAAAGATTGTAGCCAATAAAATATGTTGTCATCCCTACTATTTATTAATAAATATATAATTTATTTATTAATAAGTTTATTAATAATTTAATATAATATATAATTTTATTAATATAGAATTTTCTATTGTCAATTGTTAAAGATTGTAGCACAACAAAAAATAATGCAAAACAAGAGAATAGATAAATAAAATATGTAAATTATATGATTTATTATTAAATATTAAATTCCCGCAACAACGGAATGGCGCACGCTAGGGGTGCGCGATGAATGCCATAAGCGTAAGAGGTGCGTTTATGTGGAGAATGCATATAAAAAATGGGTGGCTTTTCCGCGATCTCGCGGATTTTGAGCGATTAGCTATTAATGAGATGGTTTTCCCGCTCGTAGATCGAGAGAAGAGGGAGCCGCGATCAATTGATTAAAGGGAAGTAGAGGATAAAATGCTCCCATATCGAGAGATCCCTTTCATATTATACGCCTCCCCGTTTATTTAAAACGCCTAATGCTGGTCATCGCGCCGCCGGTATTTAATTTATTTATTAATCACGCCGGCCCCCCTTTGACTTAATACATTGTAACGCCGATTTTCCCCGAGCGGATTGGTTGCCACTCCGCAGACGGCATAACGGTGGCCAGCCGGCGCCACCTACGCCTATCACATTAATACCTGCTTCCTGGGCGACGTATTTAATGCGCTGCAGTTTCTATTTCCATCGCGTCAATTCAAACCTTGACCTACTGACTGATTCACGCGCCTCCTGATTCTCGCGGCAATAAAATAACCCAACAAAAATAATGCAAATACCTTAATAGATAAATAAAATATGTAAATTATATGATTTATTATTAAAATATATAATAATTATTTTTAAAGACTGTAGTACGTATTAGAATGTAAATTAAAAAATTAATTAAAATATATGACATATTTCATTGATTATCAAATTTTAAAATTGTTAAATATTTTAAAATTATGAAATTTATATGTCCTAATTGAAATAAATTTTTACATTTAAAAATTAATAAAATCAGTATATTTTGACCAAATCGATTTAACAAATTAGGATTAGAAAAAGAATTAAATATAAATTAAATATAAGAATATAAATTTTAAAAAAATGGATAACAAAAGAATTAGCTACTTGTCAATGAAGGCTTGGTGGCTTGGTGGAGCCAACTACCATTCTCTAACCTCTAACGTTCAATCCATCCGGGAGAGCAGCGTTGCTCCTTCCCTTCTCCCTCTTTCTCTCATCCTTACGCCGAGAAATTATCGCACCGGCAAATCATTGTGAAAGGTAATTGCTTAATAGTGAATCTCGGATTTTGGTGTTTGATTTAGGGTTCTGTTTCATATTCCACGTTCGTCAAAACTCTTTGACGAAGATATACTTTTTCTGTTAAAATTTTAATTTTAACTGATTTTGTTGTTGTTTAGATATCAGAGCTTCTGTTTTTTTTTTTTTTTTTTTCTATATTAGTATGCTTAAGATTTTGATTTTGTTTCTTTGTGCCGAGTTTGTGTGAACGCATGTTTGAAAAATCCCGCTTCTATGTTTGTATGTCAGTTCTTAGTTTGTCCTGTGGCTTATAGGTTGATGTTGGGTAAAAAGATATCAATTCTATCATGAACTTTTTTGTTAATATTGTTTAGGGTATTGTTAAGAGTCACAAAAGTTACGATTTTTGATTAAAAGCTAGTCTAATCTTTAGTAACGATGTATTCTGTGAATCAGAATTTTCACCCAAGTGATTTTGGAGTGGGCTCTTAGATATTCTATTTTGCACACCAAAAGCCAAAACAAGAGCTAAAGGTAATCAACTCCCCGATTTATCCTCCTCCTGCACAGTAAGACAAAGCACTAGCTAGCTAGAATGTTCAAGGCTTAGAGAGGAGAGATTTTGACGTTTTGAGGCCAATGCTCTGAGACTTGAGATTTTTTACAGGATAAGGTTATTTGGAAGGCATGTTTCTAAACTTCTTATGCAGGCTTGAATGGTGGCAGGATTTGTGTTTAAACAAGCATTCTGAATTGCTTAGGAAAGTGTAAGTACTCAGGAAAGCCTATAATATTTTCGATGCTCTTGCTATTAAAGCACCAGATGACTTTTCTGTATTAAGGGGCTTTGTATTAATAGTGGTGCTGAGGCTATCCTTGGGTTGGTTGAGTAGCCTCCTTGGAAATTATTGATCGTCCTCCTTCTAATATATTATTGCCAACTACTCAGTAGGTGGTACTCTGGCGGAGTTAGTGCCTTAATTGAGAGATTGTTATCATTATGAGGAGTTAGTATCTTTAAGATTAACCATCAGGTGTATGAACGTTGAGATTAATGGATCCCTATGGAGTGGTTATGTTTACTAGAGTATTGATGGTGTGTGTTAGGGTATGGCCGATGTGGCCTGCGACTGACAAACATTTTGTTGACCGTAGGTCAACTGAGAATCATGATGGATTGTTAGTCCTGAAAATTTGCCTTTCTCTACATGTCTGCCTTGGCATGACAGTATTCTAGTTTAATCAATCTTTTGCCATCTACCTTGTGGCAATCCACTTACCTTGCTAGGGCGGTTTTTTGGGCTGGTTAGCTAGCAATCCATCTGTTCTTATAGGGTGGCCCCATGATGACTCTTATAAATCGAGTTCTTTTGCAATCCAACTATTTTGATGACTTGAGCCTGGATCTTACCCTTTATTTGCTGAACTTAACAAGTACCATTGATTGATTCATGTGTTCCACATATACTCTGGGGTCATATGGCTGTCGTTTTATTATTTGCTCAGCCAAGAGGTGAATGAAAGTGTTTCTGCTATTTTCCTTATTCTTTTTACTGAACTAGGACGTACATATTTTTCTCTTAACCACCTGCAATTTTTATTTTCTTTCAATGTCATACTTCCATTAGATTTTTTTTTTTACTGAATTCCATTAATTTCTTTAATGAAATGACTAAAATGTCCTCACTCCTTCATTTCTAATGACTTCTTCTGGCTGATCCAATACTTTATCAAGTGGAATACTGTCTTTTCCCTTTGCAAGACCATAAGTAAGCGTGGGAAAAATAAAGTGGTGGTTATGTAAAAAAGCATGGAAAAATATCGGTTGTTAACTGGAAAATGCTGTTTCTGGGACTTTGTTGTGTTAGTTATGCCAAAATTAGCTCATGATTGACTTTGAAAAGTATTGGGGATTGCGTTTAAGGTGGTTCCATACGCTAATTGAAGCATCTGTGAAGAAAGGTAGAGGCACATCGATAAAATTTTAGAATGATGTAATAAAAATGATTTAAAATTACTTTTACTGTACTTAATTGAGTAAAATGATAAAAGTAGATTTATATAACCAATCACAACTAGAAAGACTTAAGATTTTTTTTTTCCCGTATTCCCCATATGAGATTAGAACCTTGTTTGGAACTGACCACCGGTGCTATTAGCCTAAGATAAATACTAGTATTGCCATTATCCCATTTTTTTTTCTAGTAAGTAAAGGCATAAATCTCCCATGACTTCTCATTTCAAGCTTGAAAATTTTCCATATGTAAAGTTTCCCGTTTCATTTTAATGCCCTGTGCCATTAAAAAGAAGAAAAATTGCCATCTTATTAGTCACCAGGCCTCAATATTGAGCATTGTTTTGCTTATTGTAACTTAAGATTTGCCATTAATCTGTTACTTTTGCCTTTAGGTATCATGGATGCACGGGCTGGGCTCTTTTTTCTCTTGTTCCTTGGTATTAATTGGGCAAGTGATGCTAGAACATTGGGTTCCTCAGATCTTTCAGGTATTTATTTCATTCTACATTTACAGATTTTCAAGTATTGGAGTTGGCAATTTCATGTGCTTCGGTCCTTTACATGGATGAAAATATTAGTATTTCTTACATTATAAGAAAAAAAATTTTGAGAATCATAAGTTAATAGGGTTATATTAGCCTACTAAGAAGTACAAACAATCGTTCAAGTTCAAAGTATCGATGTCTAACACATGTCAGACACCAACATGCCTCGGACATGCTCCACGCGTGTTAATTTATTTTTTTTGTCCGATATGTTTCAAACACACTCCGGATAAATCTGACACATTTTGGACACACTTCGGACACGTCTTAACATGTTGAGTGACTTAATAATTTTTTTAAAAATTGAGATCTATTTTGTAAATTTCAAAAAAAGTGAGTTGTTTTATAATTTTAAAAACTTAAAGCCTTACATCTCTTTCATTTTTGTCAATAGTCCCCATTTTCCAAGAATATCTTACAGTCAAGATATTTTTTTTTCGTGGAAAGCAATGCTTTTCTTTCATCAAATTTTCATATAATACAGAGTTAAGACTCGTAAAAGAGGAGACAAATATAGTGGCAAAACAAATGAAAGCAACAACATAGCTGATCTTTTGTGGAGTAAGGATTTGATTTCTTCATCATAGATGAAGGTAATAACTCGTAAATTCAATATAAAGTAGTAGTATTTATCAATTAAAAAAATTATAAATCATAGTTTTAATTACGTATTCCTAATGCATCGTTTCATATCCTTAATTTTTATAAAATAGTGTGTCAGCATATCGGTGTTGTATCGTGTCCGTGTTCTGTGTCAATACTTCATAGTCAGCCTATGCTGATATAGGAACACATCACGATATTATCATGTTATCAGAAAATATCGATATTGAGGAGTCTAATGTCAATACATATCAGTCGATATTTACTTAAGGACTTTTTCATGTTTATATGAATTTTGGGATCAGAGCTGTTTCTCGTAGGGGTGCCCAAAAATCCATGGACCAACAACCAAACCAATACCCTTAGAACCAAATCGAAAAATAGGGTAACAAAATCGTTTGTTTTTGACTTCGGATTGGAATGGTATTTTTCCAAGTTTCAGTTTAATTTCGGGTTACTGGTTTTAAATTTAGTACAATGCTAATATTGCATATTTTCAGGTTTGAAAAAGGCAGGAGAAAAGCTAGATGTGTGCACATTGTGTGAAGAATATGTCTCTTTGGTTCTTGATTACCTCGATGATAATGAGACGCAGACAGAGGTTATTGAAATTCTTCATATGGCCTGCTCTGTGACGCAGCCTTTGGAAGAAGAGGTACACTGCTAATCTTTGAACAGCTGATATTGTTTGGTAAATATTTTTAGTTTTACTCAAACACCTGCTTCTTTTCTTGTTATGAACAAGAGGTTAATAAAATAGCAACCAATATATATTGATATTAGTTCCCTGATAGTTGATACTAATATTTTATAATATCACGACAAAATTACTATATGTCACCACATTGGTGATATGTTGTAGTATATCGGCTAGTATCCCCTCTTCCGCACCCATTTGGATTCACAAAAACAATTTGCATCCAATACATCCCATACCAATATATATTGTCACCGCATTGGTGATATGTTGTAGTTTATCGGCCAGTATCCCCTCTCCCGCGCCCATTTGGATTCACAAAAACAATTTGCATCCAATACATCCTATACCAATATATATTGTCTAATACGGTTGTAACCGATACTGATAAAAACTATACGAGGTTTTCACATCATTGGGATGAGAGAATCACATGTACGCAATCTTATTCTTATATTACAGAGAGAGGATTTTTATGGTTTGCTTTCATAATCTTTAGGTCACAATGGAGCAATCCTATCCTTATACCAAGACCCTACCCTCGTATATTAAACAACATGGAAACCAGTTTAAATGTTTGAATTGCAATCATAAATATCCGTCATTGATAATTCTCACGGATAATTAATATCCTTCTTCATTACTTAAACTGGCTGATGGAAGGTTGTTTTATCCAACTGCTGCTGTTCATTGCTTTTTTGATAATTCCTTTATATCATCAATGTATCATTTATTACGTGTTGCAGAGATGAAAATAGTAAATGAATGAGTGGAATTACGCTAAAGATAAGAAATGATTATACTTATAACTATTTAGATGTTGTATCTATAGAAATAATACAAGGGAAGAATATCTAAGGTGGTTTGGACTCAAATGCAGGCCAAATAGAACATGTGTGAGGGAAGGAGATTGAGTTGTGACTAGAGGACCTAAGTAAACTTGTAGTAATGTGATAAAATGATTTAAAATTATTTCAATTCTTGGAGAATATTGTACTAAATCAGGTGGAATGGCAAAAGTATATTCACAAAACCGACCCTAATTGGTGGAACTTAAGGTTTTGCCATTCATGTTATTGGCTTTTTTTGATACAGGTAATGATCATTGCTTAAACAGTCTCAAAGAAATACCGTGTTGTTGAAGATTGATTCTTTGCTATGTTGATATGTTTATTTATCATATGTGTTTATGTTTTATCGTATTAGTTCTGAATATTTATCTTTTACTTTGGGCGGTGGTGGCAGTGCATTACATTGGTGGATCGCTACGTCCCTCTTTTCTTCTTAGAGCTATCATCGATACAGGCTGATGAAGCTTGCGAGAAGGTCAACCTTTGTCAAAGCACCCGAATTTTCTCTGTGGCAGTTAAAGAAGATAAATGTGACATTTGCCATCAAGCTGTTGCCGAAATTCTACTTAAGTTGAAAGATCCTGATGCAAAGGTATGTAAATTGCAGAGATTGTCTCAATTAAAATTTGTAAGTGATTATCTAACTTAAGTATGGCATGAAATGTCCGTCTATATCTGCTACATTGCCCATTATATATCAATATTTGGTTTATTGATATGCAGAAAAATCGTGATGTGCCACTATTTCGGTGAAATATCATGATATATTGGGTCATACTTAAACATCGGAAGATATATATAATATTTGACCGATATATTGATGGATATTTTATCTCTTAACTTCCAATTCATCGAAGTCTTTTTCTTCCAATATATCCGATTTTAATATATATTGTTCAATATTCCGATACTGATATGATCCGGCCGTTATTGATATTGACACTTTTATCCATGCAGTTGAGTGATTCTTTGTTTGGCATTCATAATAAGTGAGGATGCAATAGGTCTAGTTGAGTATGGTGTCAAGTTGGCAACCTTGAGAAAACCCATTTCTTTTCCTTTTTTTTTTTTTGGAATAGAAATGGCAATATTATCAATACCCCTAATTGCTACATTTTTTTAATATTATGGTATATTGATTGATATTTAAAAGTTCAACCTATATCCCTAATATTTTTTGATACATCGGCCGATATTTATCTTTCAAGTGAAGATTCGTGAAAAAATTATATTTGATGTGCTTGACTTCTATATGTATTATCACCTAATGTAGCCACCAATACCGATTTTTTCATCCACGGTCTTAACAGATGAACTTGACAACTCTCAAGTATTAAGTTATTATAAGAAACTTTATGAGATTTGAACTTGTAATGAATCGTCAGAATTATCATGTTATTTTATAATTTTATAATGCAAAAACAAGCAATATTACATACCTAAGGTTCTTTTTTCGAAAAACTTGGAATGTGTTTCCCTCGGTTCACCATTATCTTTTCCTTTTGATAATTGATAGAATTTTGTGTGGTAAGATTATTGTTTCTTCTAATTTTTTGGATAAGAATTCCTTAAATTAGAAATTAGATAAATTATCAAAAGAAAACTTCTAATTATAAATCTGAAAGTAATCATTTTAATAATTATCCAGAAAACTACATTTACCTACATTTATATATATGATGGGTAATTTTATCATTTATAGAGTAGGAAGAGGAATGACCACTCAACTGCATATTTCTATTAAAGATCAAGCTAATTAAGAAAATAATTTCTCTAATAAAATATAATAAAATCATACGAAATACTAATAATTAATTATTTTAATAAATTACTAAATATGTGTCATATTATATAAAATAATTATTACTGTTATTACTCAATAAAGAAATAGCTGGAAGTTTAAAAACTTTTCACTATTGGAAACCAGATGTAGCTATGTATGTTTATAGCTTTCCATATGTGAAACTCATAGCTCAGAGCTGGAGGAATAGTACAATGATGTTCTTCGTGCTTTTCTTACAGCTGGAGATTATTGAGATACTGCTGAAGGGATGCGATGCTCTTGAGGGCTATGCGAAGAAGGTATGAAAATGCTTTTGAATTTGATAACTTGCAAGCTATGTTATAACATAATCCTAAACGTTTAAGTTATCAAAATAAAACCCTTATCATTTCGAGTATGAAAAAACTTTGAAATGAGAGGACTCCATGCTCTTGCAATTCTCAATGGTGAGGATTTAGGCGACTGAGATTATAAGATAAGTTCATTATATTTTAATATGTTATTATAATTCTAGTTGTCTAAGTTGTCAAACGATATCCATACTATTGGACGTATGGAGGAGGATCTTTGCACACCATTGCTACTCTGAGTTAAAAGGAAGTCAAAATATGGTTTTGGATATCTGCTTTTGGACATTAAAGGGCAATCCGGCACATAAAGCCTGTACTATGCGCAGGATCCAAGAAAGAGCTGGGCTTTTTTGGGTCTATTATATCTGATATTATTTTGCATTATTGATGCGGATGCAAATTTAAGAATTTACTGAAATTTGAACTGATAAAAGTATAACTAAAAATTCAAGAAAAAAGAGCCGGGAAATCACTCATTCTTCGAAAAGATTTACTCATCTTTGGTAGTTTCTTGGAAAATCACCCAACCAAATAATCAACTAATAGAGAACTTAGCACTATTTAATCTAGGAAGATTGACTCACTTGATTCGTTCGGACTTAGCCTACCTGTCTTAAAGAGTCCTGTGGTTCTTTAAATAGCATTATGATGCCGCATGCCTGCACTGGATGGATAGTCATCTACCTTGATTAATGCTGTTCCTTGGGAACCTGCAGCTGTGAGGAGCTGCATTTGAGTCAAGCAACCTATCCCGAGTCAGATCACTTGGGTTGACTTTCAGGTAGCTGATGGTGAGGTCTTGTGTTGCATCAATTATGCAAGAGACCATTTCAACAACTCAAATTCATTACCTCAAGGCTATTGTGAAACCTTATTTGAACTCCTCCCCCATTTCTCAAGATTTCCGCATATAAAATCTGAAATGGAACAGTTTCATCTACGAAACCGTCTATTCTTAGATCTTAAGAAGCACCGACACTTCTCTTTAAGGTTAGCGTGTCAATGGTTAGCACAATCCGACACGGGTCTGAATATTTTGTTGTAATTATTTTGTGGCTTACACATTCTAATGCGGCCTGTACTTGCTGGGCTATTTTCTTTTACAAAAATGGGTGTCCTTAATATAAAATAAAAAAAATTTAAAATCATTTGATTATTTAAAAATAATTAAATACATAAGTCCTCCTTGTCATCTTTTTCTTGATGTGTGAGAATGCTTAGCATATACTTACCCAAAAAAGAGAAAGAGAAAGAGAGAGAGAGAGAATGCTTAGCATAATTCTTTTATATTGGCCGAGTTACATACATACTGTTTAATATCTATTTCTAGAAAGTTAGTGTGTGGGTTTGCCAGTTTCTATGCTTATTAGCTTAGATTGTTGCTTAATGTTATCTTTGTTTTCTGATTCATTTGACCAGTGTAAAGCAATGGTTTTCGAGTATGGACCCATAATCCTTACAGACGCGGAAGAGTTTCTCCAGAAAACAGACATCTGCGCCGCATTCCATGCTTGCAGTTCATCGATTATTAATACCGATACTGATATCGATACCGATGAGGTTTTATCCGAGGGCAAGATGTTGATGGTAACTTCATCCTGAAAATGGCACCCCACAAAAAAATATCAACTGAGATTGAACTGTGGTGATTCCATTCAAGGTGAACTTTGTATATACTATTTGCTTATGTACAGGGAGTGTCCTTTTTGCAGGGGAATTTCTATATCTATTTAACGGTTAGGATTGAAATTTAGATTACGAAATGATAAAGATTACATATAGTAATTTAGATAGTTATTCAATTTTTATTATTGATTTAATGAAGTTTTGATCCGAAATGTGAGATAGATATGGGAGCTTCCCAACTAGAAGGATTAATACATCGATCATGTGTAGGTGTATTCGACGATCCCTGGGGGACACAGGCTAATCCGGCTGGCGGTCATATCTTTCGAAAAGCATGATTGTTTTCTCATTTTGTTTTCATATATAGTATTTACGGTATGTTTGATTATTGGAATGGAATGATGTAGGAATATAATAGTTATTCATAGATAATAGAATAAGATGAAATAGATGTGAAAATTTTTATTCCTATATTTAATTAGTGAAATAGAATAAGTTAATAATAAGTATTTTACTATTTAATATATAATAATAGTATGAAGAATATGATGAGAATTTATAATAATAATAATAATATGAGAATAATTATTTTTTAGATATAATAAATTTATTTAATATGGTATTTTTTATTTTTTTCAATTAGAGGGGTAAATATTTTACTAAAAATATTTATTTAATGTCAAAAAATAATTAAACAGTAAAATAACTATTTTATAAAAAATTAGGTAAAAATAAAATTTTTATTTTTATCAATTAAACATGCACTTATTCTTTGTACGAATTGAGCAATTTAATTTATGATCATCTTATTTTTGATAATATATAAAGATAAATCTTGATTAACGAGGTAAATGAACTGAAAGGGCAAAAACACTTACAATAAAGGTTCGCAAAAACACTAAACGAGCATATACTTAAAGAAGCTCGAGGACAACGCCAAATGACACCCAGATAGAAACGGAAAAGAGTTTCAAAATCGCCCGAGAGGTCAAGAAGAGACTCCCAAGCTTTCCCTGCAAGATCCTCCAAGAGCAAATTTCCTTTTACGAGTCCGCGAACTCACGAGGAGCTCCACCGAGGAACGAGGACTACCCTATGCTCGGCCAAGCATTTCGCCGATTCCCAAGAAAATTTTATATCTAAACAGCGCGACTTACACGCTAGACTGACACATACTGTTTTAATTATCTATTTTCTCCCAACGGCCAGTCTAAAGTCCCTCTCTAAGGGACCTCAAAATTTGCTTCTCACCACACTCGAATCTCTCTCTTCCAAGTGAAACTAACAAAAAGAGTGGTAAAGCCTTGCGAGCAAAAAGAGATACAAAACAATTGAAGGGATTAACTCCAACACTTGCTTTGTGAAAGACTTCAACCTAAATAGATTTCTAAGTTCGTGGTTTTTCCTCCCTAATTAATTTTTTCATCTTTTTCTTCCTCTCGTTCAACACCTTTTGTATTGCACCAGGATCCGACCTGGTACAAGCGCCGAGGTTTTGACAAAAGCTCACAAGCTCCCCCTCGCATCGCCACAAGATGATGAGCCAAGACAAGACGTCCACCCGGGAGGAGGAGCGCTACGAGGTGCCTCCCATCGGGTGGCGGGATGAGTGGCGGCCCGTACTAGCGTGCGCAAGCGGAAGGTGGAGTTTCAAGAGCCGTCACCCTCCGAGAGAAGGTGGACGAGCGATCCCGGGCACGCGCTCTCGAAAGTCTCTGCGTCCGCAGTTCCCGAGAGGTGACAAGCGAGCTCCATGTTGAGAGACTACCTCAACAAAAAGAAGTCCATGAGCCAAGCCCCAACGAAGAAAGGGCTCAAAAGGCTTTGGAAGACGGTCTTTGGACCCAAACCTATCAAGTCACCCGGGAGGATTATTAATACGGGGAAGGAAAAAGAAGGGCGAGCGCCCAACTGAAGACCCAAGGGCCATCCGGACAAGAAGAGCCCGAACGGATGGTCCTCGAGGTGACGGGCCCTTGGGCCTATTTCCTTCATCCCGAGGCAAATCGAGGGCAAGATGGTCCAAGGCGTGAAAACCCCAGAGGAGGCGACCAATGGGAGTATCGCCATTATCACCAGCAAAACGTTGACATCGAGGACTGAAAATGGAGGGCTATCTCGACAAAAAAGGCAATGCCATAATGGGCGCAGAGCAGCTCGACCACCCCGCCGGGGCGCCATCAACCGAGGCCCATTGAACTGACGAGAGACGGCAAAAGAGGAGCATGAAGGCCCAAGCGCGCTGACCGATGTAAAAAAGAGAGAAAAGGCCCCGGAGGCCGCTTAAAACCTATACATCAATGAAAACGTCCTTTCATTATGCCTATTCTCAAGCATTCTCATGCTCCTCACCAACGATAAAGCAACTCGCAAAAGACAAAGACTATTTGCTCGTATGTACAACCGAGGGCCCCTGAGGCGTGACCCAGTGTCCTTTTCGCAACAGGCTCCTACCGCAACCGAGCGGTCCCAGGCCGAGCCCCGTGAGGTCAAAAATCAAAACGTGGCCATCCAAGCCCCGAGGTCAAAACTTTATGACCGAGCAGCCCCAGAGGGCGGGCCGGAGGCCGGCAACAAAAATAAAGCCAAAAGGTTAAAAGCTAGAAGTCCCTAAAAGGATCGCAAAACCCAAGAAGTTAAAGGGTCGAGGACCTTAAGGAGATCACGACTTAAAGAAGAGTCAAAGCGCAGATATCGCGCCACAAAATGAAAGAGAAAGAAGAGACACGCACATACAAACAAGACAAGAAACGTCCGAAGCTCTAACGCAAAAGGATGTGTCTTATTCATAAAAATGAATTTGTATACAAGTGTATAAGAAAAGAAACAACGTATCAATCTTTTCCTTGAGCCTCTTGGGCTTCATCCGTCTATTGAATCGCCTTTAAGAGGTTCACCATCGTGCCCTACCCGAGGAGGTCTTACCAAAGAACGCCGTGTCTTCAACGCTCATTCCGAATGAAATCGCGAGGACGGACTGCGCCACCCGATGTGGATGCCGTCCCCGATGTGGGAGCTCTCCCACGACGTCCTCAATCTCTCCTCCCGGCGAAGATCCAGTCCTAAAGGAGACCACTCATAACATCTTCTTCTTAGATCCGCTTCCGCTGTGGGCGGCCCTCGAAGACCCCATTTTCGTATCACTCCCACCCAGCACCGAGGCCAGCAAATCGAGACCACCGGAGCCGCAGCCGAAAGGGTACGAACAAATAGAAGCTAAAAGGAAATCCTTAGAAACGAGAGATCCTCCCCGTGCCACGCATATCTTCCCTCCCCGCAAAACTCGACACACGGACTCGCATGAAAATCAACGTCCCGTTTTCTCATCTGAGCTCATCGACACTTAGGTCCTTGACTTCCACCACCTCTCGGACCGCTTTGTTTGATCATCCCCTCGGAGTCCACCATGACGCTCCCGCTCTCCTATGTCCGGAAGGGTGATCAATCTGTTTCACTGATTCAGATCATCACCGGAATGGAACAAGCACCCCCACGGATGCGGCAAGAGGATTAGCGGTGGAAGTGAAGACGAGACCTTCGATCCCGATAATTAGAGGAACATCATCATTTCACAGGGTGGACAACCGGAAGCTCCGCATACGGCTCCCGAGGACTCGGCCCGAGGATTAGCAATGAAGTCGAGGCCTCCCGGACCAAAAAGAGCGCCACCGACCGGGCAAGGCGGAGGAGCAATCATCATCACTATTTAATCTCGGCGAGGAGTTTTCATCCGGGCGGTCAACGGGGACCCCGATCCTCAGTGTCCCAGCTCTCGTCCCCGGCCTCTTCTTAGGCTTCTCGGAAGAATAGACACGATCCTCACTTGGCTTCCTCGATTTCTCAAGAGACAAATATATTGCGCTTGTTTAGGTGAAAGGTCCACAGTTGTTACACCTTCACATTCTCCCCGTCCTCCTTCGAAGGGTCGATATACTGCAAACCACCTTCCCCACTTAAAAGGGATGGCCCACAGCTCGTGGCCGCCAAAGAAAAAACTTATCCTTCCACCGATCCGACCTCCGCACATCAAAGAAAATTCCGGGCGGGAATCATTCTGATAAGGTACATATAATAAGAGCATTCATTCTCATGAAAATACCTCACCGCATTATTGCCCTCATGATGTCGTAGAGCTCCTCCGCAATTTGAGGTGGACTTCATAAACGAATCCCGATTACAATGCCCTATAATCATTCGGTAACTCGAATTTATCGAGCTCGAATCTCCGTGAGCTTGTCGGGCGTCACCGTGGAGGCAATCTGTCTCACCCCAACCATGAACGCGCCGAAAAACAAAAGTGAAGAAGAAACTCAAACGAAGGAAAACGCGAGGCCTCAACACTCATAGGAGAAGACAAAAAGATGAAAACCGGAGCAAGGAGGCGTTTATTTTTGCCACGCGTATTCGTTTCGAAAATGATGGCCTTATTCAAATCAACCGGATACCGCAAATGCTTCACGTGGGATTCGGACCGTATTAAATCATTATGAGGGCCCAATCCGAACATAGACTGCCGCACTTATTTCACAATCAAAAGAAGTCGCCAACCCTTCTAGAAGACCAAACATCATATCATTCTTTGTAAAAATGGAGGGCTATGTTGGGCCCGATGAAAAGGCCATAAAAACATGGCCTTGACCCAAAGACCAAGACCACTAAGCCCAAGAGGTCCCGTCCGCTCATAAGGAAGCTCGAGGACAACGCCGCCGACACCCAAGTGCACAGAGACGGAAAGGACCGAGAACCCCGAAACCCTGCTGAGTTTTCAAGAAGAGACTCGGGCTTTCCCCAAAAGATCCTCCAAGAGCATCCTCTTACGAGTCCGCGAACTCACAAGGAGCTCCACCGGAATAACCCTTATGCCAAAGCGATTTCTTTGAAACCTCGCAACCACCGCCAGCCTCTATCTAAACAGATCAAATGAACGCCTGCAAACATAATTTATGAGGCCGTGGATCATTTTGGCTCCGATAACGTGTCTCCTCCCAACTACTTGGTATAAATATAAAGTCCCTCTCTAAGGGACCGGATTCTCTTTTTCCAAAATTTGCTCCAAAAAGAAGGCAAAAGGCCCACTTCCTCTCAGTCACTGAATCTCTCTCTTCCCAGCGAAACGGAACAAAAAGAGTGGTAAAGCCTTCCACCAAACGATCCCTCCTAAAAAAGAGATACAAAATAATGTATGAGGAAGATTAACCCAACACTTATACTTTGTAAGATTTCAACCTAAATAGTAAGATTTTAAGACCACAAACCTGGTCTTGATCTTCCTCTCCTGTCCAACACCTATTTAACATTCAAAACACAACATGAACAAACATAATATTTAACACGATAATAATGGAATTCACATGGCTTACTTTAAAATTTTATTACTAATTTCTGTTTTAATCCTAATTTTATATTATAAACAGAAATTTCAATTTTTTAGTATATTATAATTTTTTTATATATTAATTTTTTTGAATAATGTGCCTATTATCACGATTTAAAGCATATTTTGTCCTAAGATTTACCAAATATAAAATTGATATTTATTAAAATTTCAAACTAAAATTTAAGAAATTGGTCTTTAATATGATGTTGATAATCAAATAAATATATTTCTTAATATATTTTTCCAATAAATATCAAAAGAAAGAAAATATTTTCAGGTAAAATTCAAACTGAGCCTTCTTTTAAAAATAAAAATATATTAAAAATAATTATATTTTAAAATTTTTATAATATTTGCATACCTTAAATATTAAATTTAATATATTAAAATTTTAATAAAATAATTATTTAAATAATATTATTTAATATTTACATTTAAATTATTATTATTTTTAATTTAATAAAATAATATATCTCTGCTTGCCCTTCGAAGAAGCAGCGCACTCTACTGTGAGCAGTCCAGGACACCGGCGGCAGCTTTTTCGTTTCGGTCCTTAATTCGTGCCGGCGCTGAACCGTCGGCGGATTACGTGCTGACACTCCTATAGCTGCCGGCTGCTGGTTCTTTCTCAGAGGTATGATAATCTCTCTCTCTCTCTCTCTTATTCTCTTCTCACTCTCTGAGTTAAGATCTTTTACTTGTTCTCTAACTCGGGATAATAACTCTAAGTCGTACCTTTCTAAGGGATTTCTGATCTTGATAAGAAATTCAAGCTGCTTTATCTGGGTTAATTGATCAATTTTTTTTTCTAAGGAAGAGAAACGATGGATACCAATTTTAGGTCTGATATTTTGAAGAATTTCCTTCCTATTTCACTTTTGTATTTGGTTTTCTAGCTAGACGAAGCCCTAAGAAGACTCTCTTAATTTCGTGTATTAATCAAATTATGTTTTTGCTATCTTTTGCGTTGTTTAATCTCGAGTTGCGGATTTTGTTAACAATTTGGAAAGGGTTTGTAATGCTTCGGAAGCTTTGATTTGGCGAAGAACCGGGAGAAAATTAAAATTTGATTGAAAATGTGTCGAAATCCGCTGATGAAGAGCCTTCAGCAAATTTTAATTCCATCCAAAATTACACTCTGCAATTATGGATTTTTTGGGGGAAATCGAGAGACTATCTTTATAATTTTCTTCCATAGTCGTTTTACATTACTTTTCTTTATCCTCTTTGATGTGTAAGAATCTGTTCAAGTTTAAAAATGGGGAATTTGAAAAATGTTGTGCTTGGTTAATAGGGTGGAAAACAATTGAAAGATACTGTGGAAAACACGTGGGAAATCTATCACCATGGCTGGTTTAAGTTCTGGGGGGAAAAGTATATAGTAAAGTAAATTTGTACAGAACTGTAGGAAATACCAAATGGGGTATCTATTAAATCATTGAGAAGAATTCTGGAAATCTAAGATTTATATATGGGTTTACAAAGTTTATCAAAAGTTTTTACTGTTTTTTATATTTTTCCTCTAAAGGGGAACTTATTGGACAAAATATATAACTATAGGTTTGTACAGTTTTACACTTGTTTCCATAACATTCCAATGTCGACCGGGGCCCTCGAAGGTGCACCCGGATTGTGGCCAGAAGAGAGAAAGACTTTTGTGGGCCAACGAGCCCTTTTGTGATACGGGTTTATTTAGTTAGTCCTTATTTCAATTGTGATATGTGTGGGTGAATTTTCCAATTAACCTTCATTAAGGCTAATTGGATTATAAGAATGAGCTTAGAAATTTTTAAGACTATTTAAGTCAACTAAGAGGCTTCTTGAAGATATCTTTTGGAGAATTGTGGAGAACAATTTTGGCTGCTCATGGAATTTGGGACTCGGGAGAGTCTTACCTTCGAGATTCCTATAATTCCCATTGGGATTTGCTTAGGCCTATTGAAGTCACTTTTGTGATTTTTCTTCGGATGTCTAGTTAGTGTCTTTCTTATATTAAATTATAATCGTGTGATTGTAGTATATTTTTTGTATCTATTATTGTATTTGAATTGTTGTGGTAAAATTGGTTGAAATGGAGTCATTTACTTGAGTAATAGTTGCATGAAAAGGGGCTTGACATTGAATCCTATTAAATTCTCTCTTGGAGCTTAGGACTCATGAGAGTATTATTTTAGCGATCCTATAATTCTTTTGGTATTCACTTGGGCTGATTGGGAGTCACTTTTATGATTCTTCTTCCAATGTTTGGTTTGTTTCTTTCTTATCTATTAAATTATTGTTGTCTGATTGTAGCATCATTTGTTGTGTCTATTGTTGTATTTGGATTGTTTTGGTAAAATTGGTTGAAATGGAGTCATTGGCTTGAGTAATAGTTGCATAGAAAGGGACTTGATATTGAATCCTATAAAATTCTCTCTTGGATCTTGAGACTCATAAGAATATTGTCTTCGGTGTTCTTCTAATTCTCTTTGGGATTCACTTAGGCTGATTGGGAGTCACTTTTTGTGATTCTTCTTTGGATATTTGGTTAGTTTCTTTATTATCTATTAAATTATAATCTTATAATTGTAGTATTTTTTGTTGTGTCTAGTGTTGTATTTGAATTATTGTAATAAAATTGGTTGAAATGTAGTCTTTTGCCTGAGTAATGTGCATAAAAAGGGGTTAAATATTGAATCCTATTAAATTTTCTCTTGGTGCTTGGGACTTGTGAGAGTATTATCATCGGCATTCCTATATTTCCCTTTGGGATTTGCTTGGGCAGATTGGGAATCACTTTTTGTGATTCTTCTTTGAAAATTTGGTTACTTTGTTTCTTATCTATTAAATTATAATCGTATAATTGTAGTATCTTTTTTGTATCTATTATTGTATTTTAATTGTTGTGGTAAAATTGGTTGAAATGGAGTCATTTATTTGAGTAACAGTTGCATAAAAAGGGGCTTGACATTGAATTCTATTAAATTCTCTCATGGAGCTTAGGACTCATGAGAGTATTATTTTAGCATTCCTATAATTCTCTTTGGGATTCACTTGGGCCGATTGGGAGTCACTTTTACGGTTCTTCTTCCTATGTTTGGTTAGTTTCTTTCTTATCTATTAAATTATTGTTGTTTATTGTAGTATCTTTTGTTGTGTCTATTGTTGTATTTGAATTGTAGTGGTAAAATTGGTTGAAATGGAGTCATTGGCTTGAGTAATGTGCATAAAAAGGGGTTTGATATTGAATCCTATTAAATTTTCTCTTGGAGCTTGGGACTCATGAGAGTATTATTGTTGGCATTCCTATAATTCGCTTTGGGATTTGCTTAGGCCGATTGGGAATCACTTTTTGTGATTCTTCTTCAAAATTTGGTTAGTTTGTTTCTTATCTATTAAATTATAATCATATAATTGTATTATCTTTTTTGTATCTATTATTGTATTTGAATTGTTGTGGTAAAATTGGTTGAAACGGAATCGTTTACTTGAGTAACAGTTGCATAAAAAGGGGCTTGATATTGAATCCTATTGAATTTTCTCTTGGAGCTTAGGACTCATGGGAGTATTATTTTCAGCGTTCCTATAATTCTCTTTGGGATTTGCTTGGGCCGATGGGAGTCACTTTTATGATTCTTCTTTCTATGTTTGGTTAGTTTCTTTCTTATTTATTAAATTATTGTATCTAATTGTAACATCTTTTGTTGTGTCTATTGTTGTATTTGAATTGTTGTGGTAAAATTGGTTGAAATGGAGTCATTGGCTTGAGTGATAGTTGCATAAAAAGGGGCTTGATATTGAATCCCTATTTGGGGTTCTTAATCATATTCATCCCTAATAACCCAGCATAACATGCTTCTGTTCATTATTTCGCTATTCATATATGTGGTTCTCTGTCTTATTTGCTCTGGATGATTTCTTCTCCTTTTGTCACTGTAACCTAGAATCTTGTAGTGTATCTGATGAAATTCTTCCTATTTTGTATCCTGTTTCTCCTGCTTGAATCTCCTCTCTTATTAATTTCTAGTATATTTTGTGTTGCAGTGTGCTGTTACAGAAATGCATCCTCCATTAACATTACACAAGCATCCAATGTGCGCTGAAGTAAGTTCAACTTCTTTTCAATGTTTCTCATGGGCTTGTCAAGCTTCACCTTTTAATCGGTTCAAGTTCACTGAGGGAAGATTGAAACTTCTAAGGGTTGAATGTATTTGTGGATTTCCAAGGAGAACCCCCCCTTAGAATTTCAGCTAGCGTGCTGCTTAGTTGAGTGTGCATTTTACTTTCTAATTAACTAACTCTTTTCCAGTAGGTAATTAAAGCCCCGGTGAGCACTACCCAAAGGTTTTTTGAATATTACTTTACCTTGCCTGCCTGATTTGAAGGATTGGGATGGTGGGAAGAATACGAAGGATGATGGGTCTTGGTCCAAGGAAGACTTGGACCCACCTCTTTATTTTAACTACAAGCAGTTCAGTCAGGCCCATAGGACCAAAACTCTGAAAAAAGAAAGAATGCCTGGCTTTTCATATTCATGTGTTAGTTCTTACTTGGCATAAATCACTCACCTTGAGTGGGCTTGATCCACGCTTAATTTCCTCAGAAGGCCCCTGCTTTATGTTTCATGGTTGGAACAAAACGATTTGTCATTACCTGTTAGAGTAGAAATCATTCTTGGACATTCACCTAAAAATCATAATTTTGTGGTTAGTTTTTCCTTAGTATCAATGCACTTTTGGGTAAGCAACCATCAGTTTGATTCTTGAAGACCCTATTTCTTGTAAATATATTTGATGACAATGTCTGCAGAGGGCATCTGCTTCATTCACGTTTCAAGCCCAAAAGACATTTGTTTGAAAGGACATGTTATAGTATAAAGTCTTTCTTGAGTCTTCCAGTAACATATTTAAGTTTTTGGGTCAGTTTACATATATCCCACCACCAACAGTTCTTAGCTTTTGGAGAACTTGAACTGAGCTCTTTTAAAGGATTCAAGTAGATCTTGCAATTAGGATCTTCGCTATAAATAATATTTGTCCAAAAATGCTAGTATTAGAATTTACTGAGATTTTTTTTACCGGAGAGACGTGTCATACTCAATTAGAACTTACGCTTAAGCTCTTGGCAGCCCATACCAGCGCATGTGAGTTTGACCAAAGCCCTTTGTTTGGCAGCTGATGTAGAACAGGCTGCACTGCAATACTTGGAGAAAGTCGAACAGAACAAAAATCGAGAGAAATAAGCAAAATTGTGCACCTAAAAAACTCTAATTTTCCCCTTTTTCAGACAGGACTACGTCTATTTTGATTTCTTTAGTCAGACTGTAATAACTTCTTTTATGCTTATTAGAGATTGTTTTGAGTCACTTTATGAAGTTTTATTAGTGAGTGTAGGGAGGTTTTACTTTCATCAGGATTGTAGTGATAGCCTAAGACCATAATATTGATTGTATCTGAACAATGATGAATGATGCTTTTGAATGAATAACAGTTTTCCTATTCAAATACTATTCTCTTCTGCCTTTTCATCTACACTTACGATATCTAATGTTGGAGTTAATACCTTCAAAATCAGTTCTCCATTGCTTTCATTTTAATGGGTCGGCAGCTAAGTTCGCACCCTATAAGTTGGAGTGAAAACTTGATCCTAACTCATCCTGGCCCTCTCTTTTTCTTTAGATCATTGAGCAGTTTCAGAAATGTCATTCAGATCATCCTATTGGCAAATTCTTTGGCGAATGTACAGAACTCAAGATAAAGCTCGACCGCTGCTTTCGGCAGGAGGTGATTACTTCTCCATTTGAATTAGAATACCATGCTTTTTTCTTTCTTTTATGGAAATAAATTCTTACTCCTCTGCAGAAAGCCTTGAAGAGGAAGGCTAATTTTGAAGAAAGCAAAAAACTGAAAGAAAGACTGCAGGCTTACAGGAAGTTAACTACTGAGGAAGGAGCTGAGCAAGCTTGATGATATAAAAGTGACATGGTAAGTACAAAATTTTTAGATTGTAGTTCTTAGTCTGTGAGCTGTTTGAGTAATATCCAAATATTAAATATAATTTATGATGTCAGAAATTAATCAAATTAAGTAAATTATTAAAGAAAAATGTTGATTCTGATGAAAAATTAAGTGTTGGGAGGCTTAAGAGGGCTCACTAGTCATTCATAAGCTTGTTTATTGCAACATCTTAGTGCCTAATGTGCATACGAAGGATATTCGTATATGTCTACTCCAGTATTTTCACGCTTGGCGGATAAACACCTCCAAACCCAAACATCCAAACACCTCTGTATACCAGGCCTACTAATTTGAAAGATCTGACAATATAATATGAGCCAAATATTTAGTAAGTAAACAAAGAACAAAAATATAGATTTTTGTATAAAGGTTGAAAAAAACTCTACAAAGCATCCTTCCAAAAATATAGAAGCAAAGTAACTTTTTATAAATTTGGGGGTATAGATTTAATATGGTTTTTACAAAAATAAGGGACATGTAAAAATATTTCTTTTAATATTCTTACAAAAACAAAGATATGTGATTTATATTATTTAAACTTCAAAAATTTTAAGATTTATTGATTATTTTAACATATTTTATAAATATGGATAATATAGTTTAAAATCTGATGAAACTTGTAAAAGAAGGATATGTATGTAAGGCAAATATCACAAGAAGCATGGATGAGTATTTACATATACTTAACAAATATGAAATCTCATAATTTAGGCAAAATATGAAGAAAAAATTCATAAATTTTAACATAAAAATTGAAGAAATAGACTTAAATTTTACTTTTATTGATTTAAATTCAAACAATTTTTACTGTGTGAGCTTAAAAATTTATTTTATGTTCTTCATTTCTCTCTCTCTCTTTTTTTTCTCTCTTCTTTCAAAAAATTTATAAAAATGGGTTAAAAAATAGCAGAAATATCTTATATAATACGTTGGTATTAATGTGCCAATTATGCGTATATCAGGTATGATGCCTAGATCAGGTTTGTGTACAAGAGCCTATCAAGCGCAAAGATATTGAAACAAACATGCACGAGAGCCCATTATATGCACATTAGGCATGGAGATATTAAAACAAGCACATTCATGTGTGGCTCATGCACCATTTAGATGTCCTCTCGAGCCATCCCATATTACAATCTGACCTTTAATTTCTAATCTCAATTTCCAATTGATCTTAATAATTTACTAATCTACTTTAATTCAATATTATTATATAAATCTTGATATTTAGTTCTCGTAATTTAGGGTTTAAACTTTGGGCTTTTGGCCGTATCATTGAACAGTACAAATATTATTAAATTTATCTAATGATTTGTTACAAAGTTACGACCTGATATTAGATAAGTCTGTATTACATCATTTATATTTGTATCCTGCATTAGGGGTCGTAATAGTTATTTATCCTAACATTTAGCAATGCTAGTATCTATCTTTCTTCGTTTACGGATTTCATTCATCGAGTTCTTGTTTGATTTGATGCATACCGAAAGATAACTATTAATTTTAAGAATTTTATTATAAAAATTAAGACAGATAAGATTATAAGATAAATATAATATATTTTAATTGTTATCATAAATGTGACCTTTCAAATTGTTGTCATAATTGATATGATATGAATTTGACATTTTGGTTCGAAAATATTCTAAGTCAGTAACCAATTATGTTATTAAATAATATAATGGAAAAGATATTAGAAATTTGAATGAGAGTTTCATATATAGTGAATGTTAAAATAATTTTCAACTATTTTTAAAATACGAAGTAAATTGTTTTTAATATCGGCTTCCACTGGTTTTAAGCAAGTAAAATAATTAAAATCTTAATTTTTTAATTATATAAATTCCTTATTATAAAAGAATTGATGGGTATGCCTATAATCGCTACCTTCGAATATGGATATTTTAGTGTCCAAAAAGGTCCAAACGATGTTGAAAAAACGTGCTGGCGCATGCCCATTTTGGGAGCTAGTTGGGAAACAAAAATGCTCTTTTAAAATGTCAAATTCCCGTCTGGATGGATCATGGGCTTTAGTAGCATGTGGCGAAAAGATGGTAAACTAAATCTCGACTGAGCCCGACTACGATCAGCGTTAACGTTTGAAAAAGCGTCTCATACGATCCTTAATCCCGATTACACGCTTTCGCCCGGAGTCGATCTCCTTTAAAAAGGTTTGAACAGAATCGTTCTGCGCGCTTTTCTTCGCGAATGGCGCTTTTCCTCTCCTGATTTTAGTCAAACTTTAGTCTAATTTCAAAAAATACGAAATCAAATTCAATATTATTACATAAATCTTGATATTTAGTTCTCATAATTTAGGAGTTAAACTTTGGACTTTTGGCTGTATCATTAGACATTTATAAATATTATTAGATTTATAAATATTGTTAGATTTGTTACAATGTTACGACCCGGTATTGGATAAGTATGTATTACATCATTTATATTTATATCTTGCACCGGGGTCGTAATACTTATTTATCCTAACATTTTGAAATGCTAGGATCCTTCTTTCTTCGTCAATAGATTTCATTCGTCAAGTTCTTGTTTGATCTGATACATACATAAAGATAACTACTAATTTTAAGAATTTTATTATAAAAATTAAGACAGATAAGATTATAAGATAAATATAATATATTTTAATTGTTATCATAAATGTGACCTTTCAAATTGTTGTCATAATTGATATGAATTTGGCATTTTGGTTCGAAAATATTCTAAGTCGTAACCAATTATGTTATTAAATAATATAATGGAAAAGATATTAGAAATTTGAATGAGATTTTCATATATAGTGAATGTTAAAATAATTTTCAACTATTTTTAAAATACGGAAGTAAATTATTTTTAATATCAGCTTCCACTGCTTTTAAGCAAGTAAAATAATTAAAATCTTAATTTTTTAATTATATAAATTCTTTATTATAAAAGAATTGATAGGTAGGCCCATAACCGACATGTCCAATAAGAAAGGCGGTCTAAAGTCCAAAAAGGCTCAAACACGTGTTAGACGGTCAACGTGTTAGTGTTGACCGTCCGGCGCACAAACGGCAAAAACGCAAAAAGGCTCAATTCAAATCACCGAATTCAAAGTTGTTTGAAGTGTGGCGAACTCCAACTACGATCAAGAATTAACATATAAAACATCGTCCAATCAAAAATCGTGAGATTATTTTTTTAATGTAATTTCTTTAAAAAAAATTAATTATTGAGCAGGATTTTATAACAATATTTAATTAATAATGACGTTAATTTTTTAATAATAAAAAAGCAGTTAATATAAAGTTGATTAAATAAATATTAAAATTAGATATATTTTTTATAATATTAATATTTATTTAATAAATAATAAAAATTAAAAATTAAAAATAATAATTTTTTATTTTTTAAAAATTAATAAACGTGAGCCGTTAGATTTTAAATCCACTAAGATTCAACGGTGTCACACGAGTCAGTGTGATTGCAACATTATGTGACCCATTCTTGTTTGATCGACTTCCAATATTAATTTTACTATCTAAATCCCAATGGGAACTCTTCAAAGCCAAAGTCATTGAAGAAGACCAAACGCATCCATTATTATTTGACTTATTAATATAACACATATTTTTTAAGACAATTTTTAAGACATACCCATGTGGATCAATGAGGCACCATTTGTTAAAAAAAATAAAATAAAAAAATTATTCTTTAAATCTGAATTATTTATTTTTAAATAAATTATTATAATTTAGTTATTTTAAAAAAAAATAATTATAATTAATTATTAAATTATAATTATTTATTTAAAAATAAATAATCTAAATTTTAAAGAAATAAAAATATCTATTTTTATTAAATATTTATTTAATAAATAATAAATATTAAAAAATAAAAATAATATTTTTAACATCAAAGAAATTTCTTTTTAAATCTATAATCTAACGAAGTTTGATGACCATGGACCCATTCTTGTAATAAAATATTTTCCAAAAAAAAAAGCCGAAGTCATTGAAAAAGAAAACGATCCATTATTATTTGACTTAAATGTAAATATTTTTAAGACAATTTTAAGACATACCCATGTGGATCAATGAGGCACCATTTCTTAAAAAAATAAAATAAAAATTATTCTTTAAATCTAAATTATTATAATTTAATTATTTTTAAAAATAATTAAATTAATTTTAAATTATAATTAAAATTTAAAAAAATATTTAAAAAAAAAAAAAAATAAAATTTATATATATATATATATATATTACAAAATCATAGTATTCAACATCAAAGAAATTTCTTTTCTCATAATCTAGAAGTTTGATGACCATGGACCAAGTAATAAAATATTTTCCAAAAAAAAAAAAGGAAAAATGAAGAGTGATTATTGAGCAATGTGAATTAAGAACAGCCAGATTAAGGAAGATGGTGGACACCCAAATTATCAAAGTACTACGAAAATAGGAAGTTATTTTCTCGAGAAAATGAACAACTTCGAGGTTGAGATTTTTTCCCGGCGAACAATCAAGCCATCGTCGCCGACACCCCACAATCTCAGATCCTTCAAAATATCCTTCTTAGACCAGATGTCTCCGGTGCTGTACACCCCACTGATCCTCTTCTACGCCTCCAAAACTGGCGGCCGCCACCCGCCGCCTCAGGTAAAAGAGTCACTTTCGGAGACACTAACGAAGTTCTATCCGCTCGCCGGAAGGATCAAGGACAACTTCACGATCGACTGTAACGATGAAGGCATACCCTATGTAGAGGCAAAGGTTCATCTCGTCATGCTCGAGTTTCTCAGAGATCCACCAGTCGAGTCGTTGGGCTGTTTTCTTCCACGCGAGAATGGCTGTCCTGAGCCGATCACCGAGCTCCCCCAGGTTTGTGTTCAAGTCACGAGGTTCGACTGCGGGGGAATGGCAATCGGAGTTTGTTTCTTTCATAAAATTATGGACGGCGCTTCAATCGGAACTTTCCTCAAGACTTGGGCCGCCGCCGCCGGCACCGGCCTACGCACTGACGTCGGAGAGATTTGTCCCGATTTAACGGCGGCGTCGTCGCTGTTTCCTGCTAAAGATCTGTTAGCTTCGTACCTGAGTTGGATCAGGAATGACCCCGTCAATGTCGTGCTAAGGAGATTCGTTTTTGAAGCGTCTGCTGTAAGTGATCTCAGAGCAAGAGCGAAGAGCGAACTCGTGCCTAACCCTAGTCGCGTCCAAGCCGTATCCGGCTTCATCTGGAAGCACGTCGGACGCGCTTCCGACAAGGCGACCGCCGGCGACGAAGACGCGGCGTCGCTCTTTATCCACTCTGTGAACATACGGCCACGAGGGGCGGCACCGCTGCCGTGGTTTTCGATTGGGAACCTGTATCAACTTGCGATGGCTCGTTGCGATCGGCCCGGGGAGGAAAACGAAGCCGTGCTGGTTAGCAGGCTGAGGGAAGCCATCTCCAAGGTGGACGACGATCACGTGGATAAATTAGGGCGGGAAGAAGAATTCATGAGGATTTACCAGTCGATGATAAACAAGGCGGCGTTCAAGAACACGATCAAGTACTGGTGCACGAGCTGGTGCAAGCTCGGGCTGAACGACATCGATTTCGGGTGGGGAACGCCTGTTTGGATCGGCGTTCCATGGGGAACAAGAACGTCGACGCACAGGAATCAGATCACCATGATTGAGAACAGCTGCGATGGAGTTGAAGCATGGCTTGTGTTAAGTGAAGAAGAAATGAGCGTATTGGAGGATGATGCTGAATTCCTTGCATTTGCTTCCCCTAATCCAACCGTACGATTATGATTTAATTTTTTTAAACTAATTATTTTTAATTTAGATGATGTTATAAATCTTGAAAAAAATATATAATGTAATATTTATTTCTGTTCAAAATATTATGTTTTATGTATTTTAATATAATTTTTCATATTAAATATTATTTTATATAAAAAATTACGACTACTTGGACCGAATTCAATTTGATAGTGGAATAATTCTAAATGGCTGATTAATTTTCTACTTATAATATTATTTTTAGAATCTTTTATTATCTATTTTTGCTACAACTTAAGTTAATTTTAGAACGTATTTAAGATATTATTAGTTTGTTTATATTATTTCTTATTACTTTAATTTTCATATAGAGTATTGTTGGGTCTAATATTAAAATCCAAGGAGATCCGAAGCCCAGCCCACGGAACAGGCATCTAATGGGCCGTCAAAGCCCAACGACACGGGAAACCTACATGGCAACTCACAATCAACAGCCAACGAGCGCCCTTTATAGCTCATTAATGCGGCCGCCGGGGAACGGCAAAAGGGCAGGGGAAATCAGCCAACGGAAAAACAGTTAACGCTGCCAGCCGCGATTCAGGTGGTCGTCCACAGGCGACCCGCGAATCCCAACTCAAGGGGGGAGACTAAACGTAGCCGGTAACACCCGATAGTCTGTCTGTCATCGCTAAACGAAAGCCGACACGTCAGCAATCGTCGACAGCGATCAGCGGCCAATGAACCCTAGCAATAGGAGTTCTTGTGCCCAAAGCCCCTCATCAGGGTACCTATAAAATCCCTCTTCTTTAACGAAGACGGGATTAATCAATTGGATTCGGGACAATTAACTTAGCGCTGCAATCCATAAGCTTACAAGCTATCCTCTAGTTCCAAACTCTTCAGCCTACTCAGGTGACAGGAATTCAACCACCCGCAATGATGCACCTAGGGAGTCAGGCCTCCCAACACCCGCTCATTACCCTCCCACACAAACATACGTGCACCACCCACGCATTTACAGCACTCTTTCGCGCACCTCTTAACGTGCACCCCATTTTCCTTTATTGTGAAAATTTGATGATTTGAGCGTTAGAATGGCCTTGGTGGGAGAAATTCTGCCGGACCTCTGATCTCTTGTTCGTTGATTGTGTTGTACTGGCCTCAAGTTAACAGAGATGAAAACCGGACCCTTCCATGAACACTTCAGAATGGCTAGGAATCCGAAGATTCTATAATCCGTACGATAATCGATGACCCAGGATGCAACAAGTATATAAGGTTGAATAGTTAATGAGTTTAGTATTACAAACTCTACAAACTGTCCAAATTAAGCTAACCTAGACATTAACAATTTAAATAGTTTGCCTTGATTGACAGTTTATTATAATTTGATAAAAATTTAAACTATAATATATGATATAATTATAAATTATCATTTAATACTTACTAAACATATCCACATTCAGCCCTAGATGTAGCCCCCGTTTCATTAGCACAGCCCATTTCTTTTAGCTTTTAATTTAATTATGTTTATTACTACGTGCCCTTTGCTTCTTGCTCCACAAGAAATAATGTAGACAGTTGTTAATACATGACAAAATACACAACAAACTACTACAAATTTTATAATAGAAAATAACAATAAATTAGAATAAAAAAAGCACATTATATAACATCGATTATATAAGAGATAATATATAACAAATTATTCATCCAATAAAAAAAATTACTTAATATTTAAATTGTCTCTTACGACACGCTTGGTTACTATAATAGAATAATGTGAAAATAGAATAATCATTCTTTTATTATTAGAATAGAATAAAACAAAATTAACGATTGAGAATAGTATGAAAATTATTATTTATATAATGACTTTTTTGTCCTTATTTAATGATATATAATATATAATATACAAAAATTATTATTTAGTATAATATTTATAAAATATATATTTAATAAATATTTGATACAATATATATAATTGAATATATATTACCTAAAAATTTATGTATATATTAAATATTTATTAATTATTTGACTTTTTTAATATTATTAAATATTATATTTGATATAATATTACATTATTATAAATTATTATTTAGTATAATATTTATTTTTAATATAAAAATATATATTTAGTAAATATTTATAATAATATATATAAATGAATATTATTAAATATTATATTTGATATATATTTAATAAATATTTGATATAATATATATAAATGAATATATATTACCTATATATAATTATGTGTATATATTAAATATTTATTAATTATTTAATATAATATTTATATTATTAAGTATATTATTAATATATTATATTTGATATAATATTTGATATAATATTACTAAATATTATTACATAATATATGATATTACATATTAAATATTTATTAAATATAATTATTATATATATATCAAATAATTATGTGTATATATTAAATATTTATTAATTATTTGATATAATATTATGGTACTATTAAATATTATATTTAATATAATATTACATATTATTATATAATATATAATGTTACATATTAAATATTTATTAAATATTATGTATTATTATTACATGTATATATTAAATATATATTATTTATTTAATATAATATTAAATATTATTATATAATACGTAATATTATATATTAAATATTTATTAAATATTATGTATATATAATTATGTCTATATATTAAATATTTGATGTAATATTGCATATTATTATATAATACATAATATTACGTATTAAATATTAATTAAATATTATGTATTATTATTACATGTATATATTAAATATATATTATTTATTGTGGGCGCGTGTTTACGGGCCCTAATATAATATTAAATATTATTATATAATACGTAATATTATATATTAAATATTTATTAAATATTATGTATATATAATTATGTCTATATATTAAATATTTGATATAATATTACATATTATTATATAATACATAATAATTGCGCCTTTTTAAATATTAATTAAATATTATATATATGTAATATTATGCGTATATAATAAATATTTATTAAATATAATTATTAAATAATTATATATCAAATAATTATGTATATGTATATATATATAAGGGCATTTTCAAAATATAAAAAAATTGATGTGTGAATAGTTATTTTCAACTACCTATAAATAATTAATACTAATGGGGAGGTAGTAATAGTCATTCTTCGAGATCCGAAAATAACTATTTATCAAAAATATTTATTCATTATTAAAATGCAACTTTTCCCTTGATGTGCGGTGGGAAACCGAGACTCCACGGGCGGTGGAAGGATAAATTCTTCTTCCTTGGCGTCCGGGATATTGGGCCTAAAAAGTAGTCCCATCCTTCGAAGGAGGAAAGAGAGAGCGAATAAATATTTTTGAAGGAATAAGAAGTGAGAACAAAAATTTTATTTTCACCAACCAAAAATAAGGTTAAAGAATAATTTACCTAAGTATTGAAACTCACTTGCCAAGAAACAATTATCAAATTTAATAGTCCATTTAGAAACTTACTCGCCAAAGTATTAAAGCTCGCTAACAAAATAACGGTCACACTCACAAAAAAAGCTAAAATTTACAAGTTTTTTCTTTTTCTGTTCTCTTCTTTACTCTATAAAATGTAAGCTAATACTATAATTTATAGGGGAAGGGGGAACTTCAATCTATTTCTGCGAGGAATCATGGCCTTTACAAGCTGTATACGTCGGGACTCTGAGTTCAATCAATGTCCTTGAGCCACCTTCTTTGTTACTGATTCGTGAGGCTTGGGACAGCCAAAGTTATAAATGAGATCCTGTCACAAAGCAGCCGCATGCCTTCTTTGTTACTGATTCGTGAGCCTTGGGACAGCCAAAGTTAAAAATGAGATCCTGTCACAAAGCAGCCGCATGCCTTCTTTGTTACTGATTCGTGAGCCTTGGGACAGCCAAAGTTATAAATGAGATCCTGTCACAAAGCAGCCGCATGCCTTAAGAAGAAGGCCAAAGTTAAATGGCTCAATGTCACTAATTATTGCATAAAGTATTTATTTCAACGCTATCAAATAAAAGTGGAATTGTAGAAGCATTACTCTGCTGGCCAAAGAAGGATTACTTCGTGTGTTAAAGACTCCTTTATGCCTTCTAACTCAGATCCCGGTGAGGACATTGTTGACTACTGCTTGAAGCTTCTCAGGAGGCCTCTCGGCGGACTAGCAAATACTGAGGTCCTTCAGCCATTATTCTTGAGCCGATTTTGTTAGGTCTTATTCATGACCTCGCCACCATCCCCTCCCATAAGGATATCCGCTCAATTGTATTTAGTTTTGGTTATTCCAAAGCATAGTGTCCAAATGGATTTTTAGCTATTTTTTTAATAATATTTTGGATTCGTATTTGAATTATTTTAATATTTATTTGTGATTTTGGATTAATTGATTATGTTGTGAAATTAATTATATATTGTCAAATTTTATAGAAAATTTAGATTTACGGTGTGGTGCCCAAAGCATGCCTGCCAGAAACAATTATCAAATTTAATAGTCACTTGAATAATATATATATACAAAAAAGCTAAAATTTATTTTTTTTTTTATATTTTACTGTAAAATGTAAAAGAAATTAAAAGGGGATTGGGAAGCTAGCAAAAGTAAGAGAGAAAATCAAGTCCTTGAGCCACCTGGAGAAAAGGGAGAATGGGGTTTCAAAGCTTGCCGAGGAGGAGGAGAGGAAGAAAGAAGAAGAGGAAGGAGGAGGCCAAAAGGGTAAATGGCACAATGTCACGGATGAGAGTATTCATTTCAACAAAATAAAAGGCGAATTGTAGGAGCAGAAAGAGGAACTTCGGTTCTCCTTTATGCCTTCTAACTCAGAGGAGAATTTTTGAGGCAAGCTTCTCAGGAGGCCTCTCGATGGACTAGCAAATAGAGAGCCATTATTCTTGAGCCAATTTTGTTAGGTCTTATTCATGAATCCTCCCACGGTAACGGCGTATTTAGTTTCAGTTATTCGAGAGAGTGTCGAGGCAATGGCATATTTGAATTATTTTAATATTTATTTTGTGATTTTAGATTAATTGGTTATGTTGTGAAATTAATCATATATTGTGAAATTTTATAGAAAATTTGGATTTACGGTGTGGTGCCCAAAGCATGCCTGAGAGACACTTGAATAATATATATATATTTGTGTAAAAAAAAGAAAAAAAAAAAGAAATTAAAAGGGGATTGGGCAGCTGGCAAAAGTAAGAGAGAAAAGAGAGTGGAGAAAAGGGAGAGTAGGGTTTCATCCGAGGAGGAGGAGAGGAAGAAGAAGGGGGAGGAGGAGGCAGCGCAGGTAGCGGCGTGCGCAGGAGGCGCGTTGTAGGTGAGAGAGAGAGACGACATGGGCAGAGAGAGAAAGGAAGCCCTAGTAGAAGAGAGAAAGCGTGATTCAGGTACTTCAAAGTATCATTTTTTTCAATTTATTAGGTATAAAGTCGAAATAAGTATTCTATAATCCTATCATTTGTCTGATTTCATATCTGATATATTTTTGTTTTAATTTAGATGTTTTAAACTCATGTTTACACTTTTAATTAGCCTACTTATTTTCTTATACACACATGACCTTTTTATTGGTTGATTGAGATATTTGTTCTGTTTTAATAAATATTTGAGGACTTTGTGATTTTATAAAAAAATTATTGGACACTATATATTTTTATATCAATATATCTGTATAAAAATGAATATGAAACTTTGTATAGGCTATACATTTTCATATGCATATGCCAAATTGTGATTACTATATTTGAATTTATTATTGAATATTTTGTCCAATTTCAGACAAAAAAATATTTATTATTGGAAATCCTTTTCACTAACGGAAAAGATTTGGATGTAGTGACCCTTCTCATTTGGATGATTTATTAGAATTTATTCATATTCAGATATTCTAATATATTTGATAGTTTAAAAAATTATATCCAAAATCGCGGGTGGTAAAATATAGTAAGCAATTTTATCTATGAAAGACAGAATATATAGGTGACCTAGCATGGTAGTCTTACTTGCATTGATTTAGCTAAAATTACCGAATTAGGAGTAACCTTTTTATCAAATTAGTCTTTAAATAATTAAAACTCAAATTTAGTGCATGTTTTGTATTTCTATATAGATTTGGATATTTTGACTTTGATTTTAGACTTAGATTTGATATTCGTTGATTTTGTCCACAGATGAATTTTGGTATGTCTCGTACATTAATTTTGATTCGAACCTTTGGACTATTTGTTACAATATTATTTCGACTTCTGTGCATACGATTAGATCATCTAACTATTGGGTTCTGTCATTGAATCACGAGTTGATCAAGCCTTAGATTTAAAATTTGATTGAACTTTAGATTAGATATCTACTTTTTGGAATCAATTCAAATCATTTCTATTATATATATATATATATGTCCCAATGGGACTATTTTTGGATTGGACATTTGTTTGAGTTTAATATTTGATTTGAAAATAAGACTACCATTGAGTTTGGATATTAAATTTTCATTGGATTTATATATTTGATTTTATTTTGGATTTGATGATTGGACTTTTATGTCGATGACTTGAATTTATATCGTTTTTCTGATTTGATACTTATTCTTTGACCCTTCCTTTGATTTATTGGACCTATTTGCTCATGTGTGGTACTTTCCAAGTTCTAAACTCATATTTTATATTTTGTCCATTCCGAGTAGAAATTGAGCCATATTACAGGAAGTAGGATCGAGATTTAACGTGACATCACAATCTCCGGTGAGAATCATATTTATTTAGATAAATAGCATCGGTTGTATATTGATTTATGGATGATTTTATTTGGGCTATCATTAAGATTTTAGAGTTTGCCGAATGTATGCCTTTGGGCTATAATTGAGATTTGTTGGATTCATTTCATTATATGGATGAGTTATTATTATTATTTGGTTATCTCCCTTGTAATTATTTGGAATATGTCATATTTATATTATTCGAACGGCTATCCATGGGGTCCTATGATACATTTTTAATTTATTTATATTATTTATTTATTTTTTGTTTATGGAACATTTGGTCTACCTATTATATCACACCCGGTTTAAGATTTATCTATCTATTAATTAAAAAATAATTATTTATTAATTTGACCTATTTGGTCCATGTTTATGATAAAATGGTATCAGATAAAAGTAATAAGAAGAGGTGTTTTGGATGATTTTGGATAAATAATTAATTGAATGCTTAGGTATGATAATTGCTACCTCTAACAGATAGTAAAAAATTTGGGTTATTGAGGCTTGGGTTGAAATAAAAGGATGATCATCAGATCACAATAAGTCACGCGAACGACATAATAAGTGATTTGATGTACTAATAGAAGGAGAATTTTGTTTGATTTCTGCGAATATGTGAAAGTTTTGTTAGGTTTTGCGATTTTGGAGGAGAAGTGGCGGCCTCACGCGTTGTACTAGTTTGAAATCTCAAGGGGTAGAATGATGTTTTGGCCGGCAGAGAGGTTGGTCATGGAGCAGGTCGGTTTGGGATCTTATGGGGTAAAAGGTGATTTTGACTTGCAGAGAGGTAGGAGATGGTGCAGAGATGATGAAGGGCAAGAATGAAAGTGTTTGTGTGGGACCGTGATGGTTTAAGACCCCAGATAGGTTGATATATGATAAATGATGGTCAAATAGTTGTAGGCAAGTTGATGGTAGGACTTCTAACGTCTTATCTTGGACCAAGAGAATGAGAAGATAACTTGTAATATTTTTCAGGAGGCATATTAGAGGAGTTATTTTCCATCGAGCATTTGAGAGATTAAAGGAGTTGAGTTTGGGAGACCAGTTGAGACAGGGCAATTATCTGAAATTACCTTAAGAGGAGTATATAAATATGAAGGCATATCAATATTTGAAGCCACAGATAAAGATGAAGAAGCTCATACCAAATCAACTCGTTTATCTTCGCAATGCGGTGGGACCCGTTCTTAGCCTATATATATGTTGTTTAGGGAATAGAGTTACATTAGGAGTTTACGCTACGATTTCTTTCGTCTTCATTTTGAGTGGAGAAGTTTTGTAGTCAATGGTGAACAACCTCTGCCATGAGAAAGGACAAAGAAGTGTAGGTCTGATTTTATTGGCAACGGCGATGCAGATTGTATAGAGGTTTGAAGCTACAGAGGGAGCGAGATGGAGACTCAAGGGTTGTTCATTTTCACTCATCACTGTGATTGAGTGGATAATCATCCCCTCAAATCCTTCATCACTAAAAAATCTATGGACAAAAAGCTCGAGGTTTGGCCTCCTAAGGCAACGTTTAGGAAGAGATTGAAGAATCTGAAAGATTTATTAAAATAGGATAGTAGTTGTGGACTTCAAGATTTAATTCTGAAGTAGACGGTACCGTTTTGACTCTGGACTTTTGGCGAGGAATGGATCAAGCTTTGTTGATCGAGTAGGAGCAACTCCGAGAGAATTCCTTTTAGAAGAAATCAGAGCAGCGGGGCTAAAATTTGAAAGGTGGACTCATTTATTCTCCAAAGGATAAGATAAGAAAAAGTTAGATGAAGTAGAGTTTTCTTCTCCGAAGTTACAGTGTACGAAGTCTACCTGCAAATTTTATGGAAAAAGTACGTGGGACAAGTTTAATTTTGTCAAAATGGAGTATGCTTCAATTGTGACCAGACAAGTTATTTGTCAAAGAGTTGCTCGAATCCCAAGCGTCTAGATCCCAAACATCTAAATAGGAGTTGGGCTGTTTCAAGTAGAGTATTTGCAGTTATAACTCGTGATATTAGAGTTGGTTCCTCGATTGTGGAAGACTGTTTTGGTAAGACTATTTTGTTCTGTATTCCGAGGTTTGAGTCTTCTAAGTTCCAAAGAATGATCAGTAAGAAAGCTTTAGGGTTGATTTCAATATTGCATGCAATTTATCTACTAAGAGACGGGTGCCATGCTAATCTGACATATATGGTTACATTTGGGAGTTATTCTATGACTATTGATGACAATTCGATCATCTTCGAGTTTGAAATATTTTTCCAGAGGATTTGACTGGATTATTTCAGGATCAAGAGATCAAATTTACTATCGATGTTGTGCTTGGATCTATGCCTACTTCAAAGGCTCCATACTAAGTAATCCCATCTAAGTTGAATGAATTAAAACAGTAATTGCAGAGTCTATTGGAGAAATGTTTCGTTTGGCCAAATGTCTTATTGTGGGGTGCTTTAGTGCTCTTGGGTGAAGAAAGATTAATAGATGGGTTTATGCTCGGATTATTTCGGAATCGAATATATAATACCTCCCAGGATCGATGATTTGTTTGATCCATTCAAAGAAGCTTGGGTTTTTTCTAAGATCGAACTATATTCAGGGTATCATTAGTTGAAGATTAAGTGGGAGGATGTGTGTAAGACAACTTTTAGGTCAAGGTATGACCATTGCCAAATTTTGATGGTGCTTTTTGGTTTGTCGAATGTTCTAACATCTTTTATAGATATTATCAATCGGATTAATCGTGCTTTGGGTTAGTTGTGGTGGTTTTATTAATGATCTAATTTATTTAAAGAATTTTGAAGAGTATAAAAGCCAATTGGGAAGCTTGCTACAAATTCTAAGGAGAAGGTAGCCGTTTGTCAAAATTAAAAGAGTGTGAATTATTATTGGATAAGGCATAATTTTGGATTATATGTTTCTAAAAATGGCACTTGAAAATTCAAAGAAGATGAAAGTAGTGATAAATTAGAAAAGACCAACTAAGGTCACAGATGTGCAAATTTTTTTGGATCTGGTTGGTATTAATGGGAGATTCGTTAAAAATTTCTCAAGAATTGCAATGTCTCTAGCACACTTAGAATAGAAGCGATCGGTATTTAATTTAAATAATACTTGTGAGAAAAGTTTTCAAAAATTAAAAAATAGATTACCTTCGATGCCAATTTTATCGATTCCTAATGGATTAGAAAGATTGGTAACATTTAGTGATACTTCTAAGAAAGATCTAGGTATGTATGTATTCAGCATGGTCAGGCATATGATGAAAAAAAATTCTAAGGGAAGGTTCAGGATGTCATGCATTTTGGAGGATTTAGTGGGGAAGTGCATTGTCGGAGATGCCAGTGGAAAGATTGGGCTAAAGGAATTATCTTTTTGCTACCAAGATTGGATTCCAAATTAAAGTCCTATCTACAAGAGAAGCTATTGAGAAGATCGGAGATGAAATCCCTTTTCGGATGAGTCATCATGATGCTGGACGCAATTGAACAGGCAACCTTGAGCCTATGGTACAAAGTGCTTTTTTCATTACAAGTTTGAGAGGAGGTGTGGTTGAGGAAAGAGCCTCGACTGATTGGATGAAAGTTCAAGAGCAATAAGGCCATTAGCAGCTATTGTTTAGCTGGATTGGTTCAAATTTGAAAAGAATGTTGAAGATCTTCCACCTAGCGGAGTGGAGAGAGAGTTTGATGGTGAGCTAATCATGTGTCAAAATTGGCAAGCTAAATATTAGACGTGAGCTCATAGCTTATGTGGTAAGGTGTATCTTGTGCCAAAAGAAAGAAACTTAGAAGAAGAAAAAGATTTTATTTCGATTTTATTTCAAGCCTAACTCAAATAACGAAGAAATTGGTGGCATTTTGGATGTTGGATAAACTAATAAAGTTGGCTCATTGTTTGCCGATTATGATGTCATTCTTGAGATTGACCATTGGCATATTATCAAAATTAGGAAATTGCAAGGTATTCTAATTTTGAGACTTTTGATTATGATCTGAGACAAATGATCGATTAGGGTGGCGCAACGAAAGCGTGGTGGATCCTGATATCATTTTAGATTCATCAGAGGAGATTAAGATCATTAGAAGCCAGCTAATTGAAGTTTAGAGTTGCTAGAAAAGTCATATTGATAGGAAGAGATCATATTTAAGGCTTGATATGGGCAACCTTGTGTTTCAAAAAGTGTCTTTGAGGAAATATGTGAATGATCCATTGCATGTGATGGACTGTGAGCCGATGCTAATCGACAACAAGTGGTTTTATGTTGAAGTTTTAGCTCATATTTTAGAATAAAATGGATCAGGTTTTGAAAGAATCATTTGATTCATGAAGTGAATTGAGGGGTGCAAAGATAAAGATAGAAAGAATATCCTTATTATTGGATAATTAAGATAAAGATCAAGGTGTATAAATTTTAAGGATAAAATTTTTATAATGCGGATAGAATTTAATATTTTAAATTTTTATTTGAATTATTTTAATATTTATTTATAATTTTGAGTTAATTAAATATATTGTGAAATTAATTATATATTCTAAAAATTTGGAGAAAAATTAGATTAGCGGTATGGCTCCCAAAGCATGCCCAAGAGGCGCCCGATCACCAATGAAATAATATATATATAATTGTGTAAAAAAAAGAAAAAAAAATTAAAAGGGAGATCGAGTGGCTAGTAGAAGAATGAGAGAAAAGAGACGAGAGAGAGGAGAAAATGGAGATTAGGGTTTTGCACAGGGAGGAAAAGAAGAAGAAGGGGGAAAAGGAGGAGGTAGTGCAGGTGGCAGCATACGCGGAGGAGAGGCAGCACAATGAGAGGTGCGTTGCAGGAGAAAGAAAGCGGAGGAAGGTTTTCTCTTAAAGGAGAAGAGGCAGCGAGGGCGAACGGTGGAGAGAGAACCTGCTGGGAAGGTCAACGGTGGCCGAGAGAGTGGCAACGACAGTGGCAACTTGCGGCAAGGCGTATTGTCATGGCAGGAGAGAGATACTGCACTGGTAGAGAGAGAAAGGACAGGCAATAGGAGAGAGAAAGTACAATTTGGGTACCTTGGAGTATCATTTCTTTCGATCTGCTTGGTTTAAAGTCCAGATAAGTATCCTCTAACCCTATCATTTGTCTGATTTTGCATATGATATATTTTTGTTCCTATTTGGAGGTTTTAAACTCGTGGATACACTTTTAATTCGCCTACTTATTTTCTTATGCACACGTGACCTTTTTATCGGTCGATTGAGGTATTCATTTTATTTCTGCTAATATTTGAGGATTTCATGATTTTTTGAAAAAATGAAGAATTATTTGACACTATATTCTTTTATATCAATATATCTATATGAAAATGAATATGAAACTTTACATGGGTTGTACATTTTTACATGTATATACCGGATTGTGATCGCTATATTTGAATTTGTTATTCGATATTCTAACTAACTCCTAATGGAGATATATTTATTATTAGAAATCATTTTTTACCGATAAGAAAGACTTGGATGTAGTGACTCTTCCCATTATGATAATTTATTATATATATTCGAATGTTTTAATATATTTGACAACTTAAAGAATTATATCTAAAGTCACTGATAAAATATAGTGAACAATCTTACATATAGGAGATATAATATTTAGGTGACCTAACATGCTGGCCTTACCTACATTTAATTTGGCCTAAGGTTACCGAGTTAGGAATAACTCTTTCCTTAAATTAGTCTTTAAATGATCGAAACTCAAATTTGGTATTTGTTTTCTATTTCTGCATAGATTTGGATATCTAGACTTGGATTTTAGATTTGAATTTGAAGATTCACTGGTTTTAACCACAGATGAATTTTGGTATATCTCGTATAATAATTTTTAAATATATGTTTTGATCCAAATCTTTAAACTACTTATTGTGATACTGTTTCAACTTTTATGTACACGCGATTAGATCATCAAACTATTGGATTGTACCCCGGATCATGAGTTAATCGGGCCTTAGATTTGGAATTGGATTGAACTTTGGATTGGACATCTATTTATTGGAATCAATTCGAATTACTTATCTTATATATATATGTCCCGAAGGGATTGGTTTTAATTGGAGATTTATTTGGATTTAATATATGATCTAAGTACGAGACTGCTATTGAATTTGGACATTAAATTTTTATTAAATTTGGATATTGGATTTTATTTTGAATTTGATGCTTGAATTTTTATATCGGTGACTTAGATTCATATCTATTTTTCTAATTTGAAATTTATTCCTTGACCCTCCCTCTGATTTATTGGACATTAAATTTGATCTGAGTACAAGACTGCTATTGAATTTGGACATTAAATTTTTATTAAATTTGGATATTGGATTTTATTTTGAATTTGATGCTTGAATTTTTATATCAGTGACTTAGATTCATATCTATTTTTCTGATTTGAAATTTATTCCTTGACCCTCCCTGTGATTTATTGAACCCGTTTTTTCATATATGATACTTGTTAAGTTCTAAACTCAGATTTTATATTTTATCTCTTTAGAGTAAAGAATTACACCATATTGTATGAGCAGGATTGAGATTCGGTGTGGCATTGTAATCTCCGATCAATATCATATTTATTTAGATAGATAATATCGGTTGTATATCAATTTATGGATAATTTTTTTGGGCTATCTTTGAAATTTTAGAGTTGATCAAATGTAGGCCTCTAGGCTATATATTAAAATTTGTTGGATTTATTTCATTATGTAGATGAGTTGTTGTCATTATTTGGTTATCTTTCTTATGACTGTTTGGAACAGTTTTTATATTTTTATTATCTAAACGGTTATCCGATAAGGTCTTGTAATGAGTTTTGGATCGGTTTATATTATTTATTTATTTATTTATGATGGAACATTTGGTCTATCTATTATATCACACCCGATTTGAAATTTGTCTATCTATTAATTAGAAATTAATTATTTATTAATTTAATTTATTTTATCTGAGTTCGTGATATTTTTTCAGAAGATCCTAAGATATTGTCGGTTATCTCATCTCCCATATGGTTATGGACTTATTTCAAAACAAGCATCTTTTTGCATAAATTAACTACACTACTATCTGCCTCATTCCAAAGAATAGTTCTTCTTTTAAGGTTGATGATTTTAGGTTATGTTGTTTGTTGTAATATGATTTCTTAAATCATTGCCTATTGGCTTAAGCTGACTCTTCTTATGCTTGTTGATTCCTACCAAGTGGCATTTGTATAAAGTAGACACATTAGAGATAACATTCTTCGGGCTCAAGAATTACTCTACAAGTATCATTTCAATAAAGGCTCTAATAAATGTGCTTTAAAAATTGATATCATGGCAACTTTTTACTTATTGAAATGGGAGTTTATGATTAATTTGTTGAATATAACAGGGTTCCTAAATGTTCATGTTTTTGAATTAAAGTATGCGTCACCCCTTCTATGTTCTCAATCTCTGTTAATGGAAAAATCTACAGGATTCTTCAAAAGTGGAAGGGTGTTCCATTGAGGTGACCCTATGTCTTTATACTTCTTTGTTCGTCACATGGAGGTCATTCATGATATCATTAATGTTAAAACCTATGCTAATCAAAATTTCTCCTATCCATAAAATTGCAAAGAATTTGAAACTACGATATTTGCTTTTACAAATGATCTTTTCCTCTTCTATACAGATGATTGGCAGTCTTTGGATACCCTTCATAAGTGCCTCTAACTTTTTTTTTCAATATTTCTAGTTTGGTTCTTGATACATAAAAAAGTGATTGATTCATGTGTAGTCACAATAGTTAGTTTGCTGATATTATTAAGGATATCACCAAGTTCCAAGTTGGCATTCTATTAGTCTACTATTTAGGTGTGCCTCTTATTTCATGTCAACTTATCAAATCTAATTGCCAAGGCCTCATTGATAGAACCTCTAATAGGATCATGTCTTGGAAAAAGTATTGGTTTCACTTTGGAGGTCGTCTAGAGCTCATTTTCTCAATTCTTGCTAATAATAAAAGTTATTGGGCTACAAATTTTATCTTATCTAAATCTGTTTTGAAGAAGATTGACTATCTCCTTAGGATATTCCTTTGGCATGGCTTTTATTCTGGGAGGAACTCTACTATGAGTGCGTGGGATGAGGTTTGTATGTCCAAACGGTAGTCTTGGTCTCAAGAATTTCATTGCAGGGAACAAAGTACTCCTTGCTATGTATTTGTGGCATCTATTGATAGGGTGGTAATTCAATTTGGGAGAATTAGATTGGATGTTATTGGATAAATAATAGATGTATTTAGATCATTAAAATTTTTTAGTCAACTCCATAAAATTTCTAAAAAATTATAAAGCTGCACAATCCTTGAGACTTTTTATGTGACACATTATGGGTAATGGGTTGGATAAATTTTTATAGTTCGATTTTTTGTTCCCATTGGGTGCCCTTAATGTAGCATTTTCTAACTGTATTACCCTTAGCATGATCATTTATCGCAATACAAAAAGATGATTATTTTATCTTGGATAATCAACGGAGATGGTTGCCCTTTATTGTCCTCTTTGTATGTCCCTTTATTAGATTATAGCCATCTTTTGATCTTTGACCTTCTTCCATGGACTCCATTTGTTGGTAACTAAAGGCCAATGGCCTCTTCTCCATTCACTCAGCTTAGAGGATATTCTAATATGTGAGCTTGGAGGTGGGCTAGGCCCTCTTGGATTGGGGTCTTAATTTTCAAAAATGAGTTTAAATTTTTACCTTAATTATAATTTATTAAATTAAAATAATTAAATTAATTAAAATTAATATTAAAGAAAGAAAAAAAATTAAATCAAAGTCAATTTTAGATAGGTTATATTAAGTTGAAAGATACTTCACTAGAGCCCGACGCATACCAATGCATTTTCTGGGCTAAGGGTCACGCCTAACTAGCGCCTGATTAGAACATGAGCACGCTTTTAAGATTAACTCATGTTCGATGCACCCCCGAGAGATACCCGAACGTGTTGAAGTCAAATGATAGTGCTTGATGCACACCTGATATAGTGCTCGTGCACCATTGAGTTTGGTCATAGTGCCTAATACGCGTTCAACACCCGCTCAAGCGTTGCTATGCTATATATATCGTGTTCGAATGATTTTCGATCATTTTTCTGCCAGATTTAAGAGAGGAGGGAGAAGAAGTGGAAAAGAGAGAGAAAGAGAATGGATGTTAGAGATGCCAAACTCAAGTGGATCCAAGCAAAGTTTCGGTAATTTAAAATTAAGACAAGTGTATCCCAAGTTTTCTTTTCTTTTGTTGTTGATTTCTTTCCATTTCATTGAGTATTTATTAAATTATAATTATTTATTTAAAATAAATAGTTAAAATATAGAGAAAAAAAAAAGACCGCCATTTATTGAATAGATGGTGTCCCCTCATTCAAAAAAAAAAAAAAAAGGAGAAAAGTGATGATGTAGTATTTTGGATGTTTTTTATTTTATTATTTTATAAGAATAAATTATATGAATAGTTGTTGTAATTATTTAACTATTTTAATGATTATTTGGGTACAAAATTTTATAATTGGGTTTAAAATTTGGGTTTAAATTCTTTAGTTGGTGATATATGAGAAATTTTAATCGGAGGCTTATTTTTGGAGATTAAATTAGGAGATCCATTTAGAGATGAAGTTTTTATAAATTGATAAAATTAGTTAGCATATTTACTATCTAGAAAACATGTAGGCATTCAATATTTTGGTATAATGAGTTTTGAGTATTTAGATCAATGGATTATATTTGGATGCTTAGACTATTAATTTAAGTTTAGATTAATTAATAGATTATGTTAAATGAACATTCATCAGGTGGGCCTTAGTCTCTTAGGATTTGTTGACTAAAAGTATAATTAAATTTAAAAGGTATTAAAATATTAAAAATTGAGATCAAAATTTTAAATTGATGAGATAGTAGAAATGAGCCAAGCCATTGCAAAGATCTACAACTCAGTGGCAGGCCGAGAAGGCATCTGGCCCAAGGTCTAGGGGTCGATCAATGCTCTATTGACCTGAATAGTGCCCCAGTTGGCCAGTTAGCCCAAGCCAACCATGACTTAATTTGGGCAACCCATGGTGCTCTTTCTGCACATTGAAAATCATTTACTTTAACCAGCAAACACCCTGAATATTACTCTAGATCATGATCTCTCAAAGAATGACAACTCCCAACTTAACCTTGCTTTAGGAGACCGAATCTTTTAAATTCTTTAAACCATCATGAGTATTACTTTAGGAGACCGAACCACGAACTCTTTGTCTTTTGATTCTCCAGTGAAGAAAGATTTGTAGGGACGACTATCCACCCGATCACAACGACGAGTGAGAATGGACAATCTTCATTTTTTTCTTGCTCAAACTATAACTTCAAACTTCTACACGATTAGCATTATCGCTGCCAATGAAATCAGACTTGCATATCGTTGTCCTGTCTTCTAGCAAGGAGAAACGAGTTGATTTGACTTGAACTTCATCTTTATCTGCGGCATCCAATCTTGAAGAATTTTCATTCATCTCCACTTTCACCGCTAACCTTTCTGGCCGCCAAAAATCTCATTCTACCCCTTGAGATTTCAAGTCAACCAACTTTATCACCTACCCCTCTACCGACCAAAATCTCCTTCCACTCCGCAAGATTTCAAACCAGCTCAAATTTCAAACCACTACTATCCTAAAATCACAAAATCCAACAAAATCTTCACATATTTGTAGAAACCAAATAAAATTCTAATTCAACTATTATATCAAACCATACATTATGTCGCTTGTACAACTCATTATTATCAAATGATCATCCTTCCAACCTATACCCAAACCCCTACGTCTCGACCTTCTAATTCAAACCCAAACCTCCACAATTTAAATTTTCTATTATCAATCAAATGTAATACTTATTATATCCAAATATTCAGCCAATTATTTATCCAAAATAACCAAAAGCACCTCTTCTTACGACTTTTCTCTAATATTACTTCTGTCACGAACCCGAACCAAGTATGTCAATTTAAATAATTAATTATAATTTCTAAAATTTAAAATCCTAAATAATATTAAATCTCAAAAATTCGGGTGTGACAAATTAAAATATATAACTTAACGAAATTAAAATATATACAAACCATCCGATCGAACGAAATTAAATCATCATAAGGGAGGTCATAATTAAACTAAAATTATGATCACACGTAGATAATATCCATAATCATAGGCCTGACCCCACCAATAAATACAATCACGTCAATTGCAATCATCATAGAACCAAAACTCAATGAATCATAATTAAACTAAAATTATGATCACACATAGAAAAATGAGCCTAATAATATCATAGATGAACAAATTATTTTCAAATGTAATCATATAAATAAAAATTTCAAATCTAAAATCCAATGGTAATCTCGTACTCAAATCAAATATCCAAAGTCAAAACAAATATCAAAATAATGAAACAGTCCTCATCGGGACGTGTATATATATATATAAACAAAACAAAAGTGATCCGAACCGATTCCAATAGACGTATAGCCAATTCCAAGTCCGAAAGTCCAAAACTCAACGAGATAACGGATGATCCAATAGTGTGTGCAAAAGTTGAAATAGCACCGCGTCAAATATTCCAATGGTGCGAATCAAAACATATAGTCAAAATCGTTTGTACGAGACAAACCAATACCCAAATAAGGAAAAAATCGATGAATTTTAAATTCAAGTTCAAAATTCGAATCAGATTCCAATGCAAATAAATATAGAGATACAAATTATGCATCAAATTTGGATTCTAGTTAGTTAAAGATTAGATTGAGTAAGGGTTACATATAATCCCGGTAAACTTAGGCCAAAATCCATGTACTGTGTACTCATAGATAGGGTTGCTCACTATGTTTTGCCACCCGTAATTTTGGGTGCATTCCTCAAACTTGTCGGATATATTAAGACGTCCGAATATATTTTAAGGTTAAATAAAATTATCCAAATGAGAATGGTCATTATTTCAAGCCTTTTCTGCCTGCGAAAAAGGATTTTCAAATAAAAAATAAAAATTTCAAATTCAAATCTAAAATAATCACAACCCGACGTGCATGTGGTATGTCTCGTATAAGTTTCGTGTATATTTTTATTACACATATTTATATAAATATATACCGAGTCCAATAAAATTTTTAGACTTTCAAAAAAATAATAAATTATTAAAATTATAAAACCCATATTCAAAACTCCCAAAATAATCCAATAAACTACATATGTATGTCTAGAATAAATAAAATGTGTGTACAAAAATATATGCATGTTAATAAAAAAATAAATATCCAAAATATATCCGAACCAAAGAAAAAGTCTAATAGCCGAATTTTTATACTTAGCCAATTCCAAGTCCAATCCAGTCTAAATCCAAGTCCGAATTTGAGTCCAAGTTTGAGACCCGACATCGGCCTTCCGGCGCCACCCGTCGGTGTGATTTGGAACACCAAATCACCCGGCCATCGTCGGCCTCCGGCGACTCACCATTGACCGGACCACCAATGCGCCAATGCACGGCGCCATCGCCGGCCGACAACAACCATCGCTTGCCTCCTCGATGACCTCTCCTCTCAAATCATCGCCATAGCCAAACTTGACCCTGTGCAAAGCGCCACTCGCATCGTCAAATATTCAAACGCGCGGAAGGCCGAGTCGGAATCAAAACTCTCGGACGGACGAGAGGGTAGAGAGAAAATATGAGAGGGAACACACGAGTTTAACGTGAAAACCCTTCTATAAGTAAGGGAAAAACCACGAAAGAATACACTATAAAAGGATTGTTTACAAGTGTTGGCTACACAAGCTCAAACTAAAGAAAAAATCTCAAGTGTACAACTTTTACTAAGTGTTTCTCTCACAAGTCTCAAAAGTGGTTGCTCACAAAGGCAATCCAAACTCACCAACCTCTCACACTGATACAAAATATCTCTAACATATATATATACATGTAAATTATATATATATTCAATTTGGGTTCTAGTTAGTTAAAGGAAGTTAGATTGAATCAGATTGAGGGTTACATATAATCATTAATGAGAGAATAAGCTAAAATCCCTCTCGGTCATGACGCCTCAAACAAAGTCTCGTGGAGTCCGCGGACAAAGCCACTAGACCCCAACAAACTTCCCCTCACGGCCGAGTGGGAGTAAAGTCTTAGACCAGCAATGTCACAACAAGCTTCCATGTTTTGGTCACTGCGATTTTGATGTTGCCCATCATCAAAAACATCTCACCCAATGGTATCGCACGTCAATGTGATTTGATCGAATAATATTCTTACACAAGTGAATGGCACTCCGACAAAGGATCTCGTTTTGCCTTAGACCCAATTCTTGGTTAAATTCCTTGCGATTATTGAAATGAGAGAGAGCGACGCACTTCAGAATTTGAAACCTTTGATTTCCTAGAATCAACGATGAAAAATGATTTTTAAATAATAAAATAATCTTCTCGCGCAAATATCCGAAGATCCACTTCACCGCACACGATGAACCGCATGAGCAATGTCCGATAAGATTCAAATCCAAATGTAGTAATCACAACCGGCGACCCTTCCAAATGGAATCTTTGAAGAACCTTTTCAATATAACCCTCCCGATATAAGCCCTCGTGTATATTTTTATTAAACATATTGATATAAATATACACCGAGTCTAATAAAATTTTCAGACTTTCAAAAAAATAATAAATTATTAAAATTATAAAACTCATATTCAAAACTCCCTTCAAATATGTAGATCTCTTCCTTTAGATAAACTACATATACTCAACCTCCGTGTCCAAACTGCTATACACGGATCGAGAATAAATAAAATATCAAAGTTAACAAAAATATACAAGTCTTGCCTAATAAAAAAATTTATACAAGCCTTCTTCAAAATATATTAAAGGGAAATCAAAAACCATTTATCCTTCTCAAGATCGCTCATGGCCTCTTCGAAGTCCTCTGGTTCTCCCGGCATGGTGAAGAAAAACTCCCCTCGTTTAAGGCGAATCTTTGACGACCGCCTCACGGCCACCACCCTCTGATGTACCACATTTTATACTTTACGGATATGAAGAAAGGAGGTCCCAAAGTGCCCGAATCGGCACTTTCTCTCTCTGCCGTGCGCGACCCTCGCCCAGCCGCTCTCTCTCCTCTGCGCAGCTTTCGGGCGCTGCTGCCGCCTGCGTGGTCGTTGCCGGCCTGCCACCTCCTGGCACGGCCGACATCGGCCTTCCCGGCGCCACCCCGTCGGCACCTTCGCCACAGCTCAACCGCCCCTCTCTCCTTGCGCAGATTTCTCTCTCTCTTTCTTACACGAAGCTTCACTGGGGCACTGCTGCTTACACCGCCGCACCGACTACTCACCCACGGCCGTCGTCGGCCTCCGGCGACTCACCATTGGCCGTCGTCGACCACCGTCGCGCCACTGCTCGGCGCCATTGCCGCTGACGACAACCATCGCTTGCCTCCTCGATGACCTCTCCTCTCAAATCATCGCCACCGGCCAAACTTGCCAGCCACCGGCACAGCACCGTCCTTGCCACTCATCGCCGTCGCCAGCCACCAGCCACCATTCTCCTTCCTCCTCCTTCGAAACCCTCTCTTCCCGATCCCATTCTTATCCTGACTTCCCATTTTCTTTTTTTTTTTTCATTTAATATATTATTATTAATATATATTATTATTAAATTATTGTTATTATTATATTATATATTTTTATTTTCTTTTATTCCCAAAAGGGCTTTGGCATTTGTCTCCTAAAATTTCAACACCTCGTTTGTGCTCCAACGCCCAGAGACCTCGTCCGTTTTCGTCGACGGTTTTTCCGAGGAGAAGACGGATCGATAATTGATGAAAAGCAAGTCGCCGCTGCCGGATGTCAAATATTTGAATCCATTAAACCATCTTTTCCATTTCTAATAACAAGCAAAGATCACAATATTTAATTAATTTTATATACTAATGAGAGGAACACACGAGTTTAATTTACTATAAAATCATAATTAATATTAAATTAATCCAAAAAAAATCTGAAATATTACATCTGAGTTAGACTCACCAACCTCTCACACGAAAATCTCTACTATCATATATACGTGTAAATATATATATATTCACCAGCCTAGCCCCTTTATTATTATATCTTTCATCTCTTGGAAGTTGTGAGCCACCAACTTCCAATCGATTACCGATAGCACCGTCGCATTTATTGCACTGGTAGATCATTAATGAAGATAAGTCAAATGGATGAGTCCTCGTCCAAGTCCTCTCGTCATGATAAATTGAACAAAGCCACTCGGGAGTGACCCCAACACAGCCACCATTCTCTTCCTCCTCCTTGAAACCCTCTTTTGTTTTCTTATCCCCGACTTCCCATTTTCTTTTTTTTCATTTAATATATTATTATTATTATATATTATCATTAAATTATTATTATTATATTATATATTTTTATTTTCTTTTATTCCAAAATTTTAACCGATATTCGAAATACGACACCTCGGACCTTCCAAATATCGTTTAATTTAATCTCAATTTACAAAATCATAATCCAAAAAAATCTGAAATATTACATCCGGATCCAAATTTATCATAAATATTATTATTGTATCTTTCATCTTGTAATTAGACAATTAATTAATTATTTATTATCTTAAACTAGAGAGAGATAAACATATAATAATATATATAATAATAACTACAAATAATAGTATATGTAATGCAACAACAACAACAATAATAATAATAATAATAATAAATAAATAAATAGGTGTTAGTAAGAAAATAGGGAAAGAAAGAAAATAAAATAAATAAAGTAAAAAAAGAAAGAAAGAAGGTAGGAGGAAAGTGGCTTGATACTGCAGTGGCAAGATAAGGAAGAAATCAACACCGAAAAAATAATAATAAGTAACCCTTGCAAGATTTATCATTAATTATTTAAGTGTTACAATGTTGTGAATAAAATGAGGAAGAATGCGAGCTAAAGTGAAGCAAAGCCATTCTTGTCATTGTCATCGGAATAGAATCAAGAAATTAAGGTAAATAAATTCTTTATTTTTTCTTATTGACGTATTGCCTTACTTTCATCTCTTAATTTTTGAAAAATTGGCACTCGTTTATGTGCATCGAAACATGGGAAAAAATGGAGGCAGTGAGGAACGAAGAAAAATTTGAGGGTATATGGTTATTTGATGCATAATAATTAATTAATTATACTATAAATAATCATTGTATTACAAATTGAGATTCTAAAGGTTTGGATTTTATGTTTTTAGTGCAAAAATGAGAGGAGAGAAACATAACATGTGCCCTGCTTGGGCGATCAAAATCTAAAGATGGTAATAGAATGGATATGCATACATATTTGCAATTATACTATATATCTATATAGGTAAGCTTATATGGATGTGTATATGTGTGTGTATACATGTATATCTATGTACATGTATACGGTATACTGTGAGAATATATCAAATATATGATATACAAGGGTATATACATATATAATAATGTATATGACTATGAGAAAGAGTATACATGATGATGGATATGTATGTGTATGTGTGTGTATATGAGCGGGTTTGTGTATGCCACGGGCAATATGTATATCGGTTGTATGCAGGGTATATTTATACAGGTATGGGTATGAAGACGTACATGGTTGTGTCTATGTTTGTGTATAACAGTGAGTCATATGTAGGTGTGTATATATATGCATATGTTACACATGTATATATGGGTTTATATGTATGTGTGTGCATGAGCTGTGTGTAATTGTGTCTATATTCATATGTTACAAATGTATGTATATATACATGTACAGTGGTAATCATGTGATGTGTGTGCATGTATATATATGTTCATTTGTACAAGAGTATATGTGATATGCTATAAGTATATATATAAGTAAATGATGTATATATATATTGAAATTATAAGATAATTAAGGAAAAAGTTAACAATAATTATTATTTTGATTGGATTTTCGTGAAATTAATTAGGTTAGTTGAATAGGATGATAATTTTGAATTGGTTTGGTAACGATAAAATTGAAGATATTTTATGGCCGTAAAAATAAATTTTGATATACCGAGAGAGCCAATAATGATCGAATATAATATTTCAAAAAGGATCGGCCAAATATTTAAAGTTTTCTTGAATTTTTCTCCTATTCTTGTGATTAATAGTTCTTTGCGTTCGTTTTGACTATGTGAATATATTTTATTGATATTTTATAGATAAGTAAAAGAGAGTGTACAAATACTCTATGGTAACCAGATGAATTAGAGTCTGCATGACTTTAAAGTAGTCTATGCTTTTCTACTTATTTTATTTCGGAGGTTGAGATTATTGATATTAATGAGAGACACTTATAACCTAATGACCATCGTAAAAAATAATATCAGAGATATGATTGGTGAAGCGTATTATAAATAGTATTAGCATACTAACGATACAATCTCTGGGAGGACTACACAAATAGTAGGGGTGTCACGGATATTCGATAATCTCATGGTACGTATCCAACCGTTGGAGGCATAAATATTAGGCATTGGTTCATTATGATAAAATAAAATCCATGAAGATTATTATTATCTCATATAGTGGTAACTTTGTATTGAATTGATAATCAGATTCGATAGAACCATGTTACATTCCTGGTATTCAATTGCTTATGTGGCTTTTAGATTGTATATTCGATATGTTATTGAATCACGGATAGTGATTGGTATATTACATGTTATTATTGATTTTATAAATCTGATATTATAATCGATATACTTATTTGTACTCCTGTTTTATTAATTATATTATTTGTTAAGTATTAGGTTTACTCTTATTTTTTTGGCTCCAGATTAAAGAGGTATCATATTTGCTAGTTGAGATTTGTAGGATTATCGTTGAGTACCATGTGGCGGTAATTTGGAGTGAGCAGCATATAAGTTAGAGTGAAAAATATTTCTTTTATTATTGTTATTACTTTTCTACATAGTAATTGGATATTTATAGCTGGAACTATGTCTCTTAATTTCGGTGGATGTATCAGAATTTTTTTGCCTTACATTTTTAGAGTATAGATATCTATTGGTGGGTTAAATTTTGAGTTCATTTATAATGATGGATATTGAAATTTATAATGGATAATTTATGATTTTGACAATTTGAGATATTTTTTATTTGGACCATCCAGGTTGGTTTCGGGAACTTATGTCCGGGTTGCCAAAGATAATGGAGCAATATAAATAGAGAACAGCTAACCTAATCTAAATGGTAGACTCTGATATTACCGAAGTGTGTACTAAGAAAAATTAACTTTTTTTCTTAAGAAAATGAACAATTTAGATGTTGATATAGTTTCCCAAGAATCGATCCGGCCATGATTACAAATCTCTTCGGTATGGACTTTGATAATAATTAATTATTTTTTAATTATTTTAAAAAATATAAAAAATTAGTTAAATTAAATTATAAATTTATAATTTTTTATTTAAAAATAAATGGTTAAAATAAAAAAAAAACGATCACCATTTATTAAAGAGATAGTGTCCCCTTGTTCAAAAAAAAAAAAAAAAACTTAGCGGTGGAAATAGTTTCTGAGAAATAATTTGACCATTATTGCAACCATCTTCTGTATAGACTTATTTGATAATAATTAATTATTTTCTAATTATATTTTAAAAAAATAAAAAAATGGTTAAAATTATCATTAAATTAAAATTATTTATTTAAAAAATAATTAAAATATAAAAAATACGATCATTTATTAAATAGATAATGTACCCTAGTTCAAAAAAATAAGAGAAAAATTGATGATAGACTAATAAAAATTGAGAACAACCAAGGTAACTTAGATAGTAAACTTTGATACTATTAAAACCCGCACCAAAATATTAATTTTTTTCTCTAGGAAATGAACAACTTAGCGGTTGAGATAATTTATAGGGAAATTATCTAACCATGATCGCAACCATCTTTGGTACGGATTTTGATAATAATTAATTATTTTTAAATAAAAAATTAGTTAAATTAATCATTAAATTATAATTATTTATTTAAAAATAAATAATTAAAATTTAAAAAATATCGTCATTTATTAAAGAGATAGTATCCCCGTTATTTGAAAAAAAACAAAAACAATAACAATCGCATAGTATAAATTAAGAACAACCAACCTAACGTAAATTGTGGACATTGATATTATTAAAATCTGTACCAAAAGGTTATTTTTTTTTCCTTCTAGAAAATGAACAACGTAACTGTTGAAATAGTTTTCCGATAAATTATCTGACCATGATCGAAACCATTTTCGATACGGATTTCAATGATAATTAATTATTTTTGAATTATTATTTTTAAATAAAAATTAGTTAAATTAATTATTAAATTATAATTAATTATTTAAAAATAAATAATTAAAATATAAAAAATGCCATCATTTATTAAAGAGATAGTGTCCCTATTATTTGAAAAAACGAGCAACAATAACGATGGCACAGTATAGATTAAGAACGGCGAACCTAACATAGATGGTGGACTTTGTTACCATTGAAGTTCGTACCAAAAGATTATTTATTTATTTATTTATAAATGAACAACTTAGAGGTCGTGACAGTTTTTCAAAAAACAATCCAACCATCATCACAACTATTCTCGGTACAGATTTTGATAATAACTAATTATTTTTTTAATTATTTTTTAAGAAATTTAAAATTAGTTTAAACCAATCATTAAATTTTAATTATTTATTTAAAAATAAATAATTAATATATAAAAAATATTATGATTTATCAAAGAGATAATATCCCACCGTTGAAAAATAAAATAGAGAAAATGCGACGATAGAGCAATATAAATTAATAACAACCGGCCTAACTTAGACAACAGGCTATGATATTAAGATAGTCCATATAAAAAAAAAAATCAACTTTTTTCTCGTAAAAATAAAAATTTAACGGTTGAGATAGCTTTTTGAGAAACAATCCAATCATTGTCAGAACTATTTTTTGAATGGACTTCAATAATATTTAATTATTTTTTTATAAAAAAAATTAACTATTAAATTATAATTATATTTTTAAAAATAAATAATTAAAATATAAAAATATTATCATTTATTAAAGAGGTTATGTCTCATTGTTCAAAAAATAAAATTAAAAAAAATAATTAAAATAAATTATTAAATTATAATTACTTATTTAAAAATAAATAATTAAAATATAAAAAATAACTATCAATTATTAAAAAAATGGTGTCCCCTCGTTCAAAAAAAATTAAGAAAAAAATGATGATTGAGCAATTTAAATTGAGAACAGCCAACCTAACCTAGATGGTAGACTATGACACAATAGTGGACTTTGATAATAATTAACTATTTTTTAATTATTTAAAAAATAAAAAATATTAATTAAAATTAATTATTAAATTATAATTATTTATTTAAAAATAAGTAATTAAAATATAAAAATATCATCATTTAATAAAGATATAGTGTCCCCTTAAATAAAAGAAAAAAATAGTGACGATGGAACAATATAAATTGAGAACAGCCAACCTAACATGAATGGTAGACTCTGATATTATCGAAGTCAAGAAAAATTAGCTTTTTCTGTCAAAATAATGAATAATTTATATGTTAAAATTATCATTAAAATAAAATTATTTATTTAAAAATAAATAATTAAAATGTAAAAAATACCATCATTTAGTAAATAGATAATGTCCCTTGGATTGAAAAAATAAGAGAAGAATTGACGATAGCGCAATAAAATTGAGAACAGAAAACCTAACTTAGACGGTGGACTTTGATATTATTAAAATCCATACCAACTAGAAAATGAACAGCTTAACCGTTGAGATAGTTTCTCGAGAAATTATCTGACCATGATTGCAACCATCTTTAGTGCGAATTTTGATAATAATTAATTAATTTTTAATTATTTTTTTAAAAAATTAGTTAAATTAATTATTAAAATATAATTATTTATTTAAAAATAAATAATTAAAATATAAAAAATATTATAATTTATTAAAGAGATAGTCTCCCCTTCATTTGAAAAACAGATAATCAATAACGATGGCACAATATAAATTAAGAACAGCCAACCTAACATAGACGGTGGACTTTGATATTATTAAAATTGGTACCAAAAGATTTTTTTTTTTTTTCCTTCTAGAAAATGAACAACGTAGCGGTTGATATAGTTTCCTGATAAATTATCTGACCATGATCGAAACCATTTTCGGTACGGATTTTAACGATAATTAATTATTTTTGAATTATTTTTTTAAAAAATAAAAGATTAGTTAAATTAATTATTAAATTATAATTATTTATTTAAAAATAAATAATTAAAAAATAAAAATGACACCATTTATTAAAGAGATAGTGTCCCGTTATTTGAAAAAAAGAGCAACAATAATGATGGCACAGTATAAATTATGAACTGCCAACCTAGCTTAGATGGTGTACTTTGCTATTATTGAAGTTCGTACCAAGAGATTATTTATTTACTTATAAATGAACAACTTAGAGGTTGGATAGATTTTTGAAAAACAATCCAACCATTCTCCATACAGATTTTGATAATAATTATTTTTAAAAAATTAAAAATTAATTTAAATCAATTATTAAATTATTTAATTATTAAATTATAATTATATATTTAAAAATAAATAATTAAAATATAAAAATATTATCATTTATTAAAGAGGTTATATCTCATTGTTCAAAAAATAAAAAAAATAAAATAGTGATGTTAGAACGATATAAATTGATAACAACCAACCTAACCTAAATGGTAGACTCTAATGTTATCAAAGTCCGTACAAAAAAATTAATTTTTTTTTTTTTGGAAAAAGGAATAACTAAGAGGTTGAGATAGTTTTTCATAAAAACAATTTGACAATCATCACAATCATCTTGGGTACAATCTTTAAAAATAATTAGTTATTTTTTAAATTATTTTTTAAAAAATAAAAAATTTATCTAAAAGTAAATATTAAATTATAATTATTTATTTAAAAATAAATAGTTACAATATAAAAAAAACTACCAATTATTAAAGAAATGGCGTCCCCTCGTTTCAGAGAGAGAGAAAGAAAAAAAAAAAGGATGATTTAGCAATATAATTTGAGAACAGCTAACTGAACTTAGATAGTGGACTTTGACATAATCGAAATATGTATAGAGAATAATTAATTTTTTTTTCCAAAAAATTGAATAACTTAGATGTTGAAATAGTTTTTTGGGAATTAATACAACCATCATCACAACTATCTTCAGTACCGTTGGGTCTAATTGAAAATGGGCCAAGAAAAGCCAGGCCCGATTGAAGAGTTGCCAGTCTTAACGGGGCATCGGCCCAAAGGCGCGTACCACATGGCGCTTCGGGGCAGCAACCGATCAACGAGCCCCTATAACCTACTGAGGCAGCCGCAGGCGGTGAAACTTTGCCCAAGGCATGATGGCCAATGAGGAAATGGTCAACGCTATGAGCCGCTGCACACGTCGATCTGCTCAGCCTCTTAGCCAATCTACACGTGAATACCAAAACAAGCGTGATCAACACCCGACGACGGTTTTTGCGCCACCATAAGGCGACAATTGACACTGTTAACTGTCGCCAGCGATCAACGGCTGGTGAATCTCGACTTACCACATGCCGAGAATTCTCGCCCCTAAAGTTCTTCACCATGGTGCTTGTAAGTATCATTTCCTTTGACATGAAAGAGACCTCTTTTCTCAAACCTGGATTTGGACTCTGATCATAGTCATCGACTGATCCCGAGTCCTGCCGAATCCCAGTTCACTAAAAAGCTTATTCCGAGCAAACTTAATGAGTCATTCACTACAGTGCATCCTACGGAGCCTAACCTCCCGTAAGAGCTCAAACATCACATTCACGTGTACTTACATCCACCGCCACATCATACACACACTCCTAAATCTTTTCATTTATTGTGAAAGATAACTGACTTGAGTATCAGAATATTTTTATTGGAAGAACTTCTCACCGACCTTTGACCTCTTATTTGTAATTTGTGTTCTGTAAATTTTAGGCTATCAGCGATGGAGATGGACTCAACCTAGATCGACCCATAGCAGAAGATCTGAAAGCTATCTAATCCATACAACAATCGAAAACCCAGAACGCAACATGTACGAACTTTGATAATAATTAATTATTTTTTTAATTATTTAAAAAATAAAAAAATTTATTAAAATTAATTATTAAATTATAATTATTTATTTAAAAATAAATATTTAAAATATGAAAAATATTATCATTTAATAAAGATATAGTGTCCCCCTCATCCAAAAAAAAAAAAAAAAAATCAGTGAAAATAGATCAATATAAATTGAGAACAGCCAATCTAAAATAGATGGTCGATTCTAATATTATCGAAAACAAGAAAAATTAACTATTTTTCTCAAAAAAAAAAAAAAAATGAGCAACTTAGAGATTAAAATAGTCTTTCGGGAAACAATCCGACCATCGTCCCCGACACCTCACCATCTCAAATCTTTCAGAATCTGCTCCTTAGACCAGGCGTCACCAGTGCGGTACACCCCAATGATCCTCTTCTACCCCGCCGCACCCGGCGGCCGCCACCCGCCGCCACAGCTAAAATTATCACTTTCAGAAACACTAACGAAATTCTATCCCCTCGCCGGAAGGATCAAAGACAACTTCACCATCGATTGTAACGACGAAGGCATACCTTATATAGAGGCAAAGGTTCAACTCTCTATGCTCGATTTTCTCCGAGATCCACGAATCGACTTGCTGGGCTATTTTCTTCCACGCGAGGATACCTGTCCGGAGCCGATCACCGAGCTCGCCCAGCTCTGCGTTCAAGTCACGAGTTTTGACTGCGGCGGAATAGCAATCGGAGTTTGTTTCTTCCATAAAATTATGGATGGCGCATCAATCGGAACTTTCCTAAAGTCTTGGGCCGCCGCCGGCTCTGGCCTACGCGCTGACATCGAACATGAAGATGTGTTGTTTCCCGATTTAACGGCAGCTTCATCGCTGTATCCGTCTAAAGATGAGTTGGCTTCGTACGTGAGTTCGATAAGGCCTGAACTTGTCAATGACTTGCTAAAGAGATTCGTGTTCGAAGCGTCTGCTGTGAGCACTCTAAAAGCCAGAGCGACGAGCGAACTCGTGCCTAATCCTACTCGTGTGGAAGCCATATCCGCCTTCATTTGGAAGCACGTTGCACGAGCTTTCGAGAAAGCGATTCCCGTTGACGAAACTCCGGCGTCGCTCTTCACCCACGGGTGAATATACGGCCTCGCGGCACGAGACCGCTGCCGAGGGGCTCGATAGGGAACCTGTTCCAACTGGCAACGGCTCGTTGCGATCGGCCCGGAGAGGAGGAGGAACGCGTGCTGGTTAGCAGGCTGAGGAAAGGGATATCGAAGGTGGGTCACGATCAGGTGAACAAACTAGGGCTCCAGGAAGGAGTCATGAAGATTTACGAGTCGGTGATGAACAACGCGGAGTTCAAGCACACGATCAAGTACTGGTGCACGAGCTGGTGCAAGATCGGGTTGAACGACGTCGATTTCGGGTGGGGAAAGCCCGTCTGGATCGGTGTTTGTTGGTCTACGAGAACTTCAATGACGAGGAACTTGATCACCCTGATTGAGAACAGCTGCGATGGAGTTGAAGCATGGATTGTCTTAAGTGAAGAAGAAATGGCCGTTCTGGAGCATGATCAAGAATTCCTCGCTTTCGCTGCTCCGAATCCAGGCATCTTTATATCCAATTGATTTTATAAATTATAACGTTTTGAGTTAAATAGCAGCTCTAATTTAAAATAAGTGGTTGTGATTAGAAGATGCGCATTAAGTCCTCTCGGTCAAAATAGGAAGGCTTTAATCTCTTAAAAAAATCAAGAGGGTTATTTTCTAGATTTAGATAGTTTATTTTTAAATGTATACATAACACTTCGGTGTTATGGCTTGGGTTTGTTAGTTAATTATAGTGGAAGTTATTTATTCAATGGTAAAATAATAAAATTAATAACTAATAGTAATAAATGAATAATAATAAATAAATAAAAACTGATGTGTTCCTGGTTCTCGAACTATGGTATGGATTAAGGAGCCTTCTATTCTTTTGCTATAAGTCGAACTATATCGGATCCGGTCTTTGTCGCTATTAACTTAAAATCTGCACATCACAAATTACAAACAGGAGGTCAGAGAATGGTAAGAATTGCTTCCATCATATATCCTTAGACGTTCAAATCAGAAATCTTTCTCAAAAAATAGAAAATTACTAGGAGGAAACGATGAATGCATATGTGCATATAGCGGTGGAGCATTTGGATGTGCCCGACAGATAGACGGCTTAAAGGAGCACTCGAAAGATGGGCGGCTTAAATGTACGCCCGTAAAGGGCGGCTTAGAGATGCGCCCACAGAGGGCTGCTTAGAGTGCACTTGGAAGATGGATGACTTGAAGGTGCGCCCGACAGATGGAGGTTTGAAGGTGCATCTGGCAGAGGGCGGTTTGGAGGTGCACCCACGGAAGGCGATATTAAGGGTAGGCCTCCTTCCTGACTCCTGGGACAGAGGGCTCTTAACCCCGGGATGGAGGGCTCTTAGGATAGAGAACTCCTGGCTCCGGGATGGAATGCTCCTAGGACGGAGTACTCCTGACTCCTAGACAAAGGGTTGAGGGCTTCCGGAAAAGAGGGCTAAAAGCCCTGTGGCAGCGGAAGGCTGAGAGCCTCTAGACGGGATGAGGACTAAGAGCCTCTTAGCAGCGGAAGGCTATTAGCCTCCGGACCGGCGAAAGGCTGAAAGCCTCTTGGCAGCATATGGCTGTTGGCCTCCAAACGAGATGAGGGCTAAATGCCTCATGACAGGAAGAAGGCTGGTGGCCTCCTAGCCGCCATCCAACTCTCGCTGGAGATTTGCTAGTAACGGTTACGCCCTTCTTCAAGCCATCTAGAGCCTCATGGAGCTTTTTGAGCTTCTTTGAGCTTGTCCTTCAAAGTTTGAAGGTGTTTGCTTTTATAGTAGGATTTGCAAATACACTATTCTTTTATAAGCAATGTGGGACTCTCATTTTGGAAAAAAAAACTATGTTGGATTATGGGCCTGCTATGTGGCCTGGCCCTTTGGGCCCATGGTTGCTGGTGTAATATTTTAAATATTTTTTAAAATAAAATTGATAAATAAGTTTCAATAATTATTTTTAATTACTTTTAGGTTTAAAATCTTATAATTTGACTAATATTTGGGTCTAATAAATTAAATGAATTGATGGGTTCGGCCTTGATATTTGGACCGTTAATTAAAATTTAGATAAAATAGTAAATTAATTAGGTAAATATTTAAAGTGTACTAAAATTCGTTGATAAAAAATAAATTAATAAATAAAATATTAAATATTTAGGTCAAAATTTTAAATAGAGGTAATCAGATAACTAACTAAATAATGAATATTTTAAAGAAATATAAATAAATATATATAAATATATATATATTAGAAAAAATATATATATAATAATAATAATAATAATAATAAATAAATGGTAATAATAATAATAATAATAATAATAAATGGTAATAATAATAATAATAATATAAGGAAAGAATCGGCCGAACGAAAAGAAAAAGAAATAAAGCAAAGGAAGAAGAAATGAAAAAAGAGAAGACGAAGGAAAAGAGAAGAAAGAAGGAGAGAGGACGGCGCGATCTCGGAGAGGAAGGAGACAGACGCCCCTAAATCGACCCCCTTCATTATTTAAAGAAGACATTGGTGTGAGGAGGGGGAGGAGGAAGTAGCCGACGTCTGGATTCATGGTCGTCGTCGCCGCTTTGGGCCCGAAGGTGTGCCATCAACGTTCACCGTTAGTGGCCGTTGTCATTGGGTTGCCGTCGTCAGCCTACGCCATCGCCGCCACCAGCCTTGGCCACCGTTGAACCCTCGCCATCTCTGGTCAATCAGGCAAGTGAAATTCCTATTTTTGTAAGTAAAGTTTCTCCAATTGCAAAATTTATTCTTCCTTCATCTTGTTATTGTTAAATCTTTAATTTCATGCTTGAATTGGTCGAAAAACGGGCAAAATCGACGGTTCCAAATTTGGAGAACCCGAATGCAGGGCTACGATTTCGTGAGCAATTGGCCGGCCTCTTGGACTCAATAATAAATGGGGATTTAATAGATTGCCTAATGGAGTTCTAAAGTATTGATTTTACTTGTTATACCCTATGATTTTCGGGATTGAACTCAGATACGGAAACAGAGCACCGCACTCTATTTCCGGTTTCCATTCGGATCCAGTGACCCGACAGTGACAGGAAGGGTGAAACCCCGATGTTGTTGCAAGCAAACCTCCTTATTGTTGCAAGCAAACCGTTCCAGGTCTTGATTTTGTGAAACGGTGGCTTGCTCCAGTAAGTTGTAATTTTGGGGGAAAAACAGAGCCGCGGCTCTAGATGGTAGAAATGGGTGGGTTCGAGAGACTCACGCAGAATGGGAGCATAGTGGTTAGTAGTTTTATGCAATGAATTTGCTGGTGAATGATGAAAATTGGAGTTTCTCTCATCGCCTATGATAATCGGCATACGGCCAAGAGAACAGAGCGTTTGGCTCTGAAGTGCGAGTTCTGTGATAGAGGTGGTGAGGAGTTGAGTGGCGACTAGGGTGTAAGTGTGTGGTGTGGTATGGTGCTACTGGGCTGTGTGGGCATTGCCGCTGAGCGTGCGCTATGGGCATGCGTGAGGGAAGCAGCGGGTGCTGCTGTGTGTGTGTCCAAAGGCGTGTATGTGTTGGTGTGTGTGCGCGCGCGTGTGCATAGATATATATATATATATATGTGTAGGTAATACATGTAGATAAATATATATATATATATATATGGGATGGTATATTATGTGTGTGGATGCATAAGTATGGGAAAAAGAAAAATAGATGTGCATGATATATGTATATGTGCATATGTATTGAGGAGAAAATTTATAGTATTTATTATTTGAATTGATCTTTGTGGAATTAATCAAAATAGTCAGTTACGTGATCATTCCTATATCTTATTGATAAAATCTGATAAATTATTCTTTGTGTCACCTTCGTTGGCATGTATATATTTTTGGCACTTTATAGAGAAGTAAATGAGAGTGTGTAAAGACTCTACGGTATACGGGCGTATGGAAGCCCATGTTACTATAGAGTATTCTATATTTTTTCAACACTGATTTCATTCCAGATGTTGAGGTCGTTTATATTGAGGATTGATGCTTATAACCTAGTAACAATCGTAGATGATGATATTTGGGATATCATTTGACAGGGGATATCAAGGATGGTATCAGCATGCTACGGGTATAACATCTGAGATGACTGTAGGGGTAGTGGGATACCATGAATAATCTCGTTGCACTTACCCAACCGTTGGGGGTGTAAATACGCGGCCTTTGGTTCACTATAGTAGAATAAGATCATGGAGATTCTTATTATCTTGTACAGTCGTGACCACAAATTGGGTGAAGAATCGAATTCTTATCATCTTGTATAATTGATTAAAATCGTTGATATTGAGGAGGAATACTTATAACTATGTGATCATCGTAGGAGATAATATTTGGGATATCATTTGGCGATGGGTATCACGGATGGTATAACATGTTACGGATACAACCTCTGGGAGGATTGTAGGGGTAGTTGATACCATGGATAACCTCGTTACACTTATCCAGCTGTTGGGACGTAAATACGCGGCCTTTGGTTTACTATGGTATAATAAGGTCTATGGAGATTCTTGATCATTCATATTATTGTGACCTCGTATTGAGCTAAAGATCAGATTCAATGGAATCCATGTTACTTCTTGATATCCAGTTGTTCATATGGTTTCGGAATTATAGACCCAACTTGTTGTTGAATCTCATATAGTAGTTGGTACTTCACCTGTTATTACTAATTTTATTCATTATTTTGTCATCCAATATGTTTTATTGTAGTCATCTATTATTGTTTATTTTTACTTACTGGGCATTGGATTCACTCTTATATTTTATTGGCTCCAGAGTAGACAAGTTGACATTAGGATAGAAGAGACGGTGTGAGTAGACTCCAAGCCGAGATGATTTCAGATATTGAGGTTTACAGGATAGAGATTTAAGATTTTCATGATTCAGTTACTGTTCGATTTTTTATTAGATTTTTCTTTATGAGAATTGATACTTTTGGATATTGATGTCATTTCTTGAAGTTATCTATTACTGTTTTGGATATTTATTTTATGATACACTTATGATGATTATTGATGATGACTTAAATGATATTATTGAGTTCATTTAAGTTGTTTGATGACGTGTAATTGATAATTTTGAATGATTTGAGATTTTTACCTTGACGGCCCTAGTCGGGTTTGGGGATCCAAATTCGGGTTGTTATAGTAAGACCCATCACTAGCCTCCCATGCTGGTGATCCTAATTTTTGGCCTTGGCATGTTCGTGATGGGCCAAGACTAGTCATATTGTCCCCTCAAGTCTGACCCGAATTCATTGACCGGAAAGCTTGACTCAAGAGAGAGGATGGAACCGGATTGATGGTTGACCAGCTTGGTTGACAATATTGCTTGATCTGAAGAGCGGAATAGAGCCGAAAATATGGTTGACCGGTCTTGTTGACCAAAGTGCTTGAATTCTTAGAGTAGAGCGAAAACAAAAATGCTAGTTTACCGGATCCATTGACCGGTGAAGTGCTCGAATTCGGAGAGCAGAGCGGAGACGAAAATGCTTGTTGATCGGATTCGTTGACTGGTGAAGTGCTCGAATCCGGAAAGTAAACCGGAGACAAACATGCTTGTTGACCGAATTCGTTGATCGGCGAAGTGTTTGAATCCGAAGAGTAGCATGGAGCCAAAAATCTTTATTGATCGGATCTGTTGACCGGTAAAGTGCTCGAAACCTAAGAGTAGAGCAAAGACGAAAATATTGATTGACCGGTTCTGTTGACCTGTGAAGCGATCGAATCTAGAGAGTAGTGCAGAGCCAAAAATCTTTGTTAACCGGTGCTGACCGCGAGTCATCCTAGTCTCACGCAAGATCTAAAAGCGCGCAGAGGGAAGATTTCAAGTTCGAGATCAGATCTCCTCACTATAAGGACGTGCTTCGAGAGGTCGAGAGGCGACTTGCCTTAAGATAGGTGATCGTTTGAGTTGTGGCAATAGGATGCACCTTGCGTTTCCTGGAAGGATTCTTCTCGTTGTGTATTGTTGTTGGCGAGTTAGCCAATGGGACTGGGAGTGATGAGCACCCAGAAAACTCAATTGCTGGAATTGGGGATCCTTTGGCTCTCAGGTCGAGCAAATGGTTCAATACCATAACCACGACCAAGCCTTGGATCCCAATCTCAGTAACTCCTTCGAGGATACCTCTTTTCTTTCTAGTGGAGTGTCAGGGCTGCCGGCGATGATTTGTGCTTGATTTTGATCATTCCCATGAAGGGAAGTCGTGGCCATGAGGAAACGCGGTTGTCATCTAAGCCTTCTAGCCTTGATGAACGTATCTGGTTGGTTGCGCTAGCCCCTGCCATGAGAAAGTCGTAGCGCTGAGAAAATGAGTTTGCCGGCTAAGCTTTGAAGCTATCGTTACCGGGCTTTTGCTAGCCTAGGCCGTTACCTACATGTACCATCAATGCTCAGTCCTACTTGAGGATGTTGTAACTTTCATGCATCTGCTCCTAATCCACAACTGTTGTTGACTAATGTGCTCTCTCCTTCGGGAGGAGGTCGCCGCACGCATGTTGAAAAGACCCCTAAGGTTTTGAGTTAGGCCGCACATGGGCCACTTAGTGACGGAATCGAGGTTTAATTCGACCGCTTACGGGCCACCTAAATGATCAGAGTTTAATTCGACCGCTTACAGGCCGCCTGGATGACTAGGGTTTAATTGCGAGCGGGTGAAACCTATCCGACTTAAGGGAAGTCTAGGTCGTATAATTTTATACAGTGTTATATAATCATTCGTACGAGCAGATAATATTACTATCCTATTAATGGAAATATGATTCAAGCAAGTAGCATAATATATGTAAGACTTACCTAAATTCGGTGTGAAATCATCGTCGGCACGTCAGTGGTGCTTTTGTGACCGGCTCACCGCCCCGAGTGCACGGCTGGTGTGCACTACTTCGAAGGGTCGTTAGGGCGCTTTAGTAGGCTACCTGGCCTATGGCCCCTGTGCTCAGTGGGATTTGGTCCTTTGCCATGAATTGATTGAGTGGCACGCTGCTATCGGGCTAGGTAGCCTGTTGGCCAGTGGTTCGGGTCACATTGTCGGCTGATACTGCCTCGAGTGACTCGAACCGATGCAGCGCTTAGTTGGATGATGTTTTCTAAGATGCAATGGGTGGTGGGCCAAGCATGTCGAGCCCCCATTGCAAGTGTTGCCATAACTTTTACAGGGTCTGCTGCCATACAATAGGTCGACGAGAGGCATTGCAGTGGGATCAGCCTGCTGACCAGTTTGTCTTACTCTGGAGAATCGTTGAGGCCGAGGATTGCCCATGAATAAGGGAACGGCCGCTCAAGCTGGCGTCTCGCATTTGTAGCCTCTACTCTCTAAAAGGTCGAGTTCGCCTCACCGAGTCTGTAGGGTTCGAGGTCCACGCCTCCTGGAAACATTTGGAGTGGCGTGGATCACACCACTTTGGGCCTTCGCCTGCGCTTCATGGCTTGGCTTGCCTTTTGGCCACCGCTATATCGTGTCGCTCATGACCGCTTAGGCCTTGAGGTTGTTAGGCCACCAGATCTTTTGCAAGTGTTTATCCGCTTTGTTGGTTTAGGGGTCGGAGGGTGGAGTCCCCAACACAACGTCTTCGGTTGGACACATGAGGTCCAAAAGTTGAAGGTGAAGCCCCCAACGTAGCATCTTCAGACTGGCCCTACTGTGTTCGCGGGCTATACTTTTTATTTTAGTGAGGCAGCTCGCGAGTGTAGGACTGGGTAGTGGCTTGTCCGTTGATTCTGCCTGGAACCTCTTCAAGTTAGTGGAGGTTGTCGGCAGTCTTGGGAGTGACAAGGCATTGCCCCTTTGGGCTTTGGCCTAACTTCCTAGGACTGAATCGATCATTTCTCCGGAAGTGGGCCCCATCGCTTCGGATCCTCCCAAATATCAAGGTCGTCGAGCCAATGAGATAGATACTAGGGGTAACCTGGGTCCTAAAGTCGTTGAGCCGATTGATACTTTGAGGATGTTGACTTCCTCAGATCTCTTGAAAGTTGATCGGCGAAACCCCCAGATTACATCTTTTAACGGGTGCAGACGGTCTTGGGACAATAGGTCCATAGCACTAGGCTAGATAGTGAGCATTGCGCACTCGAGATCAATTGTCCATCCGCATGGCTATCCGGCCGGGGTTGTTGACATGGGTGACTTTTCCTCCGACTGATACAATAGCTCGTACTTAGGATGTTGATATTCTTCATCCATCCTGGAGTTAGAGGATGGAGTCCTCAATATTGCATCTTCAGACGAGCGCAAATAGTCAGGAAGAGGGTGCTCTGCTGAGCACCAAGTGCCCATACATTTGGTGACGATCACCTATTGGCATGGCTACCCGATGAGGGGTCGTCACCCTGGGAGGTGATATCTTTAGCTGACATGCTGCCTAGAGTATCAGTATTAACCGATTTGTTTTGATTTTGTAAGGTGGAAAGACTTTTTAGTCTTTCCCACAGACGGTGACAATGATACGTCTCTAGTTCTTGGGTTGCGGTACGGATTAGGGAGCCTTACATTCTTCCGCTATGGGTCTTATTGGATCGAATCTGGTCTCCGTCGCTATTAACCTGGAATTTGCAACATCACAAACTATAAATAGAAGGTTAGAAGACGGCGGGAATCGCTCCCACTGTATATCCTTCGACGCTCAAATTAGAAATATTTTTGAGAGAATAGAAAGATACTAAGATGATGCGATGAATGGATATGTGCATATAGTGGTGGAGCGTTTGGATATGCTCGGCTGAGAGACGGCATAGAGGAGCACACCCTAGAAAGGCGGCTTAGAGGTGTGCCCGCGGAGGGCGGCTTAGAGACGCGCCCAGCAAAGGGGTGGTTCAGAGATGCACCCGGTAGATGAGCAGCTTAGAAATGTACCCGCGGAGGGCGGCTTAGAGACGCCCAGCAGAGGAGCGGCTTAGAGGTGCGACCGCAAATGGCGACTTAGAAGTGCGTCCACGGAGGGTGACATAGAGGTGCGCCCGGCAGAGGACGACTTGGCTGTGCGCCTACGGAGGGGGGTTTAGAGGTGCGCCCGTGGAGGGCGATTTTGAGGAGAAGGACTATGTTGCACCGGTGAGTCAACAATCTAGTTACCTAAGCGAAGGGTGGACTCTTGGACGGTGAGCTCTTGACTCCAAAATAGAGGGATCGTAGTTCCAGGATAGAGTGTTCCTAGGACGGAGGGCTCTTGGGATGCAGGGATCTTGGCTCCAGAACGGAGGGCTCCTAGGACGGGGAGCTCCTAGCACTAGAAGGCTCCAAGCTCCGGGATGGAGTGCTCCTAGGACGGAGGGCTCTTGAGACAGAGGATTCCTAACTCCGGGACGGAGGGCTCTTTGGACGGATGACTCCTAACTCTGGGATGGAGTGCTCCTAGGACGGAGAGCTCCTAACTCCCGAGCGGAGGCCGACTCCTCAATGCAGGGTAGGCCTCCTAGAAGGAGGGAAGCTCCTGACTCCTAAGACGGAGGGCTCTCGGCTCCCGAGCAAAGGTCGACTCCTCAATGAAGGGCAGACCTCCTAGAAGGAGGGCAACTCCAGACTCCTGGGACAGAGGGCTCCTGACCCCAAGATGGAGGGTTCTTGGGACAGACGACTCCTAATTTCAGGACGGAGGGCTCCTGACTCCCAAGAGGAGGTCACTCTGATGGAGCCCAAGCCTCCTGGAAGGAGGGCAACTCCCGACTCTTGAGACGGAGGGCTCCCGACCCCGACGGAGAACTCCTGACTCCGGGACGGAGTGCTCCTAACTCCTGGACGGAGGGTTGAGGGCCTCTGAAATGATAGAGAGCTAAGAGCCCCCTGGCGGTGGAAGATTGAGGGATTTTGGACAGGATGAGGTCTGAGAGCCTCCTGGCGGCAAAAAGCTGCTAGCTTTTGGACGGGCAGAGGGCGGAAAGCCTCCTGGCAGCGGATGGCTGTTGGCCTCCAAATAAGAGGAGGGCTAAAGGCCTCATGGCGGGAAGAGGGATGGCGGCCAGGTGGCCACCCCGCTCTCGTTGAAGATTGACTAGCAACGATTACACCCTTTTCCGAGCCATCTAGAGTCTCATGGAGTTTTTTGAACTTCTTCGAGTTTGTCCTTCAAAATTTAAGGATGCTTACTTTTATAGTGGGATTTGTAAATGCACTATTCATCCAGAAATAATGTAGGACTCTTCATTTTGAAAAAACTATATTGGATTGTGGGCCTTCTATGTGGACTGACATTTTAGGACCATGGTTGATGGACCCATCAAAAATATTAATAACGTATAAATGTAATATTAACGATAATAATAATATTAAATATAAAGTTAATAATAATAAATATAACGTTATTTACTCTCTTTGCCGTTTCTCTAATTTTTCCTTTCCCTTTCGTTCCATCCCCTTCTCCCTCATCAATTCATCTTCTCTTCCTAAAAACGGCACCGCCATTCAGCCAACTCACCATTCGTTTGCCTAATTTGAATGCTTTTTCTGGCGATTTCGTTTTCCTCTCATTTAATTGGTTGGCCGTTGTCGTGGATTATACAAAGAAGTGTGCAAAAATGGTGAGGATCCTTCAGGACTGTGCAGTCATGGTCTCCGCCACTGTTCTGAGCCGGAGGGAGTTCTCCGTCATTCGTCGCTGACTGTTCAATGCCGTCGCCACTGTTCCTCACCACTGCCGCTGCTAATCGCCGATGGAAATAAGTAAACCAAAGTAGCAGAGAGAGAGTAGATAACGCCAACATTGTTGTTTCTGTCGCCCACCGTCGCTGAAGAGAAAGCTTCTGTTGTTGTCGCCGTTGTCTGCCGTCATGGTTCGGAGTTGACGCCACTATTCATGGTTGAACCAGGCAAGTAGAATTTCTATTTTCTACAGGTAATTCTGCTTCTCTATTTTTCCACCTTCTCTTGCCATCAATCGTCACTCTTCCTTATTAATGTTTAATTTGGTGTTTAATCTCTGAGGTTATTTTGTGGAAGTGATTATTTTGGGTTGGAAGTGGAATCGGGAAATCAGGGTTTCGTGCTCTGTTTGAGCGTCCGGCCATTGGCAGTGAGGGACGGATTTAGGGATCGGGTATACGTACATAAGATTATGTATGTTGAAGTATATGTAAACATTTTCGAACGTGGCTGTGTGTATATATATAATAGGTGCGGGTGCGCGTGCGGGTGCGTGTGGATGTGCACCGTGTGCAGTGCATGCATATATATAAGTATAAATACTTACATACGGACAACAGTGTTAGTATACTGGTAGCACGTGTACTAGTAAATATGGACAATCGTGAGTGTGTGTATATACTATCAACCTGTGTGTGTGTGGATTTGTTTGTGTTCGAGTGTGAACGTTGGGCAAATGTTTAAGATTGGTTTATTAATTGATCATTCCGGGAATTCCGTGATAAATTATGAGAATCTATTTTTTATGTTGACTTTGTTGCGTGTGTATATTTTTTTGTTATTTTATGATTAGATTGAGGAAAGCGTATAAAAATACTAAGATATCAAGTCGAATTGGAGGTTACGAAATCTTAGTGTAGTCTATACTTTTCTGATATTGAATCCATATTTTGGATATTGAGGTCATTTAGATGGATGCTTATAATTCTGTAAATATTATACGTGAGATATCGATGGATATTGTACCGAGAAAGTGTTGGGTTTGTCTTGTTGTGGATTTGAGTATTCTGTACTCGATGGGATGTGTATCATAGAGGATTATGGGAATACGTGTATATTTTAGGTTCACAGTGACGTATAAGATCCAATGAGATTTTTGTGACATATCATACAATTGTGATCTCTGTTAAGATCGGTTCGATGGAACCTATGATATCCAAACGATGGTTTGTAAATTATTATATTGATATTGACTTTCTATTATGATTATTCAGATACTATGGTTTTTAAATTAGACATGAGTCCTTACATATTGTTTGACGTCTTATTATGGTCAGCATTCCAACCACCTAATAACGTGACATTTCGGGTCCTGTGATTAGGTTATAATATTATTATTTTGATCAGTCGATATATCGACGTGAAATTTATATCCATGGATTATTAATTTTATTATTTGTTCATGATTAATCTCGATATTTATTAATTTTGGGATCAGATTTTAAAACATGACAGCCTAAAGTGGTATCAAAAAGGTCATAAAGAGAATGTCGCATTTGGTTTAAGGATCTCATGTGATTAAATAGTTTGTGATAGGATTGAAAGATGTCTTCAGGACAAGGGGGCGGTATCGGACCAAACTCTCACCCCGATTGAGAAGATAATATTTAGCCATCATGGCCAGGATAGCTAATGTGATGGAGTCCATGGGCCAAGGATCACGAAACCTAGAGCCGCCAATGATTAACCCAACGACAACTATCTATGATTGGTTTACTAATAATAGGGTGTCAGAATTTATTAGTGGCCCAAATCCTATTAAGGCAGATATTTAGATCTGAATGATCAATAAAGTTTTTAAAATTATTCTCTGTCCAAAGGAGGATAAGGTTGTTTTTTCTTATTACAAGTTAGAAGGAGGGACAAACAATTAGTAGTCTACGAAGAAGCGAGCTATGGGATTGGAGAATGAGAAGATTTCCTGAGATATATTTGTGAAAACCTTTATGAATAAATATTTTCTGATGAGCCTGAGGGAGTAGGAGGATGCATTCGTTCGTTTGCAGCAGGGAAATCAAACTGTGGCCTGATATGATACCAAATTCATCGAGCTATCCCAATATGATCCCCACATCGTCGAGATGAGGCAAGTAGAGTAAGGAAATTCTTGCAAGGTTTGAATGAAATTATCCGAAAGCAGCTTGTGATGTTGAAGCTAAAGACTTACTAGGAAGCTCTAATTCGAACTCTTTTATTTGAATAAGAGTTGGATTGGGATGTTCTTTGATAAGAAGTCGGCCAGCCGAGGCAGCCAAAACTCTGGATTAGGAAGATCCAATAAAAGATCAAAATAGATGGATAAGGGGAAAAAGGAGCTAAACACCAAGGTGCATCGAGCCCACAACAACCAAAGTCTGCGTGCTCTCATTGTGAAAAATTCTATGGAGGGAGGTCATGCTACAAAGTCTTGGGAGCGTATTTTAATTGTGGCTAATCTGGTTACATGATTAAGGACTGTCCACACACCCTGAGGCAAACGGTGAGGAGGCCAAGTGCCTCGGGAAGAGCTTTTACGGTGACGGCTCAGGATGTGGATGCAATGCCCACGGTGGTTGAAGGTAATTTCACAATTTTTGAAACTTTAGCTCATGTAATTTTGGATTCGGGGTCAACGCAATCATTTGTGTCATCTAAATTTATTCGATATTTATTATCACTCCCAATGATTTTGAATTTTTCATTAGTAGTGTTAACACCTAAGGGGTTTCCTTTGGTCACAGATATTGTGTACCTAGGTGTGTTATTTGGGTTAATAAGTTGGAATTGATAGTAGATTTGATTTTATTGGATATGCATGATTTTGATATAATCTTAAGCATAGATTGGTTAACTAGTTATTGTATTAGCGTAGATTATTTTTATAAGATGGTGTACTTTTCGATTTTGGGATGTGAACTATTCTATTTTTAAGAAATATTACAAAAATAATCCCCGTATATGATTTCGGCGTAGCATACTTATCATTTGATGAGAAATGGACGTCAAGTCTATTTAACTTATGCGATCAAAATTGGGAGTCATAGTATGCCAGCGGAGGATATACCATTGGTATACAAATTTGAGAATATTTTTTCAAAAGATCTTTCGAAACTACCGCCAAATCAAGAGATTGAATTTAAAATTGAGACCATGCTTGGAGCGGCACCTATATTGAAGACTCCTTATAGAATGGCACAATTGAAACATCAAAAATTTAATCAACAATTGTAAAAGTTGTTGGAGAAGACTTTCATTTGACCAAGTGTGTCCCCATTGGTTACTCCAGTATTATTTGTTAAGAAGATGGATGGGTCTATGTGACTATACATAAATTACGGGGAGTTAAACAAAATTACTATCAAGAATAAATATCTATTGTTGAGAATTGATGGCTTGTTTGATCAATTGTAAGGGACCCAAATATTTTTAAAGATTGATCTTCATTTGGGTTATTATCAGTTGAGGATTGAGAAGAAAGATGTGGCAAAAACAGCTTTCCAAACCAGAAACGGACACTATGAGTTTTTGGTTATACTTTTATAGACTTGACAAGTCGGGTATTTTAACTCAATATTGACAAGTTTGTAGTGGTATTTATTGGTAAAATTTTAATATACTCAAGGAGTTATAAGGAGTATGGGATACACTTGAGGATAGCACTTCAAATGCTTTGGGAAATGAGTTTGTATGTCAAATTATTTCTGTGAGTTTGAGTTTAAGAAAGTCATATTTCTGTGTTATGTCATTTCCAAAGGAGTTATTTTGGTCATTTTAAGAACATTGAAGGCATAATCAATTGGAGCCAACCGACATCAGTGAAAGAAGTCAGAAGCATTTTGGAAATGATGAGTTATTATCGAAGATTTGTGGATAATTTTTTTAAAATTCTATACTTGTAACCCGATTGTCATGGAAGGAAATCAAGTTCAATTGGACGGAGGATTGTGCAAGGAGTTTTTAGGAATTGTTTGACCGCTTAACAGCAGCCTCGATTTTGATGATTTCAGAAAGATTTTGAGGATTTGTGATTTATTGCGATGGGTCTATGATCGGATTAGGGTGTGTCCTAATGTAGTATGGAAAAATGATTGCATATGGATTGAGGCAATCAAAGACACATGAAAGAAATTACCCGACACATGATCTAGAATTGGCGACATATTTTTATGCTAAAAATTTAGAGAAATTATCTTTATAGAGAGAAAATTTTGGTATATTTGGATTACAATAGTCTCAAATATCTATTTTTTCAAAAGAAGCTAAACATGAGATAGAGAAGATGGATGGATTTTCAGAAAGGTTATGATTGTGAGATTTAATACCAACTAGAAAAGACCAACATGGTAGCAAATGCCTTGAATCGTCAAATGACTAATTTTGCAGCTCATTTAAGGATCAAAGAGATAGAGATGTTAGACTGCATTGAGTAATATGATATTAAAAGACACTCTCAAGATACTCGAATTATATTATCTTATTTCCAAGTGCAACCCAATATTTTGGATAAGATTAAAGAAACCTAGATGGATGATCTATTTTTTGTAGATATTGTTGGATATTTGAGTAGGGAATCAACGGTAGATTTTAGTATATGGGTTGATAGAGTCTTGATATTTCAAAAACGGACAAGTGTACTGAATATTGGAGAATTAAAATAGGAAATCATGAATGAGGCTCAACGATTAAAGTACGCTATCCACGCCGGGATTGTCAAAATGTATCAAGATTTGAAAAAGATATTTTGATGGCAGAATATCAAAAAAGAAATAGAAACTTATGTGAAAAAATATTTGATATGTAAATAATTAAAGGCCAAGTACAAAAGCCACCTGGCCTACTACAACCCATGCCAACTCCTAGCTAGAAATGAGAGGACATAACAATTTTTGTGATGAGTTTACCAAGAATGCCAATGAATCATAACACTATTTGGGTGATTGTAGATTGGCTCATTAAGTTAGCTCTTTTCATTACCATTCGGATGACATTTTCTAGAGATCGATTGGTGAGACTGTACAGTAATGTGGTTGTTAGATTGCATGGTGTGCCAACTTCCATTGTAATACCCGAATTCTCATTTGATTTATTTTGACAATCTTTATTATTTTTAGTATTTTGGAAGCATTGAGATTAATTAAATATTATAAAATTTTGAAAGATTTTCGGAGCATCCAGGGAGTGCCTGAAGTGCACCCGAGTTGTGCCAAGATGCGGAATGCCGAGAAAGGGCACCCTAGGGCCACTCGAGTGGCGCTTGAGTTACCATTTATTGAGTAGCGGCAATCATGGGGCACTTGAGTCCGTGCTCGAGTATCGGTTTGGGGATATATAGAGGGGAGTAGCGCTTGTTCACCATTTCATACGAGGAAAAGAAGAAAGAAAATAGAGAGAGATGAGAATGAAGAGGGGAGAGGAAGAAAAGATCAAGTAACTTGGAGTATCATTGTGTCAAATCTAATTAGTATGAGATTAAAGTAAGTATCTATAAGTCCTATTCTTGGTCAGTTTGGGTATCCAGTTTCTTTTAATTTTATTTTGGAACTTTAAAATTTGTGCATATAAGTTTTACCTAACCTGTTCTTTTTCCTCTGTGTATGTATGTATTTTACCAATTTTTGGGAGCTTTGTTCTAGATTTTTACATATTTAAGGGTTCTACTATTTTACGAAGAAATAAATAAATATCTAATATTGTATATTTTTATAACAGTATATTTATATGAAAATAGATATGAAATTTGCATTGGTCATACATTTGTTCACATGTATCGTTGACAGGGGATCATGGTCATTACCTCTGATATCTATTATTTGATCTATTATCTACCCAACTTTCGACGTGGAGAATATCTGTTATCTGTAAATTCCTTTTTTACCGGTAGAAAAAGGCTTTGTCTGTAGTTGACACACCCTGTATGTCTTGAATTTAAATAAAATTTAATATATTTAGATATCCTAATATATATGATAAACTTGAGTATTATATCTAAAACCATGAATGGTAAAATATAGTAAGTTCCGTATCTATGGGAGACTAAATACATAGATGGTCTAACCTACGAGTCTAATAGCAGATGATCTGGCTCAATGTTATCGAAAGTATGTATAATTCTTCCTCAAGTTAATCTTTTAAACATTTAGTATTCTAATTTTGTACATATTTTGTATTTTTGTATGGATTTGTATTCAAATTCTAATTTCAACTTTGATTTGAGATTTGTAGATTTTTTCGCAGATGGGATTTGGTATGTCTCATGCATTTGATATGTGATTTCGATTCGGAATCTATTTGATTCTATTTATATGGTTTCATTCTGAACTCTAATTTTGAATATCTGATTTTAATTCAAATTCTATTATATGTTTATCTGATTTTTATATGATTCTAATTATCTGATTTTGCTCTAAATCATCTCTATTCAGTATACGTCTCAAGGGGATTATGCTTTATTCTAATATGTCTTTTGATATGACATATGATTTGAGTACGAAACTATTATCAACTTTCTGATATTGGATTATGATTCAGATTCGATGATTTCATTTCCAATATCAGCTTTTTGGATTTGTATCTATTATTTACTTTCTGCCATCAGAATTATATCTATTCTTCGTTTTTAAATCTATTTATGGACTCTCCTTATGATTTGCTGGACATTTTATCTATTATATACAATATGACACTTGTTAAGCCTTCAACTCATGTTTTTATTTCTTATCCCTCCAAATTTAGTGGGTTTGGATACATTGAAAGAGTTAGACGTGATCCGGTTGTTGTTCGTTCACTATGGTGAGTGTTTGGTCTAAGTTTGTGTCAGCGATACTCTGGATATGTAGAATTGGCCAAGTGTAGGCCCATGGTTTTGTACATAATATCAATTGGATTATTTAGTTGTTGGCATATGTTGTATTTGATCTATGAATAGTTAGAAGTTGCCCAAAGTTGACAAAAAAACCATACTGATCGAAGGAGATCGGAGATGAGTTTTAATGTTGGGGACCATGTATTTTTGAAGATATTTCCATTGAAGAAAATTTATAGATTTGAGATTAAAGGAAAATTAAAGCCAATGTTTATTGGACCATTCAAAATTCTAGAGAAAATCGGTGAAATAGTTTACCAAATGGCTTTACCACCGAATTTAGGGAATGTCTATAATGTGTTCCATGTGTCAATATTTTGAAAATATGTCTATAACCCATCACATATTATTGAATATGAACTATTGAAAATAAATGAAGATTTGATGTACATTGAAGAACTAATTCAAATTTTTGGAAAAAGAGATCAAGCATTTCGAACGAAGGTAATTCCATTGGTCACGATCTCGTTAAAAAACCACTCGTATGAAGAAGCAACATGGAAAAGAGAAGTCGAGATCTAGGAGAAGTACCCGCATTTTTTTCTTCAATATGTTACGTTAAATTTCAATGACAAAATTTTTATAATGAGGGAAAAAATGTCAAGCATAATTTTAAATTTTTACCTTGATTATAATTAATTAAATTGATATTATTAAAATCAGCTAAATTTGAGGTCAAAGAATGAAAATAATTGGGTCAAAGTCAATTTTGAATGGATTACATCAATTTGAAAGATTCTTGACCGTGCTCGACGTATACCTATATGTGTTTTAGGTTAAGGGGTCATGCCTAATTAGCGCCTGATTAGAGTTTGTGTGCACTTTCTAGATTAGCTTGCACTTGATACATACTCGAGGGATGCCCGAGCAAGCTGAGGTAGAATGCCAATATCTGATGCATGCTCAATGCGGTACTCATGCGTCATTGAATTTGGCTATCGTGCCTGATATATGCTCAACGCACGTTTGAGCGTTTCTCTGCTATATATATCATATTTGGTTGACTTTTGGTCATTTTTTTATCAGATTTGAAAAAGGAGAGAGAAGAAGAAAAGAGAGAAAAAGATAGAGGAAATTAGAGAAGTTAAATTCAAGTGGATCCAAGCAAGGTTCTAGTAATTTGGAGTTAAGGGAAGTACATCCCAAGCCTTCCTTTCCTTTGATACTAATTTCTTTCTATTTTATTGAGTATTTATTATTTCAAATACTCATACATAATATATTTTCATTGCTAAGATAATAGTAATTCACATGCATAAGCTCTCACTTCTATTCATTGTAAATTTTTTAAAATTATATTCTTAGTTTATGTACTTGGATTATTAAGTTATTTTTCTATATTTTTCTTGCATGTATGTATTAAATTTATAGTTATACGACACTTGTAAACTTTGATTTTTTTATTTAATGCTATTGTATGCTTAAAATCACTAAGTTTATATTTTGTATGTTCTAAAAATTCAATAATTTGTCCCTACATGCATGTTATTTGAAATAAAATTTTAAAATATCAAAATATTACTGAGTCTTTAAAATTTTATTTGAGAAACTTATAATATAGCATTTGTATGTCAAAAATCTTGTATGTTTAAATTTTTACAAAATTTTTATGTAGTACATAATAATTATTTTAAAGGATTATAAAGAAAATTATACTATTTGTTAAAGTAGTAAGAATATTTTCTCCGAATTGTGAAAATATAATAATTATATAAAACTGTGTAGAGTTTTTATTTTGTTTAAATATCGAATCATTATAAGAAATTGAGTGATGGTATACTATAGTATACCTTAGTATATTATAATAGTAATTAAGGTTTGAACTTATCATTGACAGGTAAAAATAGTGTTTGACTCTATCTATAAGGTGATATGTATGACGGTTTACCTATGAATATTAAATAGTAACTAAGGCTTCTAGTTGTCTGAAAATAAATATAACCCGAGGTTTCTATTATCATTTCCTTTAGTTAGTAAGGCTTACGATCATTATAGCCATCTTCGATACAGATTTCGAAAATATTTAATTATTTTTTAAAAAATAAAAATTAATTATTAAATTATAATTAATTATTTAAAATAAACAGTTAAAATATAAAAAAAAGACCACCATTAATTAAAGAGATGGCGTCCCCTCGTTCAAGAAAAATAAGAGAAAAAGTGATGATGTAGCATTCTAAATATTTTTGACTTTATTATTTTAAGAGAATAAGTTATATATTTAGTTGTGATAATTATTTGATTATTTTTATAACTGTTTGGGTACAAAATTTTAAAGTTGTGCTTAAAACTTTGGCTTAGATTCTTTAGATAGCTGTATTTGAGAAATTTTAATTGTGAGACCTATTTTTGGGGATTAAATTGGGAGATCCATTTTGATAGATCCAATAACTTTATAGTCCAATCCAAAATCCAGCCCACTAGTAAATGCATCCAGAAAGTAGAAGTCTAGTAGGATTCTGTGAAGCCCAAAGCCCAGAAGGCGTCATTGCAAGCCCAATCAGCAACCTGTGTAGCTCGGCCCAAAGACAGCCAAGTGGAACCAGCCTAATGGGTGAGCCCATATGCTGCTGCCAGTGCATGGTTCCTAGCGACCATGGAAGAAGTATCAGCAAACGGTTACCATTAGTCTATCGCAATACCCCACGAATACGCAAGCGACACTTACCAAAATTGCAGAGGCAATTAGTGAATATTCTGCCTAAAATCGCGCACCCCCCAAGATGGCAATGACAATTCAGCAAATCGTCCCCAAAAAGGCAATCACTAGGTGATGATCTCCACAATCACCTTAACAAAGGAAAGAGCGCTCACAGACAAACGTGGTTGCCATAGCAAGCACCCACGATTATTGGGACAACTCGGTGGATCGATATTAGAAGCTATCACCAACCATGATACTCAATGAAGGTTGAACCGACTCTAATACTATAAATACCCATTCGTCCCTACGGATAAAGAGGGTCTCCAACAAGATAGAAATAGGGAGAGAGAAAAGGAGAAACACACAGTTAGAAGGCTCAGATGGCATGCCCACTCCCTTCTCATCTCCAAGGAGGCCTCATTCTCCTACTCTAACCGATGGTTGTACAGGCCGCCAATTGACTTTGAGTCCTTGGACCACAAGAACGGTGAAGGCGACTTGTAGAGTGTGGCATGGAGAGCCCCTTTGTCTGTAACCGAAGAGGAGACCCATGGGTGTCCCTCTTCTCATCATCAGTGCCCAGGAATCTTTTCTCCTCTGATTAGCCACCCACTTACAAGTGCATTCATCAACCAACCACTACTTCATGAGTGCAGAACTCTCTCCCTCTGGTAAGCCACCTCTCGGTCAAGTGTACTCATCAAAATTCAGTCATCCATCTATGAAAATCACCCCTAGTTGAGTACATTTGTCAGAGCTCAATCCTCCATTTCTCAAAATTGCCCCTAGCCGGCGTACTCAGCGGAGCTTACTCCTCCATTTCTCAAAACCGTCCCCTTAATCAATGCGCTCACTTGAACTCAAACCTCTATTTGTAAGCCGCCTCCTAGTAGGGCGCACCCACAGGTTCAGTCATCCATCTCTCAAAATCACCTCCTAACCACGCACAATCATCGGAGCCCAATTCTCCATCTCTCAAAGCCACCCTTAATCAGGCACACTCACTGTGGTGGACCACGTTGCAAATCCCATCATTGATCATAATTATAATTTATTATCTTTTAATTATCAATTTGACCGATAAAGTAATCAATTGACTAACTAAACATAAATTTTCTATGTTGATACCACAATCGACTCTACATAATAACAAAATATCATGCATAGGATCCAAATATATGACCTTTACAGGCTTAAGTGCAGTTAAAAACTCTTTTTATTTCTTGAGTTTGGTTGGATTATCTCTAATTATACTCCCCTTCATATTCTATGGTTCAAAGATCATAATTTGAGGTTGAGATTCCTTAATTTTTATTTCCCATTTATCCTTACCATTGTAGCCTTAGATTTATTATTTTTGGTGAGTCTTTTATAAATCTATCGTTTTGATTATTATTATTGTATATGTACTATTAAACCTGTTATCATCATTAATTATTATTCTAAGATCTCTTGATGATTTGTGTTAGTGTCTCATGCACCCTGCTAAAAATTTTAAGTTTCAACATTTTCCTTTTAGTATTGATCAGTTTTCTGTTTTACTTACTATAAAATCTATCTATATTTCTTTATGTGATCTTTCATTCAATTTTGAGTACATTATCTTGATTTTCTTGTTTAAATTTATTTCTAGGAATGTCAATATAGATTTTTCTCCAGCATTACTTGTTTGTCCATTAATTCTTATAATTATAAAAACTAATTTCTACCCTAAGAATATATAGAATTATCATGGCGTTTTCATATGAAAATAAAGGAAAATGGACGACAACCAGTATCAAACATCTACTGACAATAACTTGAAGATAAATAGTAGGAAATCCAATGTGTTGAGGATTGGCATAGAATTAAGTAACCTAAGTTACTAAGATGGAGCAGTAATATTTTAGAGGAAATTGTTTGGAACGAAGCGCAAATGTTATGTATAGAATTTGTTCTTAGAATTTATTATAAAATGGGTTTAAATTTATTAAAAAATTCGATGGATTGTAGGAAAGATATCATATTGAAAAGTCATTCTATAAGATTTGAAGAAATACATTTTTGATCAATTTTAAGAGTTGTTTATTAGAAATGATGACATTCCAAAATTGTTCTATTTAGGAGAAAGTATTTTATAACTTTAAAAAATTAAAGTTGACAATTAAGGAAACCGATTCATACTGAAAAATTGAGTACATACGTGGGTCATATTATAACTTGGGTTTGAAGACTGATATTAGTAATTAAGTTTAAATATTTATTAATCGGCTCATAATAAATATTACATCCAAATGATGATATGGTTTAAATTTCTATAATACTCGATGAGTGTTCAAGTGTAGTATTAAAGTTTTGTTAGTGTTATACTAAGAATCAAAGTTTTGGTTGTACGTATGGTAATAAAGATATTGACGGACTATGCGATTGTTGATAATAAAAAAATATTATGGACCTGATTGATACCCGCGGTTGTCAACGGATTTTGATATGTTGATAGTACATTTCCAAATGTTGGAAATTATGCACTCTTTATTTTGAAAGGAGTGAAAGTTTAAGGAGCAAAATTATTTCAATAAAACTAAAATTTTATCAAAGGTTTCAAGCATAGTAAATTTTTGAGGACAAAAATATTTTAAGGGGGTAGGTTGTAACATCCTAAATATTTTTAATTTTATTGTTTGATGAGAATAAATCATCTGATTAGTTATGATAATTATTTGACTATTATTAGTGATTATTTTGACACGAAATTTCGTAAGTGGGCTTAAAATATGAGCTTAAAGTATTTGTATTGCTAAATTTGGTCTAAATATTTAGGATATTAGTTTGAATTTAGTTTAATTAGTTGATTAGATTATTGAGTGAACTTGTATATATATTTAATTTAAGTAGATATTAAATATTTGGGCCTAATAAGTTAGATAGATTGATAAATTGGGTATAAATGCTTGGACCATTAATTAAAGCTTAGATTAAATAGCAAATTAAGTTAATTTTAAACCAAACTAATTAAATAAATATTTATCAAGTGGACCTTAGAATATTATGATTCGTTGACTAAAAAAATATAATTAATTTAAAAGAAATTAAAATATTAAAAATTTAAATTAAATTTTTAAATATTATTGTAGGGACGGCTAGATAACTAATTAAATAATTAATTAATATTTTTAATGGAAGATAAATAAATATATAAATATATATTAATATATATAATAACATATATAATATAATAATAAAATAAATAATAACTATAATTTATATAATATATATAATATATTATATGTAATATGTTATAATAATAATAATAATAACATACGGGAGATAAAAAAAAAGGAAATGAAGAAAAATAAGGGGAAGAGAGAAAGCAAAGAAAGAAAGGAAGAGAAAATAAAAGTAGGAAAGGGGAGGACGAAGGAAAGAAGAAGGGGAGAGGGGGAAAGGCGGCGCGAGGATTGCAGTGGTCTGGAGAAGGAAGGAAATCAATACCGAAAATGGAAGCTAAGAAAACCCTGATTTACCCTCCATTAGTTAAGATATACTATCGGGGGAGCGGATAGTGGTCACTCAGAGATGGGCTGATACTGCCGTTGGGTCGGCTCATAATCGGAGAGGGCAATCAGAGGAGAATTGTTCTTCCGTCGGAAGTTGCTGTTAGAAGGGGCCAAGATGGATGTTACGGGCGTTGCCAGGTCACCTTCCGAAACGGCATCTCCTCCTCCAACAGCCACCACGCGGACCAACCGTCACATAGCAAATTACCTACAATAATTCTCCATTCCCCACCTACGCCTCCTCACCACACTACCTACGCAGACGTTTTCTCCATTCCCCACGGATTACCACCAAAACGTACCACTGACCATCGAATAACCCTCAATCCAAATACAAAACCTGTCAACATGAAACCCTACCGATATCCCCATTTCCAGAAAGCTGAGATGGAGAGACTAATCCGCGACATGTTGGATGAGGGAATTATCAGACCAAGCACAAGCCCCTTTTCATCCCGGTCCTTCTTGTCAAGAAGAAAGATGGAAGTTGGCGATTCTGCGTAGATTACCGAGCCCTCAACGCTATCACTGTTAAGGATAGTTTTCCCATCCCTACGGTGGACGAGCTACTGGATGAATTATCCGGGCGCGGGTGTTCTCAAAGCTGGACTTGCGAGTGGGATATCATCAACTGCGTGTCCATGATGCGGACGTCCACAAAACAGCTTTCCGCACTCATGACGGACACTACGAATTCCTCGTGATGCCCTTCGGACTATCCAATGCACCCTCCTCATTTCAGTTCGAAATGAACACCGTCTTTCGGCCAATGTTATGGCGCTTTGTACTAGTCTTCTTTGACGACATACTAGTGTACAACCCATCTTGGGACACCCACCTAAATCACCTGGAGCAAGTATTACACATCCTACGAACTCAAATGTTCTTTGCCAAATTATCAAAGTGTGAGTTTGACAAGTTATCATTATCCTACCTGGGCCACATAGTTTTCGAAAGCAGGAGTAGCAAAAGAGAGCCAAAGAAAATAGCAAAATGATCCAAAACTGGCCTACACCATCCAATGTGTCACAGTTGCATGGATTCCTCGGGCTGTCCAAGTACTATCGTCGATTTGTCAAACACTACGCTCAAATCTCTGCTCCCCTAACCCAACTGTTACGCAAGAATTCCTTTATATGGACCACAGATGCAGACCAGGCCTTTAATGCACTTAAGAAGGCACTTACCACCACACCAGTCCTGGCCCTTCCAAATTTCTCCCAACCTTTTGTAGTTCAGACAGATGCATCAGGACATGGAGTTGGCGCCGTTTTATTGCAAGCTGGACACCCAATTGCCTACTTTAGTAAATAGATCTGTCTGAAACTCTAGGGAACCTCCACCTACATGAAGGAACTGTATGCTGTCATGGAAGCAGTGAAGAAATGGCGGCAGTATTTACTGGGAACTAAGTTTGTTATCCAAACAGATCATCAACTACTCAAGGCCTTACTAACTCAACCCATCCACACCACAGACCAACAGCGATGGGTTACCAAGCTACTGGGATATGATTTTGACGTCGTATATAGGCCGGGCCGCGATAATAGCCCTGCTGATGCGCTCTCTAGACTTCCGACCGGTTTATGTATGGCCATCCAAGCAGTCTCACAACCGGTCATAGCTCTATTAACAGCCTTACGTAAGTACTACACTCAACAAAACACTGCAGCACAACTCGCCCAGGAGATTCAAGAACATCCAGAAAATCACCCAAATTACTCGTGGAGAGATGGCCTCATTTTTTACAACAACCGAATATTGGTTCCAACGGAATCAACACTTCCAGAACTCATCTTACTGGAATACCATAATTCTCCTCTTGGTGGACACGCTGGGACCCACCGCACCCTTGCCCGAATTGCCGCCACCTTTTACTGGCCAAATATGCGAAAAGAGGTCTCAGACTTCATTTCCAATTGGCCAGTTTGCTTACAAGTAAAACCGATCAACAGGGCACCACCCGGCCTATTGCAACCCCTACCCATACCGGGCAAGATATGGACTCCCTCTCCATGATTTCATCACACATCCGCCCCCTTCCCGCGGCAAAACGGTCATAATGGTGGTGGTCGACCGTCTCTCTAAATATAGCCATTTTTCACCCTTGGGCACCCATTTTACCGCGGAACAACTAGCCGAAGTCTTTGTAAGGGATATCTGTCGCCTACACGGATTTCCCACCGAGATCCTATTTTCATGAGCACATTCTAGCAAGAACTCTTTAAAACACAATGCACCCGCCTGGCCACCAGTAGCGCGTATCATCCGCAGACAGATGGGCAAATAGAGGTGGTTAATCGCTGCCTAGAAAATTACCTCCGCTGTTTTGCCACAGACTAGCCATCGACATGGGTTCAATATTTTCCATGGGCGGAGCGGAGTTATAATACAGCTTGGCATTCATCAATCAAAATGAGTCCTTATGAAGCGGTATACGAATGACCTCCTCCTTCCCTGATCGACTACGTTCAAGACTCCTCAACCGTGGCCTCTCTTGACGAATTGCTCACCGCTCGTACCTCTGCTCTTGCTGGCATCAAGGCAAACCTACAACGAGCCCAACTCCATATGAAAAATCAGGCCGATGCACACCGAACGGACAAGGAATTTCAGGTCGGAGACCTAGTCTACGTGAAACTACAACCCTACCGGCAGTCCACGGTTGCCCATCGACAGTCTAACAAGCTTTCCAAACAATGCTACGGACCATACTGCATCCTAGAGCGCGTGGGTGTTGTTGCCTACCGCTTAGAGATGCCAACAGAGTCCAAGATACATAATGTATTTCACGTGTCACTGCTCAAACGATGCCAGCCAAACCATGAACCACAATTAGACCTGCTAACCACATCACTGGGATCCCAGCCACTCTTAAGGCCCAAACGACTCCTGGGCTTCCGGCAGATTTTCCGCCACAACCAAGCCCTCTCGCGAGTACTTGTCCAGTGAGAAACACAGACCACCGAGGATGCCACTTGGGAGGACATCGCCGCCCCTTTCAAGACTTTCCAGATTTTAACCTTGAGGACAAGGTTATACTCGATGGGGATGGTAATGTTACGGGCATTGCTAGGTCACCTTCCGAAACGGCATCTCCTCCTCCAACAGCCACCACGCGGACTAACTGTCACAGCAACCGAACCACATGGCTTCCATTGAAATTGAGAGACTGTCTACCATACTACACATGCACACTGCACAAGCTACTTCAATTCTGTTTTTCTCTTTTTCTGCTGTTTCAATTTTTTCTTTCGGCTTTTCTGTTCTGTGCATGAGGCTTGAGGCTTTTGTTTCTGTTAGCTCACACGGCCTCGGGCCATTATTGTATAAAGCTCACACTAATCAATGGAAAGAGAGGATTTGATTGCTGTCCACTCTCCCCTCCTGAGTTTTCTCCCACCTCTCTGTTTTCCTACCTCATCCCCTTTTCCCTATCTCGGTTTCTCTTCCCTACCTTGGCTCCTCTTCCTCACCCCATTCCTTTGCCCTATCACGGCCGATTCTTACACCTCGGCTCCTTCACTTATATTGTTCCCTCATTTGAACTCCCCTCTCCGATCCGATTTCTTCCACCTGCCCTGGTATCAAACTGTGGTGAGTGTAACAATGGAGCTCTACCTTGGGTATTTTCTTGGAAGAAAGGTGGTTTTTTCTATGGTTAACTCAATCGCTGGGAGATTGTGGGAAAAATGGGGCTTATCAGGGTGTATTCTGATTCCAGGGGATTCTTTTTTTTTTTTTTTTTCAAATTCTCTGATAAGGATAATATGAGAAATTATTAATAGTATCACAACGACATCACATTGTTATAGCATAAGAAATTTCGACAAAACCAAACAACACGGCATCGTTTGTGTGCCAAGAACCAAGCAAATACGAAGTGGGTTTTTAGTAGCAGCTCATGAAGTATTGAATTCCCACCTGGCATTATCTCAACAAGTGTCTTTAAGATAAGAAAATGGTGAATTGAATGTTTTGATTTATATTCTAACTTAGGTTCAGGGATTTTGCAGGAAAAGATGCAGAAGGTATGGAATGGAAGGCGGTGATGGGAATGGATCTATTGAGAGATTTATATTGTGCTAAGAAAATGGAAGCTCCATCTAGTGAAAGATTCAAAATTTTTGAGGGGTTCACATCAATGTGGGAGATTCATGGGCTAACATATTGAAAGCATTGTCTATCATATTGGGAGATCGAAATTTAGATTTTATTTGATTTTGATGAAATTTTATAGGAACCAGTAACAGAGTGTGATGCTCTGTTTGTGTCTGAAATATGGTACATCCAGTTCTCTTTGATTTAGTTCATATTGTTCACTCTTGGTTGGAGTATAAAGGTAGGATTGAAAGCTAAAATATGTAATTGATGTTTGCATGTTTCAATTTCACGAGTTTTGGCTAAAATTTTGGTTAAGGGAAGCCTAGGCAAGCAGAGCTTTCGGCTCAAATGAAACGAAATTTCGGATTTTACGTTGAATTAAGGCTTAAATCTTAATACAGTAAAGTCACGTAATTTCCAGATTTACATGTTAATAAATAAAAGTTAGATGATTTTATTTGGTGAGAAGCAGGCGAATTGCGAAAAACAAAGCCTCGCATTTGGGCTCTTGAAGAGGAAGGTAAACAGTATTATATATATATATACATACACACACATGTTAGTATATATACACAGGTATGTATAGGTTTATACAGGCTTGCGTATGTGCTACTGACTCTGTGTGCAGCGTGTGCTGCTGTGAGGGTTTGTGCAGAGGATGCTGTTGCATGGCCATGTGTAGCGTGTGTTTGTGTGTGTGTGAGTTTTAAGTGTGCAGTGTGCTACTGAGTGTGTATGTTGTCATATGTGTGTGTGAGTTTAAGTGTGCTATTAGGTGATACTGTTTCTCATCTTTGGGGAGGCCTTATTCTCCTACTCCAATTGATGGTTGTGTAGGCCTCCCATTTGTCTTGAATCCCCATGCCACAAGACCGGTGAAAGGTACTCATAGATCCTGACATGGAAAGCCCCACTCTCTATAGTCAAAGAGGAGACCAATGAGTGTCTCCTCCTCGTCAAAAAGGATCGAGAAATCTTTTCCTCCTCCGATTAGCCTCTCGCTTGTGAGTGTATTCATCAGCTAGCCATTCTTCCAAGAGTGCAAAACTCTCTCCCTCTGGTAAGCTACCTCTCAATTAAACAAACTTATCGAAACTCAATCATTCATCTCTCAAAACCATCTTTAACCGGACGCATTCAGCGAAACTCAATTATCCATTTCTCAAAATCACCCCTAGTCAGACGCACTTACCGGAGCCAAGACCTCAATCTATAAGCCACCCCTAGCAAAGTGCGCCCGCATGAGCTTAGTTATCCATCTCTCAATGTCGACCCTAACCAGGCGCTCTCGTCGGAACTCAATCCTCCATCTCACAATGCTGCTCACTAGTCGGGTGCACTCACTGGAGTCCAAACCTCCATTTGTATGCCACCCCCTAGCAGGACGCACCCGTAAGAGCTCAGTCCTCCATCTTTCAAAGCCTTCCCTAGCTAAGCGTACTCGTGGACTCAATCTTCCATCTTTCAAAACCGTTTTCTAGTCGGGCGTACTCACTAGAGCCCAGATCTCCATTTATAAGCCACTCCATAATCGAGCAAACTTATACACTCAATCCCCGTTACACACATTCACGCATTCATTTACTTCTCCTATCTTTCTAATCATCTGTGAAAGATTTATGATTTAAATATCGGATAATATATCACGAAGCGAGTTTCCGTTATCCGCTAACCTCTTATTTGTTAGTTGTGATATGTAAGATTGAGATTCAAAACAATAAAAATCAGACTCACTTCAACACAACCCCCAGGAAAAAACAAGTGGCTCCTTAATCAATGTAATAATTTGAATTTATAGATGCATCATATTTGGAGATAAATTTTTAATAAATTAATAAAATTAGTTAGCATATCTACTATTTAGAAAATAAGTATACATTGAATATTTTGGCATAATGAGTTTAAAGTATTTGCATCAATTGATTAAGTTTAGATTCCTTGACCATTAATTTAAGTTTTGATTAATTAGTGGATTATATTATGTTAATTTAATTATAAAACGAGCTAATTAAATGAACATTCATCAGGTGGGTATTAGTGTCTTAGAATTCATTGACTATAAATATAATTAAATTTAAAAGGGATTAAAATATTAGAAATTGACATCAAAATTTTAAATATTGTTATAAGAAAAATTAGATAATTAGTTAATTGATTAATTAATATTTTTAATTAGAGACAAGTAAATATATTATAGTATGTATAATAATAACTATGTATCATAATATATATAATACAATAATAATATTATTATTAGTAATAGTAATAATATATATATATATCGGTGTTAGTAAGAAAAGAAAATAAAAGCAAAAAAAGAAGGTAAAGAAGAAAAGAAAAAATGAATGAAGGTGGCAAGAAAGAAGAAAAGGAGGAAAGTGGCATGACATTGTAGTGGTAAGAGAATGAAGAAATCAATGTTGAAAATGGAAACTAAGTAGCCCTTACACGATTTACCCTCTATTATTTAAGTATTACAATGTCACAAATAGAGGGAGGAAGAACGACAGCCGAAGCAAAGCAAAGCTATTGCCATCACTATTGTCGAAAGAGAATCAAGAAATTGAAGCAAGTAAATTCTTACTTTCTTCTTGTTGACATATTCCTTTTACTTGCATGTCTTGATGTTAAAAAAATTGGGACTCATTTTTGTGTATTGAAATATTGGGAAAAAACATAGCAGTGAGGAACGAATAAAAAATTGAGGGTTTATGGTGATTTAAAGTGTAATAATTAACCAGTTATATTATAAACAATCTTTGTGTTATAAATTGAGATTCTAAAGGTTTTGATTTTATCTTTTCGGTGCAAAAATGATAAAGGAGAGAAACAGAGCATGCGTCCTGCTTGGGCGATCAAAATCTGAAGATGGTGACAGAATGGGTGTGGATACATAGATACAATTATACGATATACGGATATTTATAGACATATATATAAGTAAGCTTATACGGATGTGCATATGTTTGCATGTATACACATATATCTATGTATGTGTATACAATGTGTTATGAGTATATATCAAATATATGATATACGGGAGTGTATATGTATATAATAATATATATGGCAGTGAGGAGTGTACGTGATGATGGATATGTATGTGTATGTGCATGTATCTAAGAAGGTTTGCGTATGACATGGGCAGTATATATATAGGTTGTATACAAGGCATATTTATACGGTCATGGATATGAAGACGTATATGGGTGTGTCTATATTCGTATATAACAATCAACTGTGTGTAGGCGTGTATGTATATGCGTATGTTACACATGTATAAATGGGTTTATATGTATGTACGTGGGTGAGCCGTGTGCAATTGTGTATATATCCGTATGAAAAAGATGTATGTATAGGTTTATATGTATACATACATGTATAGCAATAAGCATGTGACATGAGTGCATCTATATATATATATATGTTTATTTGTACAACAATATACGTGATATGCTACAAGTGTATATATATATAAGTATGTGACGTATATATATATTAAAATTATAAGATGATTAAGAAGAAAGTTAACGGTAATTATTATTTTGATTAAATTTTTATAAAATTAATCAAAATAGTTAACTAGGATGAGAATCGCGAATTGGTTCGATAACGATAAAATTAAAGATATTTTATGACATTAGAAATAAGATTTGATATACTGAAAGGGCCAATAATGATCAAATATTATATTTTAAAAAAATCGGCCAAATATTTAAAGTTTTCTTAAATTTTTCTCCTATTCTTGTAATAAACTATTCTTTGTGTTTGCTTTGACTATGTGGATATATTTCATTGATATTTTTTCAATAAGGAAAGTGTATAAAGACTGTACGGTAACCGGGTAAATAGGAGCCTATAAGACCTTAAAATAGTCTATATTTTTTTGCCTATTCTATTTTAGAGATTGAGGCCATTGATATTGACAAATGATGATTATGACCTAGTAACTATCATAAATGATAATATCGTAAATATCATTTACGAAGGGTATCGTAGATAGTATGAGCATACTATAGGTACAATCTGAAAAGATTATATATGTAGTAGGGGATACCATAGATATTAGGTAATCTCATAATACTTATCCAGCCGTTGAGGTTGTAAATATGTGGTCTTTAGTTCATTATAGCAAAATAATGTCCATAAAAATTATTATTATCTCGTACAATGGGGATTATTATTTCATACCATGGTAACTTTGTATTAAATTGATAATCGGATTCCTAATATTCAGTTGTTCATATGATTTTTGGGTTGTAAATACGATATTTTATTGAGTCTCAGATAATAATGGTATATCGCATATTATTATTGATTTAATAAATCTGTTGTTATAATCGAGATACTTACTTATACTCCTTTATTATTAATTATATTTATTTATTAAGTATTTGGTTTACTATTGTATTTTTTTGGCTCCAAATTAAAGAGGTATCATAGATATTAGTCAAAATTTGTGGGATTATCATGAAACACCATGTAACGGTGATTTTGGAATTAACGGCATATGAGTGAGAGTGAAAATATTTCTTTAGTTATCGTTATTTCTTTTCTATGCAGTGATTGAATATTTATACTTGAGACTATGTCCCTTAATTTTGGTGGATGCATCGGATATATTATTGTCTTATGTTTTTAGAGTATAGATATTTATTGATGTGTTAATTTTTGATTTTATTTATATTAACGAATATTAAAATTTATGATGAATAATTTATGATTTCAATTATTTGAGATATTTTTGTTTGGGACTGTCCAGGCTAGGTCCGAGGACTCATGTCCGGGTTGCCATAGATAATAGAGCAATATAAATTGAGAACAGCTAATCTAATCTAAATGGTAGATTTTGATATTATCGAAGTCTATACCGAGAAAAATTAACTTTTTTTCTCAAGGAATTGAACAATTTAGGAGTTGAGATAGTCTTTCAAGAAACAATTCAACCATCATCACAACCATCCTCGATACGGATTTCAATAATAATTAATTATTTTTTAATTATTTTTAAAAAATATAAAAAATTAATTAAAATTAATTATTAAATTATAATTATTTTTTAAAAAATAAATTATTAAAATATAAAAAAACGATCATCCTTTATTAAAGAGATGGTATCCAGTTGTTCAAAAAGGAAAGAGAAAAAGAGATGGTGGAGCAATATAAATTGAGAACAACTAACCTAACTTAGATGATGGACTCTGATAATATCAAAATCCGTGCCAAGACAAATTAACTTTTTTTCCTCGAGAACATGAATAACTTAGAGGTTAAGATAGTTTCCAAGAAAATAATCCAACAATCTTCACAACCATCCTTGGTACGAACTTTGATAATAATAAGTAATTATTTTAATTATTTTTTTAAAAAATAAAAAATAGTTAAAATATATCATTAAAGTAAAATTATTCATTTAAAAATAAATAGTTAACATATAAAAAATACCATTATTTATTAAAGTGATAATGTCCCTCAGTTCAAAAAAATAAGAAAAAAATTGATGATAGAGCAATATAAATTTGGTGATACCATTCAGTTTAACTAATATGTCAGTAGTATTTATAAATTTAATAAATTAATTTTTTAATTATATCTGGATTAGTTTGTGGTGATTTTCAATGATGATATTTTAATTTATTTGAGGCATTATGAGGAGTATAAAATCTATTTGAGAATTACTTTATGGACTCTTAGAGATAGCTATTTTCTAAGTTAAAAAAAATACAAATTTTAGCTCAAAGAGGTATCCTTTTTGGACATATTGTTTTGAAGAGAAGAATGACAATGAATTAGAAAAAGATTAAAGCAATCACTAATTGTGATCAACCGATAAATATTATTAAAATTTATAATTTTTTTAAATTGGCTAGATATTATAGGTGATTTGTTGGAAATTTTTCAAGAATCATTGTGCCCTTAACTTGTTTGACATAGAAGAACGTAACGATCTATTAGGACGAGGATTGTAAATAAGTTTCCAAGAATTGAAAAATCAATTGATTTCTACATTGATTTTAGCAAATCCCGAAGGAATTGAGATTTTGTCATTTACTATAACAATTTGAAAAAAATGTTTGTATTGTGTATTAATACAGCATGGTAGGGGATTATTGTATATGGATCAGAGTAGCTCAAGGTTTACAAATAGAATAACCTTACCCATGATTTAGAGTTGACAATAGTATTTTTTTTTTTTACTTTAAAGATATATAAATATTATTTGTATAGTGAAAAGTTCGTGGTATATTCTAACCTTAAGAGATTGACATATTTATTTTCATAGAAGTTGAATATAAAACAATATCATTGGATAAACTTGCTGAAATATTATAATTACAAAAATCAATATCAATCAAGAAAGATGAATGCAGTCATATGGTTTGAGTCAGAAGTTGGTAGATATGATGGCCTATATGATGATTTCTTGGGAGATATTCGATAGAATGAAAAATTACAATATTACAATATTCAATTGCACTCATAAGGTTTGAAAATGATATTGTTGTATTTTTAAGTACAACTAATGATAATTGGGAATATCAATGAGACCTAGATGGAATATCAGGGATTTGAACAGTGAGTCGCAAGTAAATTTTAATATTTGGGATGATTGAATTGTTAGATTTTGAGATTATATTTGGTACCCAATGTTTCAAAATTGAAGGAAGAGATTTTAGACGAAACCCATGGAGTTAAGTATATCATCTATTCAAGAATTAATAAGATGTGTTAGGATATAAGGAAGCTCTTTTGGTGGATGAATATTGAAGCATGAGATAGTGGCTTTCATGGGTAGATATATGCATCAAGGCTTAACATTGAAAAACCCGAAACTTTTGCAACCTTTCTGTTCTTAGCTGGAAATGAGAACAAATTATGCTAGCTTTTGTGATTGGATTGACTAAAACAGTAAGGAATCATTATTCTATTTGAGTGATCATAGATTAGTTAACAAAATCATCACATTTTATTTCATTAGAGATCACATTTTTAAGAAACCATTTGACACAACTCTATATTAATAAAGTCATGAGATTACATAGAGTTTTAGCATCAATTATTTCAGATTAATACTCGAGGCTTATATCCAAATTTTGAAAAAATTTGTATAGAGAATTAGGTACAAAATTAAAATTTAGTATGGTTTATCATCATTCCTCAATGTAGCATACATCTCTTTATCGTAATGTGATCTTCAAGTATGCATGTTCTCCTCTTATATTTTCCGCTAAAAGAAACTTCTTTTTTGGTACGCTGTAACTTCTTTTCTTCATAAGAACAAAACAACTATATTATATATGAACAATATGAGCATCATTACTCTAAAAATAACATAAAATGCTAGGCTAATGAGTGCGAAAATAAAAAAAACATGGGAAGACATTGAAGGATTGCATATTTCATGGCATGCAAAATAGCAAAATTCATGCACTATTATAGACATGTTTATCGAGAAGCATTCTAACAAGTGAAAATGCAAAAACAAAAATGGTAGCAAAAAGAAATAAGAAAAGGCTCATGATGATGAGTGAGCTTTCATTGTTACAAAATCTTATCTTTTTGTTATTTGCAAAGAATCAACTTTGTTAGTTATGGGAAAAATTGGGTGATAGATAGTAACACCAACATCATTACTCCAACATCTTATACCCCCATTGAATTTGCAATGTTGACTGGTAGTGACTGTTTGTCACATATTGTGGGCTTTGGTTATATGTGTTTGATGACAGGTATTGGCACTAGTTTGATCTTAAAATATGTTCAACCCTTCTTGAATATGTGACTAAATCTTATTACAGTTAAAAAAGTTTGATAAAGAATGCTTTTGTAACACTTTCCAATAGGATTATTAAAAACTAACTAGAAGTTTTCTAGTGGTGGCCTGAGGAAAGAAATTGTCTTGCTTATACATGTTACATGCTTCAATCACCAAAAAATATTGTAAACGTGATTAATGAGAGTAAAACTTCACAACTATGGTATAAGAGAATTAGTCATATGATTGAAAAGAGACTTAACTATCTTACAAAGGAGAGTCCTTTTTTTTTTAAAGTGAAGGTAACAAAGCTAAAAGACATGTTCTCACTGCAAGGCTGAAAAGTAAAAGAATTTTCTTTTGCTGAAATTCATTTTCTAAGAAGTCATATCTTTTAGAACTTATACACACCGACATATGCAGTCCTTTGAGCATGAAATTTTTTAGTAAAATACTTATACATTACATTTATCGATAATTTTTTGAGAAAGTTATAGGTATACACTTTGAAATCAAAGAATCAATCTCTTGAAATTTTTAAGGAATTTTATTCATTCTTTGAAAGGAATCTCCTTCCATATAGTGTATTAAGAGGAGTTGCCCTAATACTTTATTAATAACTATTGTTATATATAAACTTGACAAGGGATTAGGGGTCTTTGGGAGCTAAGTCCTGTGTGGCTTTTTGTGCTGAGAAATGCTCAGTTTTAACTATAATATAGTGGGTTAAACAATTATTCTTATGATACGTTTGATTGTTAAAATAAAATAATGTAATAATAGAATAGTTATTTTTAGGGAATAGAGTGAAAATATTATTCCCATATTTGGTTGTTAAAATATAATAGTATAAAAATTAGTATTTTATTATTTGATTTATATAATAGTATGAGAAATAAGGTAAAAATAGTAATAATAATAATAATAATAATAATAGTAATAATGATGATGATGATAATAATAATAATAATAATAATAATAGTGATGATAATAATAATAATAATTATTATCATAATGATGATGATAATAATAATAATGATGATAATGATAATAATGATGATGATGATAATAATAATAATAATAATTATTATTATTATTATTATTATTATTATTATTATTATAACAATATGAAAATAATTATTTCCACATATGTGAAAATAAAATTTACCTAATGGGAGGTGATAATTTTTATTTTCACATATATGAAAATAAATATTATCATAGAAATATTTATTTATAATTAAATTATAATCAAACAGAAGAATATTTATTCCTAGGTAATAAGGAGGAAATAGAATTTTTAATCCTACCAACCAAACGTAGAGTTAGGGTTTATTGGTCTCTATGGTCTCGCCTTCTCATTGAAGGAGTCCAACTACCCGAATTAAGTCAATGATGACTTGAGGCTTTTAGGGATAAAAGTAACATCTCAAATGTTTCTGAATTAGCTAGGTAGATACTTGAAAATATGTGCATATTTTTTTTTTTTTTTGTGATTGTTCCATTACTACTAAGAAGTAAATTAATTTATAGAAATAATTTATTTAGTAAATTAAGTTGTTTGAGTCTATTAGGCTTGGAATTTGGTGGGCCTTAGTGTGACACCCGATCTCTAGTTTATAATTTATGACATTAAAAATTAAATAAATTAGATAACTTATTATGAATAATTATAAATTTTGGATGAAAAGTTAAATATTTGAGGAAAGATAATAGGTGTCTCTCTCATGTATTTGCGGTGCTTGAGCGTGATCTATAGTATACGAAACGCTTGGGCGTGGATGAGGCATGCTCATGAATGTATGGTAAGATGGAAGGCGCTTGTATATGGATGAGGCATACTCATGCCTTGGTTCGATAATAGCCCCATATCTAATTGACGCATGATTGGTGCTTATGTGCCAATGTAGAAATTTTAAGGTTTTCTACTCTTTTCAATCATTGTACATTGAGAATTTTTTTTTTTTTTTTGAGAAGAAGAGAAGAGAGAAAAGGAAAGAGAAAAGGCAAAGAAAGATTTTGAAATTATTTCATGGTAAATCTTGATAATGTTTGACATGAGAAAAATTTATCTAAGCTCTTTTCTTTATTTGTAATTAAAATTTGAAAATAATTTGTCTATTTGTTGTTCAAATATGTATGTAGGTAACATCTTTCTACTTTTCTCTTAGTTTGGTTTATATGCATACTAGTTTTGCTTAATTTTTTAATATTTTAAAAGTTTGCGCCTAACTTGATAAATTTGTTAAGAAATCTAAAAATCTTTAGATATTGAGTTTTACATGCTTCTTTTATATAAATATTTGATCAAAACTCTGATTTAAAATTCATAAAGATAACTTGTTCTTCTTATTAAAAATTTATATATTTGTTATTTGGTATAGTGTCTTTCTTTTGTCTAAATAAGAAATTTTATAGAGAATTGATTAAATATATTTGAATATATCTAAATATATTAATTTGTAAGTGAAAGTTCTTACCTAACATAAATAAACTTAAAAAGTAACGTTAGACACTATTTATAAAAAAATAATATATCATCTGTCCTACTGATATTTAATAGCAATATATGGCCTGGGTTACAGGAAAATTTATAGACTAACCTTCAATGTTTGCTCTAGTCAGTGTAGTTATTGAAAGGGATCCACCTGCAATTTAGTTGGATTGAGAGGAAAGAAAAACAACAATGACAATGACAAATAATAATCATAAAAGGAGTGAGAAATAAGACACACACAATTTACATAAAAATTCTCTTCTGAATAAGAGAAAACAACTACGGGATCATCCGTTTGTAAAATTTTACTATATAAAATGGTTATAAAAACCCCCCAAAAAACAAAATACAAGAGCTCAACTCCTTTAATTAGATTGACTCAAGTAACAGTGAGGATAAGATAAATATCATTCATCTTGCTTTTCTCTCTTTTTTTCTTTCTCTCATTGACGGCGCTCACTGATCTTAATCCCACAAATCACTCACTCACTTGCTCTAGATTTTACAAGTGATTTTGTTATTTAACAATTACGCACTTGCTCTCCTTTTATAACCCAAAAAAACATTTTGCGTGCTTTTGATAAATCATGACCGGGCACTTGTGGGATCCATGGTCAATCACTATCCCAATCCGGTCGGTCCTCAAGTTCTCCAATTCTGTCAATCCTTAGATTCGCTAATCCAGCTTGTAACGTACCCGGCGCATCCGCATGACGATATTGTCCGCTTTGGGCTGGGGGAACTTCACGGCGTCCCAGGCCATCATGCAGCCCACATGGTTTTGTTCCTGGCAGACGGAATCCACCGCCCCCAAAACACGTCGTCAAGGAAGAGGTATCCACGCTGTTATTATAAGGCACGCTTCGTTCACCTCCCCATCCGATGTGGGACTCTACAGTCCACCCCCCTTGGGGACCTAGTGTCCCCGCTGGCACATCGGACCGGATTCCGACTCTAATACCATCTGTAACGTTCCCGGCACATCCGCATGACGTAAGGTCCCATATTGGATTGGGTGAGGGGAACGAAGTGTCCTTATAAGGGGATGGACACCTCCCCCCTTGTAGACGCGTTCTGGGAGCCCGTGGGGGGTTCGCCAGGAGAAAACCGTGAGGCCTGTAGGCTTGGAGATGCCGTGAAACTCTCCCAGGCTGCGGCCTGTAGGCTTGGAGACGCCGCAAAGTTCTCCCGGGCCAAAGTGGACAATATCTACATGCGGATGCGCTGGAAAAGTTGCAGATGGTATCAGAGCCGGGATCCGGTCCAGTCTGCCAGCGAGGACGCTGGGCCCCCAAGGGGGGTGGACTGTAAGGTCCCACATTAGATTGGGTGAGGGGAATGAAGTGTCCTTATAAGGGCATGGACACCTCCCCCTTGTAGACGCGTTCTGGGAGCCGTGGGGGGTTCGCCAGGAGAAAACCGTGAGGCCTGTAGGCTTGGAGATGCCGTGGAACTCTCCCAGGCTGCGTCCTGTAGGCTTGGAGAAGCCGCGAAGTTCTCCCGGGTCAAAGCGGACAATATCTACATGCGGATACGTCGGGGACGTTACACAACTGACCCCAGTCTGGCCCTCCCAATTTGGTCGGTCTTCAAGTCCTCCAATTCAGTCAATCCTTAGATTCGCTAATCCGGCTGATCCCAATCTGGCCATCCCAATCCGATCGGTCCTCAAGTTCTCCAATTCTGTCAATCCTCAGATTCGCTAATCTAGCTGATCCCAGTCTGGCCAAATTGTCAGTCTTCAAGTTCTTCAGTCCGGCCGAACATCAAATTTGCCAGTCCACCCGTTCCTCAAATTTGCCATTTCGGCCATCCTTTGGACTTAGCAATCCGATCACCTCTCGAACTTAGCAGTTCGTCACTTCTTCGACATCAGCATTCGACCCTCGGCCACTTCACCCCATGCGTGAACACAATAATACTTCACCTCAATATTATACTCATGTGAGTTTGGTCGAAACCTCCGGTCAACCTGTCAACCAGATATAAATCCACGCTGGAGTGACCTATATTCTAACAGATATTTCTAATTCTTAATTCTCATATTTTTATCAGCTTATCTTATTTTGTGTTATTTTTTTATATGATTATTATTATTCTTGCTATTGTTATCCATTCTATTATGGAGCATTAAATTCACTCTTATCATATTTTATAACTTTTCAATATAGTGAGCTTGGGTCTCTTATGGGTTATTTCATTATAATCAAAATTGTATGTGGTTTAATATATATATATATATTTGTGGCCATATGCCTTCAAATAATGATTTGATATAATTATAGATATTTGGATATTAGTTAGAAATGCTTAACCTTATACTTAGATAAGTCTATAAGCAAGTTGTATGTTTCCGAGTAAACTATAGGATTTCTCACAGCAGGAAATTCGTCCTTCTCTCAAGGACATTGTTTGGTCATGGCAAGGTGATCAGCCACCGATGCGGCCACACGAGCCGCCGCCATCTCAGGTTCTCAACGTGCCAACACCACCCTCTTTGCAGGAGATACGACTTGCCTTCAAGGACATTGTTTGAATGCAGCAAGGTGATCAGCTTCCGCCGCCGCCTCAGGTTCTGCGCTTGCCATCACCACCCACTTCTCAGGTTTTGAAGCAGGAGATGCAGCCAGCTGTCAATGACATTGCCCATACCTTTCAAGGTGATCAGCTGCCGCAGCCACCGCAGTTGCCGCCTTCTTGCGTTCTGCCCTTGCCAGCACCGCCCTCATCTGAGGCGGTGTAGTGAATCTTAGAAAAAGGGTTGTCCCATTTGGGATGTTTCAGAAATCGTTGATATGATAATTCGAATCAAAATTATTAAAATCATACCGAAAATTAAGATAATCGAAGCATGTGGTTCAATTTTGGTTCAGAATAAAATTTTTAATTTGGGACTCAGTTTGGTTTTGGATTATCAGTCTTTAAATGTAATTATCCAAATCAATTATAAATATATTATATATATATATTAAAAAAGTAAAAAAAAATTAATTTAGTATAAATGTATTATTTTGTCATTTTTAGAAATATTTTTCTTAATAAATAAGTATAATTTTATTAATATTATTGATTAATTGAGTAAATAATAATTTATAAGATATTTGAACTAAAAAAAATATTAATATTGATTAATTGAGTAAATAATAATTTATAAGACATTTGAAATAAAAAATATTAATATTTTAGGATTGTATAAAATTTATATTGTTGGCAATTAGTTTGCCAAATTATTATTTAAAGTTATAATTATATATGATGAGTACTGATATCCAAAGCCCACATCAAAGATCTATTTCCCTGGAGTTGGGTCCTGATGCCATGGCAACTCAAGAGATCCGGGAGGCAGAGTTGGCTCGCGAGACACAATGGGCTTAAAGTCCATTATGGTCCGTGGATTTGAGATGGGTCTCGAACGCTACCCAACCTGTAAAAACGACATAACAAAAATTTGATGATTTATCGTGTCATATTGCAAGAAGAATGATGGCTAGCAGAACACACGGCCCTGCAAAGGAAACGTCACACTTAACGAAAGTGCACGCAACCTTCCTGACACAGCAAAAGGGGTTTACAGAGTTGGTGGCAAGATCCCCCTCATATACTAACCCCACGTGGATACATTTCAACGGGAAGCTTCACCACTATAAATACCTTAATTGTCTATCAAACAAAGGATCAAGTATTTACTATTACAACCCATAATACAAAGGGAGAATAGAGAGAGAAAAAGACGGTTAGTGTTGTAAGAGTGACTCTCTAGAGTCTCCATACACTAGCCATCAGCCTCTTGTACTTGAGCACATTTTGTAATCAAATACGTGATAGTGAAAAAGTTCTTGGATAAAAGTCCCATGATTTTTCCTTATCATTCAAGAGAAAGTTTTCCATGTAAAAACTCTCTGCATATCAGTCCACATATTCTCTCTCTCTGCTTTACACGATCATACTTGGTGTTGCTCTCAGATCCTCGTCTTTATCAGAGTAAGGATCCGAGGATGCAACATTTAGCGTCTTCTGTAAAAAATCGCAACAAAAAGTCAACTCAACGCATTTCCTAATAAACTTAAAAATGGTGAACACCCAACGACAAACCAGTGCTCCTGTCCGAGAGGCATGCTCAGGCGCCAACGGCCTTGCACCCTGCGTTAGAGTAGAGGATCATCCTGATTCTTATGTATAAGCGTTGGCACTGGGAATGGACGATGTGTTCAGGGCCGTCTAAAACCTTTGCTCAAGTATGATCATGCAGACGAGGGAGGCCCCATCCAAAGCCTCTTAAACCGCAATATCCAAGAAGAAGGAAAAAGGGAAGAAACACCCTAATAAACAGGCTGCTCAGTACGAGGACCCTTTGACGTAGGTCGCCTCAAGTAGTAGGGCCCCATTGTGTCTCCAAGGACGTTTAGGCCCTCGGATATAGGAGGAAAACCCATAGAGGTGAAATCCTCGCTGTGTTCGTGATAGCTAGGAGTGTGCCATTCAAGACGCGACCCCTATTGAAGTGGTCCCTCGAAGGACTAGGAGCCGTCGGGGCAGCTAGTTGCGCAAGACCCCTACGAGTTGAGGATTTACCTCAACGAAAAGTAGATGATGGCCACGCCTCAGGTGGAGGAGAAGCTCGATAGGATATTTTGTCGAGTTTTTGGCGATATTGAGGAAGGAGTTGCTGACTTCCACATATCTCCGTTCACAACAGAGGTTAGGATAAGGCTGCTTCCCCCAAAGTTTAAAATGCCAAATCTCGACGCTTATGATGGAAGTGCGGATCCAATGGATCACTTGGACTACTTCCGCAAGTATCTGAGCCTGCAAGGCTTGGATGAAATGACAATGTACCAGTACTTCTCCTTGATGCTCAAGGGCGACGCAAGGATTTGGTTTTATGGGTTGACCGCGGATTCCATCCATTCGTTCAACGAGTTGGCAGAAACTTTGCTCTCCCAGTTCATTTTCAGCAGGCGGATCGAGAAGTAACCATGACACCTTACTCATGTAAAGCAAGGAGCTGGGCAAAGCGTGAAGAGTTTTCTGTCCCACTTCATATTTGAGGCCAAGCAGATCCCGAAACTGACTGATAAGGTCAAGCTAACTGCTTTCCTGTCCGCACTAGAAGGAGGTAACTTCTTTAAACACCTCGTGTACAAGGGTCCGTAAATGTTCAGGGAGGTCGAGAGCATAGCTAGAGCATATATCGCGGCCGAAGAAACAAACGATGCAAAGAGGCCCGTCTAAGTGGAGAGCCACCCTCTGATGACAATGGAAGGGAAAAGGAGGCACGAAGGCCGACAAGACTTTCGGGGGCTTAGGAAGCAGCAGAAGTCTGAGCAAAACATCCATAGGGAGTATAGGCCCATCAACCTTACACCATTGAACGAATTGCGTATTAACATCCTGATGTATATTTGGAATGAAAAATTTTTAAAATAGCCCAAGATATTGAAGAATTCAAAAGGTGGTGACCAGTCCAAATGCTGTTATTACCACCATTGTGGAGGCCCTGGTATCGAGGATTTCAGAACGTTACAAAAGGAAATCGAGGACCTGATCAAGAGAGGTCACTTCAACCGTTTCCTACAAAGACTCGGGCAGTTGTCTAGAACAGTAGAAGCGGGTGAGGCTCACCAACTAAGAGGAAAAGTGGCCGCGGAGGTGGTCAATGTGATTTCCACCCGCTCGGCCAAATGTGGTGCTCATGGGGATCCAGCGACGAAGAACAAGAAATCAAGGGTAGAATCTATAGATGAGGTCATTAGTTTTTTTAACGAGAATATGACCCATGTAGCATCCCCCATTCTAACCCCTGGTTGTAATGGCTCTCGTTTCGAATGTTAGTTTAGACTACCAGATGAAACGAGTATTCATTGTAATGAAAGCTAGCAAAATATTCTCTATCTTGATACTTTTTTTAAATTGGGACTCAGAAGAAGCCAAATGACCACAACTAAGGGACCCGTCTATGGACTGGACAATGAGCCAATACCAATACAGAGAATCATCCAACTTGAGGTCACACTAGGAATCCATTCGAGGACATCATCAAAAACCCTTTCCTTTCTGGTGGTAGACTAGCCCTCAATCTATAATGCGATCCTTGGACGCCCTTACCTCACCACCTTTGGAGCCATGACCTCAATCTCACACTTAAAGATGAAGTTTCCAACACCGTACGAGATTGGAGAGGTTCTCGGGGACCAGGCTGTCGGACGGACATGTTACCTGTCCCAGATTACTCGAACTCCTCTTTCTCAGCCCATGGAAGACTTAGACTTCCGTGATAAGACGACATTACAACAGGTTGAGTTTGAAAAAACTATCGACTGAGTCCTTCTGGATCCCAGAGATCCAGAAAATACCATTCAGATAGGAAGTTCTCTACCTCAAGCCTTCGGAGACCAGCTTATCAACTTCTTGCGGAAGAATTTGGGCGCCTTCGCATTGACTCCAAGCGATATAGCAGGGATATCGATTAGAGTAACGGTCCACAAGTTGGGCTTAGACCCCAGTCATAAGCCTGTTAGGTAAAAGAGGAGAAACTATTATGTAAAAAAATCGGTGACAATTCGGAAAGGTAAAGAAGTTTTCGGATGCGGGATTCAAAAAGGAGGTGTACTACCTATACTGACTGTCCAATGTTGTGATGGTGAAAAAAATAATCGGAGGTAAAGAATGTGCACGGACTTTACAGACGTCAATAAAGGATGCTCGAAAGACAGCTTCCCACTCCCAATGATTGATTTGCTTGTAGACTCGACATTTGACCACGAGCTTCTAAGTTTAATGGATGCGTACTCGGATTACAATCAAATAAGGATGAGTCCCGAAGACGAGGAGTACACGTCATTTATGATGGACCGGGGGATATACTGTTACAAAGTCATACCATTCGGCCTCAAGAATATGAGTGCTACTTACCAAAGACTCGTGAATAAAATATTCGAAGGCCAGATTGGAAGGAACATGGAAGTCTATGTTGACGATATGCTTGTCAAAAGTAAAATAACCAACCACCATATCCAAGATTAGGACGAGACCTTCAATGTCTTAAAAACGTACCAAATGAAACTCAATCCAACCAAGTGTACATTTGGAGTGATGTCTGAAAAATTCTTAGGCTACATTATTTCGCGTCGAAGGATTGAAGCAAAACTGGAAAAGATTAAGGCCATCCTTGAAATAAAATCCCCTCAGACCGTGAAGGAAGTCTAAAGGCTCACCGGAAGGTTAGCAGTACAGTCGCGCTTCTTGGCCAAGTTGGCCGAGAAGTATTTGCCGTTCTTTAAGGCCTGAGAGGGACAAAGAATAACGATTTCTAATGGACGGCCGACCGCGAAGAAGCCTTCAAGGGACTTAAGGAGTATCTATCAAACCCACCTCTGTTGACTTCTCCCCAAATAACCGAGAAGTTGTACCTGTATCTTTCGGTTTCAGACAAAGCCTTGAGCTCAATCTTAGTAAGTAAGCAGAATGGCAGGCAGCAACTAATGTACTATATCAGCAAGATCTTGGCTGCGCTGAGACAAAGTACTCCTATGCGAAAAAGATGGCTCTGGCGCTCGTGTATTCCGCTCGGAAATTGAGACCATACTTTCAAGCACACAAAGTAGTCGTCTTAAACGATCAACCCTTGAGAGCGATTCTTCAAAAGCCAAAAACATCGGGACGGTTAGTCAAGTGGGTTATTGAGTTGGATGAGTTTGATATAGAATTTTGTCCGCGGCCTGTTTTAAAAAGGTCAGGCCCTGGCGGACTTTATCCTCAAAACCACGATAGCAACTCAAGACTCCTCGGACACTTTCGGCGTCAAAGACTTGCATAGCCCAGCAACGTGGACTCTCCACATGGACGGTTCATCAATGAAGAATGGTTGTGGAGTTGGCATTGTATTGAGGACGCCTGAATGATCAGAGATTAAATATTCAATGGTCATCGGATTCTCAGCAACCAACAACGAGGTAGAGTACGAGGCCCTTCTTGTAGGATTGTAATTAGCAAAGGAGCGCTCTGCCAAGAACTTGATTTCTTACAGCAATTTCGAGTTGGTCGTCAATTAAGCCTGCGGAAACTTTGAAGCCAACAGTCCACAACTGTCCAAATACCTATCAAAGGTCTGAGAGCTTGTGACGGCATTTGAGAAGGTAGAAATGGCCCACATCCCATAAGAGAAGAATGAAAAGGCCAACCAGCTGACAAAAGCGGTAGCATTAGGAGACCCAAAGCAATATGTCCAAGGAATACGTGAGGTCCTCAACAAACCCAATGTGGAAGACTCCGAGATAAAAGTGATGCAGATATCCAAGGCAAGCAACTGAATAATCCCCTACCTAAGGTACTTGTCTAATGGGATACTAGCCAAGGACGCATAAAAACTCTCTGCGTATCAGTCCGCGTACTTTCTCTTTCTCTCTGCTTCACACGATCACTATTTGGTATTACTGTCGGATCTTATTTTTAGTAGAGTAAGGATCAGAAGACGCAACAATATGTTATATAAGTCTTTTTAAAATTATGAATTTTATATGTAATATTTTTACAATTTTAGCAGAAATCTTATAGTGTATAAAACCAGTTAATCGGTTTATTGTTTGATTAATTGATCAATTAAATTAATTTGATTACGGTTCTAATTTTTATTGAATCAATTTGACTGATTTGGGTAAAAAAAAATCATAATTTAATTATATAAATTATTCTAATTTCAATGATCTATTTCCTAGCATATATATATATTATGACGAACAAGATATTCCGTCACCGCTAATAATATATTATTTAGTTTAGCTTTTGTAGTTTTTTTTAAAATTATATTATAATTAAAATTATAATTATTTTTATTATTTTTTATTTTAAAATTTTAGCTATTAAATTTTAATTTAATAATTAGAAATTTGAGAAATATATATAACTTTTAAAAAAATAGTATCTCTAAATGAAATTGAGAAATAATTTTTTATTTTTATAATTATCAGGCCATCCGCTGATACCAGGACCGTACAGAATGATCCCACGAAAAGCGTCGTGCACCCGCATGTAGCCTGCATTATCCCACTTTAAAATTAAAATAATCCTCGAAAAGTAATATTTTTGGCGCTTTTGATCTTCTTCGTCTTTGAACTGCTGGCCTCTTCAGTTCACCGTCCAAAGCTTCTCGAATAAGCTTCGCATTCTGTATCCTCAGCTCCGCTTCCCTCTCCTCCGTCCCCTGGCCGCAAGGTTTCTGAAGGATTCTCTCACATGTCAAGATGAAGAGAACTACGAGGAGATCTTCTGTTGATGTGGAAGAGAAGCGAAATTCGGTATTTATATCCCCTAATTTACTCTTTGGTTATAGGAATTTTGTCTAAGTTACTGGTAATTTTGGCCGGACTTTGGATTTTGTGACTGGTTGTATTAATTTTCGCAGCTCTGTTTTGAGCAAGGACTTGTATTATGCTACATTTATTTTGGTTATCATAACTTCTGTACAGCCCGCGGTGCTGTTCTCTTTGATCGTTTATTTGTTTTTTGATTTAATAATTTCTTTTGGTTTGACTACCATGAAGGAGTCATGAATCATGTGGAATTTTATATAAAAAATATTATATGGTTGTGAAGAAGGATCGCAGGTGTCGTTGTATCACCAATTCGGTGTTAGATAATTTGAGTCAATTCGGAAACTTAAGCGAATAGGTAAGACGAGGCAGGAACTTTTTGTAAGATGATGTCTTTTAGATATCGGTTGACACTGAAAAAGTTCATTGTAAGTTAGCCTAGTAGATCTGTAGTTAACTACTGCGGAAAACTTGAGAAAACCTATCAGGGTCAGCTCATTTAGTATCCTCCTTGCCATTTAGACAATTAGGATTATGATAATGATGCATGCATCTTGATCGTGGCTGACGAAATCAGTGTCGATGACGACTGGAGTGACCGGAGAGAGGAGTTCGGGCGGAGGAAGTGGTAGATGGAGGCGGATTAGGGTGAGGGGAAGGGAAGAGGAAAACAGAACGAGAGAGAGAGAGAAGAACAGACGAGAGAGAGAATAGGGAGAGAGTTGAGACGAGAATCTTTTTCTTGCTTTCATTATGCCAGTGGCAACAACTATATACGGGGTCTGGGAAATGGGGAAAACGGGAAACGGGTAACTGAAAGAAACCGGAGAATGGGAAAACGGAAAATGGGTACGGGTGTAACATTGCCCCGTCCATCAAAAGAACCTTGTCCTCAAGGTTAGATACGAGGATAAAATTCTAAAACATCAGGATCCAGCGCAACTCAATATGTCCCCGCGTCCCATTGTCGTCTGCATTTGTCGTAGCTTCACTCGTTGCCCCGGCTCTCCACCAATACAACGCTGAAGCTGTACACGTCGCTCTTCACATATAAATGCCCTGTGGAGACATACTCTGGAGCTGCATAGCCTTCTGTGCCCATCACCCTCATCGAGACATAAGACTGACTAGCAGAGAGGCCAAGTTTTGCTATACCGAAGTCCGGGATTTTGGCATTGTAGGTCCCGCCCAGGAGGGTGTTAGAGGTCGTGATGTCTCAGTCTGTGACTCGGCCATCTGATGTGTGTAAGAAGGCAAAGCCTCGGGCAGCTCCAATTGCAATTTTAAGCCTTAAATCCCATGGTAGTGGCTGGACAGCAGAGCCTCTGCCCAACGGGTGGTTTTCCACGCTTCCCTGCTGCATCAATTCATAAACAAGCAGCAACTTCTTTTCTTCCCAGCAATAACCCCACATAACAATCTTTTCAGCACTAAGTTCCACTTCCAAGCCCAGCACATTGGAATTCCATACATCAAAATCACTACCAATTTCAACACAAGATACTGCAGCTGAAAGTACCAATTGATTCACATTCGGAAGACACACATTCTCTTTGTCCTCGAAAGGGTTCAAAATTCTTGAACTCCTTGACATCATCCAGCATGCCCAACAGAACGTACTCATCTCAAGAGGCGATATAGAACCGATTAGCTTACTATTGGCATCTTTAGACTCAAATTGTAGTTTTAGAGGACTGCCAGCTTTCTCATAATTGCCAATCTCCAACAGAGGAGCTTCTATTTCTGCACAAGGAGTTAGCGCCACTACAAAATCAACACAGATTTGGTGGATTGCTCCAGATTGGCATAAGCTGTCAGCAAGCTCGAATGCCATCTCTTCCTTATCAGGCTGGCAAATGATTAATTGTGTGACATCCCCACACAATGGCTTGGGATATGCTGCGACAAATGTATGCTCTGCTTCAAGAAGCATTACATTTTCCTCTAGTGTCCGAGCTACCGCAGTCATATGCAATATAAGGGTGGTCTTCCCACAGTGTAGTTTACTCTGCAGCCGAAGATGATCCTCCACAAGCATTACTATCACAATGGCATTCTCTACCAAGACCTCAGGAACTGCCGTTGCCCTTCTCGGTGAGGAGCACTCAATAGCAACACCAGCAGCTCCCGCAGCAATAATTGCAGTATGAGCCTGAAATTCCCTGGCTGAAAAATCTAGCAAACTATCCAGGATCCTTCTTGTGAATACAGGCAAGGACTCGCAGCAATTCCAGCTCAAACTGTGGGCACTACTAGGAAGGAATGAATGATTGGAACACATGGAAGCTTGCTTTGGAATGTGACTGCATGCTGTCCCAGATTTCTCTGTCGGATGAGTCATGGCCATTTGTGTGTAGCAATGGTTGTCGGAACTCCCTGATTCCAACAGGGACTGCTGGGAGTGAAAACACCCACGGGCAATATAGAGCTGGGCGTTTCTATTGTCTAGGACCGCGGCCAGAACAACGAGATAAGTCCAAGAAGTGTCATCAAATATTTTTGAGTCCTGGATGATTGGTTTTGCTTGTCTTTTATTCCAATCTCGAACGTGAACTTGCCAACCGGGGTGATGTTGTTTGATCACGCCTGCCTTCCCAATTTGCCCCAGGGGCTTGGCTCCAAAATCCGAAGGCAGGGTACCATGACAACTTGCATTCAAGTCTCTAACTCCAACATCCACAATGGAGTCAACAGTAGGACTGTTAGTGCCAACAGATGCACAATTGTAGGCGTGTGGCGCCGCACCCCCAAGGACCACCCCAGTAAGGTCAGGGCTACACGCACAAAATATATTTGCAAATTTTGTGAAGACTAACAGGGAAGGAGGACTATGATGGACATAAGTCATGACTAATGACGGAACGTCAAGCATAGGGGGGCTTGCAGACGGTCCCGGGTGCTCGATGTGGTTTAGTGATGGTCGGATTTCAGTTGGTTTAGTGGACATATCGCTGATGATTGGAGTTTCTGGACGAGTTGGGTCGCCTTGAGACAAAGGGTGAACAATTTCAGTGATGGAGGTTTGGATTGGTTCAGTAGTGGAAACATTGGAGATGTTACCGGTTGCAGGTGACAATTCAGTTGGATCTGCTCGAGGTTGTTGTAGGTGGATTTGGTTCAAGGGAGGAAAAAGGTCCATGTGGGAGTGCCGATTCTGTGTGGTGGTAGAAATGACGGAAGCTGTTCGAGCAGCAAGGGATTGTACTGACGCATTGCCCGAAGTAATGGCAATTTGAGGAAAATTTGCAAAAGTGGAAGCACAAATGGCGAGTTGAGGTAACTGTGGTTGTACGGCACACACGGTGGGCGAAATTGCCGGTTGGGAAGAGTGGTGATACGAACCGATTGGTGTGACTGGTAGAACGGGTGGGGGAGAAGTAGAAGAAATCACAGAAGGTGAAGAAGTCACTGACCGTTTAAGATTGCGCTCGATTCGGTGGAGTGACTGGTTGATTTCGGTGCAGGACGAGAGGAGTTGTGCCATTGCTGAAGCCGTGGTGGCCAATCGGTCGGTACTTCGTTGGAGATCCTTCATCGTACTGGCCAGTTCGGCCAAAGCCTCTTCGCTGGCATCGAGAGCTCATCCGTCGTTTGCCTTCGCTTTTATCTCAATGAAAGCACCAAATGATGCATGCATCTTGATCGTGGCTGACGAAATCAACGTCGATGACGACTGGAGTGACCGGAGAGGGGAGTTCGGGCGGAGGAATTGGTAGACGGAGGCGGATTAGGGTGAGGGGAAGGGAAGAGGAAAACAGAACGAGAGAGAGAGAGAGAGAGAAGAACAGACGAGAGAGAGAATAGGGAGAGAGTTGAGACGAGAATCTTTTTCTTGCTTTCATTATACCAGTGGCAACAACTATATACGGGGGCTGGGAAATGGGGAAAACGGGAAACGGGTAACTGAAAGAAACTGGGGAACGGGAAAACGGAAAACGGGTACGGGCGTAACAGATAACGTAACAAATTGTGTTAATCTTATAATCCTAGTAGTACCTTGCTATATAAGTCGTCTTTAAATGAAATTCTAGCTGTTTCTTCTCCAGTTTTGTTGCTGATTTGTTCCTGTGTAAAGATCTTAAGCATGTAATTTAATAAAGTAGATAACACTCATGGAGAGCCTTAACTTGTGTGAACATCCTCTGCTTCCGTTTTGTTGCTTCTATACTGTAAATTTGATGTAGACTTGTAGATTACTGCTGGATCAATTGAATATTGTTTAAACTGAAGTCATGGATGATCAATGCGTACGAATTGATGGTTTTGTATTTCTGAATTATTATGCACTATAATTTTATACATATTTTATCTGTGCAGGTTGGGAACTTCAGTACTAAGTTTTCCATGCCCTCATTTATCAGAAGAGTGGACAAGCTAACAGCTGATCAAAGAATGGCTATAAAAAGAACGGGCTTCGGTAATTTGCTTCATATACATAATCAATTGCTCTGCAAGAATCTCTTAGTGGAATTAATGGAAAGGTGGGATTGTGGGAAGCAGGCATTTATGCTTCCTCCTGCAGAGATAACTATCACTCCCATGGATGTTTCATTGATTCTGGGACTACGCAGTATTGGTATTCCTGTCGCTCTTGATGAAAATGAACCGTTTTCGGATTTAGAAAAGGAGTATGGGGCTGCTACTTGGAACAGGAAAATCAGCATAACAGTAATTGAAGAGAGACTAGAATCTCTCGGCGGGTTAGCAAATGAAGATTTTGTAAGGGCTTTCTTGTTATTTACTTTTGGGACATTTCTCTTTCCAAATTCGAATGGAAAAGTCGATTCGCGATATCTTTCTCTCCTCGAAGATTTGAATAAGGTATGCGAATTTGCGTGGGGTGCGGCAGTTCTTGAGGACATTTTTTATTGGCTGTGTAGAAGAAAAGAGAAACGTATACAATATGTAGGAGGCTGCCTTATTCTTATCCAAGTAAGTTTCAATAGTTTCTGACTTTGAAGTTTGTCTTGCTCTTAGTTGTTGGTATTTGGCCAAGACACACACAATCGATGTAGTGGAAGAATCCCAAACCCTCATTAAATGTCAACTATCAAACATTTGAACACAAGGAACATAATAATATACAATGATTTTTAACATGAAAAATCTTCTTAAACCAAGAAAAAAATTACGAAATAAATTCCGAATAAATTCATCATAAAGACAGTACTGATTACAAAAAAAACCTCTTCTGAAATTCCTTCAGCATAATTCAAGTGAATGCCCGGTTGAATACAACATCTTAACATGCCTAGCAACCCACAAGAGAAAACACATCGAGAGCAACAGACAACCAAACAGTAATATATACCAAAAAATAATACTAGAGTAATATACCTGACTTTATTGAAAAATATAACTTAAATTAAACCTCGATTAGATGTCTAATCTCTTTATTCTCTCTCTCTCTTCTCTTTCTCTGTGTGACACTTCTTATGTTGTAAAATAATTTCGAATGTCCTAAAATTACGTAAGGCACGACTTTATATTAATGTCAATACACGAACACCCATCAGGTATGGACTCACTTGATAAATGACATATAAGCGCCCCTCAAATGCGGCCTTTCTAGACAAACTGCATATATGCACCCCTTGTGTGTATCAAGCACTATTTCTCTGGACAAACGACACGTGCTCTTTTCAAGCATCCTATTATATATCAACTCTCGGCCAACCCTCTCACAAATATCTCATGATCCTTTGGTGTCCTTTGTTGCTCGGATGACCATTGATCAATTCGCACATGAACATTGCATAACCCTTGCTTGACTTCTCTGCCTGAACGATCCACACGTGAGCATACACGTCCTCAAAATGACTCATCTGTTTGTTATGGTACTCACAAGAAAGTGATCTTAAAGTCTAACACATTTTTCCTCATGACCTAGTGGGGGACCTTTATCATTACTGATGATTGTTATCTCTCACTGTTTGGCAACTTCCTCTCCACAGGGATCCTAGTGTTAGCTTCCGCTTCTACTCCACCAAACTTGAAGTATTCCCATTCTCCTTCAGCTTCTTCTCCATGATAAAGTTGCTCCCTCTTACACTTCTCCTCAACCTTCTTTTTTCGCCACCTTGACCAACGCCTGTATTAGTTACCTTGGTGTCGCTCATGGCAGCTGAAGCCTATCTCAAGTACAGATTGAACGGTTGCTTCACCTTGCCAAAATCAAGATACATTTGGTGAGCTTCCACTGGTTTTTTTCGAACACCATGCTAAAGCCCTCCTCGTCAAGTTTCCTTTTTGAAATCACATTCAACCATATACTAAAAACATATCGCATGCCCTTCAACATAAATTTCATCCCATTATTTGTCCGTAAGTTAAAGTCCCTTATGCCAACTACCCTCGATGAGATGTCGTTATCTATCTTCTATTCCCCATAAGATGTGAAGAGGTGCTTCCTTAATGTCGCATGGTGTGAAGAATCGTTATCTATCACCTAGCTCGTTTCATAGCTCGTAAAGTTTCGTGTCTTCCCCATGTATACAACTAGAAGGTCTCTGTAGATAGCGATAAAGGTTTGATTATTTTCATTATGATTTCTTCTCTCTTATCGCTAGCTACTGCCCTTTTTCTCCTACCTCCTCTCAAAACAAACCTACTTCATGTGGCCCTTTTTATTACAATGAAAGTACCCAATGTCCTGAATCTTGGACCGACCATTCCTTCTCTATGACTTGCCGCCTTGGTTTCTCGATTTCCCGTGCTCCAGACCACTAGTGGATACCAAGACACTCGACTCCCCCGAAATCTCATCACTTTCCTTTCGTCTAAACTCATTCATAAGTGGAGATTGAGCGTGTCTTTTCCAAATAGTAATATTGTGACAATATGATCATATAAAGCCAACAAAGAAGTCAGCAACACTAATACCTTATCTTTTTTCTTAATTGTCTAGTCAAGTGATAACATTTGCGTTAAAATTTGATTGAACTTGTCCAAATGCTTCTCAATGATTTCCCTTTCTAACAACCAAAGGCCATAGAACTTCTTCCCATATAACCCCATTATTAAGGATTTGAACTTATACCAACCTTTAAATTTCATCCAAACCTCTATGTAATTCATCAAGCCAATGACTTTTTGAAGAGTGTTGCTTGTAAAATATAATTTAATTGTATAATTTGTAAGATCTCTTATATTTTGCCACTCCTCATTCTTCATCTTATCCAGGTTGTCTTCCATATTTCACAGTACTTTTGTCGTTCCTTCTTGAATTAAAATATTTATTACATTTTTTTTGTCAAAGAATGAAACTATTTTGCCTATTAAATTACTTAACACAAAAGGGCAAACTCCTCGACATCGACGCTATCAAATCATAATTTTCACAACTCCGAAAAACCTACGCTTTGATACCACTTGTTTGGGATTCGGTTAAAACACACACAACATGCGCAACGAAATAAATCTGAACCTCTAGTCGAATGTTATCACCAAACACTTGAGGAAAAGGAATAAACAATATATAAAGATTTTTTACATAGAAAACATTTCTAAACTAAGGAAAAAAGTACGATGCAAATTCTGAATAAACCTACTGTAAAATAGTATCGGTTATAAAAATAACCTCCTTATAACCCAAGTGAATGACCGGTTGAACGCAACCCTCTTTACATATCTAATTACCCACAAAAGAAAATATATCGAGAGAAATGAGCAATCAAACTATAATATATCCTAGAAAATAACAATAGAATAACGTACCTAATATGGGTAAAAAATAAAATTCAAATCAAATCTCAATAGGATGCCGAATTTCTTTCTTTTCTCTCTTTCTCTCTTCTCTCTCTCTCTCTGTGCGGTACTTTTTATGTTGCAAAATGATTTTGGATGCTCTAAAATTATATCAGGCTTTATTTTATATCAGTGTCGGCACATGAGCATCTATCTAATGTGTATCAGGCGTGAACTCGATAGATAAACGACGCATGAGCGCCCATTATGTGTGCATTAGGTGCTACCTCTTTGAACAAATCATTCATGTATATCCCTTAAGCGTGCATTAGGTTCTACTCTTTGGGCAAATAATGCACGTGCTCTCCTCAGGTGCTCATCATATTCTATTTAGCTGAGCTTCGACCAGCCCTCAGCCAAAAATTGCGTGACCCTTCAGCGTATTTTGTCGCTTGGATCACCCTTGGCCGACACTCACAATAACATCACGCAAATCTTGCATGACTTATCTGTTCAAGCATTTCACGCTTTATCTTATATGTCCTCCAAACAACATCTATTTGTTATGATACCTACAATTGAGTGACCCAAAACCCAACATTAATTATTAAACCATTTCGTTAGTTGAAGGCATCGAAAGACAAGTTTGTCTTAATGACATTTACTATATTGCGACAATATTATGAATATGTTGTTGAATTGGCGATACATCGTGAATATTGTCTGATGTTTAAAATATCAGTCAATGAATATGATATTTTTTGATATATTAGTTGACATTTATCCCTGACTTTCAATTATAAAAAAAATTCGCGTATGATACGATCACAATCAATATTGCTATTTCATCCATGTTTGAAGGACTTTAGGGCTTACTTTGACCTTATCTAAGACACCCTCCTCTTTTTTTTTCTTTTTTTTTTTTTTGGTCTAGGTATACCCTCGTTGTTTTCAATGTAATGTTTTGCTATACAAGTAGAAATTACGGCGACTATGCTTGAGTTCATAGTACCGCACTATGGGTCAAAACATTGTGGATAATATCTTATAGAAAAATTTATGTGGATCACCATCAGGTGACCTAATGCCCCGTCGGTTCTTCTATACCAATGAGCCTATACAAAAATAAATAGATTGATGAGTATTTGGATATGTTGTATAAAGAATGGCTCTGTAATATTACTCTTATTTGATTGGTCTTATTCTTCTGCGGATAGTTATTGAATGTTTAGTTCTTGAAAGCTAGTGAGAACTGTTGCCTACTGCAGACTTGTGTGGCCAATATTGTTTTGTTCGTGCGTGCAGATATGGTCATATGAGCATATTGAAACAGGCCGGCCAAATATGGTAGATCGCTACTTGAAGTTCCCCCGGGCATGTCGGTGGGAAAGTAGTAGGTCATCTAATCAAAGGCAGTGGTACACTAACAAGTTCAACGAGCTAGAAGAAAATCAGGTACATGGAGCTATTTGCTTTCGGGATAAGATTGCCATCTAAGAAGCATCAATACTTTCTCGGTCTAGTATGTTGGTCTTCGAGGTGTGTTGATTTTTTATTATTTTTCTTTAAAATTTCAACACGTTTTGAACGTATTGAGCCTATTCTTCATTTTTAGAATGTTTTTAGTATAAACTAAAAAAAATTAGAGCGCAATGAACAAGAAAGGGTTCATTCGAGTCATCTTAACTTGGTTCTACGTCCTTTATTTTCTGAAAAAATACTGAGTCAGATTCTTCTCTTAGTTATATCAAATACAACATGCTAAGTCTATTTGGTAATTAGAAATCTAAACCCATATTGTCTTCTCTTTTCATCATTTGAGATATGTTTCATTGCAACTCCTTTATACTGGTTCATGTGCATATTGATTCTTGTTGCGAATTTTTTTAAAAAATAAAGAAGAAATGTATATTTTTGTTGATAATATAGTATAAAGTAGTATTGTTGATCAATTATAGTTTTAGATAGCATGTCCCAACATATCATGTCCTTATTTTTGGAAAAATAACATGACAGTGTTATTTCTGTATTCATACTGGTGTCCATGGTTATGAAATTACCACTAAAATCTAACTAGCTTGTCTTTTTTAGTGTGTAAGTTTTGACTGCTTGGATTGCTTTGTAAGAAGGTGATTTCATTAGAAAATAAGAAAGTAATGCATGTGTTCATTCTTCTGAGTCAGTCAAACTGCCGATTGATATGCCAGTGTTGTTTAGGAATGTTATTTCAGGTACTAGGCTAGGCAGTCACTGCTAATTTTTTTAGTAAGTAAATAATTTGTATTAAAAATCAAAATCTGTACAGAAAATGTGCCTGGAAACTTTGCATGTTGCTGCTAGTCATATACTTTGTTTTGACATATGCTAACGAGATGATAATAACCTCTCTGAGATGGTGATATTCAGATAACTTGGGCACTGCAGCTGACAAGGGCAGAGTTAGAAATTGACATAATCAGAGAGTTGTTAGAAGCGGAGAGTGCTGGACAAGAACAGGTTTTGGTGGTGGAATCCTCTACTTCTAGTCCATTAGATGTAAGTTGCTCTATTTGATGAAAATTTCAAACCCCTCCCCCCACTCCAAAACACCCCAAAAAAAAAGAAAAAAGCAGATGCCCTTTCAGATACGCAATCCCGGCAATTATGTTTTATTTGGAGGGTGATTCTGTAATATTACTTTAGAAGGTAAATGCCTGGGAGATGTGGTTCTTTTATCCTCGGATGATGTTGCATTTCATTCATCTATTTATCCTAGTGGACATACGTATGGATAAATAGATAGATAAAATATTATGTCAAAATAATTATCTAGCGGGTAGCCCTATAATATTATGATAATAGAAATATTTGAGGATACTCTTCAGATATCTTTAAGCATCCTTGTATGATGAGGTTCCTATTCATCTATCTATCCAAGTGGGCCTAAATAAAAATAAATAAATAGATTGGACGTTACATTAGAATAGGAATATGAATGGTGGCCCTCTAACATTATTAGAAGAGAAATGTTTGGAGGACACTTTTAGGCACCTTTTTGGCATTCTCATATGATATGACATTATATCTATTCATCTATCAAAATTGGCCCACACAAGGATGAATAGATAGATCGAACATCATATCCAAACATGTTTGGAGGGTTGCCCTATATCAATCACACAAAAAGAAATGGGACTTTGCATAAGAGTAATTTGACAGATGATGTGATATTTTATCTATCTATCTATACTAGTGTGGCTACTCAACAATAATTGTCTAGATGGATGCCATGTTTGAACATGCATCTAAAAGGTGTGTGGAGGGTCGCCAACATTGCTTAAAAAGAGAAATGCTTGGACACTCTCGGATGAATTGGCATTCCATCCATCTATACTAGTATTTTCATGCAAAAAATATATGAATCAATTGGACGTCATATTAGAATAATTGCCTAAAAGCAAAAGGATGTATGAAAGATGTCCCTGTAACACTAATCTTAGCAGAAATTCTGGTTTTCCGATTATTTTTTAATCATAAATTTAACTGCCAACCAGGGGACCGGTTCAGTGAACGCTCCTCCGACTATTATGAAGGAATTGGTTAAATTAGAAGATGAAGCAGCTATGGATGAGAATACTTCAGCTGGTTTGGGGGCATCACGTGACATGCCGGTGGTGTCTGTCTCCTGCACAGACGCCCCTTCTGTCTCCTGTTATCTGCCAGATATTCAAGAGGAACAAGAGATAGAGCATTCCTCAAGCTCAACGGAGCCTTCACTGAATTCTTACTTCTCTAATGTGAGTTTTCTTTTTTCTTTTTGATATATCTGTAGTAATATGAATAAAAATATCGATATTATTATTGGTTGCGGCCATAGATGAAAGCATCTATATAGGTATCCTTGTGGTTGTATTAGAGATTTTGGGTAATACGTATTAGTATAGGATTTCTGAAAAAATTTTAAATTAGACATATATATATACTGATATATCGGATGTAACGGCTAATATATCGGCCAAATATAGGGGTATTGACTGATATTTTGAATATCAATTGATAATTATGATGTATCACCGATACAATAACATATCTCAGTTTTTTCGTGATATCAAATGCCCAAATATTGATATATGTCAGTATATATATCGGATTGATGTGTTACTGGGTCCGGGTTTTCGTGCGAATTAGAGAGCCTTTGGATTCCTCGCGTCGAATCGATCTCAAACGGGTTCGGTCTCCGTGTCCTTCGACTTGAGCCCTATATACCACAAAATATGAACAAGAGATCAAAGGATGGCGGGAGGTTCTTCCACCGTAAACACTTCAACGCTCAAGTTAGAAATCTTTTCCCGAAAATAAAAAGATACAAGCGTAAAGGTAAACATGATGGGGATTGCACAGATGCTAATATGCAAGGGGTGTGAATGATTATGTGAGGAGGTTCGGGCTCCTTTAGTATACTGTGATGAGTGGCTTACTAAGATTGTCAAGTTGAAACGGCGGTTATGGAGGGAAGAGAGCTAGTTATTTTTCCTTGTACTTGGGATCGAAGCTTAGCGCAAGATGGATCTTGAATGCTTCGAGAGTTTTAGCATGCTAGGTTTTAGATTGTGGATCTCTCTCCTTTCTCCATTGTAGAAGAAGGTATATATAGGTTCCACGGAGGAGGCCTTTGGGTACGGGAACTTGACATTGCTGAGAGCTAACAGTGGCTAGCGATGTCAATTGTCGCCTTGTGGTGGTCGCCGAGCGTGGCGGCATGGGTCTGGTTGACTTTTGTTGGAATTGGTTGAACTACTGCACGACAGCGGACGCTGCGGCTCACCAAAGTTAACCTCATCTCCCATTGGCTAACATTTTTTGAGCCGGCACCTCCTACACTGTCAATCTATAACCGTTTCGAGAGAGGTGCGGATGGATGGCGATTGGGCGTGTGTCATGAGCGCTTTGTGGGCCTCACTCCAAATCTCCTGGCCCCCATAGCCTATCAACAAAATAGTATTCCCAAGCTTTTAATCTATGCATAGTTATAGCATTATAAAACATATAAATTTAGAATTCTTATAATATTTAATACATATGAACAGGAAAACTGCGTTGAAGCAGAAAGCCGAGGAACGTTGGAGGAAGAGATTTTAGAGTTGAAGAAACAGGTGAGTGAGCTTCGGAAAGAGAACGCCATGCTACAGAATCAGATCTCGTCAGACGCAATTCTGCAAGAAGAGAACGCGAGATTGAGAAAGGAAATCGACGACCTCAAAAGAGAAAACAAGCGTGTAAGTTCTTCTTCGTGTGGCCTCGTTGCTCGACTGGAGAGGATTTTGGAAGAAGCTCAAGACGCCGCCGATGAAGGTTAACCTAGTCTTCCTTCGCAAGTTAATTCCTCAATGAATGCTCTTAGTATCCTATATTTAAACCATGATGCATTGTGCCATCATATAACACATCGGCTAATATGTATCAACATATATTAATATGTTGTTGTATCAGTGTCACATCACGGCCATAGATAAAAATATCGATATCATTATCGATCGTGGCCATAGATGAAAATATTAGCTGATATTTTATATATCAGTTAACAAAAATCGGTATGGTGCTACTTGATATCAATATTTATCGATGTTATAATAATATCATAATATGTTGTCGTACCAGAGATATATTCGATATTTGGCCAATAATACGACTATATTAATTTATAATTCTCAAAATTTTTTGCCTTTTGATATACTCAATAACGTTATTATTAAATGATATATATCAGTATCTAATATATCAAAAGAATAAATTAAGAAAATAGTATTTTGATAGGCAAATATCAGTCAAATAGCAGGTTTATTAATCGATATATTTTTATATATTATTAATATGATAAGATATTACGATATATACTGGTATATGAGCCTCTCTGTTTCTTGGATTAGCTTTTGAAAGTGTAAACTCACTGTTTTGAATATAACTAAATGTTATTAGAAATCTAAAAAAAATGCATATGTTAAAAGTTTTTGGATGTTTTCAAACAAATTAAAATAAATAATCAACATTAAATACAATAAAATTAATAAGTAAAATTCTTTAAATAATTAAATAGATGATAGTCAAATTTTGGTGTACCATTTACTTTCTAATGTAATCACGAGATAAAACTTTCTTTTACACTTGCAACCTTAGATATAGACGATATTTGTGCGGCTATGATTGACCCTTCTTTTGATGGTAAGAATGATCAAATATGGCCAAAAGCCATTCAAAACTTTAAAGAAATATAATTTTAAATCATTTGCAATCTATACTAATGTCAATGGTTTATACACGATTGTACCAAAGGTTTTTTTTTTTTATTCTCGTCTTGTCGTTGCAGCCGTAGACCCATTATAATAGTGGCTAGATTAAGCAAAGTCGGATACGAAGCTCATGTGGTTGCACCGCCACCAATACCACTATAGTCGCACCAGATCACCGCCACAAGGTATGATTTAGGTTAGTAGTGGCATATTATTATGTGTAGTTTTCATGTCTCTCTCGTAGCTAATGGTGTATGTATCTTTGTTTGTTTCCTTCATGTTTTTCTTTACTTTGGAGACGTGTATCATTGTGCTCAAGGTATATCTTAACGTTTTTGTTTTATTTTTAAGTTGGTAAAACACTTAGAAATAAAATATCAAATTTATAATTTTTTTTTACTTCAATATATTTTATTTACTTACCACAAAGAAAAAAAAAAAAAGTTTTCTTGTCTTGTAAAATGAATCTCAATTTTTTTCGGTTTTGACAATCCCTTTGAATAATTGATGGGTGAGCATCTATTATATAGAACTAGGGTTTTGCATGATCAGTTTATTATTTGACTTTAGTGTTTGAGGATATTATTAAACAGATAGATAAGAGGCACATTAGCCAAAGGTAATCAATGGTGTCCATTAAGTGTCTCCAAAATATTACATTTAATTTTTAAAATATTACTGTTTATTATGATAAAAATATCGATATTAATATCAATATCGATTGCGACTATATTAATATTGGATAAACAGGTATCGGATATATTATAAGAAAAAAATGTTGATTGTCATATAAATATTGGTTATATATTAATCAAATATTGAGTATATTAGTCGATATTTGTACGGTATATATCAATCAAATATCGCGATATATTGATGGTATGACAGTATATCTAATATTCACGGTAACTCGAGGGTCTAATATCAATATTTTAGCCGATACATCTATGCTATTTATCCATCCACGTTACCATGTTGGTTTTTTTTTTTTCTAGGGATATTTTTTGTTTTATTTTTTTGGTAAATTAATATCTTAATTGTTGCCGAATCTCCAAACCATATGATACTATTTCTCTTGTGAGGGATAACTGAAATACACATAATTATTTTTATTTTAATTAAAAAACTTATAAAATGTAATATTTAAAATTATCTCTATTATTTTGAGATCCATATATAAATAATTTCTCCTAATAAATTCACTCATAATATACTATCCGTACGAGATTGTCTTGGTTATATAATATAATATCAGTATATAAACCTTAGTAATAAATAATAATAATAATTAATAGATATGATAATTATTGTTTATACTTTTTTTATAAAAATTAGAATAATGTACCCATAATTAATGTCTATATTAATTATTTATATTAATTTAATAATATTTTTGGAGAGATTTTAAAGATAGTTAAATATATTATTTTAGCTTATCTTTTAACAGTTAAATTTTATTTATTATATAATATAATAATATTTTAAAAAAATTAAAAAATATTTTTGCATGGAGATGAATTAAATCGTAATTGAGATGGGCTCCGTCAGTGGTGACAATTACAAAGAAAATGACAAATATTAAATATATATATATATATATTTTTTTTTTTTCTTTTGAAAAAGCACGTTTTGTGCTAACGTAAATAATTAAGTTTCGACCCTAAAAAGTATAGCGGAGACAATATATATAAATATCCGATACACGTAAAAGATATTTATTTCGAGATGCTAACGAGACAGCAAGCATGCACAATATTTATAATGATAAACAATAATAATAAAGACGTGATCAAAAATTCTGCCAGTTACACCAGCACTCAAGCGGGGCACGAGCGCGCAGCGGGCGGCCGTAGGGTTTCGTGAGAAATCCTGTGGGCGCTCGAGCGGCTGGAGGGAGAGCAGCGAGCGGGCAACCTACTGGATTTTCGGCTCGAGCGGCTAGCAAGCTCCAGGCGAGCGCAGACCGGACAAGAACGAACTTAAACCCGACACCCCACAAATCGACATTAATACAATAAGACATATGGTCACGGAATATCCTAATTAGACAAATATTTTTAACACCTTTTTTTTATATTTTTTAATATTAAACCTTCTCTTACTATGATGAAAAAAAAATTCAACACCCACTTTCCAAAAGTAATTTATTTTTAAATTTTATATCGTATTGTCCCCTTGTCTTAATTTGTATCTATTTTCTAGGTGAATAATATATTATTATTTTATTGCACTAAATTTTAATTAATAATAAATGTAATTTTAATTAATAATCTTGTGTAGTGTTATAGACTCTATGTAGTATAACAAATAGACTTCTCTATTTTGTTTTAAGGTGACCACTAAAAGAAGAATAAAGTATAAATTAATGGAACATTTACTAGCGACCAATTATCAATGTGTTAAAAATATTATAAAATTATTTATTATAATATACTATTTTATATATTTTTATATTAAAATTATTAAAAATAAATATAGATTTTATCTTATTATAACTTTTATTTTTTAATATAGAAATATCTGTTTGATCTCAATTATCACATTTTGATTCTGATTTCGTACAATTAAGAGAGCGTTGCTTGATCTTCAACATTTTACAACCATTGGATTTTAACAATGATTATATCACCTTCTGATGATTGTCGATGGCGATCTCGATACTTCTTTAGCAAACATAATAATTTATTATATAAGATACTATTTTTACGATTTATCATAAATTATAAATTTATTTATTGTTTATTAATTTTAAAAAAGAATAGATAAAAATTTAATAACTAAAATTAAAAATTAAAAAACTATAAAAATAGTTGTATTTTAATTTTTTATGAAAAAAATTAATAAGAATAACTATTTAAAGAGTATTATTTAAATCTAGGTTTTTTTATTTTTTCTAATCAATGACCCAGATTAGATAAATAGAAGTGTTACGTCCGTTGAATCTGGCCGTACGTCAGATTCAATGGGAGCAGCTTTTTAAGCTTGCGGACGGACAGACGGAGCAACACAAAATAAGCAGAACTCGAACAGAGAAAGAAATGTACGGGGACGGTGGGGGAACGCGTTTGTTTACGTGAAAAACCCTTAACAGCGAGGGTGAAAAACACTACAAATGGGACGAAGCGTCCCCGGAAATCTCACTATAGTAATGAAAATGTACAAAGAATGCCTGGGAAGCTATTCGCCTTCTCAGGGTATTACAACGTGAGAAAAACAGATTTCTCTCCTCCCTCTTTTCTCTTTGCCTTAGTTTTTCTCTTGAGGATTCTTACTCGAGTGCGAGTAGATGAATTCAGAATCAAGATCCTCCCTCAGTTGCTGAAATGGGATATTTATAAGGAACGTGATACAGAATGGAGGTGACACGTGGCGGCGTGTCGAACTGCTGCCGCCACCATCGCTACTATCAGTGGAGCTTGGCGTGATAGGGACACTGTCACGATCAGATATCTGGGCTGCCAGAGTCTGCATGACTGCAGTACGGTGCATCGATCGTTCGTTGGTCGCTCGCCTCGGTGTCTGCCGTCTGCAAGTCATCCGGTAACATCCTGGCCTGGCTATTTTGGCTTTTAAAGCGGTCATCATCGCCCTTGATGGGCCATAGCGTCCTCTCGGGTGGCGTCTTGTCTTCTGATCACAAAACCTTTGCTGCTTAATCCCGATTCTCAGTCTTCGAAAATGGGCTAGTCATGGCCTGATTTGGCTTTTGGGCCTTTTGGGCCAGCTTTCTCCTGCGATCCTGAGATTACAATTTGGGCCTTGGGTTCTAGGACCCATCAAGAAGGATCCGCCAATTTAAGAAATATTTATTTTATTATTATATTTATTAAAATTTTTTGACATCGCGAATATTCAATCATATAAATTAAAATATCATTAATTTTTTCTAAAGTCTACAAAATGAGAAATAATTAGCAAATTAAAAGCTAAAATAAGGGAAATTTTTATTTTTCTTTACAACCCATTTATAATGCAAAATTTTAATTTTTATTTTGATAAAATATAAATTTATCAAAAATATAAACTAGGAACCATATTTACAAAAATGAAGTAAAAAATATACATACACATTATTCATTTTCAAGGGATAGATTTTATGTTATATCCAATTTGTATTTATGATAGAATTAGATTTTCTTTTAAAAAATTTAAAAATAAAAAACTTTTAATATTTAAGGTAATATTGAAAAGAATGAAAAGAATATTATTTTCAAATAAATTAAAAACTCTTAAAATTTAAAAGCATTTTTGGTGTGTTTCGTGTTATAACCCATTTAATAATCCCAAATTGAGGGGATTCATGGGAGCTCAATCATCCCATAAGAGATTTATTTTTTATACCTTAATTACTTATTTTTAATAAATAATTATAATTAATTTATTTTTAAATAAATTAAAATTAATTATTTTAAAATAATTATATTATATTTAATTTAATTGGTGCGAGGCTAATCATGGGCCATTCTAGAAATGGGGGATCCTGCTTCTTCCTAAGGTGAAGTAGGATTTGCTTTTCCATCTTTCACCGTTGGATGAAAATTCAACGGTGAAAGTTTAAAAAATAAAAATATATTATATATAGTTATTTTTTAAATTTTTTTAAATAATATTAATATTTAATAAATATTAAAGTAAATATTATAAATATTTTTAATAAAAATATTTATTTAAATATTATTATATAAATTTTAATTTTTACTGTTGGATTAAAAATAATCCAACGGTAAAAATAAAAAAAATAAATTCTTCTTCTCCTTAAGGAGAAGCAGGATCCCCTAATCCTTCCATTCCATCGAGAGGTGGCGATGGCGCATCTCTATCGTCCATTTTGGATTATTAAATTAAAAGACTAGATGACTTAAATTTTAAGTTAAAATATAAAAATATATAAATATTTTTTTTATAATTTTTTAATAATATTAAAATATTCGAATCAATAAAAAATTTTAAGATTATATATATATATATATATATTTTATTTAATTTAATTTAAAAATTATGTCTTAAAATTATCTAGAAAATAAATATTTTTTTTCTAAACATGTATTTTTTTTCTTAATCCTTTAAAAAATAAGCCTTTAATTTAAAAATTAAGCCTTTCTAAATATTTTTTATTATTTTTTTCATATTTCTCCTCAATTTTATAAATTTAATAACTGACAAATAAACATGTAAAAATATTAAAATATTAAACAATTAATCTAAATTATGATAACCCAATGTAAATAATTATGTACTAAAATTTGAATTTTATGCAACCAAAAATATTTATAAAAAAGTAAAAAGAAAAAAATAGATTAGAAAAAGCAGTGCCGTCGGATTTTCATCGGACGGCCTTGAGGGACGTAATTCCCGGCGTCGTAGTGCAGAATCTCGCGGCCATAAGAAAAAGGACATTATCGGAATTCCAAGTATCAGACGCTTTCATTTATAATATTATAGCCGTTGCTGCCGCCTCTCCCCTTTCAAATTCAAAACCTCCATTCCTCAAACCCAAACCCAAACCATCCCGTTCTCTCTCCGAGAAATGTTGGCAGCTCAATCTCCATTCAATCCTGTTCATCATATTCTCCGTCCAAGGAGCGGCCGGAAACCGCTGCAACCGAGGAATATTCCGGCATGTACCGCCAATGATCAGAACAGGCCAAAAGCGGGTCAACAGCAGATTGCGATCTCACCAATCGGATCCGTCAACAAAGAGAACGATCCGGTCTATATGACTCCAAGAAAGATTGAATTTGAATCAAAGGATGCGTCGTTGGCTGAGGAGCTGAGCGCGGTGAGAGAGAAGCTTGAGCGGCTGAGAGTTGACCGGGAGAGGACTGAGAGATTGTTGAAGGAGAGAGATCTGGTTTTGGATTTGCAGATGAATGAGTTGAAGCAGAGAGGACAAATTCAGAAGGAGCTCGAGATCGAAGTTGATAGGCTCTACAGATTGAAGCAGATCCAAGTTGCTTGCATGGTAAGTTGAAATTGAATCATAAGTCATCGATTATTTCTGGTTTTCGTCTTCGCATTGATTGTTGTATGTATTCGGAGATCTTGTTTTGATCTCTCATGTAAAAATGTTAAGCAGAGGACGTCTCCAATACGATCTCTCAGAGAGAGAGAAATGGAAAAGAAGACTAAGGAAGTACTAATTGAGGTACTATTTCTTTAACTACCTTTGGATTTGCTTGTGCCATGAGTTATTGTCTTTTTAGCTCAATTTCAGCTTTTACGCCATATAGTTGAATGATTTGCCCGAATTTGATTGTACACCATTGGAGTATTAAACATCGAGAGCTATAAAACCTTATACAGTAGATGGCCAATATATTGTGTAATTTTTGACAGGATCAAGTGTATATGTTTCACATATATGTTACAGAAAGACTATTTTTATCATTTGAGTTTATGACATTCACGTTATAGTGGTTCGATCACTCTCACAAACATGTAAAGGCTCAAATTTATATGCCAATAGTAAATATCATTTCATTTCATGTGATATACTATTAGAGAACTCCTTTACAATAAAGGCACGATGTTAGAAACTTCTATATGGTGTGATTTAAGGGAGGATTCAGTGTGCATTGAAGTTCACATGCGCATTATGAAAATGCTCCATTGTTTGAATCCATGAATTTCATATCACAGTGAATCAATCAAGCCTTATGATAATTTTAGGGTTGTTCCCCCTAATATTGATAAGTTTCTGTATAAATTATTGTTTATTTATTCATCATTATCTCTCTATCATCAAAATTTGTGCAAAAAAATTGTGTTTTACGTATGATTTCAATTTAACCAAACGAATTTCCCCGTGTTAGAGTGTGAAGCCTCAGCATGAGGAATCAACCGCTCACTGTGCATATCAGAGTCCAAGTGTGGACACAGAAACTGCATCATGTAATATGACTTCCTCCGCCATTGTTGAGTTCTATTGTTGATCCAATTTCTCCTTATCATCATGATAATTTTGTCCGTCTACTTTGTGTAATACCTCATTATACGATAATTCATGGAAGCAAATTTCGGGTTTTTTCCCCTTTTCGTGGTGTATGGTAAATTGTTCACTCTAGTCACCGAATTTTCTATTAGTTTGATCTTGTCAATGATGTAATTATTCATCCTCTTGCATTTTTTTCAGATTTATTAAACATGATTGTCAGAAATTATCATTGAGCAATATAAAAAAAAATCTAAAAAGCTTGTTATTGATTTTAAAATACTTGTAATGCATATCTAAAGCAGATAGAGAGAACAAGTCGATGCCATATCGAATTATTAATGTGAAATGGAATTAGAAAAAAAGGGAATTTCAATTAATTCGTTTAAATAATTTCAATAGCAAAATTTATATAATTATATAAAATGGAATAAAATTATGCTATATTAAAAGATAATGATAAACTTTAATCACATAAAAAAAGAATATTTTTGGTTTTTTTTTTTTTTAAAAAAAATAGATTATTAATATAAATGGTCAAAAAGCAAACATAAAGAGCTGAACAGTAAAAATAATAAAGAAAAGGCTCAGAGTGAGCCAATTGAAAAGGAAAAAAAAAAGTGACATCCTTTTACTAATTTAATTTTTTTTAATATTTTAAATGTTTAAATTAATTAATAAAAAATTAAAAATAAAAATAAAATATATTCTTAATATAAAATAAAATTTCATCTCTTATTTTTTAAATAAAATTTGCCTTTAAAATTAAAAAAAAAAGTCCAATTATAAAAATATCATAATAGTTTTCAATTAAAAATAGTTCATAAGATTATTCACCTATCAGGGGGTTGCGACGCGTGAGGGCGTCGCAGCTCCCTGCGACGTGTTTGGAGCCGTCAGATTTATATCCGACGGCTCCTGTCTTTTTAAAAAACAAATCATAAAATTAAAAAAAATATTTAATTATTATTTTTTAAAATCAAATGCAAAAAAATATCAAAATAAAAATAAAATAACTAAAAACCTTTTATATATATATATATATAACACCGGCCGTTGAATTTTTTAATCCAACAACCGAAAAGATGTCGCAGGGGACTGCGACGTGCGGCGACGCCCGTATATGTCGCAGCCCCCCCGTACCACGATTACAATTCAAGTGCCAACCATCAAATTTGCTTAAGTGCCCTAAACCTTGGCATAATTGCAAAAAAAACCCCCCAATATTTAATTATTTCTTTTTTATTTGATCACCTTCACCCTATCTTTAGTATTAGTGAGCTTTGTTAAATCACGTTGAAGTGTCACTGTCCAATTGTGAATTAAATATTAGCACGAATATAATGCGATTAATAATATTATTAATAAACTAAGTATAGAAACAACTCAGCTAAATGGCTATATAATCTGATATCCCAAGTAATATTATTAAATAAAATCTGAATGACAAAATGGATTGTAATCGTGTTAGTTTGTACTCATCTTAACTTAATATGTTTATTTATTATAGTAGTTGATATTTTATTCATAATATATGATATTATTATTATATGTATTGAATTAATTTTAAAAAATAATTATGTAGTAAAAATTTTAAAAAAATTAGATCAAATGAAACATGACCAGTACTTGAATAGCGCTTGTCCTACACTTGTGTATGTTTGAGGCAATAGAAGTACAATTGATGGACATTTATATACATTTGTGGCAGAACGAGAGGCACCTGAGGTCCCCTATATTAAGCGCTTGGGCGCGACCGAGGCTAAATATTGGTGCAAAATATGGCGCTTGGGTTGCCTATAGTCCTGAGTGGCGTCAGATGTACCATTAATTGGTATTTGTGTGCTAATTTGGGTACTAAAGATTACATCCACTTATGTCGATCATTTTAGATGAGAAAAATAAGAGAAGAAAGAAAAGAGAATATGAAAAGAAACGGAAGAGAGAGAAAAAAAGGATAAATATTTTAAAAATTTTTACAGTTAAATTTATTAAATTAAATATTAAAACTAACTATTTATAAATTAATTCTTTGGTCTTTTTTGGTATTCTTTAATTTTGTTTATATTTTTTATTTTATTGTACATATATATTACTCATTGATACCCCTGTTTATATATTGCTGCATGTATATCTTTTTTATCAAATATTTTAAAATTCTATTTAATTTTTATAAAAAATTAATATTTTGTTCTTTTTTTACATAATAAATAAATATCTTAAAATATTATATTTATATATTGAAGTATTTGTTGAAAAAAAGTCATAAAATATTATATATTTGAACTTATGGATTGATAGTCCATCAAGTGTTTGGACGATTTCTATTTTGATATTTGACATGAGTTTATACTTTCTTTTAATTTGAAGATTTTTATATTTGTATTTTTTTTAACAAAATAAAAAAGTTTTAGATATTTATTATAAATTTTTATTCATTGATTTGTTGAGAATTATTATAAAAAAATTAATGAAACTATATATTTAGATATCTTAGTATATTAGACACATTTAAAAATTATATCTATTATTTACAGACGGTAAAAAAAGTATTGCTTAATTCTATTTATAGTAAATAATTTATAGACAGTTTGTCTACGCATCTAAATAGTAGTATTTTAATCTAAAATTATCATGAGTATTTTTATTTTAAGTTCTCAAATTTGGCATAATTTAGATGTTCAAGATTTTAACATGTATCATATTTTATCTTTTGAAAGTTTGACATGATATGCGAATTTATCCAACTCTAGACATTTAGATATTTTAAAATCATATTATTTGCATATTGAATGATTTTATATAATTGTATTATTTATTATTTGTATATATATTATGAATTTTGTATACAAAATCATAATTTAGACTATACATTTGGATATATAGACATATTTCATTTTTCATATGTATTTACAATTTTCAGTTCTCTTATCTAATTTATATATTATATATTATATACATATATTTGTTAAATTTTAGTCTTATAAATTTTCATATTTTTTAACCCTTTCTAATTGAACAGTCATAGATTACTTGTAGGATGTGGATAGGAAAGATTTGAAAACTTTAATTATTTATTTGTATTTAGATATATATTTGGACAATTATATTGGGATATTTTTATATATAACAGCCCGTATTATTTGGGAGCATGATATCAGTTGAATTATTGTTCTATTTCATGTTGCGATAATTCGAATATTTGTTAGACATTTTTCTTTACGAATTATTTAGTTTTTTGAATAGGTTGCTATATGTTTTTGGAAATCAGAAAGAGTTTCTTTTGATTAGAATCTATATCTGCCGCCATTTATTATGAAAATTACATCATTTTGGATTTGATTTGTTAAGTTCAACCCGATATTTGAGTTATTTGAATTTTACTCATTAAAAAAATTTAATTATATATTTTTATTATTTAATTATTATCTAATTATATTGAAGTTGTAACAATCATCGAATTTGATACATCACTGGGTTCAAATTTTCATGCGGATTAGGGAGCCTTCATATTTATCGTATTGCATCAATCTCGAACGAGTCCGATCTCTGCGTCTTTAACCTAGGTCTTACGCACCACAAATTACGAACAAAATGTCAGAGAATGGCGGGAGATTCTCCTACTGTAAATACTTTGACGCTCAAGTTAAAAATCTTTCACCAAAAATAGAAGGATGCAAATGTGAAGGTAAACGTGATGGGAGTTGTATGGATATTAATAACTAAGGGGTGTGAATGATTATGAGAGGAGGTTCGGGCTCCTTTAGTGCACTGCGGTGAGTGGTTCACTAAGATTGTCGTGCTAAAACAGTGGTTACGTAGGGAAGAGAGCTCGTTCTTTCTCCTCGTAGTTGGGTTCGAAGCTTAGCGCGAGATGGCTCTTGAACACTTCGAGAGTTCTTGGGATGCTAGATTTCAGATCATGGATCCCCCCTCTCTCCATTGTAGGAGAAGGTATATGTAGTCTCCGTGGAGGAGGCTTTCGGGCGTAGAAACTTATGACAAGTGGCCTGTCTGGCTAGTGGTGTCAATTATCGCTTTGTGATGGGGATTGAGCCAAATGGAGCTGCCGATTTATATGTATTTCTCATGTTCGCTGGGGTCCAAGGGGACCGATTCTATTGACTCTCTAGACTGGGCTTGTTGCAGCGTGGACTTGTCGTGGAAGACCAGGTCCTCTGCTGGCCGGTTGGAGCGACCTGGGATAGGTAACACGTCCATCCAATCATTTGGTCACCCAGTGCCTCCCCTATCCCGTATGGAGTCGAAAATTTCACCCTCAAGTGAGGGATTGACGTCACTGTGCCGAAGGTGGTTAGTAATGGTTAGCCCAAAATCACATTGTAAACTGATGACAGGTCGATGACAAGGAACGTCAATGCTCGTGTGGCTGTACGTGGGTGAGTCCCCGTTGTGATTTTGAGCTGGACTTCTTCTTGTACGGGTACCGGTTCATTATCCAGGCCGTATAGAGGGCCCTTGGCTAATCTCATTTGGTTATTTTTTAATCTAAGTTTAAAAAATGTATTGAGATATAGTAAATTATGAGAGATTTTATTATCGATAAAAATTCGTTTCAATTAGTAGTCTAATTTACCATTTGAAATGAGGGCAGTTACAACAAGAGGGTCAGAATGAGGGCAAAGTACACGAGTTATATCGTCGTCACTAAGACTAATGATATCAGTCCTAATTCCTATCCTTGTTCTCTTGCTACTGAATGCTGCCTCGAGTCAATCTTGGTCATCACTCTTGGCCGGCCTGCTCGAAATCACACTGATGACGTCAATGGCGACACGATTCCTCGGTTGCTCTCTTACCTTATTGCCGGATGCCTCGGGGGCTTCTCCAGGTTTCTCAGGAACTGTGTGAGGTGCCACCGATGGATCAGGTCTTCAATCTCCTTCTGTAAGGTCTGATAATCTTCAGTGGTGTGTCCCAAAGACCGGTAAAAATGGCAGTATTTGGTTTGATCTCTAGCCTCTAGGTTCTTAAGTGCCCTGGATCACTTTAGGAACTTCTCATCTTGAATTTGCATCAAAACATTTGAGTAGGTATTGTTCAGAGGTGTCAGGGCCAAGGGTCTAAACTCCCTTCAGACACTCAGCTTAGATCGTGGCTGTTTACGAGGTTTTCGAGAGCCACCGTTGTCTTTGTTTCTCTTCTTCTCCGTGGTTGAACCTTCTAGTTGTCAGTCAATTTATTCGGGACACTTTGCTTCATTGGCCTCCTTAGTCGTAATGTAGGCTTGAGCAATGGCCTTTGGGCCCCAAAAAGTCTAGGGGCGCTGATGCGCCAGGTGTTTGAAAAACTTTCCAACACCAATGTGGCAATGAAAGCGCTCAGCTTCATCTTGTCAGAGTGTTAGGGGATTCTGCAAGCTTCTGAGGTGAAACGGCTAAAAAACCGCTTCAAGCTCTTCTCGGGCTTCTGGCGAAGACGGACGAGGTGCCAGGGTTACTTTTCCTTCCTTCCACCGGAGACAAACTGGTAGAGGAAGCAGTCGACGACCTCGTCGAATGATTGGATGGAGTTGGGCCAAAGCCCGTGGAACTAGAGCCTGACGTCTCCTTTAAGTGTGAGAGGAAAGCACTGGCATATGGTGGCCTCGCTCACTCCGTGGAAGGATAGTGTTGTCCGAAAGTAGTCTAGGTGATCCATTGGATTTGTACTTCTATCGTACACGTCCAGTGTTGGCATCTTAAACTTGAGGGAAGCGACTGAATCCGGATGTCCATGGCGAACGGTGACCTTCTCAGGTCGAGCGCCTATTGCCCAGCTTCTCCTTTAAACACTTGCTACCATATCTTCTTTTCTTTCTCTTCTATCTTAGGGGTGGACTCACTCCTCTTGGCATTGATGAAGTCTCTAAGCTCGGAGTTTTTTGGGGAGGCGTGCAGATTGCATTGGCTGCCCGCGCGGATGGCTGCATACTACATGAGCCCTCCCCTCTGGTAATAGGCCTCTTGTTGCTGCGGGTGTTGTGGGGATTCCGCTGCTCCGAGATTTCCTCTAGCGCTTCCCTGCTCAGGAGGCTTTGAGTTGATATTTGGGCCTTGGTGCTTGAGGCCGCTTGGGCCCCGACCATCGCAGGCTTGGTTGTTCTTATTGCTAGGGTCCTCACCCCACATCCCCTCCATCTAGATGTTAACGCCTAAGGGCCTAGGGAAGGAGCTCCCGTCCATTGCGAGCTAGCCCGAGCACATAGTACCTGAAGCGTATGCTTCATGTCACCCACGTCGACTGCTAGCTTGCACATGTCGAGCTTGAGCTACTCACTGGCACAACTACCTACAAATGGGTCATCACTGTTTGTGGTAGTTTTCCTTGCGGGTGCGCTAGTCTGCGCTCTGGTATTGACCATTTTCTGGATGGAAAAACGGATGTGGTGACAGGTGGTTAGATTTTTATTGTCGTTCCCATAAACGGTGCCAATGATGTGTTCTTGAGTCTGAATTTTTATACGGATTAAGAAACAAAAAGTCAAAAGACGGTGGGAGGTTCTCTCATCATGAATATTCCGACACTTAAGTTAGAAATCTTTTTTCGAAAATAAAAAGATACAAACGTAAAGGTAAACATAATAGAGATTGCACGGATGCTAATATGCAAGGATTGCAAATTATTATGAGAGGAGGCTTAGGTTTCTTTAATGCACTGCGGTGAGTGGCTCACTAAGATTGTTGTGCTGAAAATGTGATTATGGAGGGAAGAGAGCTCGTTCTTTCTCCTCATACTTGGGTTCGAAGCTTAGTGCAAGATGGCTCTTGAACGCTTTCAGAGTTCTTGGGAGGCTAGATTTCAGATCGTGGATCCCCCCTCTCTCCATTGTAGAAGAAGGTATATGTAGGCTTCGTGGAGGAGGTTTTCGGGCGTGGAAACTCATGACAGGTGGCATGTTTGGCCAGTAGCGTCAGTTGCCACCTTGTGATGGCACGTGGATCATTGCCGAGCGTGGACGGCATGGGCTTGGTTGACTTTTGTTGGGATATGTTAAACTGCTGCAGAACGGCGAGGGCCGCGACTCACCGGAGTTGACCTCATTCCCTCATTGGCTAACATATTCTAAGTCGGCGTCACCTGTGCTACCAGTCTACAGCCGTTTTTGAAGAGGCGCGGATGGATGGCGATTGGGCATGTGTCAGGAGCGTTTAGTGAGCATTGCTTAAAATCTCCTAGGCCCCATCGCCTGGCGAGGCCTTCTTGTCGATTGGGCCTCGTCGCTATTGGTTGGGCCTTATTGCTATCGGTTGGACCTTATTGATGTCAGCCCATATTCATACTGGACCTATCAATATTATATTGTAATTATGTTTAAGTTAATATTTCAACATGAGGCACAATATGATTATCTTGTACTAGATGTGGTGATGTATTAATGACAATAATCGTTTAAAATAAACCCAAATCATATTATTTTATGTCATATTTGTTTACATTCTTACATTATATAATATAGAAAAATTAATATATTTAAAAAAATTATTTCCTAAATTTAAATATGACAATCTTATCCTAAAACCCAAACCACTTAAATTTTTACTAATGAAAAAACCCATATGATTTTATTTAGTGAAAAATATCTGTCTGAACATTATTCATTACCTGTAGTTCAGACTTTAGTTTCTAATGGTTATTTAAATCAAGTAACTTTTGAATATTTTAACCGCATGTATTTTAACTTATATAAACAAACAACGCTATTTTTTTTAATAAAAGTGGCTATTTTATGATTTGATTGATTCCAATATATGAGATCCGGTTCCTATTTTCATAAAGTATAGATCTCGTTACTTTGTTATCATTATCAATAATCATTCTCATTATATATGGATTTAACTTTTATACGATCGCTCTAAATTACTTAATATTTTTCATAATTTTTGACAAATAATCAAAATTTAATTTGATCACATTATCAAAGTGTTTCGTTCTGATAATATTATAGAGGATAATACCACCTCCCTTATGGACAAACTCTAACAAACGAGTATTATATCTCATCATTCAAACCCTTATATTTTCTAATAAAATAATCATGTTAAACATATGTATCGCCATATTCTTGAAACCATGCATATTTTCACATCTGCTTCTTTTTCAGAACCCTTTTACAGAAGAGCCACTTTTACAGTCATTTATACTATTAATATGTTCTATTTTTCACTATTTTCAATCAATTGTCATATAAGTGTATCTACAAAAAGGTATTAAATTATTCTATTCTCAAAATTTTTAGTTGTGCTTGCTTTGTACTACCTCTTTATGAGTATATCAAATTTAAACCTTACTCTCAATTCTATTGCTTTCTTAGTTATGATATTTAACATTAAGACTATCAGTATTACGATCCCATAGCTAAATATTTTCATACTTTTAGTAATGTTAAATTCTGTAAATATAAAGACTTTATTGATATCTCTTCATTCTATTCATATCTTTCTATTTCTTCTCAAATTTTTATTAAGCTAATTTTTCACAAATTTATTGTTTGATACAAAGCCTATAAACTTACCCACTCTTAATGAATTTGGACCTTTCGATGACTCCAACGTCATAACCACATCTCCAAAATCCTTTCCATTGTGAATCTCTGTCACTCCAATTGGGTATGCGTCGTTTTATACATATTTGTGATTATCATTATTTTTTCCCCTTACTACTCTTAATGAGTAATGTAGTATCATAAAATCTACTCTGACTTTCTCTAGCAATAAGCTATATTTAAAGAACTTGATACTCTTATTAAGACTTACAATTGGGATCTAATTGCTCTTTCACTTGAGAAAACTACAATAAATTATAAATAGGTATATAAATAAAAAATAAATTCTGATAGTTTGAAAATTCAATATAAATATAGTATTATGCCAAAGGGTTTTGCCCAGTAGTATGATATTGATTATGTGAAAGGTTTTGCTTCTATTGTTCACATCATTTCTATTCAATCTTTCTTGATTGTTATTACTATATGCCAATAGCCTTTATTTTAAATAAATATAAAGAATATATTTTAAAATAGTAACCCGACTTAAGAAGTTTACTTGAAGTCTCATCTTAATTATCTTCATTCTTTTAAATAGGTCTATCGTTTTTGACGAGTATTATATAGTGATAAGCAAACTCCCCATTTTTGGTTTGTTTTGTTTAACTGTACTATTTTATAGTTCTACTTGTTTTCAATTTTTATGACTCCATCTTTTTTTTCTTATAATACTACTTTTGACATTATTTCACTACTATATATTGATAATATAATTATTACTACTTGAAAGAAACTAGACGTTCCAAATTACAACTTATTTTGACCCATTTTTCTTTTTACAAAATATAAAGTATAAGAATATATAATACATGTAAAATATATTCTAATTTAAATATAAACAATAAATAATAAAAGCAATAATAATAAAGGCAAAATTTTTGTAACGAAGAAAAATCTCGATAATTACGACTATTGAATAAAATCCTTCAATTTTAACAATCAGAAAATATATGAACTAAAAAAATTAACATACAGTTTGGATGGTACAAATGCGCTAATTTAACTGAGTTATTCTTATTTTATGTCCCATACCAATAAACTTTTTATATTTGCTCGCAACAACGGAGTTGGATGCCTTTTAGTCATCTTGTTAATTTTTCTTTACGAACCGCCAAATCTCTGTACACCCCTAGATTCAAATTTTCATGCCATTGACGTCACCTACAAAGATTAATCAGTAGGAAGATGTGTATCGAATGAAACAAAATGAGGTGAGAGAGCTTATAGTAAAAGCACAATAGTTGAGGCTAAGTTTTCTCAAATGAAGTAATTATAACCAGAAAAGTGAAGCCCTTTTTCCATTGAAATGGCTATCCAAAAATCTCATCCAAAGTGTCAGAAAAAAAGAATAAGATGACTATTTAAAGAGAGGCTAAAAAATTAGATTAAACTATATGATCGTTTAGAAATACGTGCCCCAACCTCAAACACACCTTGAGCGTGCTGCGAGTGCATGCTCTTTGAAAATGGGGCTCGAGCGCACTTGTCGCAAGTGCATGCTCTTTAGAAATGGAGCTTGAGCGTGGGTCAAGCACAAGGCAAACGTAGAAATTAGGCGATAATAACGAGCGAGAATCTGATACAAATCTTTAAAATAACGAGACCTTCATTAATGACTGATAGGACACAGTCAAGAAAAATGTCAATACATAAATGTGTCTAACACTAGTGATGATACTTTTGTCATTCTTAAAATTAAACACCTTTTAGATGAGCATTTTGAAATGAAGGATCTTGATTTTCTTTGATACTTTTTTTAGATTTGAGGCAATTACTATATTTGATGGCAACTATTTAATATAATTAAGTATACTTCCAATCTTCTCTTTCATGCCAAACTCATTATAAGACAATTATAAGTTCTCTTGAATATAATGTCAAAACCTATGTTACTGATAGCGAACCTTTTTCTGATACTATCCTTTATCACCAATTAATTTGGAGTATTATATATCTCACTATTATCAGACATGATATTATCTATATTGTATATATTATCAATTAACTTATATCACATTCGTATTTTATTTACTACATAACTGTTATTCGTATTATCTATCATCTGAAAGGTATTCTATTTTATAGACTATACTTTTTCTCATACACTTCTTTAAAACTCTGAATATGTTCTAATGTTGATTGGGTACACCTCTTTACTCATGCTTATTTCAAAGCATTATTATTTTTAGGATCTGGATCCGTTATTCATTCCATGAAAGCTATTGTTGGATATTCTTCACATAAAAGTCATGGTATGGTTTTTATGGGAGAGTTAACAAAGCATGTGCCAATTACAAAAATGGCTTTTTTTTAGGTACACTTTTCATTTGTGGTATTCCTCCTTTTGCTTGTTTTTGGTCCAAATATGAAATTCTTAATGATAGTTGCTTGTATTCACCAATTTTTAAAATTATAGCTTTTTTCACAGCGGGGTTAACCATATTTTATATGTTTTGATTGATTGACTATTTGCTACTAATTTTTTCTACCTATTAGGGGATTCTTTTATCTTATGATATAGTAAAAAAGCAAACTATTGTTATTTGTTCTAACATTAAGATTAAATATTGTATACTTTTTGATACTACAACTAAGCTTTTCTAACTTATTGGCTTTTACAAGATATCAATATTTCTTAATCCAGTGCCACTCTTTTTTATTATGGTAATTATAGTATCATATAAATTACTTAAAATGATGTGTTTTATATATATATAAAATATATTGAGATTAATTATGATTTTATCCATCATTGTCTCAAGGAAGACACCTTTCACTTGTTTCTGTTTCTTCAATTGATTAGTTGGATGATATTTTTATAAAAATTTATCCATCTGGTTACCACAACAATTTAATTTTTAAACTCACAATGAGTTCTTCCAAACTATATGAAATTTAAAAAAAATATTTAAGCATATTATATTTTTTATAAGTTCAAATATTATTATCTTTTAATTTAGACTAATTATATATATTAAAATATATATAATATTTTTTTAAAATTAAATAATTAATATTTTATAATTTAAATTATTTATGTAATTATTATTATAATAATTTTTTAATTATAAATTAGACTACCTCCTTTTTTTAAAAAAAATAATCAATTATATAATTTTACATACATAAAAATATAAAAATTATTCATTTTCTATTCTCATATTTATACTCTCTTTTTCATAATATTTCTACAATAATAAAAATATTAGTTGATTTTAGTGATATAATAATTACAAAATAAATTCTCGAGCCTTATCGATTTGTACGGATATATAAATAATATTTAAAAAAGGGCAACTGGGAAATTCATCATTAGCCTGTCCTGCGCCTCACTAACTCTTTATCGTCGCAGATGTGTCTTTTTCGTACCGTACGTATCCTGAAGGGTAAAACCGGCAATTCAAGTACAAAATACAATTCCAAAAAACTCCGGTTCAGCTTTTAATTTTTCTTTAATTATTATTTAATTATTTTTGTTTTTTTGGGGGTTACAGGTTCGCCTATCGATTGAAGGGCGGGATTCGTGCTGTTCCACTCGTCTCTCTCTCTCTCCCTGTCTCTCTCTCACATCGAGCGGTGCCACTCCCACCACCACCATCACCGTCACCATCACCTCCTGAGATCGAGGCTTTGATCTAAGGAAGAGCCCTAATTACACTTTTAACGAACATTTTCGCGGTAAGTTGAAATGCAATGGCATACGAAGGAGAGAGAAGATAAAGGAGAAAAATAATTTGGTGGTCAAATAAAACCCGCAGGGAGGGAGAGAGGGGTCTGAATCAATGATCTGATCTGCGCCATTCAGAGCTCTTTGCTGAAAAACAGACTGTCAATTTTGCGATGATTTGGTTTTCAGTTCATTGAAGGACATCTGATATTTGGTTTCTCTGTATCGCGTTTCGCGAGGTGATAAGCCTTCTTATATAACGGTTCTCCATTTTTTGCTCCCTTCTGAAATCGCCCTTTGATCCCAACTGGTTGCTGGTTAGTCCTTTTTCTCTCGCATCTCTCTTTCTCATATAATGTCGCTCCCCCTCAACTCTTTTATCAATTGTCGATTCATTTGACTGTTGACGAGATTTAGAATAGTGAACACATGTGCTATTAATTTGAAGCTTGATCTCTAGTACATTGTTGACTTTGGCTGATTTTCAGCTGCGAGGGTTAAAAATACTTTCTTTGTTATTTTTGTGTGCTTTTTCTGTGGGCTAATCTTTGTACTCTTCTTCGGGTGTTCCAGTGTGGGTATTTCTGGCGGATTGGCAGTGTTGTTGTTTTTCGGAGAAAATTTTCATCTGTCAATGTTAAACTGAATTGCATCGAGGCTCAACAATTCCGTGAAACTGGAAATAAGCGCGGTCTCCTGAGTATTGGTTCTTTCTTTGTGTGTGAGAGATAGCTCTTTTCTGGATCTGTTTTTGTGTTTGAGTGAACACTGAGAGGACCTGTTGGCTTTCTGTGACTTTTGAAGATACCTCAGAGCTACGAATTCTGGGGAAGATTTGAACATTTTAGTCCATAATTGAGTGGGTCCAATTAAATAGCTTGCGTATTGGTTCTGCTGATTTGAGATTTGGTGCTGCCACAGGGCAAGGCTAGTAAAGGACATTGAATGGCATGTCTTAGTGGGCTTGAAAAAAGTTAGATTAGCTGATGGGTAACTTTGGATGAAGAAGTAAAACAGAAGAAGGGCATGGTTGCTGCCAATGGATGAGGAAAGCACAGGAGCATCAGCTGTTCATGTTCTTGCCTGGGGGCGGTAGGGGCGAAGAAATATGATCTGTGTGTTCAGTGTTTGTTGATAGTGTTTTGAAGCCGAAGGGCTTGTATTTGAATTCTCCAATGTGCACATTGGAGAATTATTTATGACTTCTGGTGGCAAGCCATTGCTTCATTCTACAGAGCTTTCTTATCCAGTACCTCGAAATTTTTCTAGAGTTGGCTCCTTGGGCTGTCTCTGTACAAATAACTCTTTCACGTCATCTGTTTGTGACGATTCACCAATGAGTGAGCTATCCAACATGCGGGAGGAAGAGATCACCTCTGTAGAAGAAACCAATCAGCTGAAACCTCTGGAAGGCCCTGCTTCTGGTGCAACTAAGAGACTGTTCTATTCTGTTGGCTCTCGGTATCCTGACCACTTATCTTTGGAACACCCCTCAAGGGACCGCAAACGACTGGTGTCGTGGGGTGGAATGGAGCAACACACCTTTGAAATCTCTGGCACTCCGTCTAGGGTACAAGGGAAATTGCAAGAGAGATTAAACAACTCTAAGGTTCTCTGCCACAAGAGTGGGCAGTTAGATGATAATATTTTCCGGGAACAAAATCCACGATTAATTCATATTGATGATCCAAGGAGGACAAATGATAAGTACGAGTTCGCTAGCAATGAGATCCGAACAAGCAAGTATACCCTGGTCAGTTTCTTGCCGAAGAATCTCTTCGTTCAATTCCACCGTGTCGCTTACCTGTATTTCCTAGCTATAGCTGCTCTCAATCAGCTTCCTCCCCTCGCCGTGTTTGGGAGAACAGTATCTCTCTTTCCCCTTCTTATTGTGCTTAGTGTCACAGCTGTGAAGGATGGATATGAGGATTGGCGAAGACATAGATCAGATAGAAAAGAGAATAATAGAGAGGCTCTAGTGCTTCAGTCAGGCCATTTTGAACCAAAAAAGTGGAAGAAGATACAAGCTGGTGAGGTTGTGAAGATTTGTGCTGATGAAACCATACCTTGTGACATTGTATTATTAGGAACAAGTGATTCTAGTGGCATTGCTTTCATTCAGACAATGAATTTGGATGGTGAATCCAACTTGAAGACTAGGTATGCTAGGCAAGAAACAGCATCAGTTGTGGCTGATGGAGGGTCAATTTCTGGGCTTGTTAGATGTGAGCAGCCAAACAGGAATATCTATGAGTTCACTGCCAACATGGAGTTCAGAGGCCATATATTTCCTCTTAGCCAATCAAACATCATTTTACGGGGCTGTCAGTTGAAAAACACTGAATGGATTATTGGTGTTGTTGTATATACTGGTCAGGAAACTAAAGCAATGTTGAATAGTGCTGCCTCGCCTTCTAAAAGAAGTAAGTTGGAGAGTTACATGAACAGGGAAACCTTCTGGTTGTCTATTTTTCTTCTTGTGATGTGTGCAGTTGTGGCTTTGGGTATGGGTCTCTGGCTTGAACACCACAAGGAACAGCTTGATTCTTTGCCTTACTATCGGAAAAGATATTTTACGCGAGGTCGAAAGTACGGGAAACCATACAGATATTATGGGATTGCTATGGAGACTTTCTTTTCTTTTCTGAGTTCTATTATTGTCTTCCAGATAATGATACCGATCTCTCTTTACATTACAATGGAGTTGGTTCGATTTGGACAATCGTACTTCATGATTGGAGACAAACATATGTATGATAGCAGCACTGACTCGAGATTTCAGTGCAGATCTTTGAACATAAATGAGGATTTAGGCCAAATCCGCTATATATTTTCAGACAAGACCGGTACACTAACACAAAACAAAATGGAATTTCGAAGAGCTTGTGTATATGGCAAGAATTATGGGGCCTCTTTACTTTCAGCTGAATCCTTACAGGATGGGAACATTGCAGGTATATGAGAATGTGCTAGCCTTTTGGACCTGTGTTTCAGTTTGTGTTAGGGTTTGTACCGTAGTAAATATTTTGTTTATCTCTGCAAATTCAAGGTCAGCAAGCAGCAATCTTTTTTGTTACTTAGACCATGGCCTTCTTTGTTGTTTTGGTTTCTGTGGGCATCTTTTTTTTTTCACAAGATATCACTTAATTTTATGGTGAAAAGTTGCCACCATAAAAATATCGGTATTGATATTAGTCGCGACCATTTCGATATCGAATATGTCAAATGATACGTATTGGTATTTGATATATCAGATGGAAAAAAATTTTAAAAATTATAAGCTGATAGGGCGGTATTGGTTGATATGTCGGCTGATATGAAAATATATCATGATATTGTTGCAATATCGGGGGGCTTGATAACAATACATATCGGTAGATACCTATCATATTGATTGATATTTGTATCCGTTGACAAGTAAAAATCTTAAATTAGCAAGGTCAACAATTTTTTTCAGCAAAGATCTTGGTACTGATTGGTAAAGAATTAACATTTAGTTGCCTGTTTCCTTTTTGAACTCCTCACTTCTTTTGGTATTGGAATCCAAGAGTCGTATAGGTATATGTACATAACAGTCTACTTAAAGGAGTTTCTTTTGTTCTGAAGGTCTTCTAGGATTGTCTTCGTTGGTAATTATGAAGAGCAGTGAAATGAAGTCAATTAATCTTCCCATTTTTCTGGGAGGTTGGCTAGAGAAAATTTTATGGATACCTGCATCTGACCTTCCTAAACCCTACAATGTGGGAGGCTTGTTTTTGGCCTTTCCCTTTTTTGTTTATTTGTTGTTTGTGCTCCTTTAGATGTTGCATAATGTAAGGTAATATCACGCATAATACATCAAAAAGCGGTTGAACCCTTCCCAAGATCCTGCATATTATGAGAGCTTTGTGTACCAGGCTGTTTTTTTTTTTATATATAAATTTTTTTCACTCCTTTTGGATCTTCTGTTGTTCTTGCAGCACCTTTCATTCCAGGTATCTTTCTGAAGAACAATAAAAAATAGTGTGAATGTGTTGGCTTCTTGATATTAGTTTAAGTACCGAATTGGCAAATTAGACACTTGAGTGTGAGCTTCTGGACTTCTTATTTGTTTGTTTGTTTTTTCCTTTTTTTGCATAGATAGTGTTTGCGCAAGTTTTAAAAAGAGGAACGTTGTGATGCATATTTGGCATTGTTGCTTTTCTGGCATTCCTTAATCACATGCTGGGCATACTATAATGCATAGTTAATTATTTAACAATATCTGTAGTTAGCAGTGAACATTATTGGACTTTTGAAAATTTGTACTAGTTGCAAGCATTGCTGTTTATCAGCTAATATATATACGGAATGTTATTCTGTGATCAATGTCAATATGCTTATCTCATCTCGCTTGTGGTTTTCTTATAGCTCAGTATGATTGTTTGGGAATTATCATTTTGTTCTTGACCTGATTTCCACACTGTTATGGAATTTTATTGTAAATATATAAGACCGTAAGGTTGTGGATTTCATGGGTACTTAAGAGGAGTCCGAATTGCTTGAAATTTCAGATGGATGCTGAATTTTAGAAGGATGCCTCTGATTGTAAAATCAGAATCTTTGAATCCAAATCTGGACAATAATTATTTCAGCACTTGGATATTGATGCTTTATAGCATCATATGAGGAGTTTCTGTTGCTATGGAAATTTTAAAGTTGGAACTTTTATACTGAATTTAGGGGATAATTTCATCCAAAAACAATACATGAGATAAAGAAGTAATTAGCTTTAGCTTCTTGAAAACTCCACCATGGGAAAGCCTTTAATATGAGAACTTGGATTTCGTGTACATGAGGACTAGCCAGCTAAATGATGTTCATGCTGGACTCCAATGCCTACATGTTTTAGCTTGCTTATATGGGTTTGGGTGTGTATGTCAGATATGGGTATTTGTTCTGGCAGACTTTTCCAATTTTTCATAGATTTGGAGAGTCAAAGTGTCATGCCCTTTCTCAGAGTTGTGTTAGGCATGGGTACTTCGGGATGGAAGTGAGGAGTTAAGTATAATTTTGACTAATTTGTGTTTTTCAATCAGTTAGATATGCTGGTAGGCAGCTTTTTCACAATTTTCTGTATGGATCGTCATGTTTTAGTAAATTATATTCAAGGCTGAGCTCTTTATGTTATTGTTAGTTGGTCTTTAGGTGTATATCATTTTCACCTCAAAATTATGCAAACTAATGCACATCTTTTTATATTTGCACCTGTCTAGGTGAAATTCCTGGGTTCAGTCTCCACCAGCTTCTCTCTATCTCCATCTTATCTATATATATCCTTTAACTTGCCGATTAAATAGGGAAAATGAAGACACTTCTGTAAAATTATTTGGAATGCGACATGGCGGTGATGCCCTTTCTCCTGTATATATTTTTTTAACTCCTGCTTGTGTGCCTGTAAATGCAGGGTTGAAAGGAGTAGCAGCAGTTCCCCGAGGGAGATGGAAACTTAAGTCTGAAATTGGTGTTGATCTACAACTTATAGAATTGTTGCATAAAGACTTGAATGGAGAGGAACAGATTGCAGCTCATGAGTTTTTCCTTACACTTGCTGCATGCAATACCATAATCCCTATTCTCGGAAGTGACTCACGAGAACAAAATGAAGCAATCGACTATCAGGGTGAATCTCCTGATGAACAAGCACTAGTTGCTGCAGCCTCTGCTTATGGTTATACACTTTGTGAGCGTACTTCTGGGCACATTGTGGTTGACGTTAATGGACAGAAACTGAGGTAAAAGATGAAGCTTAAATGTTTTGGGAATCTGATTTGCATCATGTAGTTTTCTTACACATGCTTGTATTTAAAGTCTATCTCCAATATGTGCTAGTATTTTTTTTTGGTAAGTGTATTGAATAAAAAATTGTTTGTACTACCAAAAAGAAAGACAACCTGCGTGCCAGTTTCCAAAAACAATATGTGCTAGTAAACTGATCTTGGAATCATGTAGTTTTATCATTCTTGTTTGCTTAACTTAAATGTTGTGTGCGCTCAATTTTCTAGCGAATTTCTAATATGGTATACTTTTGAGATTACACACTATATTAAATGTTAATCCGATTACCGGGTTACATGTAGGTTGGATGTTCTGGGTCTGCATGAATTTGATAGCATTCGCAAAAGGATGTCAATTGTAATTAGATTTCCTGACAATTCTGTAAAGGTATTGGTGAAAGGTGCTGACACTTCAATGTCCGGCATTTTAGTCAAAGAAAACGAGAGGGATGATTACATTATGATTACAACACAGGGCCATCTTACTCAATATTCATCACTTGGTTTACGGACACTGGTTGTGGCTGCTCGAGATCTCACAGATGCCGAGCTTGAAGAATGGCAGTACCGATATGAGGATGCGAGCACATCATTAACCGATAGATCAACAAAACTGCGTCAGACAGCCGCTTTTATAGAACGCAACCTAAGGTTACTTGGAGCCACTGGAATTGAAGACAAATTACAAGATGGCGTGGCTGATGCTATTGAATCCCTCCGGCAGGCAGGTATTAAAGTTTGGGTTTTAACCGGCGATAAGCAGGAGACAGCGATATCTATTGGCCTTTCTTGCAAACTCTTGACGACTGATATGCATCAGATCATTATCAATGGAAATTCAGAGGATGAGTGCAGAAACCTTATTTTGGGGGCCAAGTCTAAGTACTGTCTCAAATCTTCGAATTGCCATGTTGAGTGCCGTGTTGAGTGCAGTAAATGGAAAAAGGATGTCACAAAAGATTATCTTGACATTCCTGATGATTCCAAGTGTGTGAATAGAACACCATGTATTTCAGTGGAGAAGGAAGGGACAGAAGCTGCTTCATTAGCGCTCATTATCGATGGGAATAGTCTTGTTTACATTTTGGAGAAAGATCTGGAGTCAGAGGCATGGATCTATCCACTCTTTTTATGCATAATTATTATATTTCTGTTTTCGATGTAAATAAGCATTACTTGCTACATTGCTTATTTTGCTTCGTATTGCATTGGTGGATGAAAATAGCTATATTGGTTTCGATCGTGACTGTGTTAGTATTTGACAACATATATTGGTATCAAAATATCGAAAGAAAAAAATATTCTAATAATCGTAAACTAATTGGGTCGTGTTGGCTGATATATCACGATATATCACCAATATACAAATATATCGTAATATTGTTATGGTGTTGAAAAATATCAATATCGAGGATATTAATACCAATATATATCAGCCGATATGTACAATATCAACATATATTTGCATCAATGGATATTGGTATTAGTTGCTGCCATATTAGTGTCAAATATATCGGAAAAAAAATTCTGAAAATTTGTAAGTTAATAGAGCTATATCATTGATACAACAACGTATTATGAAATTGTTATGGTATCGCGAAATATCAGTATGGGGGGTGGATACTGATATATATCTGTCGATATTTACATTGGTGCTTGGCATTCATTATATGGCTTTCATTTAGGTCTAATCATACTGGAATGCCCTTACATATCTGCTTATAGTATTTCCATCTGTTGATGTTTGCATGTTAACTTTGAGTTTGGTTGACAGCTGTTCGACCTTGCAACTTCCTGTAAAGCTGTGCTTTGTTGCCGTGTTGCACCATTGCAAAAGGCTGGAATTGTCGATTTAATCAAGAGTCGCACGGATGATGTGACATTGGCTATTGGTGATGGTAAGTTTAATCTCGCCTGTGTTGATATTTTCTCCCGCATTTTCCTGAGTTGCATGGCATGTGCAGCGCTATCTAGAAGCATCGACACTACTCACGGGCTAGTGTATCAATGTCCAACATATGTCAAACATTGACACTCGTCTACATGCCATAATACTTTGTTATTTTTCTTTAGGAGTCTAACACGTTTTAGATTAAGGTTATTTTGTAATTTTGAAAAAAAATGATTCTTGCATATGGGAGGCATGTTATAGTATTACTCTTTATATTGGCTTATTTGTACATTTTTTTTCCTGTAAATTTATTTGAATGATGAAACAATTTATATATATTTTTTCGAGTAATTTAATATAAAGTAATGTCAATAGATTATATTCTCATATCTATAATAAACTATGAATTTGAATTAACATGTCCTTAGCATATCATGTCTTCATTTTTAGAAAGCTAACATGTTGTTGTGTCAGTTTCATATTATGTCCTTGTCCCTATGTGTATTGTGTCATTATCTGAGTGCCACTCGCCTGTGCATGTGCCTTGTATTTGTTTGCTTGTTCATAAATCCATGCCAAAAGTTTTATAGGTGAAATGAAGTCGATTTTTCTTTTTCTTTCCTAAAATAATCACGTCTTTAAGGTGCAAATGATGTTTCGATGATCCAAATGGCGGATGTTGGTGTCGGAATTTGTGGTCAAGAAGGACGTCAGGCAGTGATGGCATCAGACTTTGCAATGGGGCAATTTCAGTTCTTGAAAAGATTACTTCTGGTTCATGGACACTGGAATTATCAACGTGTTGGCTATTTGGTTCTCTACAACTTCTACAGGAATGCGGTCTTCGTATTTATGTTATTCTGGTATGCTTTATCCTTATCTCTTTTGAACAAAATTCTTCCTAATTTTCAGTCGTGAAATAACGGCTGTTGATGATGATTTCCTGAAGTATGTAAATGGTTGACACACATATATAGTTTAATGTTGTAATTTAGTATCTAGAGCATGGGTGAAAATATCTATATCGATGTTAGTTATGGCCATGTCAATATCAAACATATTGTATAATACGTATTGTACTATTAGATATATCAAAAGGAAAAAACTTTTGGAAAATCAGAAGCTGGTGGGGTCTTATCAGCCTTGTCGGTTAATATTTTGACTATCGGCCTATATATCGTAATATATCACTGATATGGAAATATATCATGACATTATCACCTTATCAGAAAAGAGTAATATTGTTCATATACATACTTGTACACCCACTTATACTGAAATTGCCAAACATAGATGTGAGTACTACTTTTATTTTAATTTTTTTCTCTCTTCCATCTCTTTCTCTATGCCAATTTTGACAATTTCAGTACAAGTAGGTGTTCAACTGAGCATATGAATATTATATCTCATTGGAAAATGTCTGTATCCGAGGGCCCTGATATTTAAATCGATGATCTGGAGGGTTTATCCCCTTCATTAACATGTCAGATGCATGTCAAAGTCTTCCTTACTGTGTTGTTTTTAGTTTGGGGGAGTGGGGAGGAAAATTAAAGCCTGTAGTTCAATGTAGATTACTGTCAAGAGAGATGATCCGAGGTTGCAGCTATCTAAGATGGGTGATAATTGCAACATTTTTTGCTATCTAAGATGGGTGATAAGTGCAACATTTTTTACTAAATCTTCTATCATTGACTGTTTCCTGAGAAGAAATTTCTGAAATCAGCCAAAGTGAGATAATGGTTTGAAAATTCTTAAAAACAATAGATTTCATTGCCTTCGATATATTAGTCAACAAAACAGAGAGGTTGAAGATGTGAGACTTTTTAATGCTTGTTCGTTGAAAGGAAGAAGAGAAATTCTTCTAAAATATGATATTATTTTAATGTAAGTCTAAAGTTAAATGAAAGATTGTATAGAATAGCTATGAAATTAGCAGTTTTGTATGGATTAAAATGTTTGGGCAATTTTTTTATGCATACGAATATTAAGAGTGGCTAAAGAAGATCTATGGATGAACAACTGGTCTATTTCCAAAGACACAAAATAAGATGTGAAAATTCAAAGTAATTTGGAATTTAGTCCTTATACCCTCTGGTTTTACTACATGCTGCTAACTATGGTTAGTTCAAACCTTGTCGAATGACAAGAGTATTTGTACTTTAGACTGTATTATTGTCATTATTGGAAAAACAATGATGAAAATATTGATATTGGTCACGGTCATATTAATATTGAATATATCGGGTAATATATATCGGTATCAAATATATATATAAGAAATTCTAAAAATCATAAATTGATAGGGTTGTATTAGCCGATATATAACGATATATCGCTGATACGACAACATATTGTAATGTCGGTGTTTTAAGAAATATCGGTATCAAAGAACTCAATAACAGTCAATATCTACATCAATGGTATTGGTTGCGACCTTATTAAGTGGTAATTGTCATACACAATTTTTTTTTTTCAAATCAAAACTTTGGGGCAAATATCCTCCGGCAACATATTTGCGATTTTATTGTCGTTTTGCATATCAACCCATATCACCCCATGTTGAATATTTCTGTTGTCTCATATCACAGGTACATATTGTGCACGGCTTTTTCAACAACTTCTGCTTTGACAGATTGGAGTAGTGTATTTTATTCCGTTATCTACACCTCAGTACCAACTATCGTAGTCGGTATTCTAGACAAGGACTTAAGCCATAGGACATTGCTCAAATATCCAAAGCTCTATGAAGCCGGTCACCGGCATGAGAGTTACAATTTGCCACTTTTCTGGATCATCATGCTCGACACATTGTGGCAAAGTCTTGTTCTCTTCTATGTCCCTTTTTTTGCATACAGCACGAGCTCAATTGATATTTGGAGCTTGGGAAGTTTGTGGACGATTGCTGTAGTAATCCTTGTGAATATACACTTGGCGATGGATATTCGACGATGGATGGTTATCGTTCATGCTGCGGTTTGGGGATCGATAGTCATTACATATGGATGTCTGTTGGTATTGGATTCTATTCCGGCATTTCCTAATTACTGGTTAGTCCTTGCTCTTGAGATATTTTCTGGTTACTAATGTCTTGTTGATTATGTGAGTTATTAAAAAAGGGCAGCCCAGTTAATCAAGCTTCTGCTATGTACGGGTTTGGAGATCACACCTTGGATATATTGTACAGTTTTTTATCCTGCATTGTGCAAGACGCTTTCACCATGATTCAAACATGTGTCCACCGGGTCACACTGCATGTGTCGGGGTGTTAATGGTTCAAGTAACCGAACCATAAGCAATTTTTTTGACCCAATTTAGTTTAGGTCAACTGATATTTTCAACAAAATTTACTAAAATTATGAATTCATTTTGAAAAAATATATGTTATTTGGGTTTGAATCCATTCAGGTTAGCGGGTTATGAGTTGTTTAACACCCATATTAAAAATGTATATTTCTGTAAATAAGGAAATAAAAAATGTATGTATACATATATTACCAGCCAAGTAAGGTAACTGCAAAATTAAAAGCCATCAAAGCGAAACTGAAGTAAAACCTGAAGAAGGTTGCAATACTCTGACCTGAAACAAAATCGTTACTTTATGATCTTGAGATTTCTGCATCACAACGCATGCACCATTGAACTTCTCAGGCCTAAGACATCTTGATTTGTAAAAATCTTGCCATTTCAACTTTTTACACATTCATGAATATACCAGAAATGATATCCATATCAATGACTTCCATGGATCCAATTTCCTCGGACGGAGAGAAGGAACTCATAATCTGAATGATGTCAATATCCATGAGAAAGTGCATATGTGGGATGACAGGAAAAGGATAGTGCGGTTCTGGGAAGGATAAAGACTTTCAGTTTTTGTCGAATGACTAAGAACTTAATAGGAAAACAACAGTCGTGTTGATAGAATGTTCAATAAAGAATAAGGATATCCCTATTTTTTGGCTCAGCATGGCTCAGGCTTTCAGTATATTGGTTTTTTTGACACTCTTAATGGCAACAAGTCTATTGCTGCGCCAAGGTCTCTCTTCAATTCAAATTATGTGATGGTATTTTTTCTTCTTTTTGATTTGCAGGACAATTTATCATCTCGTGAAGTCGTCTACCTATTGGCTTACAATTTTTCTGATAATAGTTGTAGCATTACTCCCTCGCTTTCTCTGCAAAGTTGTGTATCAGATATTTTGGCCTTCAGATATCCAGATTGCTAGAGAAGCTGAGATTCTTAGAAAGTAATCCAAATTTGGAGCCAAAGCAAAATCAAGGTTCTGGTATGTATATTAACCTTTCACATACAGGCTCAGATTTGATACAGCTTCTCCTGTTTCATCCACTGTGTCCTCTTCTTGTGGCCTGGAGTTGCAGAGTTTCAATTGTAAGCATGTTCTTCTTCGTTGTTCTTCCCTTAGTTTTTCGCTACTTGATTTCTCATGAAATTGTTTGTGCTCGGTGCTTGAATTTAAACTGCCAATGATTATTCAATTTGCTAGAGAAGTATTACATATACATTTTAAGAAACATTGTCACTCTCCTAGGGCCTAAAGTGGTGTTGTCTGTCGTATGTCAAATGTTTTTACTGAAGAAGCATTGGCATTGACATATGACACTGGCACAACACAATATTGACACGACGACATACTATTTGCCCAGAAATGAGGATACAATACGTTTGGGGCATGTAAACTAAAACCATAGTTTATTATCTTTTCTAATTGATTATCAAAAATTAGTACATATAAAATTAACAATAAATATGCATATTTATTATTCTTTACTGATAAATTTTTATAAGAAAGTAAGCCATTGAATTAATACAAATGAGTTATGTTATAACATTTTTAACAAGTTTTTATAGTAAAATAATTATAATGATATAATTTAACATACTAATGCAAAATTTTATACAGTAAACTTTTTTTATATACCAATTAATATTTACATTATAACTTTATTGCTTTGTACTTTGTGATTATCAAAAAATAAAAATTCAAGCAAAAACTCTAAAATGAAAATGTGTCTCAAGCGTGTATAAAACATGTTCTAAGCATTTCCAAAATGGGTCCAAACATGTTGGGAATGTCGGTGTCTGATATGTGTTGGATGCCAACATTTTAACCCCGAGAGATTGAGGTTCTTAGGTTTTAACTCTATTTTTTAACTCCAATGTGCTCTGAAACGGTATTCTTTGACATGTCAAATTATTATGTTTTATTTTTTTTGATTCCGACACGTTTTGGGCGTGGGATGTGCTTGGATACATTGAGTAATTTTGAATTTTTTTTAGAAAATTAGGTTTCATAATATAAATCAGAGAAAATTTGGGCATTTCTTAAGATATTATGGAACAATTCATATATATTTGCTTATATGACTTTTTATTGTTGAATTTGTACAAAGTAATGTTCATCAATTATATTTTGGTATATATATTAGATAAATTGTGAATTCTAGTTAATGTTTTCTCAACATGTCGTGCCCTCATTTTTAGGAACGAGGCTTGTCGGTGTCGTGTTCGTGTCTTATAAAGGTGTTTATGCTTCTTAATATACATTTCCACATAGAATAAGTTTGTTGTCACACATTCATCCCTTAGGGGAGATGAGCTTGCAGCAAAGGTAACAATGCTTCTTTATGAAGGAAAAGATGATCTTGCGATGGTAAGGTAATGCTGTGTATTTCTAAGTTCCCCCAAATGTGGGACCTTCATGCATTATGTATATCTAGATATCTAAACCTCAACTCGTGGGACCTTCTTGAACTTTACCCTCCCATTTACATTTATCTTTTTTGTGGAGTTAATGGTAGCATAAATACTAGCTTCAGCTTTGATAAAAGAAACTTGTGGATTAGGACCATTTGCATTTTTTGCCCAGAAAACTAGTGCTTGAAGAGACGCGGATGCCCTTTTGATAAGTACTTCCACCATTAACCAATTGCAACAACAACAAAGCTTTTTAAGTCACACGGAGTGGAGTAGGCTAAGAAAATCTGTTTTTTCTAATTCATTCAATTTATTGTAAAATCTTCTAAAAATATAAGCAAAATTTAAATTATTTTTTATCACTCCAAGTTTTTCAAAGCTTACCTCTTTCTTTAACTCACATTTTGTTACCATTGTTTCCTTTTAACTTATATTTTAAGAGCTCGAACCATTAACCAACTGGGAGCCTGCGATATTCTATGACTTAATTTGGGTGCAAGCGGCACTTGAACCCTGGGTAGCTAACTATTATTTGGGTTTTGTTAGCCCCTTTTTATCGGGCACAATGTACACGGAAACTTCTAGAACCAGATGTTCATGAAATTCTACTACCTTTTTTTCTGACGTGGAGCCATAGTTTTGTACTGGTATATAATTATCTATCCTTCCCTTCTATGATTAAATATTAATATCTCTCTCTCTCTTTCTGTCCGCTGAGCATCTGTATGTAATTTCTAATTATCTTATGTTCTGGTGGGGAGATATTAGAGTTATCATCCCATCTTAGTGTCTTTCCATATTTCCATCAGTACATAATCTTAGCCGTCCAATTTGCCAAAATAAAACCATTTTCGTTGGGAGTATAAGGTAGAATAAAAAATGAGATCACCCTCATTCATAAGATTCTCTGGGGTTAGCCTCAAGCAACTGCTTTGCTGTAGAAGCTGAAGTTGCCGCAGATGGCGTTTGGCTTCTGAAGAAGCTATACGAGCTTTTATAATATCTATAGTGCTTCTTGGAAAACCCTGCGCAAACTGCAGCTTCTGCAGGAACTGTAGAAGGGCTGAATATAATCTAAGAAAGAAACAAGGATTAGATTCATGCACGAAAATATCGATATCGCTCGTGGCTATATTGGTATTGGACATGTCAGATAATGCGTATTGATTGAAATTTTGAATATCAACCGATTTATGATGATATATCGTTAATATTGCAACATATCACAATATTATCTCAGTATTAGAGAGCCAAATACGATACTCAGCCAATATTGTTATCAATGATTAGATTACTAAGAGCATCGCTACTTGTACAATTCTTTTGACAACATTTATACAATGCTTTTTCATCTATAATTTCTGTATCAAATCCATGTTTTACTACTGTGATGGAATTCTGATTTTGATACTGAATTCACTGTGCTAGTATATATTTTTACTAGGCACCCTTTCTCTGAACTTATCAAATATTTATGGCACAGCGTGTTTTTGATTTTGGCAGGTTGATTTCTTATGCCTTATAGTAAGTTCTGGAAGTTCTGATAATGGAGGAATGGAAACAGAAGCTGTGAACGCTCAGACACAGGAAAGAGGATTTGGAGGATGCAGCACAGTTGCCATATAATTCAGGTTCGTGAGACTGGGGATTTTTTTTTTTTGTGGGCAAAGTAATATGGAAAATTCATTAGCAGTTTATATTTTCTAGTCACAATTTTCCGTTGAAAATTTCTTTTCCATTGAGTTTTGGAAGATCAAAATAGAGCTTGGGAGACGGCAAAACAGAGTGAGCCCGACTCAATCGTTCGATTAGCCCACCTAACAGACGATGAAATTCTCGATCGATTTGATCGAATTTAACTGGGATCGTGAGCAGATTTCAATTATGTGCTGATTAGGGATCGGTCTCTGGTTAAGAGTATGCAGGATCAGGGACTAGAGTTTAACTATGGTTTGGTTAGAAGTGATGGGTAGTTAGGAACAAAGGCACCAAAGTGTATGAAACAGCTGCTTGTAAATTCATACCTAATTGAGTTTGGAGGTTTTTTTCCCCATGAAAGGAGGTGCTCCTTCACTGATTTCCAACAAGTTCGGATTTGATCCAAGCACAGAATAGCATACGAAATATTGTACAATATATATCAATATCGGCCTCCCGATACAGAGACAAAAATGCAGTATGCTGTATTGGAGATATATCGGCTAATTTTGAAAATTTTCAGCTGATACTGCTTCACAAAAAATAAAAAATAAGAAATAATTATATTTAATACTAATAGTTATTATTTAATATTATAAGTGTGGTATCATTCATGTATCCTAAAAAACTTAGGATATTCTAGGTATGAAAGAAACTTTAATCATTTATTGATAATTACTTCTATTTTAATAATTAGCTGATATAACAAAATGACCTAAGTATTTCACCATTTTGATATTTTTTTTTTGATAAGTAATTAAAATTGAATTAAAATAAAAAAAAATATAAAAAAATGTTCTACCTTTAAATGTTTTGCCGATTTAGTGGTAGAATATAGATGTTAGGATAAACCCAGAGTAACCATTTTAATAATTATAGGACATTTATTTATGGATATTTTATTTCAAAATAATTCTCCATTCCACTTTCCCATTTGCCCACCATTATAAACACACATTAAAAAAAAAAAAAATTCAGAAATGTTTGGGTGGCTAAATTGAAAAATGATACATAGACAGATTAAAATTGAACCGTTCAACCGTTCAGGTTTACTAAGATATAATTAAAATATGTAAAAATCATAAATAAATATTTTAAATTATCTATATATATAAATAGGCAAGCAACGTTGCTTTGAACCCCTCTACCTGTAAGGCTTATAAATTATTATAAATAAAAAGATTAGACTTAATTAAGTTTTTTAAATAATGCACAATCACAAGTACACATATCCACTACAGCCTGAATTATATTTTTTAAATATTACTTTTTATTTTAAATAAATATCAATTTTAAAAAATTATTCCACCAAATCATATAATTATACAACTTTTTAATGTTCACATTATTCATATAAGAAATTTTTAGATAATATTTTTATCTAAAATATAAATATTCTTAGGCCAAATAATTGGATCAAATTCAACTTAGCCCTCGACGGTCACACTCCTGACTAAACCGAACCCAACCCCGACCCAGACCCACAATTAAACCCGTCCCAATTGATATCCCTGAAATGTTAAAAACTTCCCTTGCAACTTTCAATCAAAAACACAACACACAAACTCGGACGATAAAATCCTCAATGACATCACATCTCTCTATCGACCCCACGAGAGGGGAGAACACCCCCAACTTATTACCCCTTAAATCTCATCATCCTATTCCGACCGCCTCCCCCAACATCCTCAGCCATACTCTAAGAAATAATACACCCAAAAGACATAAAAAAAAGGGAACAAAGACGACAACGAGGGAAGTGCAGACAAGCTGTAAACTGTTCGAGTCGAGGTGGTGGTTGACCGTTTGAGTTAAGGTGGTCATGCAGCAGTTCCTTCGAAAGCATTTGGATCACAGGAGACATACCTGCTCGAACACAAGTAACTCACCATCAGTTAGTGCTTGGCGAACATGAACAGATGAACATGTATTGGAAAATCTTCGCCAGCTTTGATTCATGGGCATTAAAGAACACAGCTATAGATTATGAGGCTTACTGCATTAGAAGCTTTAGAAATAATCAAATATATACAGTCTTATTTTTATATTTTAAAAGGATAGTTCTTGTGGTTTGAACATTGAAACCATAATCCGAGCATCCTGACCCACGATCTTTACGGGCGGCCAGAATCAGGACAGGACTGGGTAAAATTGTCGTCCCTAATTCCGGGACATTATAATTTCAGGGAAATGCCACATTGACGACCTCAAACATTAGACTTATTGAGATCTCCTTATAATATAAAAGGCTAAGACAAAAATAATATGATAAAATATTATCTCAATCTCAGCCATCTACTACTTTTAAAATAATTTCAATGATTCAGAGGATAATAGAGCCAGATGTATGGAAAGATCCATGATATAGGGATGCATTTGCCAAATTCTTCTAAGACAGACTAACCTTTTAAGTAGTGATTGATCAAGTTCTTGGTTCTCCATCATCATTTGAGTCTCTAAGCTGCTTGTCAAACGTGATTCTATAAATGAAGAATGCTGCAACTGCGCCGCTGCATTCAGAAAAGAAAAGCATCAACAATTCTGATCAAAGATGAAACATAAGGCAATATATGAAGTATCAGGCTCCTGATATTGATATTTATTGATACCGTAATAATATCGTAATATATTGCTGTATTAGCAATACATCAGCTAATATTCTAAATATCGGCAGATATATCATGATACTTGGTCGATATATCAGCCGATATTTTCTTATCAACTTAGAATTTTTAGAATTTTTTTTCCGATATATCTCATATCGATATGTATTGTCTAATATAACCGCGACTGATATCGATATTGATATTAATATTTTCATACATATCCGTATTAAGGGTTATTATGACACTTATTTTAGGAAATCAGACTCCAAACTAAATCCAAAGATTTCAAAATACTTCTGTCAGATAAGAACATGATTTCAAGAGTGGGGGATTATCTTGGAGTTGATATAGTATAATGTATCCGTGGATTGAAGTATCGGAATCAGTGCTGCTGCATCGAGGGATACATATTGGGCACAAAATTTGTTTATGAATCAGAACCAGGAAAAAATATTAGAAAATATACCATAAACACGTCATGATTTTGTCACATTAGTGAGAAATATCAGAACTGCTCAATACTAATATTTCCTTCCATGATAGGATTGAGCTAGATGCATTGTTCCAAGTGGCAATAAATGGTAGTATGGGTGCTACTCTAGAAGCGCCTTAGCTTAGCTAAAAAGTAAGAGAAAATAACTAGGTTAATATGTACAAGGAGTTGTATCAACTGACAAGAGGTAATCATTAGAATCATCCAAGTATCAATATACGTTTCCATGCCCAGCTGGATAACTTCTATTATGTAAGTGCCCCATTGATGCAAACATCGGGACCTCTTGATATCGATATTTTTAACATTGTGACAATATTAAAATATATTTCCATATTGGTGATATATCGATTGATATTTAAAATATTGATCGATGCAACCGATAAAACCCTATTAACTTATAATTTTTAGAATGGTTTTCCTTTTTGCTATATTTGACACTAATATATATTATCAAATATATTTGATACAAATATCGATACTAATATTTTTGTCCATGAGGTGCATAGAATGAGATGAATAAGGATATAGTTTTAAGAAGACGGCCTCATTACTACTAAATTCCCCCAAAGAAGGGAAAGGGGAAAGATTCATCCATTTCCTTTTTCTTTTTTGGGCACGGCAAAAAGGTTTATTAAATATATGTTTGAATTTGTCAAATGTCATCTGAAATTCAAGAAGGTGCAGCGTGTATTGGTCAATGCAGTAATCAACGTTATCAAATCAAGGTAAAAAATCATCTAAGTAGGACAAGAGGAGACGAGAAAAACCTTATCATTGTAATAACTAAACTGGCAAATGATCGCCCCTGCAGGAAAGGGAGAAAGGTAAGAAATGATTGTATAAGTTTGAAACATACCTCACATCCAACTCAACCAAACAACATTATAATTTGATTATGAAAGAAACTACCTGAGACAACAGCCTTATCTCCCTCAGAAATAAAATGCCAGCTATCACTGCATCGTTTAAAAATCAAACACCAAGGTTAAAGGCAGGAAAGTTAATTCAAAACTGAGTAACAAAACATGAAAACTTCAGACTTCAAACCAAAGAGTCAGCTAAGATGCTATTTGCAGAATTGGATTATCAGCTTGACATGATTTGAAAACTTAAAGAGTGGTGGCAAAAAACCCCATCCTGATCTACATTGCTGAAGACCTAAGAAACATAGACACTCTCCCGACATGTATCCAACATTTTTTAAAATTCCAACATGCTCCAACCACATTTTGAACAAGTTTTAGTTCAGAATTTTTGCTTATAGTTTATATCTTTTGGCAATTACAAAGTATAAAACAATAAAATTAAAAAATAGATATTTATTGATATATAAAATTGTTAATTATATCAGTATTAGTGTTCTACTATAATAGCTTACTAAAGATATAATAATATAACTTATTTGTATTGATTCAATTGCATACTTTTCTTTTTTTTAAGAAATAAGAAATAAAAATATTTATAACTAATTTAGTACAAAATAGTGTGGCTCATCAAATTAGACAAATAATAAATTATAATTTTAGTTAATAAGTCCCAATATGTCGTGTCAGTGTTTCTAAAAATAGCAGTTGATGTGTCAATATCATGTTACGTTGTGCATGTGTCAATGTCCATGCTTCTTAGCTGAAGTCTAACAACAGCCACAGTGTGTGGCTATGGTTAGCAGTTCTTTATTTTCATTTTCGAAGGAGAAAAAGATAACGGCCATAAGCTAATGTAAAACTTCTATTTGCAATGAGTTAATTAATTAGTCACTTTAAAGGAATTGGTAGTATTTCATGAATAGGAAAGCATTCAACATGCGTGAATTTCAAAAACTATTACAATGCACACAAGAAATTACAACTCAAAAAAGCAACAATTCAGTATTCATTTATTTTTCCCAGTGAGATACTACAATTAAATGCAACAATTAAAAAAAAATTAAATAAGGCCATTCTAAGGTTCATTTTATACAGTGCTAGGTTTATCGATCCTTTGTTACCAACAGAATTAGAGTCCGAACGTTACACTTATCCAACATATGAGAGTCCAAATCCCCATTTTTCTTTTTTTCTTTTTTGTGGGTGGGTTTTTTTTGGGGGGAGGGGGGGCTGAAATAGTGACCAAATCCACACTTATCCCCACAAAGTCCACTATAATAATACAGATTTTTGCCACAAACAGGTGGAGAAAATCAAGCTGAAGCAATCACAAAATCCAAAATTTCCAACAAAAGAAGTACACTATCCAAACAATACCAAATATTTGTGCAGCTCTGAACTGAAGATGCAATAAACACTGGACAGCAGATGCTACAAAAAAGAAGGCCTGAAATTCGGGTTTGCATCTAATCATACTGGAATCCTAGAACAGGAGTTCTGCAATTTGTGCAGAAAGTTGAAATTGCAATTTCCAATTTTCTTTTACCTATGAATTGGATCCTTAACATTGATGAATATTTTCAGTTGTATGAGACTTTGAAATTGCAATTGCATAGACCTACCAACCATTTAAGTTTTCTAATTGTACTTGAATTCCAATATGAGTCAATTCTAACTCCAATTTTAAGATCCGACTGAAGTGCAAGTTCAGTTTCACAGAGAGATGAGATCAATCATGACCCACTCCTTGACTCCTGGTACTTTTTAGTGAAACAAGAAAAGATGATGTCATTAACCCCAGGTGGTTTGGATTAGAGCCTAAATATAGGTTAGGAAAATCATTGTTTGAGGATTTCCCGCAAACATCACTAATAGAAAATGCAAGCCACCAAGCCTGGAGGCATAAAACACATGAATATACCCATTCAGGTTCTTTCAGTGTATAGATCAAGGAGAAAGTCTGCATTTTCCATTTCTTTTCTTATATGAAACACGAAATAGCAATCTACTACCTAAATGAGAAAGAAACAGGAAATATTAACAAAGAATTGCAAAAATAAATCATGGAGTCATCCAAATATTCTTCTTATTATCCATAATACAAGCTTCTACAGTGTAGAAGATAAACCATTTCATCCAAATGCTAACCTGCCTGCCCATTCAAGGCCAATGAAGAGGGCTCTCTTTTTCTCCATGATCTTAGACTTGATACACTCAATGCCAATAGAATACCCCCAAGGATGATACCAAACCTAATGGCAGAGATGCTTCCAGTTAGCATAAAGTTAAGGAAGCCACCAAGAAAAAGAATTGCACCTGCAAAGGTAAGAACAACATGAAAGACCGGAATGCTAAGGAGGCAGAATAATATAAATCATGACACGCTTAAATTAAACAAAAACTGACAACTATTGTAGATAAAGGATCCATCAACGTTCGTTCGAAGCATCCACAGAAGGTATAATGGCCAGAAACGTATTCACACAACCCATGCCCCAATTAGAAAAAGACACTTTTCAAAGTACAACTAAATAAAATTTCAGCAAACATTACACATACCATATGGTATTCCAATGTAGAAGTCCCGGACAACAGATATATCACTTAGATCATCAGTAGAAGCAAAAGTTTCCACGACATCCTTCACAGGTTCGGGGTAATTCTCGGCTGCTGAGGCCAGATATTGTTTGCCTTCCATGCTGAGGTCTTTTGCAATAACACTCAAATCATATCTTGCCTTATCAGCCCGAATTTTCAATTGTACTGCAGTTTCCTTGAGAACAGCCAAGGCTTTCTTTGAATAGACCACGTATGCTTCTTGTGAAACACTCTGCAGCTTCATGGCCTGCTCCTTAAAAGAAGCTAGCATCTGCTCCCAAGCTTCTTCTAATTCTTGGTCTCGTTTGAGGTCATTCTTATCCTTCTCAATTTCCAAATCTGAGGACTTCTGTGAGAAGAGAATTGTGCATCGAAAACATCAACAGAAACTCCTAACACATACAGGACATTAGAAGAAAATATGGATACAGTAAACAAAGGATGAGCACAAAAAAATCACACGTTAAGACCTTCTACATGAATTCACACTTCATCTAGCTATGAGTTACCTTGTAGATAAATAAAATGGGTAAATAAGCTGCACATAAATTGCCTAACCATAAATCTAAAACTAAAAATCTATGATGCAAATTCCGGACAATGTGCATCAACTATACACATGTTTATCATAATTCACTTTCCATTCAATCTTATCCAACTCCCTTTCCTTTCGCCCCACTTTCTCACCTTCTACAATTTTGATGCCTTGAAATCGTCTTTTCAACTCTTCCCAATATTTGCAAAGCACCTAATTGCCTCATCATATTCAAACCTGTTGAAAACCTTAATCCCAAGAGGCATGATGCCAAAAGCTCCTTCGCTTAGTTACATTTCTTTCAATAATTTAACCAACATAGAACAGAATAAACTCCTTATTAATAAGTTAGACTTCCATAAGGGTCAGAATCTCTGTGAAAATGATAAAAACGTCTCTGAACACATTGCAAGCAATACATGAAAACCGAATCATAACACTGTGTACCTAAAAAAGTCTTTGAGGAATAGCCACAATAAAACTACTTACCCAAAAAAAAACCCACGACTAAAAAGCAAAATTATAAGCTTAAGAAATTGCAAACTCACTGATTCTTCGTGAGGAGCCCCAAATGCAACAATCGACCGGCTATTCAAACTCTTCCTCGGGAAAGCAAGCAGCCCAATCGCCGCAATCCCCTTCGGCGGAACACCATCATCAACAACCGGTAATCTCCGACACTCCGTACGTCGAAGAGATTCGAGACGCAGACAAAATGGAGACCCAGGAGAAGAATAGCACGACGCCAACGAAGCTCTCTTGAATTGATGCCACAAGCTAGGCTTAGGGTTTGCGATGCAGAAGCAGTCGACAGACATCGCGCCGAAGAAGAATCGTAGATGAGAGAGAAGTCGATGAACGAGGAACTGAGGAGAGTAAGCAGACAGAATTTATAGACTGCAATGACGGAGGCAGCGGTGCAGTTCAAGGCTTCCAAGCAGGAAGAAGGTAAACCGCCAAAGATATTCGGGTTCCTTCCTTCGAAACGACTGCGCTTTCGAGTGTATTACACGCTCCGGTGCTTCGCGTGGGCGGAAAAGTAGAGTACATTGCCTTGCTGTATTGACACGTAATCATTTGATATTCACATTCCGTGCTTATGTCCCACTGTATCGGCAAGACATTTGACAGCTGATCATGTTAATTAGGCTATTTAAAAACATATTTAATATTATAATTTAAAATAATCAAATTTTTAAAATAATTTTTAATATTTAATTAATTTTTTTAAATATATATATATTTTTATTATTTTTAATGTCATTATGTATTTTTTTAATTACACGATTTTAACGTCAAAGATTGACTCAAGTATAACATACTAGCGAGTGGAGCTAACAGATTATTTATCATTGATATGAGTATAAAAAATATATACTCATTGTTCTTTTCCTATTATAAGATTTTAAATTTTGATCGATTACTTATAAAATTAAAAATTTATCAGATTATAAGTAACGAAAAAATTTAGTCAATATTATATTTTTATTAATCAATTATGATCTACAATAAATCTGTAGCCAAAAAGTAAACCACATCGACCAGGAGGTCCCGAATTACTTTTACTATTGGACTAAATAATTTCAGTATTTACTAAGTTACATACAAAATGTACATTACATGCAAACTATGGTGAATTTGTGCCTTTATTTCTTTTGTGGTGGTAGTCATCTTCATCTTTGCATAGAATTTCTCAAGAAAAATATACACATCATATAAATTTACGCAAGATCTATCATTATAGTGAGACGGCCTAACATTGAAAGTTTTTCACCAATATTTAATTTTTTTTCTAAAAGATATATTTAAATATAATATTAATGAATATATTATTTTTAATATATTTAAATATTTACGTAAAATTATTCTTTAAATTTTTATATTTATCTTTGATGAATCTGACAGAATGCGAGCTAGCCTAGAGCTTAACCTGCAGGAGTGATTGTGGCCCGGTGGATGTTTTCACTAGGCCAAGGCCTAGGAAGCGTGACCATGGTCATTTTAGCCTACCAAAAGGAGAGAAGTCCAAAGGACAGCAGCCCATTACGCGGATTGTCAAGTCAAAGGCCCTTATAGCGGTGTGGTTGGTCCAGGCAGATTAACCCGAAACAGTTCAGCAGGAAGCAAATGATTAGGGTTGCACATAGGGCCACACCCAAGGTCACCCCTCTTGCGTGGCCGTCGACTGCCCTAACAGTACGGCGTAGGCAAATAGGCAGAACTTGCCATAATGTGACCACAACAATTGTCCTAACAACTCAACAGCGATGACAGTTACAGTTTAGTGAATCTCTCAGAAAAACAATTACCATACGACGACCTCAAAGATCGTCCTGGCAAAGGAAAGAATGCCCCTAAATAGCCACGATTACCATATGCGCCCCACACACAATTAATGAGATAGCTCAGTGAATCTATCAGGGAAACCGATATTAACCGTGAGGCCCAAGGAAGGCCGCACGGATTTCTGTTCTATAAATACCTCTTCATCCCAATAAAAAATGGAATCAAGAAATTCTAATCTTGGAGCATCCCAGAAGACCTAGACTACCCTCACCCTTCAGCATCCCAGAAGGATCAAAGGGCTTTACCCCAAACCACTTTACCTACAAGTGCATTATGGAGATAAATTGTCCTATGATGGTTTAAAGAGATGTGTCCTACTTATAAGTAAAAAGGCTTTTTTATTACCTCAAGATATCTTTTCAAAAATAAAATAAAAACCATGACCGTAGTCTATAGCCTTTTCCAAAGCAAATAATAAATCAAAAGAATATTACTCGACCTCAAAACTCAATACTCCTCACACCCTATAACCTTTTTATTAGATATCGCCGTAGTGTTCACATCTCAAATTTCGTCAATCATAGAATTGAGAGATCAAGAGCTTAAACACTTCAAAAAAAAATTATTATCATTTGAACATCCCAATCAAACAGGTCCAGAACAACCACATCGACAGCAACACAGCTGAACCCAAATACCTCTGTGGCCCTCACCGCCACCACTTCCGCCGCCACCTACCCCCCTCTCATTTCCTTGCTCAACAAGGTGAACCAACCGACACATTAAAGGAGGTTCTCACACAATACTAGATAACCAGCAAGAGATGAATCAATGTCGAAAATAACATAACCGGCTTAGATAACCAAACATTAGCCATAACTTGTTAATAGCAGTTTGTTCTTGATTTTATGCATTTTTTTCTCTCCGAATGTGAGTCGAAGCCCTTGAAGCACAGATTTTTTAACCTAACAAAGAGAACATGGACTTCCTACGGCCAAAAAGAGGCGAAGCAACATCAAATATAATAGACGTATTGGTAGAAATAATGCTGCTTCCCATAGTAATTAACATGTCGGCATTGTCATCCCATGGCATATTTCTGCGTCCAGCCGCGAGCAGTGGTCTCGTACTTGGCCCGGTCAGTCTTATACATGTGGGCTATCTCGGGCACGAGAGGATCGTCGGGATTTGGGTCCGTCAGCAACGAGCAGATAGAGAGCAGAACCTGGCAAAAGGCACGTAACAGTAAGAACAACACGAGCAGCCACGGAACTATTAAGCCTTTTTCATCAATCAAAATTTTTATCTAAATCAGGCCCTCAGATAAACTTAAGAAAACTTAGAGTGAAATGATGAAAAACTATTTTCAAATTGCCGTTAGTTTCATAACATATTACACGCTAAATTGAATAAAATGACAAAAATTAGATTTTTGAGCAAAGCCCACTTAGTGGGACTTGATTCATTGTGGGTCCCTCTATGCAAATATCGCGATGCGATATGTTGCGTGATTCTCAAGATATCAGTCAATACACCAATATTTCCAACCAGATTCCGATTGGCAACTACAGATCCATTAAATTCTCAGAAACCAAATTGGTGTTTCTTTTGGTTGAATGAAGGCTCGGAGGAAGTACATTTCTTGAAGAGGTCCGTCAGGCACCAGGCATGGATTCATTTAGACATAATGATATGGAAGAGTTCCCAGAAATAAGTATATCATGAGAGCTGTAATCAAATCAATGGACCATTTTCATTACTGGTGGACCACAAGGTGATCCATCTATGGCTCCAATTCGCCAATGGTCCCAGAGAGTTTTGTATCGATTAATTTACGTGCCTCCCCTGACAAAAGTCCCAAAGGCTTTTTTTTTTTTAACTTTTGCTTTTTGTGCATGTGATTTTGATGGGATCAAATGCATCGACCAAAGAAATTGGTTCTATTTTATAAATTCATCGTAAACTACTACTACTAGCAGGCTAGTAAACCGAAGATGTAAATATCAGTATCAGAATCCCCCGAAACAAATATTGTTTTGAAATCTATACAACATCACGACATGTTACTGTATTTATGATTTATCACAATATATCGGCCAATATTTAAAATATCGATCAAAATGATCCTATAAACTTACTATTCTCAAATTTTATTTTTTTGATACATTCGATACTAATACATATTATTTAATATGTCTAATACTGATATAACCGCAATCAACGCCGATACCGATATTCTCACCAAAGCGGTAAACCCATCCCCGAAAGAAAATATTTATAAGGTTGGGCCTCCATTAAGGGTGGGATTTTCCTCTATCGGTAAATGTAATTTCACCTATTGAGTACGATTCCACAAAAACCATTACCTCCCACCTTGTAGACAGAAGCAGTAGCAGAACTAAGTTTTGTAAAATATCAGAAGCAGTAGATGGAAATGAAATTCTTCTGGAATTTCCAGTATTCCGCCTACCTTGTAAATGTATTAATTTTTTAATTTCTCCTCTGAAATATACCAAAACAAATCTCTACTACCATAATCTTATTTGCTCCTCCATCCTCTCTTCCCGATTATTATATTGTTAATTTTATTATTCTTCAATATAAAGATTGTCTTTATGCCTGCAATATATAATAAGTCCCATGAATACTGCAAAGTATTCAATAATGTACTTAAAACTTGCAATATATTTTAATAGGAATTTGACGTGCTTTATTTGCTCGGCATCGTCATGGACTTGTTACACTTAAAAGCAGAATTCTACCTTCAAGTTTTACTGAATCTGCCGATATGCAGAAACAGAACTAAAATCAAGTTTGAGGTCCCATCCAAATTTTGGAACTGGTATCAGAATTTAAGATTCCTATAACGATTCTCCCAATTTCACCTTTTGTTTCTAAGCAGACCCAGTTAATCAAAATTTAGACACCTAAAACTATGTCCAATCATGCCAACGGCTCCCAAAATTGTCTCAGAATGAGGCACAGCTCAGGACAATTGGAGAAAGGTTGCTGAAACCAGCAAAGACACCAGAGATTTCAAAACCAACTAAGAAGGTACAGAGCTGACAAAATTATTGATTAATGAAAATTGAAATTTGAGGATTTCTCGGTATTGCATAGGTCAGATTTATTGAGAAACCATTCAAGATAGGGACGCATCAGTGACTTCAAGCCATCTGAGGAGTCATTAGGTGAAAACATCAATCTATGCGAGCTCGGGTGTTGAAAGGACATCAACAATACTCGGCCTCAGCTCCCCTCGAGATTAAGGGTATAGTATATAGTGGAATCCTGTGCCCACATAATGACTGGGAGAAAACTTCAAAATCTAGCTGTTGGTAGCTAATTCATCAGGTCAAGACATATACTAAACATGGATGAAAATCTTGGTATCAATAACAGTCGTGGGCCATATCAGTATAAGACATATTGAAAAAAAATTCAGATAATAGGACAATATCGGTCAGTACATCGTAATATATTATCGATACAGTAATATATCGCACTATTGTCATGATATCAGAAAATTCGGCCGATATTACTGTGATACTAACATCTTGAAACTGACACAGATCACAGGACAGGTGGAGATGCGGTTCTTGAAATATGAATACAAGTGAGATAAGGAAGATGGCTGCAGTAATTCTGATAAAAGTGTGATCATGATTCAAGCTCTGACAAGATCACCACTTCACCAACAGAAAGTCAAGTAATCAGCAATTTCCAATCAACATTCATACGTAGCATTCTTAGATCGATGAGCATGCATGTAAGCCTATTTCTAGTTGAAGTGGCAGTTCTATTATCTTTTCGACCATGAAAGGCTTGTAGGGACCATACTTTGACACATTTCAGTAATATAGAGACTATGAATAAAAATATATGTATTGGTTGTAGCCAAATCGGTATTGGACAACATGTATCAATATTAATATATTGGTAACAAAAATTTCTGAGAATTGTAACCTGATAAGGTTTCATTCGCCAATAAATCGGCCAAATATCGGGTACATTGACCGATATTTTGAATATCAGATAATATATTATTGAAGTGAAAATATGTCACGATATTAACGCGATATTAGGAAATATCGACATCAAGAAACCCAGATACTGATACATATCAGCTAATATTTTAATCTTTGGTAGAGACTTAGAGGATGGGATAAAGACTACAAAAAGGTGCTAAATGTTAAGATCTAAGCATAGAAGCAAATGTTTGATGTCGATCATTTAGGGTAAATTGAAATACCTTAGAAATTGTGAGAGCAGGACTCCACTGCTCCTTCAGGATATCAAGACAGATGCTTCCATTGCTATTGATGTTTGGGTGGAATACCTTTGTCATAAATGCCACCTGCTTAGACAAATGTATGCCAACTAAATAAATAAACACAAAACGCATACACAGATACAGATAAGTTGCTGATTTTCCTAATAAAAAGATCTAATGCTAATACCATGTTTGGTAGGATGGAATAGAATCATTCATACCTTACTTCCAGTGAAATTATTATTCAACCGTTTGGTTACTGCAATAAGAGGAACAACAATTTCTAAAGGAATTGTTATTATTTCAAAACAATGAAAAAAACCCCTTGGCTTTTTGATTCCCGGTTATCCAAGAATAACCATTTTAAGATAGTTTCCTCATTTACCCTACCCCAAACCCTGATATATCTCCATCCCCTCATTTCAAATCATTTCTAGTGGCGATGTTTGGCAGTGGCAGCTTACCTGCAGTCAGGAGGAGAAGTTTGCTGGATGACTATATGTTTTTGTATAAATATTATTAATAATATAAATTATCATGTTTTTCAAATAATTTATTCTTTTGACTTGAAAACCAGTACAAATCTAGTTTTGATCAGGTCTTGCGTAGCCTAGTGGCAGTCGACCAAGAACGGTATATGGGATATTATAGAATATTATAGTGCATATTGGAATTTTTTTTTCCTTTGGCTAATGGTAAAAAAGTCGTTTTATGTGAATTCCTTAGCTAACTGTTATTGCATACCAAATACTAAAATATTATTTCATAAGTCAATTTTAACTATTAGTGACTAATCAAATAAGCAAATAATAATTCTCAACTTGATGCCTATCTTAATTAATTCCCTGAAAATAATTATGTTACTTTTACTTTATTCCATTTTAACAACCAAACGTAACGTAAAAGTACACAACTCTTCCAAGAAAAGAAGGAAAGAAAAGATAATGATTTCCGTGCGGTATGGAATACAGGGAGAGAGAAACTACTTCCAAAGACCGAGGAGAATGAAGATCAGTTTTCGGCATCTCTTTAAGAGGTCAAGCAATCTTATACAAATATTACTATTATACCGCTAGCTCTATACAATTTTAGGGTTAGATAAAGATCAATTTTATGGCTCGATCAATGTCTCTGTTAGCTCTCACTTATTTAACGCCACTTCATTAACAACTGAAAATGAAATGCATGCTAAAAGGTTGCCTCATTTTTTTCACTGTCAACAGCCAAAAACCCATTAATTGGGAGCCTACAAGGCAAATCCAAGTGCATAATACAAGGTAGGCACTAGGGAGACTAAGCACCTAAGCACACATTTCATCTAAGAAGTTGACTAAAGGTTTTACTCATTATAATCTGCAGGCCCATGAAACCTGATCCATTCCAGCGACAAGAGAAGCAAAGACCATACATAACATGGCTGCCACTGCTAGGCCACTTAACTAAAAAAACTCCACCTGCAACAGCTCACCTTAGGAGGCTTAAAAGGATAATCAGGAGGGAAATGAATGCTGACAAGGAAAACCCCCCCTGTGTACGGGCTATCGGCTGGTCCCATGATAGTTGCTTGCCAATGGAACATGTCTTCGCCAACAGGACCTGTCACAAACAAGCCAGTCATTTGAGAGACTAATGGAACACCACGAGTAGGAATGAATGCTGATGACATGAGAAACCACAGCATTCAAAACAAAATTTATGATAAGCAATACATTTAATTAGTCACCGGAAGACAAGTGAGAAACCCAACAAACAAGAAGCCTCCCATCAACTCTGATTTAAGTCATGCATAAAAAACCACTGACGTTTAGAAGAGGAACCCCAACAAACTTGCACAAAATTAAAAACATTCATTGCAAAGGAGAAGACTAGTTATTGAGCAAAAAAATTCACCAGTGATATAATTGCAGAAGAATCAGAATTAGTCATGGGTTCTTAATGACCACTATGGTGACCACTTTCCACCTGCCTGTGCACTGCAGAGTTAAAAAAACAGCATGCCATCTAACAATTGTTGATGAAAGAGAATAATTGTATTACTAAATCAAATTGTTGTACTATTTAATCCCTTATTTGGAAATGTTCAAACTCTTTTAGATAGCATGTAAAAATACATAAAAGTTGTTTTCCAAATAGAAACTTCTCAGACAAACATGTCTAACAAGAGTTCTAAATTTTTTGTAATTGGTACTTTTAGTTTGACACAGAGAAACTTATCTTCAGCTTCCCTTATACTGAATCAATGGAATGCCCAACCACCAACATCTTCTTAGAGTATCAAAACTACCAATTCTGTGAAAAAATACATAAAACAATATCCATTTTGCTTCAGATCAAAGATATTCCTTGGTGATGAGTCTTGGATCCGGGCTTCGAACAGGTTCGGATCAAGTTGATCGTCTAAGTCCAACTCCATTCACTGAGTTTGGATCCTGCACACCACAACTAAAAACAAGAGGTCAGGTGTCGGCGGGAGATTATCCCACCGAAAATACTCCGACGCTAGAGTCAGAAATCAGCCTTCGAATTAAGAAGGTAAAAAGAAATGAACGTAAAAAGAATATTGGGAAAGTGTTCGTAATGGTGGGTTGGCTCACGTTTAGAGATGCTTTTGTGGCTCGTGTGGAGCTTTGGCTCTTGTCACTAGGTTCGCAAGGAACGTAGTGACAGAGAGAGAGAGAGTTAGTATTCTAAAAGCGTGGGAGCTTTGCAGTAGAGAGAGAGGGAGAGCTTGTTGATGAATGAAGGCACTTGTGTGCAAATTTTAGAGCGTTTTGTGAGTTGAGTAAAACATGCCCTGGAGTGGGGACTCCATGGCCGTTTTATAGCTGTGATACTAGGCAGCCTTCCTTGGGCAAGAAGGCTTGATTTCCACACTCTGCTCGGATTGCTGCCTTTCCTGGCATGGAGCTTTAATGGTGATAATGAATCCTCGGATCGATTGCCTTCCTTCTGCATCTTATATCCGTTAGGGTTTATTGTAGATAGGAAGAGGAATCTGGCGCTTTCCTTCTAGGACGTGCGCCAAATCTACTGATGACCGTTATAATGGAGATTGCCTTCTGGAAGAGTGCGAAATTAGAAAAGAAGACCGTTGCTGGTCGAAGACGGAAGCGTGGGCCAAACTGTGCTTGGCCCACGTGAGGCTTGCTCGTAGGTTGGCCTACTAGTGATGCTTCCGGTCAACAAAAATGTTGACCGCCTCGTGAGTTAGCCGTCTGTCCTGTCCTTGAGCTTTGCCGGTCTCCTTGGCCTTTTGTCCGGTCAACGGCCGGCGTTGACCGTTCAGGTTCATACGGACATTTGTGGGCCTGGGCCGTTCCTCCTTCTTGGGCCAGCTCATTACGGGCATACCCATCACTAGCCCCTCATACTGGTGGTCTAGACTCCGACCTCCATCATATTCATGATGGGATGCACTTGACTAGGATACCTTGATAAAGAAGCCGGCCGCGACTTTAGGTCTGTTGATCGCGCTACTTGTAGTCGTTGACCGTAAAGTCAAGGTCTAGAGGACAAGCTAAGGAAGCATTAACTGAATTCGTTGACCATCTGGACCAAAATCCGGAGAACTGGCGAAGGAAGTGTTAACCGGATTCATTGACGGTCCAGGCCAGAATCCAGAAAACTGGTGAAGGAAGTGTTGACCGGATTCATTGACCGTCCAGGTCAAAATTCGGATAACTGGTGAAGGAAGTGTAGACCGGATTTGTTAACCGTCTGGGCCGAAATCCGGAGAACTGGTGAAGAAAGTGTTGACCGGATTCGTTGATCGTTTGGGCCACGATCCAGAATGCAATATTGGCGCCGTCTGTGGAAACGCGACGAAAAGTCTAGCATCTCCCCTCAACACTCGAGTTTCAGCGAGCGCTATGGCTCGAAGCATAGCCTCTCATAACAACGATCCCTCACTTGGTAGCCATGCCTGGGGGCTCCGTTCCTTAACTCCAGGACAGGAAGGGAAGATCGGCACCCCGAGCACAAGCTATTTCCTTAACTGGAACGAAGTCACCCGTGGCGACGACCCCTCATCGAGTAGCCATGCTTTGCGTCTCCGTCCTCCAACTCCAATATAGTCGAAGAAGATCAACATCGTATGTGTGAGCCACTATATCAGCCAGAGACGAAGTCGCGCATGGGGATGACCCCCCTACAGCCATGCAAACAAACAGTCAACCCCGAGCATACAAGCACTCGTTGTACAGCCGGATACTCTAGATTCATATTCCCCCGACCATTCACACCTGCTTGAAGGTGTAGTGCTAGGGGCTTCGCCATTCAGATCCCCTGGCAATCAAAGAAAGCCAGCATTATTAGATTTGCTGTGGACTGCCCAGCCAATCAATGGCAAAAGATCAGATCCAGTGGAGCTTAGGGGCCATAGGCCGAGGCGCCTAACGAAGCGCCCCGACGACCCTCCAAAGTGGTACACGTAGAACACCTACGACGATTCCACACCAAATCCAAGTCTTGCATACATCATACCGTCTACTTGAATCATATTTTCATTAATAGGGTAGTAATATTATCTACTCATACGAGTGATTACATAACACTGTATAAAATCATGCGACCTAGACTGCCCCTAAATCAGGCGGGTTTTCACCAGCTCGTAACTAAACCCTAGTCATCCAAGCGGCCCATAAGCGATTGTAAATAAACCCTTGTCATCCAAGCGGCCCGTAAATGATTGAATTAAACCCTGATCATCCAAATGGCCCGTAAGAAGTCGAATTAAATCCTGACCATCCAGAGAGCCCGTAAGCGGTTGAATGGAACCTTTGTCATCCAAGTGGCCCACTCGCGGTCTAATTTCAAACCTTAGGGGGCTTTTCAACATGCGTGCAATGACCTTCTCCCGACAGTCAGCGGACTAGGACCAAACGCATGAAAGCTACGACGTTCTCAAATAGGGCTGAGCATTGACAATACATACGAGTGACGGCCTAGGCTAGCAAAATCCCGGTAATGATAGCCTCAAAGCTTAGTAGGCAACCACATCTTCTCAGCAGAACGACCTCCTTTTGGCAGGGGCGAGCGCGACCAACCAGACACGTTCGTTAAAGCCAGGAGGCTTAGACAACAACCGCGTCTCCTCAGGGCCACAACTTTCCTTCATGGGAACGATCAGGATCCAACGTAAGTCATCCCCAACAGCCCTAACACTCCGCTAAAAAGCAAAGCGGCATCCTTGAAGTGGAAGTCACTGAGGTCGGGATCCCAGGCTCGGCCGTGGTCACGATATTAACCCATTTGTTTGACCCGAGAGCTAAAGGATTCCCAGTGCCAACAACTAAGCTTTCTGGGAGCTCCTCACTCCCAATCCCATTGGCTAACTCACCAACAACAATACACAACGAGAAGAACCCTTCCAGGGAACACAAGGTGCATTCTATTTCCAAATCTCGAACGATCAGCTATCTTAAGGCAAGTTGCCTCCCGACCTCTCAAAGCGCGTCCTTACAGCGAGGAGAACTGATCTCGATCCTGAGATCTTCCCTCTATGAGCTCCTGGATCTTGCCTGAGACTCGAACGACTCAAGATCAGAACTGGCGAAGGTTTCCCTTCTATCTCCGAAAAATTGACCAAGTCATATCTACACCGATCCTGAGCACCCAATTCAAAGGCACCAATAAGAAGATCCAAGGTCGGCAAGGTGATCTGATCCCGAGCCTAAGATCTTCCCTCCAAGAGCATACTTTCTCCAGAAGGTGGAGCCAAATCAAATCACCCGTCGCATTTATTACTAGGATTACAGCCACCTCTTGAAGAGACAACATGACCAGTATCGTCCCATTATGAAGATACCAGAGGCAGAAAATTCAGGCCACCAGTATGGGGGGCTAGTGATGGGTCCAATACCATGGGCCCAATGGGTCAGGCCCGCAATCCAACATAGTTTTTTCAAAATGAAAAGTCCCACATTACTCCAACAAGAATGTTACATCTGCAAGCCGCGCTATAAATTCAGACACCCTCAAACTTGGAATAACAAGCTCAAAGAAGCTCAAAATGTTCCATAAGGCTCCACATGGCTCGAAGAAGGACGTAACTGTTGCTAGCCAATCTCTAACGAGAGTAGGCTGGCGGCCAGGAGACCCTTGACCCTCCAGAGGCCCCTCGGCCACCTCCAATCCTTGAGGATTTTAGCCCTCTTCTCGTTTGGAGGCCATCGGTCTTCCGCCGCCAGGAGGGCCAGGAGGCCTTCAGCCCTACTCCCGTCCAGCCAGTCCCAGAGGCCATCAGCCCTCCTTCCGTCCGGAGGCCATCGGCCCTCCGCCGTCAGGAGGCCATCATCCCTCCTCCCGTCTGGCTAGTCCCGAAGGCCGTCAGCCCTCCTCCGGTCCGGAGGACAGGAAGACATCAACCCTCCGCCCGTTTAGAGGCCATCAGCCCTCCTCTAGCCCCGAAGGCCATCATCCCTCCTCTAATCCCGGAGGCTCTCAGCCCTCTTCCCTTCCAAATGCCCTCAGCCTTCCACTAGTCAGGAGGCTCTCAGCCCTCCTTCCGTGTGGAGGCCATCAACTCTCCTCCAGTCTCGGAGGCCCTCAGCCCTCCGCCAGCCAGGAGGCCTTCAACCCTCCTCCTGTCCAAAGGCCCTCAGTCCCCTATCCTGGAGTCATGAACCTTCTGTCCGGAGTCAAGAACTCGCTATCCAAGAATCAACCCTCTGCTCAGGTAACCCGGATGTTGACCCATCAGTGCAGCTTAGTCCTTCTTCTCTAAGCCGTCCTCTGTGGGCACACCTCTAAATTGCCCTCCGCGGGTGTACCTCTAAGTCGTCCATTTGCCGAGTGCACCTCTAAGCCGCCTTTCGAGGGCGCACCTCTAAGCCGCCCCTCTATCGGGTGCACCTCTAAGCCGCCCCTCTATCGGGTGCACCTCTAAGCCGCCCCTCTACTGAGCGCACCTCTAAGCTGCCCCTCTGCTGAGCGCACCTCTAAGCCGCCATCCATGTGCGCATCTAAACGCTCCACCGCTATAGGCACATATGCATTCATCGCATCCTCCTAACATATTTCTATTCTAAGAAAGAATTTTGACTTGAGCGTCGAAGTGTCAACAGGGGATAGTCCCCCGTTATCTTCTGACCTCTTATTTGTGATTTGCATTATTCAGGTTTCAGGTTATCGGCGATGAAGACTGGACGCGATTCAGATCAACTCGCAGTGGAAGATTAGAAGGCTCCCTAATCCGTACAACAACCGGGGACCTGGGACACAACACTTGGTTTGGGATGAAAAAGTAATGTCACTAGATCAATAACAAAAGGATTGATATTTTTTCTTGTCCATGTGAATCATAGCAGAATGTTCATTTCATCACAGTATTTCTGTAAAACTTCCTGGATAACATGACCAAAGGTTTTATTAATGATATCAATACAGTGGATAGGGACGATACCATTTGTTACCTCCATACGGAGACGGAGCTTTTGACTATGATGAATGTACTGATGACAAAAACGATGCCGGAAACAGACCTATTTTATATCACCCTTCCATTCAAATAGCAAAAACAATATCTTCTTGCACAATATGGATTCTAAATATTCAAGATTTGGTTGTGAAGGAGTGGAATTAGTTATCCCTCAGTTAATGAACAATCTAAGGATGGTGAAAGATGGTCCATTACACCAACCTTCCAAAAACAACATGTAAATATAAAGCAATTGGATACCATACATCACACTAGATAAATATCTTGTTCATGAAATACAAATCACTTTCACGATGCCTTGGCGGTGAAATAGGACAATTTGCTATAGTTGGTGCGTTTATTAATTCTACAAATAAAACATTATCCGCTTCCAAAACACATGGTCAATTAGAGGATGAAACAGAAAAGCTTCTTCGGGAATTACTACTTCCAAGTATCCGCATAATTACGTTCAACAATTACTAGAATCCTTCCACACGCGATGTTCGAAATGGCCCTCTCTCATTGTTCTCTTTCTAAGAAGGGGGAGGGGATACTTGGAAATACATCTGAGCAGTACTAACATGCACATAATAGAAACAGATAACCCATGAAGTAAATGGAGCAATATTACGAACCAGCACTGCAGGAAGTCGGAGGATCCTTCTGTAGATCCTTGAGTTCTTTCAGTATACGCTTCGAAGCCATAACAAATTTCTTCAACACGAAAGTACACAAATGAAGCTCAGCATTCAGTACTACACAACCCCGGATACAAAAATTTTGTTTAAAAAAAAAAACCTAAATAGATCGATGGAGAAATCAGAAGTATAAATCAAACGGACTGAACAACATAACGGATTTCAAAATAACAAATACAAATATAATCAATGAACAGTCGCACAAATTAACCAAAAACTTGGAAATTAAAACGGAAAAGCACGGGAATCGACAATAACAGTTAGAAGAATTCACCTTTGGAGACAAATTAGGGTTCCGTAACCGAAGGACAGAGATTTGAGGAGCGATCGAGCGGATAACTCGGAAGGATTGAAGATTATACCAAAAAATGGATCACCCAATCCACTTCATCCCTCATTTTTTTGGCAACTCCATTGTTGAAATATCAAAATACAAAAGAGTTCGTATCAGTTTGTGATTTCAATCAATCACTAAAAAATATATATTTACAAATTTTAATATTCAATTAAATTTAACTTAAAAATAATTTACATATTTTTAATAATTACTATACAACATATAACAGAATATTTCTAACAAAATTTAATATTATTAGGGTCTTTAAAATTCATTTCACATTTTTTTTGTTATTTTTTTTATATTTTCATTTACTGCACAAAATCCTAAAATACAAATTCGGAAAATCAAAATTTTTTTATTTGAAAAAATATTTTTTTTTCAAATATCATCGAATCCAAGTAATTTGTTAGGTTCCAAACTCATTGTTTAAACGATACGGAGATGAATCGATAATGCATAAGAAGACGATAATAGTCATTGACAATGCAATACATAAAATTTTATGTAAAAATTTTATTTTAAATGATGAAAAAAATTACAGGACTATACAATCCAAAAAAAATATCTATTAAGTAAGATGTTTGATTATAAAAATTTCTAATAAATATAAAGAATAATACATTATAATAAATCAGTTAAAATAATAAAGAGTATAATACAAAATAGAAAAAATATAACCGATAAAATGTCATTCATAATTATGAGAATAACGTGCACAAAGTCGATAGATAATGAAATATGATTCAAAACGTAAATCGATAAGCAAATCTTTATATTCTCTTTCTCACTGTGCCGCCACTCAATATGTCAAAAACAACATTGAATTAACCCTAAAATTGTATCATAATAATTTAATATCAGGAATGGTGTACGACCTCCCGTCGGGCACGCATTAGAAGCAAGTTCACTATACAATCAACGCTTAAGCGCCTCTTGGATGTAGATCAAACGCTAAATAATTTGGACAAATTTCGCTCGTGTGCTCCTCAAACACTCTTCCAGTATCTCTAATATGGATAATATGAGCATGTGCGCCCCTCAAGAGTTTTTAATTTGGACAATCGGCATACATGCTTTAATCAGACACCCGTCATGTGTCACTCAATAGTTTTCTTCCGATCAGACCAAAACAGGTGTAATATTGTGCATACGATCGAATGATATATCAAATGGATATGAGGCTCACAATTAAGTGACCTACAAGCTCACATGATGCAATATAACCCCTAGTTTACGATGATTTGAGGATAACACACTTGATGGAAGCTGATGCTTGAGGTTGGTGGTTGGCATAAGTGCCCAAGCAAACACAAAACAACAATTCCTAGCTAGACACAGTGAGAAACACTGCAAACAAGTAGGGTTTATATTTACAAGTTATAGATGATGATAAATAGAAAGCCAAGGGCTGAAAGAGCCATGAGTAAGTGTTTATTCAAAATTTCATTTGCATGGCAAGTGAGAGCCACTTTTGAAAATTGTTAGGAGAAAATATTGTTTTTAAATTGTCCATTCTTGTGTAGTCTTCTATGATAAAGGAAAAAGTGCCACAGCAATTGTGTTTTTGATGAGATAACTCTAATATCTTAATTGTGAGATAATCGATCTTTAAACTTTTGAGCCATGCCTTTGTTATTTTTTTCCTACCTCGCTGGATTTTACACTACTTTTATGTGAATTTGTCTTTTACTTCTAAGAAAATAAAAATTAATGTCACTCTTTCAATCATAGGCCATTACTATAGCCACTGTTATGATTCTTGTAAATTCGGATACAGATACCATTGTACCCACTGATTTGTTGCGTCCCCGGCAGGATGCACGGCTTATTCGACAAACGCTCAAATTTCAGGATTATATTTAAATTCTTTTCGATTATTGTTTTCAGTTATTATGCACTGTTGGTTAGATTTTTATACTTCCGGTTTTCATTCTATTAGCTCGTTAGGCTTTTGATTTGTGTATAAATGGTGCACCGTGTAGTTATTGAGAATCAAAGCAATATACTGTAATTTCTCTGACTCATTTCCCCCTCTCTCCTCCTCTCTCTCGAAATTTCTCAACCCTCTATCAGAATTCTCCTCCCACCTTTCCTTCCCTTTTCCTCTTCTTCTTTTCCTCATCTCTTTGATTTGTATCGTTGCAGGCCATCGGCCGGTTGATTTCTCGCCATTCTCACATCCCCGCTACATCATTGGTGCTCTCATTGAGATAATGGCAGAGGGGATTACCATATGCTACAAGGTGCTTGAAGAGTCAATTGCGGGTCTATCAACCAAACTGAATAAGGTCGTTGCCATCATTCACCAACATGTAGAAGGCCTCATTGTTCACAATACCACCATGGAACAAATCCAACAAACTATCCCTGAAATCCGTCAATCCTTGAATCAAATCGAGCGACAACCCTCTCCATTGCCAGCAGCAAACCCTCCATTACTACCCACTCCTCCCCATTCATGGCATCCCCCTCTATTATTTCCCATCCATCGACACCATCCCTACCACTAATGTTCCCTTCTCAACCTAATGACCAGATCTCTCCTTATCCTCGGCTACCTAAGCTTGAGATTCTGTTTCTTTTCTGCGACAATATCATCAGATGGCTATTTCAAATTGAGAGGTTCTTCGTATACCCTGATATCCCTCCTAAGCAGAAGCTACTTATAGCTGCCTTCTATATGACGGGAGCAGCAATACAGTGATATTAATGGTTGCACGAAACCATGCAATTATCCACATGGGAGATTTCTTCCAGGGATTTGGAGCTACGTTTTGGGCCGTCTTCCTACCTCAACTATGAAGCAACTTTATACAAGCTCCATCAGACCTCCACAGTAATAGCTTACATGGTCGAATTCAAGACTCTTTTGACACGCATAATAGGTCAAACTACTCTTAATCTCCTCGATTATTTTATTTTTGGGTTACATGGCGATAATCGGCAAGAATTATTCTTGCTGAAACCATTATCGTTATCGGAATTGGTATGGCAAACCGGTAAAAAAGAAAATTGATACTAGAAACAATCTTCATAGTGACCACCCAACCCTAAGCCCATCCCTAATTTTCCCACAAATTTCCAAAAACTCCTATCTTGCATCCACCTCTACCCAAATTACCAATAAAAAAATTAACTCTAACTGAAATGGCCGCTCATCGAAACAAGGGGTTATGCTTTAATTGTGATGAGCGCTTCACAATGGGCTATCGTTGTAAACCCCAATTCTTATGTCTGACCACTGATGATAATGGGTCTGTTCAGCCAATGCCCCCAATAGACAAGGTTGACTCCACTGATACAAACTCTCCAGTTAAATATCCATAGGAACCTTTTTCCTTTAACTCCAGTCTCAAATATGAACCCATCCATAACTCTTCATGCCTTAGAAAGCTACTTCGTTCCTTCCACCTTGAGACTTCAAGGTTTTTCTCAGGTTATGCAGTTTTGGTGCTGGTGGATAGAGGTTCTATCCATAATTTCTTGCAAACTCGACTAGCTAAGCACCTAGGCCTCTCTATCGAACCATCCCACCATCTTAATGTCACAATGGGAAATGGAGACTCTTTCCAATGAGAGTTGGCACTTTTGTGTGGACTATTGCGCTCTCAATGCCTTAACAATCAAAGATTGACTCCCCATTCCAACCGTGGATGAGCTGTTAGATGAATTACACGGTGTTCAAATATTCTCCAAATTGGACCTACGTGCTGGTTATCATCAGAAGAGGGTGCACATAGATGATGTACACAAAGCAGTCTTTTGGACACATGAAGGGCATTATGAATTTCTCGTCATGCCTTTTGGTTTATCAAATGCCCCTTCCTCCTTCCAGTCTAAAATGAACACTATCTTCCGATCGGTACTGTGAAAGTTTGTTTTGGTATTCTTCGACAACATTCTAGTGTATAGTCCTTCGTGAGAATTGCATTTTGAACATCTCTCTTGTGTCCTCCATGTCTTGCCAAAGAGTTGATTTTTTGCCAAATCATCCAAGTGTGAATTCGGACATACTTCCTTATCCTACTTGGGTCGCATCGTGTTCGGAACAGGGGTGGTGGTCGACCCTAATAAAATTGAAGCAGTACAAAAATGGGCAACACGAGTGAATATCAAGCAGTTAAGGGTTTTCTCGGGATCTCCGGGTATTATAGATGATTCGTGGCCCACTATGCCCAGATTGCAACACTACTTACGCAACTATTGCATAAGAATGCATTTATTTGGAATATGGAAGCTAACGTAGCCTTCAGTTCATTTAAGACTACCCTCACTTCTACTCCGGTTCTCACTTTACGAGATTTCTCTAAACCCTTTGTCATCCAAGCTGACACATTTGGCCATGGAATCGGCGCAGTGCTCATGCAATCGGACCAACACATTGCATTCTTTAGCCAACTTAGCCCATAGTTATAACCTTCCTCCACTTACCTTCGGGAGCTTTGCGCCATTGTGGAAGCAACAAAAAATGGCACCAATATTTGTTGGGTGCCAAATTTACAATACAAACGGATCATCAACCATTGAAAGCATTGCTAAGTCAATCCATCCACACTCCAGGAACAACAATACTAGATCACCAAACTAATAGCATACGAATTTGATATTGTTTACTGACCAGAAGGAAAACACTCCTGGATGCCCTATCCAAGCTTCTTGAAGCTTCCTATCACACTCTACAGGCCATATCTAAGCCTGTGGTGGCTCTATTGAATGCCCTTTAGAATTTCCATAACCGCGCCGAGATTCACAAAAACTAATTAATGCTTTGCAAGAACACCTAGGTGACTACAAGCATTATACTCTTTGCGATGGCCTAATCTTATCCAAAAATCGGCTTCTGGTTTCAACTGATTTAACTCTATAGGATTCAATTTTGCAAGAATACCATAACTCCCCCTTAGGCAGTCATGTCGGGTTCCAGCGCACATTAGCTAGAATTGTTGTTTCCTTCTATTGGCCCAACATGCGACAAGATATTCGAAAATTCATGTCCCGTTGCGTCGTCTGTCAGCAGGTAAGTCTTTGAATTCGGTCCCCTCTGGGCTTCTATAGCCCCTTCCTATTCCCAACAAAATTTAAAAATTCATCTCAATGGACTTTATCACCCACTTACCCCCCCTCAAATAGAAAAACTGTAATTTTTGTGGTAATGGATTATCTGTCCAAGTATGTCCATTTTTCTCCCTTAGATGCCCATTTCACTGCTACGAGTTTGGCCAATATATTCATCAAAGAAATCTTTCGTTTAGATGAGTTCCCCGTTAAAATTGTTTCAGATCGATATTCTGTGTTTATAAGCATCTTTTGGCGAGAACTTTTTAAGTTGTTAGGTACCACGCTATCCACTAGTAATTCCTATCATGCACAAACAGACGGACAAATTGAGGTACTAAATTGCTATTTGGAAGATTACTTACAATGTTTTGCAATCGACAATTCTTCAACATGAGTCAAATATTTGCCGTGGGCAGAATGAAGCTATAACACCGCTTGGTATTTTTCTTTTAAATGAGCCCCCTTGAAGCTATATACGGGCGACACCCTCCAGCCTTAAGTGATTATGTCCAGGGCTCTTCTTCGGTCGCCTCCATTGATGAATTGTTAACTAAACACTCCCATGTCCTCGCCACCCTTAAGAATAATCTCTAGCGCTCTTAATTGTGTATGAAAAATCAAAGTGACGCTCTCAGGACATATCATGAATTCCAGGTCGGTGATTGGGTCTTTATCAAACTATAGCCCTATCGTCAATTCACTATTGCTCATCGACAAACTAATAAACTTACTAAACTTCATTACAGCCCTTTTAGCATCATTGAACGGATCAAATTTGTAGCCTACAGGCTAAAACTTTCAGCTTATGTAAAAATTCACAATGTCTTTCATGTCTTCCAATTAAAAAAATGTCATGGCAATCCTACTGACCAGATATTTCCTTGCCATCCAAAGCACACGGTTCCCAGCCTCTCTTAACTCCTAATTTCATTCTAGGGGAGTCCAAAAGGTGCTATAGTATGGAAAATTTCTTCACTAATTACTTGTACAGTGGGAATCTCACTCCCCTGCTTCGAAGCCACTTGGGAACCAGCAACAAAATTTATGCAGGATTACCCCACATTTACACTTGAAGATAAAGTTCTTTTTGATGATGGCGGCAATGTTACGGGTCTTATAAATTCGAATACGGATACCACCATACCCACTGATTTGTTGCGTCCTCAACGGGGTGTATGGCTAATTCGACAATCGCTCAAATTTTAGGATTACATTTTAATTCTTTTGGTTATTGTTTTCAGTTATACATACATATATATTTCTAGTTCTTATTTTCGGTTATTGGGTTATTATGCACCGTTAGTTATTGGGTTGTTATGTTTCTAATTAGATTCTTATACTTCTAGTTCTCATTTTGTTAGCTCATTAGGCTCCTGGTTTGTGTATAAATGATGCACCGTGTAGTTATTGAGAATCAAAGCAATATACTATAATTTCTCTAACTCATTTCGCTCTCTCTCCTCCTCTCTCTCGAACTCTCTCAACCCCCTCTGTCAGAATTCTCCTTCCACTTTCCCTTCACTTTTCCTTTTCTTCTTTCCCTCGTCTCTCGACTTGTGTCATTGCATGCCATCGGCCAGCTGATTTCCGGCCATTCTCACAGCCCCGCTGCATCACACTCCTTTGTTTCCCCATACAACTTGTTTCTCCTTTCTCAAGAGCTATGTCAGTCTTTAGAGATTTTTAGATTGCTTTTAAAATAAAATTTATAGCATGGCTTAAAATGTGACCCATTTAATATGGGTTTAATTTCAATTATGTACTTAGAATATTAAATCATTTTTTTTTCCAAATACCAACATACTAGTTTTATCTAGGGGTGTAAGACAAATGTGACCTACTAATTATTTGCAAGTTAATAAAAATTAATTTTCTTTACATAAAATTTATAATTTTTTATTATAAAAATAACTCAAATTTATAAAATACAGAATAAAAATAAAGAAAAACAAAAATGTCAAAAAAGAAAATATGAATATTTTAAGTATATTTTCTAATTATAATTATAATCGTGCTCTTTTATTTTAGAAGGATTAAAATTATGTAAGTAGAAAAAGATATTAATCTATAAAATGCTTGTATATTTATATATCATCTTATTATAATAACTGATTTATGACGTCAATTATCTAGAATAACCCCCACAATTCATAAAATAAAAACAGTCTTTTTTCGATAATTAAAAACAATGCCTATTTTAAAACATATTATTTAAAAGATATTTTTATTATTATTGTAATATAATATATTATTTAAAAGATTTTTCTTATTTTTATTAGAGTATATAAATAAATAAATAAATAAATAAATAAATATCATATAATTTA